>OY829539.1:59410232-60010232 GCA_963691705.1 Viola odorata
TGACCCATGGACTGTGGTAGCATTGGGCCTCCATTAATGCAAAGCTTGATGAATGATTAATTGATGCCCATCTCATCTCATATCAATTTTCAACCAGGATCTCATCTCACAGTCACACTCACTCCCCACATTCTTGCTCATCATACCCACATGCTCCCCCCCTACCCTCTGCCATCCATGAACTAGAAGAAACGTTTCTTTCATTTCGAAAGCGTGTACACTGTCATTGTGATCCAAGAGAATTAAAAATTATAATACAATGACACGACATGAATGTATATTAATATATATTATATAAAAATATCATTCACGACAATAAAAAAAAGTAAATTTTCGCTATATCTCTAAGCATAATGCAATTGAAACGTCAATTTGAAATTAAATTTAGTTTTATAAATAAGCAACTATAATTTACGTTAAATATCTCTATCACGAATAATTGTTTAGAATTATGACAAATAAAACAGAATATAAGAAGTAGCGAGTTGGACACGTGTCGTATGAGTATCCGTCATTAGCGTTGAAAACGAACCCGACACGAACATGACATTAAAAATGAGGTGTTTGTGGTTCCTAGTTTTCAATATTATTAGAAGTCAACACTAATGTTCATATAAAGAAAAAATTAGCCCTTCTAATTTTTTAATTGAGATTAACTAGTTCGGGGTTTACTTAAATTAATTGCATTCTAGGCACCGGATTCAAACGATGTTGGAACAAGTGGATAAGAAAAAGCCTAAAGGAATGTGGCCCAAACTTAGAACATAAATAAGTTTTTTTTCTTTTCCGATCCCACTATTGAATCGGGCTGGAATTTTATAGGGCAGGCAGATTCCTCGTGAGAGCGGCCACAAATCAATGCAGGGCGGCGTTTGCTCGGATGGCCCAAATTCGACCACGAAGGACCTCAAAATTACTCCCTCCGTCCCACAAAGTATGATTTTCTCGCATCCCAATATTCAGTAGGGAACGCATATCGAGGAGGCCGGATGAGGCACTATTTGACCCCCAAAAAATCCGAAATTTTTTGTGAACATACATTAATCCTTAACGTACTTCCCAGAAAAAATTAGGGGCAAAATTGTCTCAAATAGTAAGTCTACCGGCCGTTTTAAGATACGTGCCGAAACAGTAAAAGTAAAAGCTAAAACGTCAAACAATATGGGACGGTGGAGGGAGTAGCTTTTAAAGTTTTTTATTGTCATTTTTTCATAATTTTAGTTTATTTCAAACATGATGGTCATTTAAACCTAGTTTTCTCTTGTAAAATATCATATTGTTCTTTTTTGGATTGAGATTTTCACCTAATTTCGATACGTCAAACATATAGTTAAATGATGATCTAATGGCTGGCAAAAGAATAACAGAAATTAAGGTTTGAATCCTAGAAAATAATTGCAATTCCAGAACAAACAAAAGGGTTAAAGAGAGGATGTTGCTTACAAAAATAGGACATCTATTTTAGAGTATTGCCTAAAAAAATCATATCATGCATATGTTCGATCTTTTATGTTTGTTTGTTTTGGTAATTATTTCATTGATCCTTTAACTTCACCAGCACTTGTTTCAGCTTGGAATTCCCCAGCATACAGCAGCAGCCTTTAGTTACACTCTTGGTGTTACTTCAGCTCGAAAATCCACTCTTGAAGGTGGCAATGATGTAAAAAGAACCTCTTTTATATTGCTTATGACTCCTTTATCAAACGGATTTTGAGACCCAATGTAACATTGTCGGTAGTTCTCTTAGGCTGTCTGCATAATAAATAAATAAAAAACCCAAAAACAATATTAATGATTTGAGATAATTTGTGGGGTTCGGCTGTGCTCGAACGTGATTGGTCTTTGACTCATAAGGAGTGGAGAGGATACTTAGGAAGACCAGAAAAACAATTGATATGATACATCAAACTAACCTCATTTACTGCCATAAGATACAGATGGTAGATGGTGAGGCCAGTTAAGAACCAGATAGCAGCAAAACTAAACAACAACAATGCCATTGTTTCAGGAGAACTGATCACCATCCCAAGCAATCCGGTCCTAGTTCGCAACATTCCATGGTGGATCCTCCAGCAAGAGAGTGCAAATATGTACAGGAAAAACAACAACGCAGACACCACAAACATCAAGTAAAATCGATAGTTTCGCTGCAGGAAAAAGAATAGAAGTCATCATCTACATGTTACAGACAAACATAAGCATGAAAAAAAGGAAAGCTTTTTAGTTTTAAAGAAATACCAAAGCTATGCATTGTCCAATCCATGGGCAGTGGTGATCGAATTTATCGACACAATTGTCACATATCGCGCAATGGCAACACCTTGGAGGTCTAAAACACTTGCAAATGCGACAGTATTTTAGTTTTAATTCCACCCCATTAATGGTTACCTTCTTCCTCCTTCTAGTTCCATCATTACTAGTACCAATTCCTTCAATAGTTGGCTCATCACTTCTAGGAATAATTCCGGGATCAACTGTACTAACCAAGAACAAGTTCACAAGAACCTGCAAATATTCCGAACAAGAAAATGTTCAATCTTGAATAATGCTTTCGACGCGAGACAGTAAAGAAAAACAGAATGAATCGATAAAAGGGAGCAAGGACTTAACAATTATTGTTAGAATCGCGGCGAAAGCTGCTATTAGATTGGAATGGTGTGACAAATTATCATTTCCTTTGTACATTGTAAAAACCCAACTTGAGAGTGTTATTGAAATAGTTGTCACCAATAAACCCTTAGGATCCGGACCGCATATGAGCCTACCATGGAAGAAAAAGACCTGCATATCTATGTTTTAGTGCATAATTAACATATCATATCAAACACAAACAAGTTTATACAATCAAGGAAGGGATTGTTACATTATTCCCTGGCCAAACATGGTAAATCCTCGTGACATCTGGATTGCCGGTGGTAATACCATATCGATGAAAGCACTGATCTTCCAGAATCCTTTTGATTGACACAAAAATTTATCTCATTTTAGCCATAATTTCTTCCAACTTCTTCTTAATAACAACAACAACAACAACCTTTTTGGCCACTTGACATTTGTTGTCTCTCTTACCGTTGTCTAAAGAGCCATGAAATTGTTGTGGGGATGGATTCGAAAGCGCAATAGCTTCCATTTCGGAATCCTCTGCATCATCATCCTCTTCCAATCTTGAACCATTTACTTCCTTCATTTTCTGTTCTTGCAAATTGCAATGGCTTTCCTCTGCTTCTTTTAGTAACTGAATTTTGAAAAAACTGAATGGCGGTTACCAGAAAAGGCCCATGAAAATAAAGCCCATTGGAAAACTGGGCGTTTGACTGAAGCCCATTGGAGAAACGTAGTCCACTCTGCTATTTCTCCTCAGTTGTTCTTCTGCCTTCTTCTTCTTGAAGACTCTCTCTACTACCGAGCTCAAAGCAGAAGAGAAACAGAGTTATGGAGAACAGATACAGGATAAGGATAGCGATATCTATCACTGCTCTGGCTGCAATTTCGATTCTTTTCGCCGCCCGCCTCCGTAGACGACGGCAGAAGCAGAAAAGTCCCAGAATTTCGTGTTATTTACACTCCGACCCAAAGCCTCAGCTCTCTTTCAAGCGTGTCTTGGCAGAAAACTCCTTGTCTCACTTCAAGCACTTGAAGTTCAATGCTGGTAGTCTTCTCTGTTCTTAGAGTATTCTGTAGCAGTTCAAACAAAGTCTAATTCGTATTATTAATGATGAAAGTTTTGATTTTTTTATCGCTTTCTGTTGTCATTGTTAGAGGAGCGTTCTTCGTATTCTCATCCGTATGAATCGGAGATTTTGGGTTTAATAGAGAATCCTGGATTGGAAAACGTGTTTGATATGGAGGTGAAACCAGAGTTGAAAACTAGAGATTCCTACATTTGGGTGGAAACGGAGTCTCAATTGAAGCAGGTAGCTGATACATTGAGTAAAGAGAGGGTTTTTGGTGTCGATACTGAGCAGCATAGCTTCCGGTCATTCCATGGTTTCACTGCTTTGATTCAGATTTCTACTGAATCACTAGACTACTTATTGGATACAATTGCATTGCATGATGTAATGAGAATTCTTGCCCCAGTTTTTGCTGATCCCAGAATTTGTAAGGTAAATAACTGTGCTTTCGCGTTGTGAGTATAAGTAATTTTCTCGTACTGGCTTTGAATTTGAATGTGATGGGAAGGAGTATGTTGTTTTGTGGTGCAGGTGTTCCATGGGGCTGACAATGATGTGCTCTGGCTACAAAGAGATTTCCATATTTATGTTGTTAACTTGTTTGACACCGCAAAGGTGAGGATGCTTGTCTTCATTGTTATTTACCAGTTAGATGAATTTATTTGTATAAGATTATTATTTTTGTAAGATGTATTTCATTTGTGGTATTTTTAGGCATGTGAGGTGCTGTCAAAACCGCAGAAGTCATTAGCATACTTGCTTGAAACTTATTGCAGTGTAGCAACAAACAAATTATTTCAGGTTTGCGTTTCAGATTGCTATTGTGTGTGTTTTCTTACTTATGATGAAGTTTACTCATTGTCTTATCAGAGGCTTGCCTGATTTTTCCTTGGCATGAATAATTTATCTTTTTGTGAAGCTAGACTTGTTCTGCTTTTTATTTATATTATACTCGTGATTGGTGTATTCTCTCGTGGAAAGTAGCGTGAAGACTGGAGGCAGCGTCCACTATCAGCGGAGATGTTAGAATATGCTCAAATTGATGCACACTATCTACTGTATATTGCACACTGTTTAATTGATGAGCTGAAACAGGATAACGGTATGTACTCTGATATTGGCTTGTGGTTTTGTCAAACATTTGAGTGTATGTTGGGGATGTTTAAGAAAATTGAAAGTTAGGTTCTTTTGAGGCTTGCAAATTATGAATAAGTTATTAGTCCCTCCATTGGCGCTCTTTTTAGGTAGTGATACAGTGTTTGATCTGTGTCTAATAAAATACACAGTTTGAGAAAGCACCATGAGACAGGTAAAAGGAACATAGTTGCAGTATTTGTATGCACATAGATATCAGGAACTAATTTAGGCTTACAAATATAGTTATTAGAATCGAACTGGTCATCGAATTATTCAAGGTCTTGGGTCAACTGGGTTTAATTGCAGGTTCATTAGATAATATATAAAAAATAGCAGACTGGTTAGGACTGGTTCAACCGTACAGTAACTGTTTTTTAACAAGTTTAATAGCAGACTTCAGAACAGTCAGAAAGGTCGAACTGAACCAGTTTGCTGTCTGCTTCACTGGTCGAACCGTCCTGTTTTTAAAACAATGCTTACAAATATTTCCAAGTTTAAAGTGTGCATGTATTGTATAAGGCATTGGTTCTTTTCTCTATCAGATGGATCGACCTATCTCGAGGCAATTCGTCGTTCAAACACTATTTGTTTGCAACTATACTCCAAGGAAATTGAAGGTTATCTTGGTGAGGCGGCGGCATCATCAATCCTTTACCGTCTATTGAATGGACAGAAAGGTTCATCAATATCATCTGAGACACAGGTCTGCTGCTTTGGACATATTTATTAGCATAGGCATCTCAAGCATCCAGGTATCTGTTGTTAATATTGCATCCTTAATTAATTTCAGGATCTGGTGAGACGTTTGTGCACATGGAGAGATTTGATGGTCAGTGGTGATTTTCTCTTTGTACCTTCCCTACTATATTAGGGCTAGTAATTAAAAGTTGACTGCCTAGATTTGAGTGTCACGGGATTAACAATGAGCTAGCAAGCAAGGATTGCTTCACACGCTTGTCAATCCAACTAAATGATGCCCACCGTCTCATCTTGTTATCAGGATCTGCATGCCCTAATTATCTCCTGAATTTCTTGGTTTTTGTTGAGTTTCTGTGACAGGCTGGATAGTTTCAGCTATAGAAAGCTTATGACTTGAGCTTGGTTGAATTGAGTTAAGTTGTGTAAGATAACTATTTCCAAATAGAATGTTTGCCAACGTTTGACCATTCTTTTCCTGATGGCAGTACTGCAGGATGAAAGGATGCAAATCTCATGTTGACGATCATAAATGCTAGTGAGAACCTTTTCATAAGTAATTCCCTGTGCCTGTAGATATTAGTGCCAGGTTCAAATTAATTTGGCATTTCTTGATCTAGAAAGGCAATCCATGTGTATGTCTCAAATTGGTATATTCAATTGTATCACAGCCTGACAGTCATGATCTAAAGAACTGTAGTATATATTATTGAGATATTTAGAAACCAGACTGACCGGGTAATAGTCACCCATGAGTGTCTAACTGCAAGCTAGACAACTAAAGCTTCCTTGGATTTGTGTCATCTTCTTATGTTTTGGTTACCTCATTTCTTATTGACATGATCCATGTATATGCCATTATGTGGAAGTTATAGTAGTTCCACTTATCTCATTGCATTACTTTGTATTTTTCAATAATTTTGGTCTCTTCTGCCTAATGCTGAGTACTTTTCATCATAAGTGCTTTATGTAGTAGACCACATGTACACATTGCCTAGTTGTCACTGTGAGGACAGATCAGAGAGCTCATTTGTTCAATTAATCTTATCTTGTATATTGGTGCTCCTTTCAGGCTCGCGTGCATGATGAGAGCTTGAGATATGTGTTATCAGATCAAGCAATAATTTCTCTAGCAGTCGAAGATCCAACAACTCCATCAGAAAGATGTGACATCATAGCCCAAGCTGATGCCAGTGTGGACACTGTGAATTTTGGTTCTTCTCTGCCATCTCCATCTCCTGTTGTTTGCAGTCATTTGGATGATTTTTGTTGCTTGATCCAGGACAAAACAAGTAACTTAAATAATTTCTCTGTGTTCCTACAAAAGTGCCTGGGTCAAAATGGAAGTTGTCCACTATCTGTCTATAACTATGCGTTGCTGGTTAACTATGATTTGGGGGTAACAAATAGCAAAAGAAATGGGTTTAAAAATTCAAAGCAGCCTGCCAAGAAGGCTTCACGGGAGTTGTTTGTTCAAAAGTTCTCCTGCAAATCTCCAGTGTATCATAACTGTAGGATCTATGCAAATGATGGGAGATTGCTTTGTTACTGTGATCGTAGAAAGCTGGAATGGTTAGTAGATTCTTGCATCCCTCTAGCATTTTAGTTCAGTTGACTATGTGTTGCATTGCATAGGCTTGTCTTACACTATCAGTTTCTTACAGGTATCTCCGCCGAGATCTGGCGAAACTAGTTGATGAGAATCCTCCTGCCATAATGCTACTTTTTGAACCAAAAGGCCGTCCAGAAGATGAAGGCAACGATTTTTACATCCAAAGCAAGAAAAATATGTGTGTGGGCTGTGGTGAAGGAAATCACTACTTGCGTTACCGAATAATTCCTTCATGCTACAGAATGCACTTCCCTGAGCATTTGAAAAGCCATCGTTCTCATGATATTGTCCTACTTTGCGTGGACTGTCATGAAGTTGCTCATGCTGCTGCTGAGAAACATAAAAGAGAAGTCGCTGCAGAATTTGGAATTCCGCTTTTTGTTAAAAAGGTATGTGATTCTAAAGAAGTTCCTATAATACGTGGGCCATCTTTCATAAATGTTGGGGAAGCAGGGATGTCTCCTTTACATTTGCGTACAGCAGCAATGGCTCTTTTGCGTCATGGATCAAGAATGCCACCCGAGCGTCGTGAAGAACTAACACAGGTGAGTGCATATGAATTTGAGTTCTCTTAGCTTCTCTGAAATTCAAATCAAAGTTACGGTTATTACTTGTTCTTATTTATAGTAACTATCTTTCCTGAGGGTACTCTGCTGACTGGGATCTCATTTAGTGCTGATTTGTCTGTAGTTCAGAAAGCAGTACCATAGTCCTTGTCAAACATGCATTCTATAAGTTTTAGATTCCCAGTTTATTTCTTCTAAGTTTATACACTACCGTATTTGATTGTCAATTGTTCACTATTTTGGGCAGTGTGCATTGGATGGACTTAGAGTAGCTCACTCTAAGTTCAGAAGACATCATGGTGAATGAGTCCACAGAAAATAGTCTGATAGAACGTTAAGGAATATTTTGGACTTTTCTTGAAAACCCAGCTTTGCAATTTTGTGTCTTGGATCCAAATAAACACCATGATTAAATGGAAAGTGCACACCTCAGATTACAGTGACCCTTAGAACAGGACTAAACAATGAGGAATTGCTAATTGCATTTTAGAAAGAGACCTAAACTTATATAATAAATCTTGAGAGGATTAGATTCTGTAAGTTGTGAACTTTGGAGCTTGGATCTGTATTCATGTTCCTTATGGATAATGTCAAATCTGCACGCCATCTTCTAATGTTGCACAATTCAAACATGCTGAACTCCAAATTTCTGAATTTCATATTGGCAATGTTTGGTTTCCTTTGCAGTTTATAGGTTTTCTTTTGGAACAATTTAGATATTGATAATACATATCAGTTTCTCATTCATGATGCAAAAATGAAGTCTCCAGTATGGCAAAGTATTTTTGTGCAACCACTTTCCAGTATTTGGGTGCTACTGGCTTAGTAACCTGACTGGACTTTTAACCATCTAATGTAATTGTATTCTACTACTGTGTAGGTTGTCATGAAATTTTATGGAGGAAGGGAGGTATCTGAAGAGGATCTGGAAAGAGCTTTGTTGGTTGGTATGAGTCCTCATGAAAAAAGACGACATAGAAAGAAGCGAGGGTCGTCTTTGAAGCACTCTAATGGACGTATACTTCCTAACAAAATGATGTTGGAAACTGCTGATTATGTACCCCCATCTGCTGTTGGGTATATTATAGAAGATCAAGAATATTGCACAACAACAGACACTGGCAAAAGTGGCATTCTTTCTAATGTAATGGTTGACAGAGAGGTCTCGACCACTCATTACAACAACATGCATCCACATGAAAATGGAGTTTTTCCAACAGATGTTATTGGAAATGTTGAGGAAGATGGTGACAGAATACCATCCAATACTCCTGCAGATGGTATTGGAAATGCTGAGGAAGATGGTGGCAGAATACCATCTAATACTCCTGCAGATGGTATTGGAAATCCTGAGGAAGATGGTGACAGTATACCATCCAATAATCCTGACTTAGGCCAATCTAGTCATGATGGAAATGCGCAGCCTAAAACTCGCTCAAAAGTTTCTTTGTTAGGTCATGGACCACATGGAGAAAAAGTTGTGGATCGTATAATGGAGGAATATGGAGAGGCTGGCATCCACCAATTTTGTCAAAGATGGAGACAAATTTTTGTTGAAGCAATAAATCCTCGATTTTTACCTGCTGGCTGGGATGTGATGCACAGGTACATTGCCTTTTCTTTTTTCCTTTAGTCTCTATGACTAGTGATAATTGGCACACTCTTCCGAAGCTTAAAAGTTTACAATATTACGATTTCTCTTTCATATGGATTCAACTAAACCAAGATGGCTGTTATATCGCCAATTTGAACTGACACACATACCCTTCTCTAACCTGGAAAAGCCTTAGGTATACCACTGCTTAGGAGATAATTCCACAAGAAATTGGTAGTCTGTGAGACTATGTTGAAAAATTCCTTTCCAAATTATTGGTGTTTCTTTCTAGCTCAAGACTATTTGTGGTCTATAATACCATGTTAGAAAATCCATATCCAACCCATAAGCTCTTTCGCCCAATAACCTAGCTGAAGATTGTTTGTGGGTGATTTATCACTCATACTCTTAGTAGTGGTGAATTCATTGGATCTTTCCTTTTTGATTGATCTAGATTCTTTGATGTATAGATGTATTGACCTATCATCAAGAATTCCCCATCTCTTCCCTCCCCCACTTGCATAGTTTACCGTAATTTCTTTCATTTTGCACAGCGAAACTCCAAATTCATTCCCATTCTCATTAGAATGTATGTGCAACACTTCTAAATTGCATGTTGGTAGTCTTGGCAGCAGTTTTGCATTTAGTAGCTGTACTTTTCAAGAATTTAAGAATTTGATTGTGAGAACTGTTTTTGCCAGTGGTAAAAGAGATTTCGGCAAGTTCAGTGTGTACAATCCTGTTAATAAAACATCTGATCCTCAGAGTTAGCAAACCATGGGTTGCTCTGTTTGATGCAATAACAAAAGGAGGAGCAGATCTGCTATGGCAACAAAATAAGAACAAGAGCCTCTTTGGCTGTGTAGCTTAAATCTCTGTTGTATCTTAAGTTCTCCTATTCCTATTTTGATACTTTGGAATTGGAAATTTTTGTACCCAATAAGGAACCATTTCCTTTATTTATTTATTTTTTGCTTTGTGAACTCATGATGGAATCTTTCAGAATTGTACCCTAGGGTTAGGAGTTTTGACTAATTTGGTCAGAATATGTAATGAAATGTTGCTCCGCTCTGTTCCTGCAGAGGCCTTTTTGTTCCAAGTTGATCACAGCCTTTCAGATTCAATTATTTAATTGATTTCATAATGATTTTAATAATTCAATAACCTGTCATCCAAGTATTTAGCAGTCCATGATCCAGGAGGAATGACTTTTCTACAAATGTCCTACCTAGCTTGTCGAGCCATGTTCAGCGCGTGTCGGTATCCAACACTTGCCTGACACAGACACCAACACAAACTCAAAGCCTTTTTTAGTGTCCCTGATTAGTTATCGCGTAAAGAAAGAGGACGAGGGCAAATTGGTAAAATCACTGAATCATTTCATTTCACTTTCTTGTGAGGAAAGCTTCGAATGTGGGAGGGGGAAGAGGAACTGAGTCCAAAAGACTAGATGAAAATCTGCAGTGTGAAAGAAACTTTTCCTTTTAACTTATTTCATGTCCTTGGTACCAATTTCACTCGTACCAATTTCACATCAATAAATTACCTAAAAACATTTACCAAACTCTGCCAAACTACCTCTGCTTCTTGCATCTAAGCAGTCAAATCATATACAAAGCAGTGACTGCAAAATGGTTGATTGCTCCATTCCTTCAACGTATCTGCCAGTTGAAACTTGAGACGGTAAATAAATGCATCAGAATGAATTCAAAATTTTGATCAGTTGGCGGTAGGAAGAATAATAGTTACCTCTTTACCTCGGCATCTATAGTACAATTAACTGAGACTTGTGATCAATGCCGTTGAATATGAAAGTCCCAGACATCGGAACGAATTGTCTAGTTATAAGCTGTAATGAACAGAGCAGGAACCATATAAGCAGGTGATGCTGTAACAGCATCCGAAGTAGATCGTTCGGATTAACATGTATGTGATATGGTAGACCAAAAACTCAGTCAGCATTATGACCAAAGGCTGAATTAGTAATTTAGTAGATATGTTACCTTTATGATTTCTTGCGATGCAACTCCACCAATAAAGGCAGCAACTGCATGAAGCTCTGAAGCACCAAACCGGCACATTTCATTGATAAGGTCCTCACTCAATGTTGAGCCATTGCATCCCATGTCACTAAGCAGACCAAAAGCAGTAGTTTTCAACCGAGATATATCTTCATCCATTACCCTGTGGGACACCAATAACTGGTTTAGGAAGCACACATAGTAAAGTGACTCTCAACAGAAAGAAGCCCACAGAAATCAGGTGTTACCCTTCAAATTGTCCCGGGAAACTGTTGTAATTAGCAGCAAAGCGGTCAACAGCTCGAAGCAGGATATAAAACCCCATGGCAACACTGCATCATGTCACCAGAACATCACCCGTTGTAAACAAAACAAATACCTCTCCCCTTAATCTAGCATACAGTTGATCTGTAGCATTTGCCATCTCACAAGAAATTCAACCAATAACACATTTAAAAAAGGCCCACAAAAAATCTAGAAAAGAAAAAAAGAAAAAAGAAATAGGAGCAGATGAGATGGATGATATTGCACTTATGTACTTAAGATATTTTGGGGCATTGGGTTCCATTATTGCATATGGAATTTTGCTCAGTCCATGTTCACTGCATAGAAACATGAAATTTTGATGTTGTATCAAATAAACATCTATATGGTGTTCATAAGTTTTCACATATTAAGAACAATATATAAGATCAGAAATTGATCAATGTTACTTTTTAATCTAAACGATCATGGGAAAGAAGAAGAAAGAATAGCTGCACGGTGTTTATTTGTAACGCAAACAATAACAATCATGTCACCTGTTTTCCTCATCAGTTAAATACTTCTGCAACTCCTGTAGTGAAGGGTTGTTGAACTCATCCTCAACAGTGCGGTATCTGCAAACCTACAAAGAAGTTCAACCTCTCACTAAACTCCTAATCAAAAGATTCATAATAATCTACCACAAGTAACTACAAATATAAAGCCTCTATAAATTGCAGCTATGCTAGAGTTGCAGGGTTAACCAAGGAAATGTTTGGAGAGATGCTTTTCCATGTATCTGATTGGATACCAACATGTACTAATTAGCTAATGCCCAAATATACCTCAAAATCTTACACAGTAACTCTCAATAATAATAAGAGCCGTATAACTTTACATCACAAGGTCCAGGGAACTAAGTGCACCTAACTAGATAATCAAAAGCTAACAGGAGCAACGCTCTACGCAATATTAGCTCAAAAACCACAAATTGCTTTCAGCCAATGTACTCAAACAAAGAGAGGTTAAAAACTAAATGGGTGTAAAAGGAAAGGATAATTAATCACACAGTTACTTGGCACACTTTAGATTGATAAAGTCCACAATAAGCTCAATGAGGGATGCATACAATCAGTTAAAGACTAAAATAGAAAACAAAGAACAATTTGTAAATTTACCTTCAGTTTTCTAGAATTTTTACAGAAGGATTTAATCATTGTCTTTGAAATGCCATTAGGATCTCTCCCAATTTTCTTCAAAATATTCCTCACCCGTTGCTCAATAACAACACAATCAGCCTCAGCTTTTGCTTGATAGATTTTTTGCAAATTAACATAAAGCCTGAAGAAACGTACCTGTTAGCTTTTGCAACTAGTAAATTGGTTATACTTTTATTAGAAGTTCAATTGAAGAACAGAAGAGAGATAGCAGTTCTCACTCGGTGGAAGAAGTCATATCTGGTATCGATCCCTCAAGAGGTACTTCCCCACGACCTTCATTAGCAATGAACTCCTAGTTGAATTTCAGAAAATCAAAATCACATGGCATGCGAAAGAGAACACCATATGCGTGTGTGTGTATGTGCGCGCGCGCCTGTGCAACTGCATCCCACCACAACTAGTAAATCACATAGAAGAATGAGAATGATTTAAGAAACCCCATATACCATTGAATTAGCTCAAGATTGGAGCAGCAGAAAATTGTAGGAACCTTCAAATGCACAAGACCTAACAGAAACAAATCTATTATGTAACCATCCGGACCATGTACCACTATTCAAAACCTCCTAGTAACTCTCGTGATATTGTTTAAAAGTGATAATTCACAAACGACACTTCCAAAGCACCATGCTTTTGTAAAGTCAAATAACTACATCAGCAAGTGACAGCAACTCTTCAATGCCAATGATAATCAAAGACATCAAGAGGCTTTGCTCAATAACATAAAGCAGGTGGTAGCTAAACCAGAGCCAGCAGCAAATCAATATAGTGGTCACCCATCCTAAAACTGTCAGAATCGTGTGATCCACCATGACATTAGTTCGGTTGCTTTTCACTAAGAAATTTCTCAGGCCAGAATCCAACCAGGAAATCATCCTAAAAGCATAGATGGGATCCTAAGATAAGTAATCAAACAAGTTTCTAATTAAAAAACCATCATAAATGATAAAAGGAGCTAATTACATGCATATCAAAGGTACAATTAAAAGTATGGTAATCCCTTACTTTTAAAGCAGCAGCCATCACCCAAAAGTCAGATGAGTTAGCATCAACTTCAGTGCAGCTATCGTTAATTATTTGCTGCAGATCAGAACCTAAGATACCGAAAAAGCAGGGGAAAAGTCAGAGGTCTTAGCTTACCAGTCACATGGTGTACAAATCACATATATAGCATTCGTTAATAGCACATAGTTTTAAATTAGCTCTATTTAACTAGATGCAACAATTGGTTACACCTTGATGTGTTGAATATCAATATTCATTGGCTTCAAAAGTGAGCGACGAACTACTCCATCATACATGCACAAGTTAGTATCAACCATTTCTTGAGATCTCCTTCACGAACAGAAAGCAATCAAGACCATCATAATATAAGGTTGGACAAGATAGCTTCACAGCCATATCTGACCCATTGTAGTTCTTGCATGTGACATAACTAGACATCTAATATTCTGTTTTTTTCCCCCCCCCCAATTAAACCAAACAAAAGGTGTATATAAAACCCTTCAATGAGGCATTCACCTACGCCTAAGACTTCACACATGCATAATACAAAATGACCTATGGTTTAATTCTATCTGAATCCATAAGTGCCTAGCAGCATATCACTTCGAAAGACTTAAATCCATGTTTCTACTTAATCATACTCACTTATTCCTCGAGGAGCAAAGACTTTGAAAGAGGCTTCAACAGCTTCCTTATAGTTGTCTTCATCCATTGAAATCATTTGGGCTTTGAGAAGGTCCTAACACATAAGACCCCAAGTAGAATCCATTTAATAGAATACAAATAGCAAGAGAACCTAACAGGCAAGATATTGAAGTGAGATATGAACCTTGAACTCTTTTTTCTCATCCCTGGTTGTTGGAAGGATGCCACCATGAGTTTTGGCCCACTCCTCAGCCATCTTGACAAGAATGGCAACATAAGGAGTGTGCTTATGGGCAACAGGATCTGATACATTTAAGTCGATGCTTTCTGCAAACCTGTTGCATGAAAGTACCTTATAAGAAATCATTCAGAAAGAAAAATAATAGCAATAAAGAGTACCTCATTAGAAACTTAAAATAAATAATGGACATGCAAAATTTCAGCTTTTACTAGGAAGAGAAGAAAATTATCAATAGAAAAGGATGCATGTTTTCTAAGATTGCAATGGATAACAGAGGAAAAGGAGAGTGATAGGAAATTTCTTCAATTCATAAAGGCCAGTGACCAGTATGGGAATACATGATACTATGTGCATGCAGGATCAACTGTAAAAGCACTCAAAATAAAGCACCGTACCTTTTGAGCTCAGGCCATGGGTTATTTAACCGAAGGTCATCCAGAAAATGATCAGGTTTTGACTCAATCACCGTATGCTCCTATCAGACAAGAAGCCAATTTAAAAGAAAGATTCCAAAAGTAATATTATGTTATGATGGCAGTTCCTACTTATGCATATACAAGTTATTTTAAATTGTTGTAAATTTGAATTATCCGCTAACATACTTTGAGCCCTTACATGGCTTTGTTTTAAATTATCAATAAATCATCAAAGATGTGACAGAAGAAGAAAAAAACATTCTTTAAGAAGCTGAATGTGAGGAGGTGATGTTGATATGAAACCATGTAAGTTGCAGAAGGTCATCCACCAAGTGTTGCTATCTACTTTTTTTGGGCATGGATTATACATAATTTTAACACTCAAGTTATGAGAGATGAGAATAGTGACAAAAATATTAACCACGAAGTCCCAGAAGATATACCTTCACGCTGATTCTAACAAACCCAAGAAGGCCATAGGACCGTGCAAATATCAGCATGACATTTGCCTCTCTACAGATTCTATCAAGCTTTATCATTGAGCCTTCAACCAACTGTACAATACATTAGGAACAACTGTATTAGTGTAATTGTCGTGACGAATAAATATGTTTGAAAACCCTGTCTCTAGAAAAACGAATCAATATTCCAAAACATGAAATAGTTGAAATTCAATTCACAAAGTTTTCACTGAGTAATGAAATAGGTGAATTTAATTCTCATTCAATTCACAATGTTTTCACTGATTAATGAACCATATGAAATCACGAAATGCAATCAACTCCAACATAAGGTGGAAGATATTTCCTTAGTAGACATATGGAACATTTAAGTATATAAGCCTATGATCAAAGACAACATCCAAAACAGGTTCACAAGAAAAAACACAGATGATGACAATGTGATATCAAGGAGACCAGACATAAACATGGCATTGCAAAACAAATATACTGGAACTTTAAGTTTCTCTAACTAAAGTATCCGAACACTGAAAAAATTCATAGAAGCACAGGCCACTTATAATATGAAAAGCTTCAAAATTCCATACCTGGGTGGCTACTACCAATGTAAACTGAGAAAAGAAAGATGGGTTTGTCTCAATCAATTCCTCTGGATACTCTTCTATAAACTTAGCCTTCACAGAATCATTTAGCTCTTGAAGATAACCGCATACACATTTAGCCTTGGATTGTCCAACACATGATTCATCGACTGCCAATCATCAGAAACACACATAAGCACACAAGAAAGAAAGAAAGAAAACACAAAAATAACTTGCAGCGCATAAATTGAAGCACGAACATACCCATGAAATTATTTCCAAGGTCACCCAGTTCAACTTCTGATCCATCAATCACAGTGATGGAACCCACCCCACCAAGAACAAGATTCTTCAACGTCTCGGACCCAGTAGGGCCGCAGTTAAGCAAGCAAATACTAGCTTTCTCGAGGGCAGTCTGCCCTTGCTCGCCCCATATCCTAAAATTCATCAAAACAGCAAAACCCATACCAACTTCAACTTCAACTTTCAGTTCAACTGACAAGCACTGGTCAACAGTAACGAAACGGCGAGTAGAGAGGAACAGATAAGGCAATGCACACGCGTACCTTAGTTGACGATCGTATTTTGTCTTCGGCTCTGCCATTGTTGATTACCGAAAAATCGCTTGGTAGCTAAGCAGAGTTTGTGGGCAGTGATTGTGAGTGACGAGACGGGAATGGGACTGCACTGGTGCACTGGGCGCTTTAAACTCCAGAGCAGGTTGTGTTTCTACTTTCTATTGCAACCTTCAGGACGATAGTGGGCCCGACTAAAAAGCCCACGTATCGGAACTTGCCTATGGGCCCAAAAATGTTGGGTCCATTTACTTGCCGCTTAATTTTGTATGTAAAATTAAAGCTGCAAATTAACCGAGCCCACTTAAACTTTTACTTGTTTATTTTATTCTCTTAAGGTTTGTTTCAAATTAGCATCAAGTTTCACTTGTTTATTTACTAGTAAATGAACGTTGACAAGCTTCAACTCATCAAAAATTGATATATTTATTTTATTAAGGAAGTTTAATTATATCATTCGGTCAATTTTTAAGAAAAAAAAGTTCAAAAATGTGCATGTCTACTTTAAAATAAAACTTAAAATTCACCATAAAATTTATGTAAAGAAAACAATTAAAACAATTATGTTGATTAAAGAAATTTTCTTTATAAACATGTACTTATATATACATAAACACTCAAATCAAATTATGCATGCATCCGTTATATTTCCATAAAACATTATCATTAGACTCTAATATGTAGGATTTATGAGCTAATTCATTAGTTTTAAACGAGACAGTTAATAAACATAACTAATAAGTTTAAATAAATCAGCTCATGTCAAACTTACTATTTGGCTCATTATGGGGCAGTTTGTAGTCATGTATATAAGCTCGAGTTTGGCTCACGAGTCTTATAGAGCAAGCTTTAATGAGTTTTCCAAAGCCAAATCTCTAGCGATTTATGAATGACTCAATTCATTTGCAATTCTAAGTAAGATACATAAAATACTTTATAATGTTTAAAATTTTGTACTTATTTCAAAAGTTGCAATTTTGACAATTTTATGGTTAAAAGATTAAACAAAAATGCTAAACTATTGCAAAATAAATTTTAAATTTGCGGTAAATGTAACAAAGAGCACACGACACATTTTTTTTTAAAAAAGATTTGACGAGGAAAATGAAAAATATAAAAACTAAAAGAAAATTAAAAGAAATTGCAATAAAAAGTTTTAAATTATATTTTTTCATTGCCATAAGTCCTACCATCTTTGATGCATGTCTTCATATATTTTCTTACAAAATTTTCTCGTTGTTTTAATCATTTAACCCTTAAAAAATGTTAAAATTGTAACTCTTGAAAATTATGAAATTGACATTGTAACTTTTAAAAGTGAAGGAACCGAAATGAAATGTTCTGAAAACTATAAGATTTTTTTACTCTTCGTATACACTTTTTTTGTGCCACGAATGAGATTTAATAATTTTACAATGGATTTTTGCTCCAATTCAACGCACCCGGTTTGAAAAAAACCTATAACACATAAGCAAGTGGTGATTATCTTTCTTGAGTGAAACTTAAGTTTAGAAGAACTATTCACTTAAGTAACCACATAGCAATCCTAGGGTAATTTTGGCCATAATTACTCACCGAATTTAGTTATGCATCAACTCAAGCAACTAAAAATAGAAAAGCGAGTGTTCCATAGAATTAAAACTAGAAGCTTATTTTGTTAGATAGATATAGTATTCATATTCAGTTTATATATGTTGTGTATTTGTGTTTTTAAATAGATTGATTCTCGAACTATATCAATTATGTCTGTTTTGATATGTACTTTTAACCAATCGTAACAAGTACTTCCATGAAAAATAATAAAACTTTATTCTATATTATTCTATCATTTTTAATTATGGAAGTAAAAATTTAATACAAATTATTCATTAGTTTAATTTAGAGCTGACAAAAATTCTTGAATCCGTCATTGGTGTGGTGGTAACCGGGTTGAAAAATATTTGTATTCAATATGTTAAAATGAATGTCGTAGTGATCTGCTTGCACATATCTCTGATGCTCTATATCTTGTTTTTAATTTTAATTTACCAATAAGTAAATTATCACCTTCCCCTAAAAAGAAAAAGATGTTAAACTAACGTTCCGTAATTAAAGTGGTAAAACTAATACTCACATCGGTAATCATGATCCAACACCATGATTTGGAAAATTACTCACATATTCGGTCCGAACTCTATACACCACCGTAATAAAGTACAATGCTATATATTAGTAATTCTTAACTTAATTCTCCAACAATAAAAAAATACCATTTAATTCCCTATAATTTAAAAACTTGTAGTTTTTAAAAGTAAAATGGAATTAATTAATTCACATCGGTAAGTACAAAAGACGCGATCATTTTGAGGCATTTCCCTACCCAAATATTTCATAAACCGAAAATCAAAGCAAATCACCCCAACTCATAAGCTGAGATATCAAAGTAGACTAGCCGCCTCCTCCAGCACCAACCCTGCATAGTTTAGTGGGAAGTCCCCATTAGTCAGAGTTAAGATATTCAGCAAACAGTCCGACTCAACGATAATTTTGTCACACCCCTATTATCGGGCCTGCGTAATGACATCTCTTGGCGTCAGGGCCTCTGTTGTTTACGCCTCAGTCTTGTACGGAAGGAAAATGTAGTTTTAACATTTCTAATAGATAAAATATTTAAAATAAATGGTAAAATAATTTTTAAAAATTATGCGAATTTGATAAAAAATGTAACAAATATAGGAAAGTTCACTGCACTAACTTCTTTATAAAAATATTTTAAAATAAACAAAATAAACAATTAACTTTTAGGAAACATTTTAAAACTATAGAGGATCAAATGGACACAATTAAAAATAATTTATCTCTTCCCGCATTTAATTAAAGTGTTTTTTTCCCTCTTTTTTACTCAATTAAATAAGTTATATTTACAAAAAAAGAGCAAAAATCTGCACATAACGAAATTTTATGAAGTAAAAAAAATACTACTTCCATTCCACAGAGGTGGTAATTTATAAAAAAATACACTGATTATAGAAATAATTATTATGTATCCGAGCAGTTCTCTCTCTTCTTAAATTAACCAATCCAATGAAATAAGGTTATATGGATTGAGTAATGATATATTTTTTAATGTTTTACTGCCCTATGAAATCTTATTTAACTTAAATTTAAAATAGTCGACATTTATTGTGGTGATTAAATTATGGAATGATATTGAGGAAAAGAAAATGGAAGATATACTCCTTAATGCTTATATATAATTAGTCTTTTAATAGAAAACAAATAGAAACCATATATACACGAGAGAGAAAATATTTTATTTGATAAAAAAACAAAATTGATCACAAAAAGGTCGTATATAAGGCCAAATATTGCCGTTTCGTAGCACTTGCGGTCCGTTGAACGTCAATTATTTTCAATATTTTCTGCCCCTCAACGCATCTCATGAGATAAACAAAAATGATGTTTTTAAAAATTATTCCATGCCCCTAAAAGAGAACTTTATTCCTTTACACCCAAAAAGAAAAACTATATTTATCTATTTTTTATAAAAAAATTGGTTATAGTATTACTCATAGGTTACTTCACCACGTGGCCTCACATTATTGGCTGTCTGCACATTTTTAGCAACTTTTCCACCACATCTCGCGCTACGCGCTGCAATAGTAGAACGCCACCACTTGCTAAAATCCGCCAAAATTTGCTCAAGAATCTCCCACCTGTACGTCTGTGATTTGAAGCACCATCTTAATACGGTAGACCCGAACACACGCGATACACATCAGTCATTTTCCATAAACTCTTCCCCCACCATGCATCAGCTGCTCTGAAACAAGTACTCCATATATTAATTCTAGAAGAAAAAACCGGCACGCAGCCCTAAGCCTCCTTCGCTCACCACACGCCCCTTCTCTCCCATAATTTTTTGTTACTTTTCTTTCTTCCTCCTTATCTTTTTCTTCTTCTGTCATCATCATCATCAATTCTGGTCGAGAAAATCGAAAATCCTTATCTGGACAGATCATTTATTTTGTTTTTGTATTTGGTAGTGGATGGTTTTGCTATATATGTGAGGGGAATCGATCGTCATGTATTCAACGACCTCCACATCTGTTGCTTCTTCGCTCCTCAGAGCTTCTAGGGCTAGATTCGCATCTACTCTGTCTGTTTCTCGGTTCGCTACTACTACTCCACAGCAGAGGCTTCCTTCTCGTGCTGCGACTACTGTTCAGTCCCGATCTCTCAGCTTCGCTTCCGCTGTCCGATCCCTCCGCTGCAACCCTCGGTGGAGCCACGGCGTTGATTGGCGATCTCCGTTGAGTCTCCGGCATCATATCAGAGCGGTTGCTCCCGTCGTTGAACAATTCCAGCGAAGAATGGCTTCTTCCGGTATGCCGATCCTCATTTGCTATTAATCATTGAGCTAGTTACTTTCGTTTCTACTTGTTTTGATATCTTATGGTGGACGCTCCGTTACTGTTGACTTTGGATGAGTCAACGTCTTAGCTCCAAATTTTAAGAATAATTATATATTTTCTTACATTCTTTTCCACTATTCTTCACTTGGATTTAATTAGATTCACTTTTCTCATTTTGGTGTTATTAAATGGCATCTCATTTCGCATTCTGAATTTGTAATCTGCTGTTGAATAAAATCAATTTCAATTTCTTAAGAAGCTCAAATATATAACAGTGTACAATGTGCTTTAGAATAAGCTAGCATTTGAGCTGTGCTTGCGAGCTTAATTTTCCTTTTGGTTTTCGACAAATGAATGATGATGACTGAATACAACGTTTGTTTGTTTCAGCTCCGGAACATCCATTCAAGGGGATCTTTACTAGTCTCCCTAAGCCTGGAGGTGGAGAGTTCGGGAAGTTCTATAGCCTGCCTGCCCTCAATGATCCACGAATTGGTAATTCTCCTCAAACTGCTATTCACTATACGTCCATTATGCCGAATATCATTATGCCTGTAAAATGAGAACTGCATGAAAGTATTAGTTTTCCTAATTTGAGTTTGCCTCCCAAATGGAAAATGTACCTGGGATGACAGCTCTGTCACCATCTTCTTACATAATGGTCTAACTATGTCTCTTGTTGTGTGTTTTATATCAAACTTATTACTGATAGTGTTTCTTGTGGTCTTAATAGACAAACTCCCCTACTCTATTAGAATTCTTCTTGAATCTGCAATTCGTAATTGTGACAACTTCCAAGTTACCAAGGAAGATGTGGAGAAGATTATTGACTGGGAAAAATCCTCTCCAAAACTAGTTGAAATTCCCTTCAAGCCTGCTCGTGTTCTTCTGCAGGTATGCCAGTACTCAAATGAATACTTGAACAGCTAAATACTACCTTTTCATGTTAATATTATTTTATACTATAACTTGGGTATTCTGTTCTCAGGATTTTACTGGAGTACCAGCTGTTGTCGACCTTGCTGCCATGCGTGATGCCATGAGCAACCTTGGTGGAGATCCTAATAAGATCAATCCTTTGGTGCGTGCGATTCTTCTGATGCTATTCAGTTTGACTAGAGATACTCCAGTTTATTGCTCTTTCATCTCACTGCACCTAGAAAGTGTTGTTATCAAAGGATGTACAAGCATGTTGGTCTTGAGGCTTGCTCATCATTTGAATACTGTGCTTCATTTAATTATTTTCTCTGGGATAGTTTGACCATCTAAGTGTGCTTGTAGATTGATGCCATTAGTTTGTCTGAAGACACTGCCATTTCCTGCTTGTATCATTTGTTTTTTTCCCTGGTTAACCATCTTATGATGACTTGCTGGTGCATCCAGGTACCCGTGGATCTTGTCATTGATCATTCAGTCCAAGTTGATGTGGCAGGATCAGAGAATGCTGTGCAGGCAAACATGGAACTTGAATTTCAGAGGAACAAGGAGAGATTTGCTTTCCTGAAATGGGGGTCCACCGCTTTTCAGAATATGCTTGTGGTTCCTCCAGGTTCTGGGATTGTGCATCAGGTATAGTTGGACTAGTCTTATACTTGGTCCGTTGATGATGTTTACCACTGTCTGATCTTTGTGTATAAATAGTTCATTTTTCAGCTGACGTCTATTTAAAACTAAAAACCAAATGTTGAATATCTTGGATATTATTCGCCATGAGTTTCGCAATTAGTGACTTGACATTATAAATTTCAGGTGAATCTTGAATATCTTGGACGAGTTGTTTTCAACACTGATGGTGTGCTCTACCCTGATAGTGTGGTCGGTACTGATTCCCATACAACAATGATTGATGGGTTAGGAGTTGCTGGGTGGGGAGTTGGAGGTATTGAAGCAGAAGCTACAATGCTTGGCCAGGTAATTAGGGCAAATAAGCTGGTTATAGTTCTTAGATTTTGATTGATCTAATCTTCAACCGATTATATGATAGGTCTGTGCTTATTACATTTCCTGCAATGCTGGTTCTAATTATTTAGCTGATGTTAGCTTCAGACTTCACTTGTTTCTCTGAGGCGGGATACTTTTGCTTAACTGCTTAGCGGCTTATGTGTTTTCAGTGCACTTTCAAATGCATTTAACCCTTCATTACCATGTAGTTGTAGCCTCACGATAGGGCCTGCTTAGTTTTTAGTGATTAGTACAATTTTTTCATATAGAGGTGATACTCAATCGAATTTTCAGCATGTTATATGACTCGGGACACAAAATCAGATCAGAATACTCTGCTTAATATTTAGTGGTTAATACAATATTTTATATAGATGTGGATCATATTTTCAGCATGACTAGGGAGCACAAAATCAAATCGAAATACTCTGCTTGATTACATCCTTATCCTTGTATTCCTGTTGGCTTTTTGGTTTCCTCTGGCCTTTATTCTTTTTTGTCACTACTCAGATGGTATGATAATTCCTTGCAACCTGTTCTGCCATTTGTTTCTGTGTCAGTTGCAAATTGTGCATTATTCCTATGCCTGTTGATGGACTAAGGATAAGATTCTGCCTAGCTCATGCCAACATACTATTATTCCTGCTCAAAGGGACCATCTTTCTTATTTTTGCACTGTACTGTCATAAAATTTGTGCTTATTTTGGATCTAATATTTTACCTTTTGACATTTGACAGCCAATGAGCATGGTGTTGCCTGGGGTTGTTGGGTTCAAGTTATCTGGAAAATTACGCAACGGTGTTACAGCTACCGACTTGGTTTTGACAGTGACTCAGATGCTGAGGAAGCATGGTGTTGTTGGCAAATTTGTCGAGTTTTATGGTAATTTGATTTTAGTGGACCTTAATTGAGTTTATTCTTAGATGATGTACTTTTATCCTCTTATGTTAGGTTTCATGTTTTTATGTGTGTTCAGGGGGTGGTATGGGGGAGCTATCACTAGCTGACAGAGCCACTATTGCTAATATGTCTCCCGAGTATGGTGCAACAATGGGGTTCTTCCCAGTGGACCATGTTACTTTACAATACCTCAAACTGACTGGAAGAAGCGAAGAAACTGTGAGTCTCCCTTTATGCATTTATGAAGGTTACTGCTATTGGAACCCAAAATGGGAGATGACTTTTGCCTTGTTTAATTAGGTTGCCAGGATAGAAGCATACCTTCGTGCAAATAATATGTTTGTTGACTATAATGAGGTATGCGTTTTTTATTTCTTTTGACTGTTTAGTTATATTGTGAAGTTTCTTTTAAAAATATATCCAAGTTTTGATATCCTCATTTGCAACAAGTGCAGCCCCAACAAGAACGGGTCTATTCTTCATATTTAGAACTGGACCTTGAAGAGGTGGAGCCCTGTGTTTCTGGACCAAAGAGGTTTGTGTTTTGACTCCCATTCACATGGTATTGGGCACTGAAGCTATGTGGTTCATTGTTTTATTCTTAGAGGGAAGCCTGACATTTTCAAAGCTTCTCTACCGAATCTAACCACCTCTCTCCCTTTTACAGACCTCATGATCGGGTTCCTTTAAAGGAGATGAAGGCTGATTGGCATTCTTGTCTTGATAACAAAGTTGGATTCAAGGTCAGTTGTAAACCTATAGACATCTTATTTCATTCAGACTATGGCTGTTCTTTAACTACTGGGGATGTCATTAGACATTATTATGAAATTTGTGATGCCTATGAAAGTTGTGCACTTGCTGCCTGTTTGTTTTGTTTTCATTTTGGGTTTTATGTTTTCTTTTACTTCTGTTGCTTTTATTTGATATGTATATGCTACTTTAAATAGTAGTTATGTGATAAGTGCCATAATTTTAAAGATTTCTGTTGATCCCATAGTGTTAGTGAACTTACTGAGATAAAATGTCAAGTGTGGACTTTGACCTGCATGTTGTTCAATTTGGCTGCACCAATTTGTTACTGAAACTGAAATTGTTGAAGATCTGTCTGTGTTTGAGTTGATTTGAGGGTTACATTTGTCTGTATTTTTTGTTTTTTCTCCAATGGTTTTTCACTTTTTACCATTCATGAAAAAAAATGCTTTGGACATTCTCCATCATCTGTACTTTTCCCAGATCTCACACCATCCCCAGGATTGGTTGCTGCAATCGCCACCTCTATCACAACAACACCACCTTTTATGCCACTTCCAGCACTATAGTGTGGTAGCAATGCTAGAGCTGTCATTAGTTGTATATTTTCACCATAACTAATGGTTAACTGCTGCATTTTTTATGTGATCTCTGCGTATTTGCCTGAGCAAAAAAAAAAAAAAAAAATATCTTTGTGATGTGATCAAATCAATCTGACAATCTAAATTTCAGGTGGATTAATTGATTCTTTCCACTCTTGGGTAAATTATTGTCTATAATTCTTGGCGTCGTGCAATCTGTTTTTCTTTATTTCATTGGCTTTTGCTTTGCTCTAAGCTCTGCCATTTCTTCCTGATGTTGTGTCTTGTTGCAGGGATTTGCTATACCAAAAGAGGCACAGGACAAGGTGGCCAAATTCTCGTTCAATGGGCAGCCAGCAGAACTGAAGCATGGTAGTGTAGTGATTGCTGCAATCACAAGTTGCACCAACACCTCAAATCCAAGTGTCATGCTCGGGGCTGCTCTTGTTGCGAAGAAAGCTTCTGAACTTGGTTTGCAGGTTAGGCATGCTTAGATTTTGACGCATGTTAGATTCTTATCAGTTTGCACCCTACCATCTGAATATTTAGGGAATAAAAAGCTACTTGATATATTGTTTTGGTGCTATATTTTTTTACTGTCCTTATGATTCAATTATTAAGTTGAGACTGCTGTTTGACTCAAGTAAATTCTAATGATTGCTCAAAACCATGTTCCCAGGTCAAGCCATGGGTAAAGACAAGTCTTGCACCTGGCTCTGGTGTCGTTACAAAATATCTGCTCCAGAGGTAATTCTGAGTTCATTAAATAACTAGATTAGAGCAGCTATCCTATATTTAAGTTGCTGTTTTCTTGCCTCAGATTGAGATGAAAGTTTCCATCTAATTATGATTCTGCATTGTGCAGTGGACTACAAAAGTATTTAAATCAGCAGGGCTTCCATATTGTTGGATATGGCTGCACAACATGTATTGGGAATTCTGGAGATTTGAATGAATCTGTTGCTTCAGCAATCTCTGAAAATGGTAATTCAAAATCTAGTATTATGTTCATCAAACTAGGAACATGTTTGCTGCATGATCTACCAAAGCTTTGTGTAAACGAGAAATAATGATGTATAGGTGAAGGTGACTAACATATGATTGAACCATCATTTTGTTGCTTGATGTGTATATATAATTTCAAAAATTTCCTTCTGCTGACTCACTTCTATCCTTGTATCTCTGCAGACATTGTTGCAGCTGCTGTACTTTCTGGTAACCGGAATTTTGAAGGTCGGGTTCATCCCTTGACTAGAGCCAACTATCTTGCTTCGCCTCCCTTAGTGGTTGCCTATGCCCTTGCTGGCACGGTATGCTTACCCTTTATTCTGCTTGTGCATAGTGTTCATTTGTACGGATAGCTAACCATAGGCATGAGTCCTACTCCAGCAATCGTTTTTATATCAGAATCTAGTTGCATTTTGAAATGTTCTAAATTATTTGCCCCCTTATATAGTTGCTAGATGTTAGTACGTATTATGCTATATTAGTACCAATAGATTGGCAGTTCTGTAAAAAAAGCGTGAGATATTATTCTTAGTTGATATGTAAGATTTTGTATTTTTATTGCATTTAAAGTAAAGTCGTTATATAGTTGTTAGAAATGACACTGTTTAATTATTTATTCAAATAGACAACAATTTAACAAACTCTGCTCAAGTGCAAACTCCTTTTTTGTATCAGTACAGTGGTTTTTAAAGAAGCTATAAATAGAAGAAAGTTTTATCAAGACTTTTTTCCCTAAGTAACTCTTCTTAAAGAGCAGAGATTAGATCCCCCCTCTCTCATATTATCAAGACTTTTTTCCCTAAGTAACTCTTCTTAAAGAGCAGAGATTAGATCCCCCCTCTCTCATATATATATATAATTTTTTGTTCCTTTTCATGTTTCGTCTAGAAAAGGGTTTATTAGGATGACTCTTCCAAAAAATCATTTCGAAAGAAAAATAAGAGGTTAGAATTGATGTTACTATTTATTTCATCCAAACTAGAAGTTTATAGTGTGAAACATATTGAGCAAAAACTAATATATCTATATTCATGAATAGTGATGAAGAAAAAAAGGGATGAATATTTAGTTACTCATGAAAACCCTAACTTCTTCAAGTATACTATGTATATAAAAATATGTATTGTGTCAACAAGGTAACATGATCACTTTCCAGGATGACATTGACTCTTTCTTTTCTTTTTAATGGAAAAGGTCAACATTGACTTCGAGAAGGAGCCAATTGGGACTGGGAAGGATGGCAAGGATGTTTATTTCAGGGATATTTGGCCTTCTACAGAGGAAATTGCAGAGGTAGACATTGTCAAATTTGCAAATTTTTGTGATATGATTTTTGACTGCTTGAAGTGATTTTTTGTTTGGTGGATGGATACTGTTTAGGTTGTGCAATCGAGTGTTTTGCCTGATATGTTCAAGAGTACATATGAGGCAATTACCAAAGGCAACGTAATGTGGAATCAGCTTGATGTACCTGCAAAATCATCATACTCTTGGGATCCTAATTCAACATACATTCACGACCCCCCATACTTCAAGAACATGACTCTTAATCCTCCTGGTGCCCATGGAGTGAAGGATGCCTACTGCTTACTGAACTTTGGTGATAGTATCACAACAGACCATATATCTCCTGCTGGAAGTATCCACAAAGACAGCCCTGCTGCGAAGTACCTTCTTGAGCGAGGTGTGGATCGCAAGGACTTTAATTCCTATGGGAGTCGTCGTGGAAATGATGAAGTGATGGCTAGGGGAACTTTTGCTAATATTCGCATAGTTAACAAACTTTTGAATGGAGAAGTAGGCCCCAAGACAGTTCACATTCCCACGGGCGAGAAACTCTCTGTATTTGATGCTGCAATGGTAAGTATCTTGCATTATATCCTTGCACAATTTCCATTCTGACTTTGCTTAGTGGTTGTTTAAGCAAATAAAATACTGAGGAAGCTAATTGAACCATGAGTTCTTACTGTTAGGAGAAGTGAGGTGGGGGCTTGAGTGAATTTTTAACAAGAATTCTGTCTAGGATTTTCTCAATAGTTCAAATATGTTAGTGTCATTATTGTGAATACTGATGGTATTCTGCCCAAATATTTTCTGAATTTGACATTTGATTGTGTGGAAAACAATAGATATGAACTTTTGGTTTTTCGTCCATGTCCTTAAAAAATCATTGAAAATATGTTTAATGCTAATTATGACAAATCCACAATTTCAGAGGTACAAGAATGATGGACATGAGACCATTGTTGTAGCTGGAGCTGAGTACGGGAGTGGAAGCTCCAGAGATTGGGCAGCGAAGGGTCCAATGTTGCAGGTGCGTTGTTTTGTTTAAGGAGCTTGAATAAGTTAGGGTTCCTGAAATATTTGTTGACCTTCCCATTAACTTGGTTTTTTGCAGGGAGTTAAAGCAGTGATTGCAAAAAGTTTTGAGAGAATTCACCGCAGTAACTTGGTGGGAATGGGTATCATTCCACTTTGTTTCAAGGCTGGTGAGGATGCAGATACTCTAGGATTGACTGGTCACGAGCGCTATAGCATTGACCTTCCAAGCAGTGTCAAGGATATAAGGCCTGGGCAAGATGTGACCGTCACCACAGACAGCGGAAAATCTTTCACCTGCACAGTGCGCTTTGATACGGAGGTACTTTTCTACTTTCTTGTTGCAACTTTGTTTTGTATCTGAGCTTTTCTATGATGATTTCCATGGAATTTTTAAACAATAACTTGTGCGCAAACATTGTTGGCCTGCACTATTAATATCCATGTAGTGCATAAACTTTCATTTTTCTTATTTGTTAGTATATCGTAGGTTGGTTTTGTGGCATGTCTTGTGATTGCTTATGACAACTTGGAATTGCAGGTGGAATTGGAGTATTTCAATCATGGAGGCATTCTTCCTTATGTCATCCGTAACCTGATGAAGCAGTAACTTCTCTACTTTAAGGCCAGTGACCTCCAGTGAGAGCAGCGTTTCTTGTACATCAGCGAAAAAGAGAATAATTTTTTTAATAATAGGAAAAGAAAAAGAGATCCCTTCCCTTCCATGGGATGCGCAATTTTTGTTAACATGAACGCATATCAATTATTTAGCAAAGCATTGTTTGTTGGGTGGTTTGTATTCCACCTGGAAATGTTCAAATGATCATTCAGCTTTCTCTCCACTTTTAGGTCCCCAACAAAGCATGCAACGCAGTCTTGTTGATCTAGATGCCTAAACATGTGAGCCCTGTGACTCTTACTGCTTCTTTTTTCTTATGAATGCAGTTAGGGACACGTACTCAAAACCAGAAAACGTTATCTCGTACTGCAGTGTGTTTCCGTGCGGTATAAGTTTCATTTGTTAAATTTTTGTGGAGTTTGCGTAATTGTTAGAAACACTTAGGGTCTGTTTGGCGTTCCGGTTCTAGTTGGAAAAGTTCGGTGGGAAAAAGTTCTGTATGAAAATGACTTCTGGAAGGAGTAAGTTGTTTGGTAAATTTTTATTAAAAGTTATGTGGGGAAACCAGGTGTTTGGTAAAAACTGGTTTAAAACTATGGTTTGAATGTAAAATGACCATAAAGGGTATAATTTATTTTAATTGTTATAATTAATTTTTTTTAGTATCTTTATATATATATTTTTAATCAATCTATTTTTTTAAACAAATAGTTAACAATTTATTTCTAATAAAAAATAATACTTCATTAGAAGAAAAAAAAAGTTAAATATTAAGTATGATAATTAAACTTAAGTTCATTTCATATTCCATAACTTATATTATCAATAACATTTAAATGAAGTTAATTAACTTACAAGTTAAATTTATTTAATAGTGTAAACCCAAAGTTTATAACTTCTTTAATAAATATAATTAATGGATGATAATTATATTAAATAATATGGAATCTAAAATTATTATAATGCAATATGTCAATTTATTAGATATGAAATACGACATTACAAATTGTTGGAAATGCCTATGCTGCCTTTCTTTCTTCATTCCAGTGATCAGATTCTTTGATGACATACTTTTTTGAATGTAACATGCACGTATTAATTCTTCAATACAAGCTTATGGAACACAGCAAACATAAGCATAATACATGAGCATACCACAAAATTAGACATCCAGATTGACTACTGTTTGCCAAGGAAGACTCTCCTAAGCACAAAATAGGATGAAATTTTGACAAAGCACTTTCAAATACTGAATAACACTGCCGCATTTTTCATTTATCATGGAAAGGAAAATTTTACACACCCATTGGTTTATTGTACAATCAAGATGAACAAATCAGTTTGCAGTTTACTATGAAAGCAGAAATTTATGATCTTCTTAAAATTGTGAATGATACCACAGGAAGATCTAGGGGGACTTGGCTCTAAAATTCTCATTCTTTCCACGGTTGGAAGTCTCGAGTATGGGTACCACTTACTGAACAAGTGAAGGCAGGATCCGTCCTGCTTGATGATAAAGTCATCCATCTCATTAAAATGATGGCACCTCCCATTCTCTGCTTCATTATAAAAATCAACTTCCTCATCATGTTGTTCGCTCTCTTTCTTGGTATTTATTCGTGGCAGCCTGCACACTTCCAATTATGTCATCAACATTCGATATTGCAACTCAAATAAGAAGTGCAAAACTTTAAATTGATCAGCATGCAGAGAGTAACATCTCTTAAAAGCATCCCTGTCACAGATTAAAATTCACAGCCTAGCACTGAAAGATCATTTTAGCAACTTTCAAGAAATAGAGATCGCAAATAGATTTCTGTTCGTTGACCAACAGGCACTGAAAGGAAGTTTAATACAAGTAGTTATCTATGAAAAGCATCTCATAATTTATGTTGCCAGCACTTTAAGGACAACCCAATATGATGTATCCTAAATTTTCTTTTTGGTAGTTCAGCACTTAACAGAGCCAAAATAGAGAAAGGTGCCATAGCCATACTACTCAACACTAACCAAGCAATGTCAGTTCATTACAGAATTAAGGCACATGAACTTGAACCAGAAAGAAAAAGAGGCAACACAGAACATAACAGGAAAAGTCGAAGAGAGGACTGTCACGTACAGAGGCTTAATCCTACGCAGTTCTGGAGTAGAAATCCATCTCGATCGTGATCTTTTCATGCTGAGGTGGGGAGAAACGTGCCGGATAAATTCAAGCTGCAAACAACAACAGAAGAAGAAGAAATAATATTAAGTAATAAGTTGAAAGCCATAGCCACCAGACATCAATCAGAACACATCCACACCAAACAACCCCACTGGATACCAACTTCCATTCGCATTCAATCATTTAAAATTCCAGCATAAACATTTGTCAAATGATAGAAAAATGGCACAAATTGTACAGCCACTGGATGGAATCAGGACAACTTTCTGTTTTCAATTCACAAAATTAACAACAAGGCGCAATAGAACAATATCACAATTTACTATTTCACACAATGTACAATTGCATAAAAGCCCAACAATTCACAGAATCTAAAAAGTGCAGGAACAAGGAGAAAAAAGCATACCTGGGGGTGAAGTATCGTGGTCGCACACATAGACTCGCATTCCACCCTGCGATTTAAGAAATAGAAATAGAAATAAAATCAATCCCTTTAATAAACCAAGAAATCAAGGAGAAGATCAATCGAACATGGAATCAAAATAAGGAATAAAGGTTCACCGGATTGGAGGAGATGGCGTTGGATGACAAGAAGCCGCGGAAGGGGAGGTTGGAGAGGAAGTTGGCAGCGCCGGAAGCAGCAGGAATGGAATCGGAGGAGCAACGGTCCATGGCGGTAAGATAAACCCTGGCCCGTGGCGATCGTCGGATCATTCTTGTTGATGGAGCCACGAGGAGAAGGAGACCAAGAAGAAGGACGATATCACTCTGAAAACCCTAACCAGGGAAGAAGAACATCGAAAAAGAATTTCGTGAGGAGTGAAAGCTTATTTATAATAGGTAATTTCGTAATTATTTCGAACTTGGCTGGACATTTTTGTCCAAAAAATTAAACACCCTCCTTCCCGTCCAGCTCCAAAAGTCATTTGCTCCAGTGGAGGCAAGGCCTTTAAAAATGACTTTCCAAGAAGTCATTTGGAGTAGGTGTTATCCTCTGATTTTCTATTCGGGAAATGACTTTTCCGAATAGAGTCGGAACGCCAAACACCATCTTAGAAGTCTCAGTATAGTTAATTTCATGGGTACATTTGCGTTTGAATATGGTTCTCAGGTTGAAAACATGCATTTTTCTGCCTGGCCTTGTCAACCAAAGATCTTCGCTATCTTATGCTTGTATAAGGATAAGATATTTGGATTATAACACAACAATTAGTTAAAGAATCTAAAACCTTAAATCTTGTAAATTTTGTTAGTATGGGAACGTAACTCTTTTCTATTATTCCCTCCGGTTTGTTTTAAACGACTCTTACTATTTGAGCACACGCATATTAAGAAAGTCGGATGACTCACTATTTGAGATAATCCCGAATTTTTTCTCGGACGTATGTTAAGGATTAAGGTACGCTCGAAAAAAAGTACGAAATTTTTTAGGGTTAAATAGTGAGTCATCCGACCTCTTTAATATGCGTACCTAAATAGCAAGAGTCGTTTAATAAAAACCGGACGGAGTATTAAACAACAGAAATGAGTGGAGGAGGGTGAGGTGGAAACTCCATGAGGATCCCAAGAGCCCAACCAACCTCGGCTAGTGGGGGTGAACATGTCATGGGCCCAATTTGGTGGACCAAGGAAAGACTGCTGATCCGCTTGCTTTTGTGGAGTTGTTGGACTGAACCTAAGAAAAGAGGAAAAGATAATGCAGATTTATGGTAAAAAATTTAATTCAAAGTGTGGGTCTCCAAAATTTAATGTCTAGGTTCAAATCCTATACAACAAACAACACAGCCTTTTAGCTTGTTGACTAATTGGCAAGTGTACCACATACTTTTGACGACACACGGTGCCGCGAGATTAATTTTGTTTTATCGTTATCTTATCTACGCTAATTCCATTTTCCAATCCAACCTAATTCTAATAACCAATACTCTGAATTAATGATCCCACTAATTCTATCATTAACTATGTTAACTCTTCCCAACAACAATTTGGTGTCATTTGAATTTCAGTTTTTGTGTAATTGGTCAAGAAATTATTTTTTTTATTAAGGGATTTGACTACGATTAATGCAGAGATAATTAACTTTGAAAATACTCCACATTAATTAAACAAACCATAAAAAATGGCTCTACTTTGACATTTCTTTTTTTCCTTTATCATTTAAATCTTTTAATATCTAATATTTTTACCCACTTCAAAAATTAAAATAAAAACTAAAATCATTATTGTTTAATAATTAAATAATATATATTTTTTAAATTTTCTCAGCAAAATTTATACAATTTGTTACCTCATTGTAGCTATGGGGTTTGTCATGCGTTAATCTTGTCGTCCACAGTCCCTAACTTAATTTATCTAACTCAGTAAATTTTAGGGATATTGTAATTTGAACGTTAGCAGTAACTTCGTTTTATTACTTCTCAGCAGTTAACTACCAGCACTTGACTAGTTTCATATATTATTACTCCTCAGCAGAGGCTTTCTACTCTTCTTCTCCTTCTCTTTGCTGCAACTACTGTTCAGTTCCGATCTCTCAGCTTCGCTTCCTCTGCTCCGGTTCCTCGCTGGAGTCAACGGCGGCGATCTCCGTTAAGTCTCAGGCATCAGATCAGAGCTGTTGCTCCCGTCGTATAACGGTTCCAGCGAAGAATGGCTACTTCCGGTACACCGATCCTCATTTCCTATTAATTTTGGATGATTGCATTCGAGCTTGTTCCTTTCATTTCTTCTTGTTTTTAAAATGATGCTGGACTCTCCCTTACGGTTGACTTTGGCTAAGTCAACGTTTCAGCTCCGAATTTTTAGAATAATTAGTACTATATTCTTTGCTTTCTTCACAGGATATACTTTTTTAATTCGATTTCTTTTGCTCTTTTTGGTGATGTTAGACCGCACGCCATTTTCATTCTGAATTGTTAATGCCGTGAGGAATGAAATCAACTTCAATTTCTTAAGAAGTTCAAATAAGTAATAGTTTACAGTACTCCTGCAACTATATATATGGGAATACAATAAGCTAGCATTTGAGCTTGTGCATGCGTGCTTAGTTTTTCGATTTGGTTTTGGATAAACGATTGTTGGTGACTGGTTATGTTTGTTTCTTTCAGCTCCTGAACATCCATTCAAGGGGATCTTTACTAGTCTCCCTAAGCCTGATGGCGGTGAATTCGGGAAGTTCTATAGGTTGCCTTCCCTCAATGATCCACGAGTTGGTAAATCTCCTTAAAATGAGAACTTGACAGTAGTAAAACTTTTCCTAATTTGAATCGGCCCCAAATCGAAATATGTACCTGGGACTGGGAGGACTGCACTGTCACCATCTTGTTATCCAATGATTTAACAATGTTTCTTGTTATGTGTTTTGTATGAAGCATATAACTGATCATGTGTTTCTTGTGGTTTTAACAGACAAGCTCCCCTACTCTATTAAAATTCTACTTGAATCTGCAATTCGTAACTGCGACAACTTCCAGGTCACCAAGGAAGATGTGGAGAAGATTATTGACTGGGAAAATTCCTCTCCAAAACAAGTTGAAATTCCCTTCAAGCCTGCTCGTGTTCTTCTGCAGGTATGCCAAAAGCTTGATGAAGACTTAAACAGCTAAATAGTACTCTTCAAGTTAGTTATTGTCTCATACTCATGCTTGCTTATTCTGTTGTCAGGATTTTACTGGAGTACCAGCTGTTGTCGACCTTGCTTCCATGCGTGATGCCATGAGCAACCTTGGTGGAGATTCAAATAAGATCAATCCCTTGGTGCGTGCGGTTCTTGTGTTGTGATGCTATTTAGTTTGGCTGGAGTCACTCCAATATATTGTTCTTTTATCTCATTACACTTGAAAAGTGCTGTTGTTACCATCAAGGATATACAAGCATGTTGATTTTAAGGCCTGCACATCATTTGGAGACAGATACTTCACCTATTTTTTCTTCCTGGGATAGCTTAACTAAATCAGCATGCTTGTAGATTGATATTGTTAGTTTTTCTTGAGGCATTGCAGTTTTCTGTTTATATCCCTTTTTTCGGGTTAAGTGGTTAACCATCTTTTGATGAATTGTTGGTGCATCCAGGTGCCTGTGGATCTTGTCATCGATCATTCGGTCCAAGTTGATGTGGCAGGATCAGAGAATGCTGTGCAGGCAAATATGGAGTTTGAATTTAAGAGGAACAATGAGAGATTTGCTTTTCTGAAATGGGGGTCCACCGCTTTTCAGAATATGCTTGTGGTTCCTCCAGGTTCTGGGATTGTGCATCAGGTATAAGGTTGGACTAGTCTCATGCTTGGTCGGTTAATGATGTTTGGCATTCTCTGATCTTTGTGTAAAAGTAATTCATTTTTCAGCTGATATCTACTTAAAACCAAAAATCAAATGTTGAATAATCTTGGATTTCAGTTGCCATTCTATATTTAGTGAGCTGACATTCTATATTTCAGGTGAATCTTGAATATCTTGGACGAGTCGTCTTCAACACTGATGGTTTGCTCTACCCTGATAGTGTGGTTGGAACTGATTCCCATACAACAATGATTGATGGGTTAGGAGTTGCTGGGTGGGGAGTTGGAGGTATTGAAGCTGAAGCTACAATGCTTGGCCAGGTAATTAGTGTAATTTAAGCTGGTTATACCGTTATAGTTTTTATTGTCTTATCTACCTTTCAACTGGTTATATGACTAGCAACACTGTGCTCATTTCATTTAATGCAATGTTGACTAAGTATTTAGCTGATGTTAGATTCAGTCTTGTCTTGTTTCTCTGTGGCAGGATACTTTTGCTTAGTTTCTTAGTGGCTTTATGTGTTTTCAGTGCACTTTCAAACACATTTAAGCCTTCATTATTGAGCAGTGTTAGTGGTTTACAATAGGGCCTGCTTAATTTTTAGTGATTAATGCAATTTTTTTCCTTATAGAGGTGATATTCGCTGTATTGTTCACAAAATCAAATCAGAATACTCTGCCTGATTACATTCCTATCCTTGTATTCTTTGGAGGCTTTTCTGTGTTACTTGAAGTGATCTGCTTTATTGCATCCTTTTGGATTTTTCTTTTAGTGCTTTCCATGCACTTTATTGTTGTTATCACTACTCAGATGGTATGATGACCCCTTGCAACCTGTTCTGCCTTGTTTTTTTCTGTGTCATTTGGAAATTGTGTGTTTACTTCTAGGCCTGTTAATGGAAACTAAGGATATGATTCGGCCTGGTCCCTATGTCAACATTCTATTATTCCTGCTCAAAGGGACTATTGTTCTTAATTTAGCACTGTACTGTCATAAAAGTTTTGTGCTAATTTTGGCTCTATTATTTTATTTTTTGACATTTGACAGCCAATGAGCATGGTGTTGCCTGGGGTTGTTGGGTTCAAGTTATCTGGAAAATTATGCAATGGTGTTACAGCTACCGACTTGGTTTTGACAGTGACACAAATGCTGAGGAAGCATGGTGTTGTTGGCAAATTTGTTGAGTTTTACGGTAACGTTTGATTTTAGTGAATGTTGATTGAGTTTATCTGGGATGCTGTACTTCTGCCCTTGCTAGGTTAGGTTTTCATGTTTTTGTGTGTTCAGGGGATGGTATGGGGAAGCTGTCACTAGCAGACAGAGCCACTATTGCTAATATGTCACCCGAGTATGGTGCAACAATGGGGTTCTTCCCAGTGGATCATGTTACTTTAGAATACCTCAGATTGACTGGAAGGAGCGAAGAAACTGTGAGTCTCACTTCCTGCATTTATGATGGTTACTGCTACTGGAACCTAAAATGGTAGATGACCTTGCCTTTGTTTAATTAGGTTGCCAGGATAGAAGCATACCTTCGTGCAAATAAAATGTTTGTTGACTATAATGAGGTATGAGTTTTAGCTCTTTTAACTGTTTAGTTATATTCTGTGAATTTTCTCTCTAAAAAGTCTTCCAAGTTTTGAAGTCCTCCTTACAAATGAATACAGCCCCAACAAGAAAGAGTCTATTCATCATATTTACAATTGGACCTTGTAAATGTAGAGCCCTGTATTTCTGGACCAAAGAGGTTTGTGCTTCAACTCCCATTTAGATGCTACTGGGCACTGATGCTGTGTGGTTCATTGTTTTATTCTTCGAGGAAGTGTGACATTTTCAAGTATCTCTTTCAAATCTAACCATATATCTCTCTTTTACAGGCCTCATGATCGGGTTCCTCTGAAGGAGATGAAGTCTGATTGGCATTCTTGTCTTGATAACAAAGTTGGATTCAAGGTCAGTTGTAAACCTATTGCCATCTTATTTCTTTCAGACTGATGAGTTAGTGCCATTGTTATGGCCCAGTTTTGACTTTCCATATCTTGCATGTAAAGTAGATACCATGATGAATTAATACATTTTGAACTTAACTTTTCCCTTTTTCCTATTGTCAACTATGGATGTTCTGCAATTATGAGAGATGTGACTGAAAATTATTATGGTATTTATATGCCTATGATGTTGATAGTGGTGCATCTGCTGTTGGTTTTCATTTGGGTTTTATGTTTTCTTTTTCCTTCTGTTGATTTTGTTTGATAAAGTTGTATGTAATGTGTAGGCAATTGCAACTTTAAATAGTAACCACCTGATGATTGGAATAATTATAGAGTTTGGTCTTGATCCCAGAGTGCTAGTGTATGTACTGAGATAAAAGGTCGAGCATGGACTCTGTCCTGCATGCCGTACAATTTGGCTGCAGCAATCTTATATCAAAATTGTTGGATCTTGTGCAATGCTAATTACTCTGCACCTTGGAGCTATATTTTCTTGAGCATAAAAAAGATGGTTTTACATTACAATCAATATCACATCTATCTGACAAATCTAATCTTTTGGTGGATTAATTGATTCTTTCCAATCTTGGGTAAATTATTTTGACTATAGTTCTAGGTGTTGTGTGATCTGTGTTTCCTTATTTCATTGGATTTTGCATTGCTCTAAGCTCTGCCATTTCTTCCTGATGTGGTGTCTTGTTGCAGGGCTTTGCTATACCAAAAGAGGCACAGGACAAGGTGGTCAAATTTTCATTCCATGGGCAGCCAGCAGAACTGAAGCATGGTAGTGTAGTGATTGCTGCAATCACAAGTTGTACCAATACCTCAAATCCAAGTGTCATGCTCGGGGCTGCTCTTGTTGCGAAGAAAGCTTCTGAACTTGGTTTGCAGGTTAGGCATGCTTAGATATTGATGCACTTTAGATTCTTCCTCATTTTGCGTCCTGCCATCTGAACATTTAGGAAATAAGAAGCTCCGTGATGGAAGGTTTTGGTAGTGTAGTTGTGTTTGTCTTTATTACTCAATTATTAAGAATATGAGACTCCTGTTTGCCTCAATTATTTTCTAATGTTTGCTCATTGTTCCCAGGTGAAGCCATGGGTAAAGACTAGTCTTGCACCTGGCTCCGGTGTTGTTACAAAATATCTACTCCAGAGGTACTTCTGAGTTAATTGAATTACTAGATCAGAGCAGTTCTAGTATAATTTAGTTGGTGTTTTTTTGTGTATGATTGAGATGAAAGCATCATCTAATTATGATTTTGCATTGTCCAGTGGGCTACAGAAGTATTTAAATCAGCAGGGCTTCCATATTGTTGGATATGGCTGCACTACATGTATTGGGAATTCTGGAGATTTGGATGAATCTGTTGCTTCAACAATTTCTGAAAATGGTAATTTGAAATTCTATTACTATGTTTATCGTATAAAGAACACGCTGAATTTGTGATCTGTGCCAAAGCTTTGTGTAAGCAAGAAAAGTAATGATGCATAGGTGATGTAACCTATAATGAGCTCTCTGTTGAACTGTCATTCTGTTTCTTGATATTTTTTGTTCAAAATTTTCCTTCTGCTGACTCACTTCTATCCTCAATGCGTCTCCGCAGACATTGTCGCAGCAGCTGTACTTTCTGGTAACCGGAATTTTGAAGGTCGGGTTCATCCCTTGACTAGAGCCAACTATCTTGCTTCTCCTCCCTTAGTGGTTGCCTATGCCCTTGCTGGCACGGTATGCGTACCCTTTATTCTGCTTGTCCATAGTGTTCATTTATTCAGATAGCTAACCATAGGCATGAGGGGTGAGTTTTTTTGCTACCCCCAGCAATCGGTTTTATAACAGAATGTAGTTCCATTTTGAAATGTTCTAAATTATTTCCCCCCCTTATATAGTTGCTAGATGTTAGTAAGTATTATAGTACCAATAGATTGGCAGTTTTGTAAAAAAGCATGAAAATATTATTCATATTTGATATGTAAGCTTTTGTGTTTTTGTTGCTTAATGTTAGTGTCGAAAAACAAGTAAAATCATTATATAGTTGTTAGAAATGCCACTGTTCAATTATTTAAATAGACAACAATTAACAAACTTCTTTTCTCATGTGCAAACTTCTTTTCTAATTATAAATCTGTCTTTTTCAAATTAATGTTTTGTCTAGAAAAGAGTTTATTAGGATGACTTCTTTCTTCCAAAAAATCATTTCGGAAGAAAAATAAGAGGTTAGATTTGATGTTACCATTTATTTATCCAAAGTAAAAGTTTGTTCTGTGAAGTATATTGAGCAAAAACATATATATATTCATGAATAGTAATGAAGAAAAAAAAAGGTGAATATTTGGTTATTCATGAAAACCGTAACTTATTCAAATATATTATGTATATAAATATGTATTGTGTCAACGAGGTAACATGATGATCACTTTCCAGGATGACATTGACACTTTCTTTTCTTTTTGATGGAAAAGGTCGACATTGACTTTGAGAAGGAGCCAATTGGGACTGGGAAGGATGGCAAGGATGTTTATTTCAGGGATATTTGGCCTTCTACAGAGGAAATTGCAGAGGTAGACATTGTCAAATTTGCAAATTTTTGTGATATGATTTTTGACTGCTTGAAGTGATTTTTTGTTTGGTGGATGGATACTGTTTAGGTTGTGCAATCGAGTGTTTTGCCTGATATGTTCAAGAGTACATATGAGGCAATTACCAAAGGCAACGTAATGTGGAATCAGCTTGATGTACCTGCAAAATCATCATACTCTTGGGATCCTAATTCAACATACATTCACGACCCCCCATACTTCAAGAACATGACTCTTAATCCTCCTGGTGCCCATGGAGTGAAGGATGCCTACTGCTTACTGAACTTTGGTGATAGTATCACAACAGACCATATATCTCCTGCTGGAAGTATCCACAAAGACAGCCCTGCTGCGAAGTACCTTCTTGAGCGAGGTGTGGATCGCAAGGACTTTAATTCCTATGGAAGTCGTCGTGGAAATGATGAAGTGATGGCTAGGGGAACCTTTGCTAATATTCGCATTGTTAACAAACTCTTGAATGGAGAAGTAGGCCCCAAGACAGTTCACATTCCCACTGGCGAGAAACTCTATGTATTTGACGCTGCCACTGTAAGTATCTTGCATCATATCCTGGCACAATTGCTCTTCTGACTTGTTCTCTGAGTAATTTTTTGTTGTTGATCATGACTAAAACATGATTTATGTGTAGTTAATTATGTTTAAAGCAAGTAGAAATACTGAGGATGCTAATTGGACAATGAGTTCCTACTGTTAGGAGGAGAAGTGGGGTGGGGGTGGAGTTTACATTTAACAAAATGCTGTCTCGATACATACTATCCTGATTTTCTCAATAGTCAAATATATTAGTACCATTGTTGTGAATACTGATGGTATTGGTATTAACAATTGTGCCATCTTCTGAATTCGACATTTTGTATGCAACAAACGAGGCTGTTAGATATGAAGTTTTTTGTTTTGCGTCCATTTTCGTTAAACTATCATTGAACAGATGTATTTGCTAATGGTGAAAAGCTACAATTTCAGAGGTACAAGAATGCTGGACAAGATACCGTTGTTCTTGCTGGAGCTGAGTATGGAAGTGGAAGCTCCAGAGATTGGGCAGCGAAAGGTCCAATGTTGTTGGTGAGTTGTTTTCTTTATGGAGCTTGAATAGGTTAGGGATTTCCTGTATTTATGACCAGGTTCTCGAGTACTGGTTCACCTTCCCATTAACTTGGTTTGCTACAGGGAGTTAAAGCAGTGATTGCAAAAAGTTTTGAGAGAATTCACCGCAGTAACTTGGTGGGAATGGGTATCATTCCACTTTGTTTCAAGGCTGGTGAGGATGCAGATACTCTAGGATTGACTGGTCACGAGCGCTATAGCATTGACCTTCCAAGCAGTGTCAAGGATATAAGGCCTGGGCAAGATGTGACCGTCACCACAGACAACGGAAAATCTTTCACCTGCACAGCACGCTTTGATACCGAGGTAGTTGCCATTTTCTTAGCATAGATTTGTTTTCTATCTGAGGTTTGAAATCTAGAATAAGTGATTGTGCATTACTCATCTTCGTCCTGATGATCTCCATGGAGCTTAAAGCATGAAAAGAAAAAGGTTCTCGACATCGTTGGCATGCGTTATTATATTCATATAGTGCATAAACTTTCTCCATCTTCTTTATTCGTCAGTGTTTTCCCATTTCGATTGTTAAGTTGGTTTTGTGGTATGTCTTGTGATTGCTGATGGTAACTTGGGATCATAGGTGGAATTGGAGTATTTCAATCATGGAGGCATTCTTCCATACGTTATTCGGAACCTGATCAAGCAGTAATTTCTCCATGATGGGCCGGTGAGTGGGAACGTTTCTTGTATCATGAAAAGAATAAAGTTGGCTTCGAATAATAGGAAAAGAAAAGAAATCCCTTCCATGGGATGAGCAATTTTTGTTAACAGTATCTGTTGCTGTTTCCTTCATCTGTTAAATGAGTTTGGTTGCTTTTACTGTCAAGAATACTTTATAGGAAAAAGATTGGTTGACAGTTGATCTTCTCAGAACAGTGAATAATAGCACTTTGGAGGGAATCCAGTATGGGTATATGCATGTGAAGCTCAAGCTGCGTAGCATTTCCTTTATTGGACTGAGAATCTCATTCTTTTCTTTTTGTGTGTTTCCAATTAGGGATGACAATGAGTACCCATACCCGCATATCCGTCCATAACCATACACGCAATTGCGGGTATGGATAATACCCGCATTTATAATTGCGGGTATGGGTATATCCATACCCGCAACATACCCGCAAAATGCCTCTCTCTTTTCTCCTCTCTTTCTTATCTTTTTTTATTTTTCTCCCGTAATAAAAACTCAATCTCTTCCTTAATGTTTGAATAAAATAAATTAAAAATTACAAAAACATAATCTTCATCTGAGTAATTACATATCCACTTTTCATATTTTTCTTAATCTTTTATAAATGGGTTTTTTCTTAATCAAATTGTTTAAATATATTTTGAATTAATTTAGAAGTTTATTAAGTGAAATAATTAATAAGTATAAATGAGTTTTTTTTTAATCAAATTGTTTAAATATATTTTGAATTAATTTAGAAGTTTATTAAGTGAAATAATTAATAAGTAAATGTAATTGGATATCCATTACATATCCAATTGAGTAATAGGTATAATGGGTATGGATAATAATGGATATTTAATTGCGGGTATGAGTGGATATTTATCCATACCCACCCATACCCGCATAATTGTCATCCCTACTTCCAATGATACCTTGCCGTTATTTATACCCCATACTAATTTTGGGCACCAAATTAGAAAACTCTCTTCTAAATAAAATAAAAAATTCTCAAATGAAATAAAATCTCTCTCTTTTCTTTTTTAAGAAGAATAAAATAAAAAATAACACGAAAGGAGAGAGAAAAAACTCTAAATAGAAAGAAAAAAGAGGGAAAAAAAACTAGAGCCTTTTTTATTTTCAGATTCCTCCCTTCAAGCATTTCCCTCTAGCCCTAAAACACACTGAAACCATCAATCGTGCTTAAACCGACACCCACAAGCCCTAAATTTTCGTCAATTTTTCTCTTCATTACTGCCCCTTAATCTCTTCATTACTTGTGGTTGGTTTCTGACGGCATAGTAAGGATTTCATGGGTCAATGTTAGTGAGGAATGGAGCGAGTTCATCTGGGTTTCAACCGAGCGAGGATCGAAGTGCGTTCATTTGGGTTCTCGGAATCGAACTGGCTTTGAGTAAAACTGAAGTGCGTTCACCTGGCTTCAGTAATTACTCGATGGAATGCTTAGTTGGGGGTTCCTGAACTTAACTGGTTCTTTGATTTTCTAACTTCTTTCATCTCTCTTCAGAGTTTCTCTCATCAAAATCAAACTGGTTTGTGTTGTCATGTCATTAATTTATAGGTTGATGATGCGTATATGGTAGCAAAAAGGGCAAGGGCTCTCTTACAATGGCAGCAAAACGGGGTTTCAAGTTGGGTTTACCCATTTCAAGGAAACGGGCTTCGTGGTGGTGGTGGTGGAGAATCTGCAGGAACTAGTGTGTTTCATCCTCCTGTTGTCAACCACTGATGATAAAAAACTATGTATTTCCTTTACTGGCATATACCAACTAGGCTCGTTTTAGTGGAAGGAATCTAACCGGTGAGGATGAACAATGGTTTCTGCAACTCTGGCTTAACTTTTCTTTTTTCTGCAAACTTATCTAATTTATTATAAAAATTACTAAAGAAAATGTTCATGCATTATGGGTAGCTTCGTTGCTGATTTTGCCGAAAATAGATGTCAGGCTCACTAAATAATTAACCTTACTAAATTTATCTTCTTTAAAACTCGATAATATTTAAATGAGATTAATCTTTTATAAGTAAAAATATAAAAAAAAATACACTGAGGAGATCGTTTCATGGGAAAGTAATAAATCTCACCTGCTCATTAAAAATCAACCGTAGTAGATCATACACAATTGTTAGTGACAAACATCTATTGATTAGCGTCGCACATGATTAACCAAATCATGAATGGTCCTCAGGAATGCTTTCCAGAATCGGCTTCCAGCTGCTAGCTCCATCATCAATTCTTGCAATTTCTTCATCAACTTTCCTCCTCCTCTTTCTCCTCAACTTCAATTCGCTCATCAATTCCTCCACAGACATGCCTCCCTGATTATTCAAGATCTGCTTCAGCTCTTCTTTTGTCACCACAACTCTAATCCTCACCACCCCGCTTTTATTACACATCGACCCATCTTTATTTTTCTTCCCAATCTCCTCTTGTGTTCTCTTTGTATCTTTCGTTGTAGTATTGTCGGATTTTAAAGAAGGATGACTCTCGAAGTCTAATTTATTTATTTCTTTGGATTCAAACTTTAAAGTTGGATTAAGAGTGGACAAATTACTCACCGTTCGGCTACAACTGACATCATTTCCTGTGTACCCAACATTCATAATTACATTCCCTTCTTCTAACCCAACATAGCCATTCATCACATCTTCTCTGTTTTTTCCTCCATAGTCTGCCTGTGGTGACAGAGTTTTGCTACTAATTGCATAGCAATTCCCCATATTTTTATGCTTTTAAAAGAAAATTGAATAGAAATCGAGATGGAGAGGGAGGAAAAGGGATGTTGAAGTATCTATAAATATAGGCAGAGATGATGATGATCACGTGAAGAAAGCGGGAATTACGCCGGGTATTCGAAAGAAAATTAAGGAGTGTTTTATTGGTATTTGGTGACAAAAGTTGCACTGTATTTAATAAATGAAGGTTGTAGTTCAACTGGCTGGTTCTTTTACCTTATATCGTCTTTATAACGTAACATTATGATTATAATTTTATAATACTCTCTCTATTTTCAATTAAATGACTTTCTGAAACAATAATATTTAGTAAAGCAAACACTACAGTAACTTTTTTACTATAATTAATAAAATAATAATAATAAATAAATAAAAGCTTGATGGGTACTGATTTGTTTTTGTATTGTTTTATTAATATGGCTTAATTGAAGCTAACGTTATTAACAGTAACTCTTTTTCTTTTTTTAAATGATCATCAAACATCTTCGTTAAATCAAGGCGCGACACCTACTCTGTCGGCATGGGACCAAAATTATTAGCTAATTTAGCTTTTGGTTCACAGAAGGTTACTGATTCGATCTATGCGTATAGAATAATTAACCGCATTGAATCCTGATTTTTAAGAAAAAGAAAACTACATTGAGTCCTGACAGTCTAACTAAGCGTCTCAAAGCTCGTAATTATTATTTTTATTCGTATCGACTCGTCTTATCCGTAAAATTAAACTAACTTATCAAGAATCTAAAGGGATAAACATGAATTAGAGCCAATTATTCAAATTTGTCTCTTTTAAAGTTTATTGTTAGGAAAATTGAGTTTTAAAATGAGATTTTTTATATGGAAAAATATGTGTGATCCATTCAAAACAAAAAAAACTTGTTCGTTCTGCTAGGCGACAAACATGCAACGTTTCTAATTGTTGATTATTCCTCTAATTAAGTCCCTTAATTGCGCTCCATCACCCTTTCACCTTTCAGACCCTATATTATACCAAAATTATTATAACTTATAATATACCTTTTTTTAAATTTGTAATTCGGCGATATTTTTTCAAAATAAAAAGAATTAGTAATCATACGATGAAGAGCTCAAATTCAACGACAAGTTACTTCTAGTAAAGCAAAACAAAATTAGTAGTTTCGCCGATATTTTTATCTAGAAAAATAAATTATTATTGTTATTTTATAAAAAAAATGTACATCCTGATTTCTCCAACTACTTGCGTATGCACCCAAAATGAAGTTTCAAAACATAACTATTTTGAAATTAATTTTGGCTAATAGTGATCATCAATGATAACCATTGATTTATCAACAAAAAAAAATCAATTATATAACCATTAATAATTATGCGAATCTAGTTGAAGCCTTATCCAATGGCATAAACTCGTACGTACTAAGTGTACCTATATCATAGACAGTGCAAAGATACCCATACATAATTAATTGTTTCTACCTGTACAGTTCCATAATTGTCTCAATTTAGAGACCGAGTAAACTCAGATTAATTCTATTCGAGCATTGTTGTGTTTCAAAATAAGAGTGATTCTTCTAGTATGGTTTGCTCAATTTTTAAGACTCGAACGTGAGACGTTAGTTAACTATTGGCAAGTCTTTTATCACTTAATCACAACCAATGTTGATATACGGCGTAATAAGTTAGCACTTTGAAAGCACCAAAAAATATTAAAATAAATTCTTCTTTTCTAATCTAGGAGGCGTCGAATTTGAATTTTAAAAATGAAGAAAATCATGTAATATTTTTTTTTTGTCCAAAAATATTTGTATATAGAAGAAACAATTAAAATGTAAGAGGGCTACCGTTATAGACTTATAGTATGATAGGTTCATTGCATGTGACATGTGATGCCATCCTGAACTTTAGGGCACCAATTTGAAACTCCACGTTATGGTACGTCAATTAAGTCAACGGCCGAGCGTAGGCATAGAAAATTTTCAAGGGTTTTCTAATTAGTCCTTAAACTTTTAGCTTTTTAAATTAAGTCCTACTTTTCTTTGTCTAGAAATGCTATTTTCCCCTCCCAAAAATCTAATTGCACTTTACTATAATCTAAATTGTAAGTTAATTTGCTAATACAAAATTTTCTACCCCAAGAATTTTAGTCTAACTTTGCCCTGAATTAAGTCATACGGAAAGTTAATTAATTATTTATTACTTAAAGTAAGCATAGTTGAAATGATATAGTTAATTAATAATCATTAATGCCGATGAATATATTTATAGTCTTTTCTTAGGTATCCCCCACGTGGCGGTAGATAATTAATTCATAAGGTTTCTTACCAAATATTATTCGGTGTTGGAAGCCTTTGTTTGCACGTGCGAGCAGTATATAAGTAATAATAAGTGTCAAAGGAGGGAGTATTATTTTGTAATTGAGCTAATAGAATTTTTTTGTGAATTTTTTTAAAAAATAGAAGGAAAGAAAGAGATGAGACAATGATCACCTCTCAGAACGTCAACAATAGTTGTAAGAATATATAAAAATCAAGAGGGAATTATAACTTATCACGACCTATAATAGTTTGTAGATGGTGGTAAGAGAGGATCATCCACAGAGACTCCTCGGTTGTGTAGTTTTCGATTGGTTTCCTCGTCACTAGATTTGTTGGTTTGATTCTGGAGCTAAAAATAAAAGAATAACAATTAAGCAGTAAAATATGCTCGGTCAAAAGCTTGGCTAAGGTAAAATAATAGTGTTGAAAATTCAAGAAATGAAGATTCCCGGTAAAGGCACATGGTGAGCTACGTTCTTTATGATTTGATCATTGGTTCAGAAAAATGTTTACCTTTATTTCATAGTACCGCTATAGAGTGCAATGACTCATATACACTCCTACTTTCCTCCTCTTCTAATTCCCTAGCGGGTACTCCCTGCTAGACAATCCTAACCAAATAGCACCTTGCTGGCTAAAGGATTTACTACTTTGGTTGATGGTATGAATTAATTGAAAGGTAGCACAACCGGCATCAAGTGTACAGGGGAAGACGGTACCTAACTCAAGCTACCTCACAGTCGAGGCCCTAAATTGTCAATATGGTTTGAGTTATACTATTTGTTTCTCTAATCCATAGAAATGAATAGCCTTACTGCCCAATTTGCTAGTAATTAGACAATAAAAGTATAAAAAATTAATGCTTAATCAGACTCTAAATGAACAAGGAAGATGAGAAAATTAAATGAAAAATGTTTCACAATTATTGTGCGAAATACATTTATTCACATAATTCATTTAATCGATCAAAATAATAATTAATTTTACCTAATTATAAAAATAAAATTTAACTTAATTCAAAAATACTCAAATCAATTTTATTATAAATTAAAATTCAATAAAATAAAAAATAAAATGTGTGAATATTCGGGCGTGCACACCTTACAATACAAAAAGCACAACACTTCCTATAGTTATTTACAAACAAATAGTATAAGCGGTTAATCAACCGATGGGAACGCCTCAAAACCTGGAAAAAAAAAACATCTGATTTTACTAATTAAACAGTTATGTGAAGGGATAGAGGCACAGTTGCATGTGAACCGTTCGATGTACATAAATTGAAGTCAGAATCTGAACAGCAAAGAACAATGTTGCAGGATAAGGTTATTTCCAACCGTTGATTTCACGCTTCAAATCTACACCATCCATCTCTTAGACTTCTACTCCTTACTCATCTCTTAGAGCAACAAAAGAACGTTCACTTCTCTCTTGCCTCTCTTCACTCTCTCTCAAAATCCATATCCTCAGCTGACATGGACGCTTCTCCTCTCGTTTCCTCTCTCCACACCCAACCTGTCTCCTCCTTCCGGTAAGTCTCCCTCCGCCGTCAATTTCCAATTCAGCCCACACATTTCGCACGAACTGAGCTTCTTTTTCTTCGTATGGTGTTTTCAGCAATTGGAGATATGGCAGTGGGTCTGTGGCTAGGGTTACTTCGACTCGAGTTGGGTTTTGGAGGAAGACGGCGATAGTGTGTAAGGAGTCGCGAATTGGGAAACAACCGATTGAAGTGCCGTCGAATGTGACAATTACGCTGGAAGATCAGAGCTTGAAAGTGAAGGGTCCTTTAGGGGAGCTTTCACGAGCATATCCGAGGGAAGTGAAGCTTGAGAGAGATGAGAATGGGATACTTCGAGTTAGGAAGGCGGTTGAAACTAGAAGAGCCAACCAAATGCACGGCCTTTTCAGGTTTGTTCTTCCATTTCTCATGTTTCTTTCTCTTAAATGTTTGCTAGCTGCTCAGGTTTTTCTTGTTAACTTTGTTGTGCTTAGTTAGAACTTCATATGCAAGATTTTTTTTGTGTTTGATGTTTTTTTTTTGTAGTCAAAGGGGCTTTAGTTCGATACGATAGGCACTAATGAACGGCCAAATGCTTATGAATGAATTTTTTTGAGACGTCATAGTCACCTTATCGTTAGACACTGGAGGTGGAAGAGCATAGCTCAATAATGCGCATAAGTGGCACAATTGAGGTTCGTCTAATAGGACCCCCTAATTCTATTCGGGACGATTTGCCCTGTCCTAAATCTTGATCGGAAACCGAGAGAGTTAAGTTAAGCCCTTGAATGGTGGGTTTGTTTTTGGTGCTATTTTGTGTAGTAAATAAGGTTTTAGTTTGATTACATGAATAAGAATTGAGGCATCATAGTCAACTTATCGTTAGATGCTAGAGGTAGAACAGTGTCTACTAGGAAACATTAATTCGATTCAGTACGCTCTGTGTTGTCCTAAATCTTGTTCAGAAATCCAAGAGAGTTTTGAATGGTGGATTTGTAGACCTTGTTAATGTGTTAATTGAAAAAGACACAAATAAACTTGTTAGAGAACAAATTTGAAGGTGATTAGTTGTTGTGGTAGTTCTCGTAATTTCTTAAGCAAAATTGAAAATGTCCCGAGTTAAACAATGGAGTATTTTGATCGTAGACGTAGATAAATCTACTACAACAATAGCTCCACAAGTTTAGTAAGGTTAAATAACTGTCATTTTTTTTCATTAATGCCAAAGGTAACTAAAGCTTCATATCGATGTTCGTCTCACATTGAGGTTCACATGTTCCTTGTCCTGCCCAAGCAATTATCTGTTATGTTGCTTGAAATGAATAGATCTGTTGTGAAATGCCATTTGTTGGAACTGCTTCGTAAATAGATTCTCTCTTGGATCTGCTATGTACATACAATGCAATGAACTTGGGGCCTTAACCAATAGGTTTATCTAGCACTTAAAACAGGTGGCCTTGCTCCTGACTTCAGATTTGAAAGGGATTCTAGTAATATTACTTACAGGGGAATCAGACTTGCCCAGTCTGTTGGAGATATGTATAGATTATATGGACTCAACAGGGCTTCTTTTAGGCACACACATCACAACACCTTTTAAGACCTGCTTGCAAACAATATCCTGTCTATGCAGAGCGGCATTTGTCCTTAGATTTTGAATCAGATGAATTTCGCATAGCAATGAAACCAACTTGGTGCATGCTGATTGATATGCCTTTGTTTGGTAGGGATAGCACAGCATGATTTGAGTGTAAAAATATGAGATACTACTTTAGCTGTTTATATGTAAGAAGTTTGAGTATCCATCTGCTTTCTGATATATAGGATTTCTTTCCTATGGAATGTCTTCAATTCTATGAACTGAATCCTTGGGGTTTTATAACTATCATAATGAACAGAAGATGATAAATACTCCGAGGGCGGAATATTAGCTTAGAAAGTGTTTTCTTTTATACCGCATTCTCTTAACACCTTCCAAATTAATATTGGTCAGGACACTTACGGACAACATGATAGTTGGGGTGTCGAAGGGTTTCGAGAAGAGACTCCAGCTAGTCGGTGTTGGTTACCGCGCAACAGTTGAAGGAAAAGACTTGGTGTTAAATCTTGGGTTCTCTCACCCAGTTAGGATGGCAATCCCTGATGATATAAAAGTGAAGGTGGAAGAAAACACAAGGATCATTATTAGCGGATACGACAAGTGCACCATCGGTGAGTTTGCTGCTTCAGTTAGGAAATGGAGACCCCCTGAGCCATACAAAGGTAAGGGTGTGAGATATGCCAATGAAGTCATAAAACTAAAGGAAGGAAAGGCAGGAAAGAAGAAGTAGTCAAGCTATGCGTAGTTCACCGTCTGTTTTTTTCATGTGTATTCCCTTTCTACATGTATTGGTAGTTTGAAATGTATTTCCAATCTTACTAACAATGACACTCATTCAATCAACAATCAGATCATTTTTGTACTCCGATTCTCCCGTTGTAAGATCATGTTTATGAATTCAAGTTCGTATCGATAGCTTCATTACGGGCGCAACTCTTTCTGCATGCATAAGCATTTAGTTCTTTTTTTCTGTAATTTACTAGGAAACTGATTTGATTGAGTAATCAGATGGAAAGTTGTAAAGATGGATTCATGAAATTATTTAAATGAAAACAGTGTAGACATTTTTCATTCTTTGCTCCCAAAAACAAATCTAATCGTATCGTACCTGTTCTAAACATTCCAAGCAACTTCTTTTTTCTAATTTATATGTTTGTTGGTTTCTTTCTTCTGGTAGGGGAAAATAGGCATGCTCCTCGCATAAAAAAAAGGTTGGTTTTTTCTAAAGGCTGATTTGCTCTGAACCAGCTCGGCCCATTGTGGCAAAGCCGGCTTGGGCTTGGGCTTGGGCTTGAGAATTCAACTTTGGTTAATTTTTGAAGTAAACGAGAAGGACGCACGTTTTCATGCCTTTTTTTATATAATATTTATGGTACTTTCTCTTCTTTGGGCTAGATCATAGATATATATACTTATTCTATAGCCCACCATCCTTTTTTAGTATAGTCCATATCAAATACCGACACTCTCAGATAAAAAAAAAAATATTGGATAAAATAAATATTTCCAACTCCTCAAAGTTAACGTACTGTTAGATACGCGGTTGAGATGGAAAAAAAACAAAACAATGCAACTCTCACCGCTGTTTTTTAAGGCACATTTCTCATATGGGTCTTTCATTTTCGTTTGCTTCCCTTCAAAGGAAAAACCTTTCTTGTCCTATGATTAAGACTTTGATGACTTTGTTAAAAAACAAAAGGAAAAAGACAGACTTGACAGCTGACAACTTAGTCTCTTTGTGTTTCTTCCCTCAAATTGTGAGCACTGACCACTGCACTACTTACCACCCTTCTTTGCTTATCTACTAATTATGCCTAGTTTTTTCTTTTTCTTTGCTTCTTTTTTCATGAATTGTATGTTGTAGATAGGTTTTTGGTGTTCTTGGGAGGTAAGGGGGGAAATGAGGGTGCTTGTGGGTGGTTCAGTTCTGTTCATATCCATATGGGTTCTTCTTCTCCATGGTTTTGTGGGTTGTCAAAGGCCGGCTGCTGTTACAATAGCAGCAATTTATACTTTTGACTCAGTAATTGGTAGAGCAGCAGGTCCAGCTATGGAGGCAGCAATTTCTGAAGTCAACAAGGATGATAGTATTCTCACTGGGACAAAGCTGATGTTGTTGCATAAAGATGTCAATTGCAGTGTCTTCATGGGCTCTGTTGCAAGTAACCTTCAAACCCTCTTCTGTTCTTTCTAATTTGTTGTCTTGATTGAGAAAATATAGAAACTCTTTCCTGGATTATTACTCTATTCAATGACAATAGCGTAATTGCCATGTTAGGCTTTGTTTTGATATTTAGATGGTAGAGAGTTGTATTTGTTTGGTTTGGTTTTGTCTTGAAAAAGTTGAAGTGGAGGTTGTAAGCTTAGCGCCTTAGACCGTTCTAATTTGTTATCTTAATTGAGAAAGAGAGACTTTTTCCAGGATTGTTACTTTTTAATGACAACAACTTCACTATCATCATGTTAGGCTCTGTTTTGATTGGTTTTGTCTTCAAGAAGTTGAGGTGGAGGTTCTAAGCTTAGAATTGGAGTTTTCTTGTGCTACATTTTTCTGATTTTTCACCTTGCTGTCAGCCTTTCAGGTACTTGAAAAGGAGATAGTGTCCATAATTGGTCCACAGTCCTCTGGAATAGCACACATGATTTCTGCAATAGCAAATGGTCTTCAAGTGCCACTTGTTTCATATGCTGCCACTGATCCCACCCTGTCTGCCTCCCAATTTCCATTCTTTGTCAGGACCACGCAAAGTGACTCTTATCAAATGGCCGCCGTCGCTCAATTTGTTAGTCTTTATGGGTGGAGGGAAGTCATTACGATCTTTCTGGATGATGATTATGGCAGGAATGGGATAGCTTCTTTAGAAGATGAGCTTGGCAAGAAAATGGTCAAAATTTCACACAAAGTGCCTTTGCCCAGCCATCATGATGAAGTTCAGCTCATGAATGAACTCAACAAAACCAAATTGCTTGGTCCTCGCGTTTATGTTGTTCATGTTAATCCAGACCATGGATTCCAAATTTTTAACATTGCGTACAAACTTCAGATGATGACGGACACTTACGTGTGGCTTGCTACGGATTGGCTTTCTACCACATTAGATTCAATTTCACCAATGAAGCCTACTTCTCTTGGAGTACTTCAAGGGGTGGTCGGATTTCGTCAACATACTCTTGAGTCCAGCCAGAAAAGTGCTTTTGTCAGTGGGTGGAAGGGAAGGCAACAAAACGGGTTAGTAAGTTCTGGGCTGAATACATATGCCCTTCAAGCTTACGACACAGTTTGGGCAGTTGCATACGCAATTAATAGGTTCCTTAATGAATTCCAGAATCTCACTTTTTCTCCCAGTAGTAAGTTACTTGATGTGAGTAAATCTCAAATACAGCTTGGGGAGCTCAAAGTTTTCAATGGTGGAAGTAATCTTCTTGATAAGATATTGCAGACAAACTTCACAGGTTTAAGTGGTAAAGTTCAGTTTAATCAGGAAGATCGAAACATTGTGAGTGGTGGTTATGATGTCATTAATATTGACCAGATGTCTATTCATACAATTGGCTATTGGTCTAAGGATTCGGGTTTCTCGCTTTTACCACCAGAGAGCCACAAAGGGGAAAGAAAAGGCCATTCACAACTTGATCAGAAGCTTCAGAACATTGTCTGGCCTGGTGGCAAGACTGGAAAACCACGCGGTTGGGTGATTGCTGTCGATGACAGACCATTAAGAATTGGAGTGCCAAACAGATCAAGTTTTACTGATTTTGTTACGGAAGACCATGGCAGCATTAAAGGATATTGTATAGACGTGTTCCTTGAAGCACGGAAATTAGTTCCCTATCATGTACCTTACAAGTTTGTGGCTTTTGGGGATGGTCGGTTCAATCCCAAGTACGATGAGCTTGTAAACAAGGTCGCTGACAAGGTAAGAAAACCTGTAAGCTGTTTTATTTGTTAGGATAAAAGAAATTTAAAAACCTTAATTGTTGTCATTGCTGGTAGGTGCTTGATGGAGCTGTTGGGGACATTGCAATTGTAAAGAACAGGACAATGATAGTTGATTTTACTCAGCCATACGCTGATACTGGTCTTGTCATTGTGACTCCAGCCAGAACTTCAAAATCAAGTGCATGGGTATTTCTACAACCATTTACATTAGAGATGTGGGGTGTCACAGCTGCTTCTTTTCTGATTATTGCAGTGGTTATTTGGATTCTTGAGCACCGAGTTAACGATGATTTCAGGGGTCCGCCTAAAAGGCAGATTGTAACAATGCTCATGTAAGCTATCTGCTTATTTTAAGATTTAAATGAATATGTTTCAGGTTATTTTGCCACTTAACCTTTTCAATGCATCATGCAATATTGTTTAAAGTTTTTCCGTTTTCTCCTCCTTCCTCTCTTTCTTTGCTCGGTCATAGCATCTTTGACCTTTTCATTCTATTCATGTGGCAGGTTCAGTTTCTCAACACTATTCAAGACAAATCGTGAGCATTACTTGGCTTTAATCACTTATATTAGTGTTTTTTCCTTATTACGTCAGCTATTAAAGAAATGCATGTCACTGAAAGATGTTTGGTAAGAAGAACATGTACTAAACGGAATGCCAAAACATGTTGTCTATAACAATATTCATTCATAAACTGCATAAATGGACAGAGATATTCTCACAGGAACATTCATTTGAAAATATGAGTCAATTCCATAATTTGCACTACTAATTTCCTTTTTTATTTCCTAGCTCTGCCCCAACTATGGTCACGAATGGGAGTGACTGGGGAGATTGCATATTTTCGCATTTACCTTACTGCTACTTTATTTGGTTAATATTTTATATATCTTTTGGTGTAAAAAAATCATTTCATTTGATTTTGGTTACCACTAAAATGCAATTCTTGTTCAGAAATCATATATTTGAAAGCTAGCACGATCAGATTATTAGTGGACGTCTGTTGTTTACTGGCCGCCTTTCTGACTTGGTTGTTGTGCATTCAAATGCATGGCCCCGAGCAAAGGGAAGATTTCCCATCTTTTCCCTTCTGGAAGAATCCAACACACCATTCCACTGCTTTGGTGCTTACTGTTCAATCCAAATTCAGATTGGGATACTGAACCATGTCACTTTTTTTTCTATTTTGTTTATAAATTTCTTCTTAAACACAAACCATAGTATCTCTATCATCTCAATTAGTCAATTTTTTTTAGTAAACTTGTTTATTGTTGTGGAATTGCAGAAGAAGAAACTACAAGTCCACTTTCGCGGTTGGTGATGGTTGTATGGCTCTTCCTATTGTTGGTAATAACAGCGAGCTACACAGCCAGTTTTACTTCAATCCTCACGGTCCAGCAGCTTTCATCGCCCTTTACTGACATTGACAGCTTGGTGGCAAGCAATTTGCCTATTGGGTATCAAGTGGGTTCATTTGTTTATGACTATCTATCAGAAAGTCTGTATGTACCTAGGTCCAGGCTCATTTCTCTTGCCTCCCCGGATGAGTATGCGCGAGTATTGCGTCAAGGACCATATGATGGCGGGGTTGCAGCTGTTGTGGATGAGCTTCCTTACATAGAGGAATTCCTTTCAGAACAAAAAGCTAATGAGTTTGCCATTATCGGGCAACCATTTACCAGGAATGGTTGGGGATTCGTAAGTGCTTTCCCTTACTAGCTAACGCATCCATGCACATCCATATTCATATTCTTGCACCATGCATAACGTGATTTTATTCATTTTCACATGCATTTAATGTGAAGGAAATGTGCTTGTGTACTAGAACTTCCAATTTACTGTAACTTGCTCATTTTTCTACCAGTGATTGCAACGTCTTGAAATGGTTTGTGCACTCTATAAATTCAGGCTTTTCATAGAGAATCCCCTCTCGCATTCGACATGTCCACTGCAATCCTGAAGCTGTCGGAGAGCGGAAAGCTTCAGGAGATCCATGAGCAGTGGTTCTGTAAACGGGGTTGTCCTGCAGATAGGAAACGGAACACTGAGCCTAGCCAACTCAATTTGATCAGCTTCTGGGGTCTATATCTTCTATGTGGTGCCTTCACTCTCACAGCCCTTCTATTGTTCCTGCTACGAATGGTTTGCCAATACACACGCTACAATCGTGCACAGAGGCACCTTTCTTCTCCATCTGAAGGTTCGAGAAGTACCCATTGTTGGCAGGTCATTTATAACTTCTTAGACTTTATAGACGAAAGAGAGGAAGCGATCAAGAAGCTGTTTAAACAGGCTGCTGATCATCCTCAGCCTGCGCCGAACTCGTAAGAACGAAACATCGATTTTGAAGGAAACTATAGGCATCTTCCAATGTTGCATTTTGTAAGGTAGCTAGTTCTTTTTAGATTATGCTTTTGAAATCATATAGATTGCGTTGTAAATAAATAAATAATTCTAATTTTATCTATAGTTTTTCTTCTTCTTCACCCCATAATGTTATCAAGGAACTTGTAAATACTAATGATAGAAGAACAAGAAAGTGGTAATCCCATTGCAATTAACAGCTCTACTCTTTGGTTTTATTTTGTTTTGTTGGAAATTAGGCAATTCATATTACATGTATCTCGAAGCTCTCGTAGATCACATGTATGTCGGAACAGATTTCATTCACATCAAATTAAATCAACGATCCAGTAAACGTCACAAATGACAAAAACCAAGAAATTGATGTGAACATGACTATATTTCTGCTTTCATTTCATGTGCACTAGTGGTCGTTGTCATTGTGATGGAAAATCATTTGGCCATGACATTCACCTGATAAATATATTCTTTTCCGAAATAAATTTAAAAACATTTGTGACACGTGGTAATTCCTTGTTTGTATCAAACCCAAATCCTTCCACTCTTAAACATATGCTTCGGCCGTTAACTAACAGAATGTCAACTTTTACTGTGTGGTTATTGAACGAGTCAGTCAGCATGGGCTAGAAAAGAATAAAGGCAGTTTTGTTTTGGTCTTTCCCTGGACCCACTTTGCGTAACTCATCTACCTGACTTTTCTTTTTCGCGATTAAAATATGATCAGGTCCAACAAAATAAGAAAACTAGAAATTAGGAGCAACACCCCTCAACTATTCCCGATATGCAAAAAAATGCCTTGAAAATAACATTTTTCAAATCTCACCCTAAACTATTATCTTTTTGTAAGGAACCCTCAGTATTAGATTTTTTCGTCCAAAATTTTAATGGTGTATTGAAAAAAGAGAGAAAACAACATAAACAAAAATATAATTTACAAAATATTCCACTTAAATCTCTATAGTTTAAAAGCGTATAATATAAATCTTATAATTTTTTGAAAATTGCAAACTTAACATTTTAAATGCTTAAAATATCCACACACACAAAATAGTAGAAAATTGCAAAAAAGTTATAATATTTGGACAAAAAATGTAACTAGTATGTTAGAACTGTTTTTTTTTTTAAATACAATTTGCTTTTTAATTTAGTCCTTTTATATTTTCAAAAAATATCCGAAGAACGTTAAAGTTTTGGACGAAAAATCTAATGGAGGAGATTCCTTGTTAAAAAATAATAGTTCATAGGGTTATATCCAAAAAAACATTAATTTAGGGGCCTTTTTTGCAAATCGGGATAGTTGAGAGGGGGTGTTGCTAGTATATTGACCCAAAACTTTATTTCAAAGAGTCATCTATTCCTTAGGTTAATTGAGCAACAAAATTTTAAATTAACTATGTTTGTTTTTATCTTATCAGTTAAAATCATAATTCAAATTTTGTTATATTATTTTTTATATAATTCAAATAGAATGGGGTTATTTTATTTTCGGGAAAATATTTTAGGGACCTTAAAGTTTAGTGAATTATATACTCTTATTTATGAGATTTCTTATCCCCACATTATTCCTCGATATTTATAGATTAAAATTTCTAACATTAATCAAATGAAAAAATTGTTCATTTTAACTAATAATTCAATAATATTCGTGACGATCAATTTAACATAACATCTTTATTATAATTTTTGAAAAATTAGATTAACAAATTAGAGAAAACAAAGGATATTACTATATTCATAATAAAATATGGAAATATATATCATTATTAAGAGTATCACGTACCTTACAAACACTTACTTGCTATATAAAGACCAATATTTTATCACTAAAAAGAGAGCAAAGGTTCAAATTATTGTAAACAAAAAAATAAAATAAAATAACATCTAAGGGACTAAAATTGGTGTTTTAAAACTTCAAGGATGGAAGTGCATAGTTCATTAGACGCCAGCGATCCTAAAATATATTCCCCTTTTGTTTTCTGGTTTCTCTAGTCTATTCTCTATGATTCTAAGATTCGGCCATATCACAATGAAAACCAAGAAATAAGGAGATACCCAAAACACCCAAATTGCAATATCAGAGAATTTTTCATGTGTGAATAAAATGAAGTGTCAAGTCCACTCTTTGCAACCACTAACATTTTTAGCGGAGAAGCATGCCCCATGCTCTATAGGTGGACTAAATGTTTTAGATAGTTGTTCTTTAATTACTACATTAAACTCGAGAGAATCATTCTTTACTTGAGCTCGCAAAACTGTTTTGAGCTTTACAGCTCTCCCTTTATTTTACTTGTGGTGGGTATGAGAATTTGTTTAAGTGTTTTCTCTTAATTTATCATCAAAGCTTCTTTCTTGGAGAAGGCTTCCCTATTTCTTCTTATCTTTCCATATTTGGGAATCAGGGTAAGTTCAAAGACACTTTTTCTTTCTTTCCACTTGTTGGTTTGGATATCTGTGTTGTTTTGTTCCAATTATTCATCTTTTGCATGTTGGTTTCCAAGAATCTTGTTTAGTTTAATATATTTCTTTTCCTGACATTTATGTGCTATTCTTGCTCATTACACCAAATAAAATAAGAGGGAGCAGTGCTGGAATATATAACCATGCTAGTTGTATTTTGTTTGAAATTATTTGTTAGTAATTTAATTAATCTCTACTTTTGGTGAAGAGAAAGTCTTGATATTTAAACTTGGGTGTCGATGACATGATGGGCAGGTGGGTGTTGTGTTGAGGAAATGGTGGTATGGTTTTGAAGGGTAATTATTTTAATTGAAGGCTTTGTTAGACATGGTTGTCTCCTTCATTGTTGGGACTGGACATGGTCTGTTCAGCAGAAGAATGTTATTGATACTTATTCTTGGCGTTTGTGTGCCCATGGAGATCATGGGACAAGTTGGGAATTCGACTGGTTCGTCTTCAAGGCCGAGTAAGGTGAACATTGGAGTTTTGTTTACCTCTGATTCAGTAATTGGAAGAGCTATTGGGCCAGGAATTGCTGCTGCACTAGAAGATGTAAATTCTGATACAAGCATTCTTCCAGGGACTAAATTGAACATAGTACAACATGACACGAATTGCAGTGGATTTCTCGGAACCATGGAAGGTATTCCTACAGAAGTCAAAACATTTTGGTGAATTTCAGATTACTTTAAGGATAAGCCTTTTTGTTTTCTTAATTTCTTAGGCAGTAGAAAGCAAGACTCTGCAATTTTATATGTGAAATATTATAATACTATATGGTGATTCCTTTTGCCCCTCAATTTGCTTTAGTTCTTTGCTTTCTGATGAAAATTCTGCAATCCTGTAGGTTACCATCATTTCTTGTATGATTAACTCTTATGTTGGTAACCTGTGCTAGGAACTATGATTTTGATAGCATATTGTGAGTTTTCTTGGAGTCTAGCTAATACAGCACCTCTCTTTTTTACTTCAAATGGTATTTTTGCTATTCCCTCTGTTTAGGTAGTTACGCGAGACTATTGCTCAAATTGTTTTATTCTAGCATTGATGTTGGACAAATTTTGTTTGAAATTGAAAATCATGGAAAACAAAAGTTTGTGCTTAATGGTAGAATTGATATGCTGGTTCTGAAGACTCTAATTGAATATCTAATGACACTTGTTCAGATTTTTCATGTGAACTTAGTGCTATTTGTATGAGTACCTTTGTAAGACAAATTCAAAGCTGAAGAACTTGATCAAAATAATGTACTTCGTAATGTGTATCGCTCCTAACCTCTCCTATTCCCGCACCTGTTTTGAAAATGTAAAAAATATGATTTGATGAGGGGTTGTCCTTGCCATGCAGCATTGCAGCTGATGGAGGACAATGTTGTTGCTGCAATTGGTCCCCAATCTTCTGGGATTGCTCATGTCATCTCTCATGTTGTCAATGAACTTCACGTACCACTTTTGTCGTTTGCGACTGACCCCACCCTTTTGGCTCTACAGTATCAATATTTCCTCCGCACTGCACCAAATGATTATTTTCAGATGTATGCAATTGCTGATCTGGTAGCTTTTTATAGATGGAGGGAGGTAATTGCTATTTTTGTAGACGATGAAAATGGCAGAAACGGGATATCTGTATTAGGGGATGCCTTGTCTAAGAAGCGTGCTCGGATTTCCCACAAGGCTGCATTTACCCCTGGAGCACCCATTAGTGAAATCAATAACTTGTTAGTTGAAGTTAACTTGATGGAATCTCGTGTGTATGTTGTACACGTAAATCCTGACTCTGGTCTGTCAGTTTTTACTGCTGCTAGACATCTTGGGATGATGACCTCTGGCTATGTTTGGATTGCTACAGATTGGCTTCCTTCAGTTGTAGATTCAATGGTACCAGTTGATCCTAACACAATGGACCTTTTACAAGGAGTAGTTGCTCTTCGACATTACACACCAGATACCGATCTCAAAAAAAAGTTTGTGTCAAGGGGGAGCAACCTGAAGCATAAGAATAGTTCTTTGTCTGGTGGGCTCAATTCTTATGCTCTTTATGCCTATGATTCAGTATGGTTAGCTGCCCGAGCTCTTGAAGTTTTTTTCAACGAAGGTGGAAATGTATCATTCTCCAGGGATCCAAAGTTGCAAGACACAAATGGAAGCGCGCTTCGTTTATCATCACTTCACATTTTTAATGGAGGGGAACATTTTCTCCAGGTACTTACTAAGATGAACTTCACAGGTCTGAGTGGCCAGATACAGTTTGATTTGGACAAAAATTTGGTTCATCCAGCATATGATGTTCTTAACATTATTGGTGGGGCAGGGACCCATCGGATTGGTTACTGGTCAAATCACTCTGGTCTTTCAATTGTTGCTCCAGAAATTTTATATGCAAAGCCTCCGAATACTTCTATCAGCAATCAACATCTTTATCCTGTAGTTTGGCCGGGTGAAACTACAGCTATTCCGCGAGGGTGGGTATTCCCTCAAAATGGGAAGCCCCTGCAGATTGCAGTCCCCTACCGAGTAGGTTATACAGAGGTTGTGCAGAAAGACAAGAATCCCCCAGGGGTTAAGGGATATTGCATTGATGTCTTTGAAGCTGCAATAAAGTTGCTGCAATATCCTGTCCCCCATACATATGTGTTGTTTGGAGATGGCAAAAGAAACCCTGTCTATGATGGTCTTGTCCAATCCGTTGCAGACAATGTGAGTTTCTTGCTTTAATTTGCTGTTTTAACTACATGATTTCCACCACTAGTTTTCTTGCTGTTTCTAAGCCCTGCTCGTTGATTACTTGCTGTTAGATTGCCTTGATATTTTCTTTTCTTTCAGAAATATGATGCTGCTGTTGGGGATGTTACAATAATTACAAACCGGACAAGGATTGTGGATTTCACTCAGCCTTACATTGAATCGGGACTTGTCGTAGTCGTTCCTGTGAAGCAAGCGAAGTCTAGCCCTTGGGCTTTCCTCAAGCCATTTACTATACAAATGTGGTTTGTCACTGCCAGCTTCTTTCTTTTCGTGGGTGCTGTAGTCTGGATTCTTGAGCACAGGTTCAATCATGAATTCCGTGGCAAACCAAGACAACAACTTGTGACAATATTCTGGTTTGTACTTACCTGAGGCAATGAAAAACATCTTGATTTAAATTTGGTTTCCTGGTGACACATCATATCTAATAAAGGAAGAAACTTTTCAGGAAAAAAGTACTTATGTCAGATGCTTATATCAATTATCTAGCAAGTCATCATGCCAAAGGTTCTTGAAAATGAAGTAATGTTAGATGACTGTCTAATTGAGGATCTATCTTAACTGTTGCAAATCCTTGGTTCAAATGCGTGGAGCCGTGAGCATTGTCTTACTAAGGAGCTACACTTCCCTGTTTACATATGCTTAAAAAAATTTGAGTGCTTCTAACTGCGATTATTTCTGACATTGCAGGTTTAGCTTCTCAACAATGTTTTTTTCTCACAGTATGTTCACGATGCCTGATCTATTATGCTTTCTTTCTAGGTCTATCACATAATCATTTCTAGGCGTCCTAACATCCTCTGCTGCTTGATAATGATGTAGGAGAGAACACCGTGAGCACCTTGGGACGTTTTGTGCTTATTATATGGCTATTTGTGGTGCTGATCATCAATTCAAGCTACACAGCTAGCTTGACATCAATCCTTACAGTGCAGCAGCTAACATCTAGGATTGAAGGTGTGGAAAGCTTGATATCAAGTAATGAGCGGATCGGAGTCCAAGAGGGATCATTCGCATGGAAGTACCTGGTCGATGAGCTCAACATTGCAGAATCTAGGCTTGTAAAACTGAAAGATCAGACGGAATATGGGAATCTCCTTAAACTAGGACCAAAAGCTGGTGGGGTTGCTGCCATCGTTGATGAACTGCCTTATATTGAGATCTTCTTGTCCATCACAAATTGTGCATTCAGGATTGTGGGGAAGGAGTTCACAAAAAGCGGATGGGGATTTGTGAGTATTATTTACATTTCACTGTTAGTCTAATCCTGCAAAAGTCATTTGCTGAATATGGTCCTTTGGTATGAAATGTGAACTTCAGTGATAAGAGCACTCAGCATGAAAAAACACAAACATTTAGCTAAAATCTAGTATTTTCTTGGAAGAATAATCTCCCAACTTATGAGTTGCTTTCATAGAGTATCCATTATGGTAAAAAGTCTACCCATTTGCACTCATTTTGTGCATCATAATTTACCATTTTCTGTGTTACTTGAGATATTTATACTTATGAAAGTTGAATGTTGTGAATGATGACTTAATAGACAATCAGTCCATTCTCTTCGGAGTTCTTGAAATGCTCGTGTTAAGGTCAAACTTCAGGAACATGTCTGTGGTGGCAAGTTTTAGTTTTAGCATTGTTCTCATGTTTTGGATGTTCTTGTCACAGGCATTTCCAAGGGATTCTCCACTCGCAGTTGACTTGTCAACCGCCATTCTCCAACTCTCGGAAAATGGTGATCTGGAAAAAATTCATCAGAAATGGCTGAAAAGTACTGATTGCTCAATACAAGACGGAGTTGAAGAGAACCAACTATCTCTGAAGAGCTTCTGGGGTCTGTTCCTGATTTGTGGACTTTCATGCTTCATTGCTCTTACTATATTCTTCTGTAACGTTTGCTGTCAGTACCGAAGATTTACTCCGGCCAACGGTGACTTGGGTGATGAGACAGATGACATTCAGCCAGCAAGGCCTAGACGCTCATTGCGCACGACTAGCTTCAAGGATTTGATTGACTTTCTGGACAAGAAAGAAGCAGAGATCAAGGAAATGGTAGAGAAGAGGACTGGTGATAGCAACCGACAAGCTAGCTCAAGTACAGTTGATCATGCCGAGTCACCTGCTTAATGGAAACTTGTGTTTAGGCTGGTGAAGTTCCAACATAATGAAGTCTAGTCCGAACCGAATTACACCTCTCAGATAGGCCTCTCTCTGCTTCCTTTGATGACGAGGAAACCGGTACAGATTCATGTATATTATTGTTATTATATTCTCCTTTCCTTTTGATACAGAAAGTAGGTAGCTAGAATCATGTATAACTTGAAAAGAAGATGATAGTTGTATGCCATTTTGCAATATAAAGAAAGATGATATCCAGAATTTTTCACCATTGCAGATATCCAACTCTTCTAAGTCATATTCGCATTCTACGGTACAAAAATATCATATGACAAATGCATGTCCAGATTCTCTTTGATTATGGCTCTCATGGCCATGTCCGCACTTTACTGGTCAATGTGAATTATGCAAACAACCTCCCTGGCACAAAAATCCTACTAAAATCAGTACCAAATAAATTAAATTAAAAAACCATCATATCAAAATATTAATAAAAAGAAGAAAACAAATATAGGGAAAAAAATTGTGTGTAAATAAGAATGAGTATTTTAGTTATCGGATAAAGTTTTGCCGCAAAATCAGGCAGTGAAACAACAAAATTGAAGTACTTTGGGTTTCATTTTTATTTAAGAAAAAACACAATCATAAATAGAAATATAAATTCATTTGCTAAGTACTAAAAACAAAATGCATTCACCTCAATCTACTACCATAAGGTAAGAAAAAACTTAGGTTAGAGGAAATTCAAGAAAATAAATCATTAATCAAAATGCAACTTTATACCGTACCCTATATATTTACTTATCAAAATTTTTAAAAATAATAATAATCATTATTATTACTTACAGGAACAATGGTAGCTAGAGACTTCAACTCTCAACTTATTAGTATAAAATTGGCGAAGGATGATTGAACTCTAATAAGAGTGACTTTTTTAATACATAATTTGTCATTTTTCGATTCAAACACAAGATATGATTTTTTTAATAAGAGTGAACAATTCTCTTACCCCCTTTATCGTATAAAAAACACAAAAAGTGCCACGTTTCTACTGAAATTGAGGATCGATTGATCGTCCAAAAGAAAAGTTGGTCAAAATTGTCCCGTTAAAGCAGTCAGATTGGTAGCAAAAGAAGGTCGGTATGGTTGTTGCAGAAAAAATTTGACATTCTCATCATCACAACGTTTTTTCTTCCCAAAAATACCCCTCCCTTCCTTGCACATATCAGACCCACTCCACCCTATGTTTCTTTTCATGGCCGAACAAGTAAACGCAAAACTCTCAAGCTCATAACTTATGTGAGGCCATCATCCTTTCCTGGACAAAGAAACCAATCACCACACCACACCACACCAACTTCTTGAAATCAAGAAACAAGAACACCCATCTCTCAAAAAATCAAGAAAACAAGAAATCCTCATCAATCCATGAAACAATTTGTTGGTTGCTGCAAATCTGTTCACTTGAATAACGTTGGTGAACAAATACAGAGCCGCATTTCGATCCTCCGCCGCTGTTTCCTTCGGGTTTGGGGACAGATTCTATTGTGCGCTGTGGGTGGACACGTTCGGTATCGGATGCTGCCTCACCCTCCTCCTAATTGCGCCATGTCTCCAATTTCTCCACCTCCTCCTTCCACCACGAATTCCGCCAATTCCATCCTCAACCGGGATGAAGATTTGGTTCCTTTGAAGATCAGTCTCTTGGGCGATTCCCACACCGGAAAAACAAGCTTCTTGGTTAGTTTCCACTCATACCCACAAAACATTTTAAAGCTAACTAATGGCATAGAGCCAGTTGATCATTTAAGGTCGAAACTTTTCGCTTAAGAGGTCGGTGATTGAATCTTGTGTGTTGAGTTATTTACCTGCCGATAGTTTCCCTAGCATAGAGGGCGCTGAATACCTGTGAAAGTAAGAGATCGTTGATTAACTTGTTTTGATTTGTTGCGAAGGCCAAGTATGTGGGGAGTGGGAAAGAGGTGGGAAGATGGCATACGAATGGATTCAACTTGATGGACAAGACATTGATGGTGAAAGGAGCACGCATATCTTATAGCTTGTGGGAAGTGGATGGTAATCAAGATAAACATCACAACTATTGTAATGGTTTGATGTATAAATTGAAATCTTATTATATGTTCATGGTTGGTGATAAAATTGTAGGAGATGAAGATCAATCCTACCAGCAAATTCCTTTGGCTTGCAAGGATTCTGTGGCAATCTTGATCATGTTTGATCTAACCAGTCGCGTCACTTTGAACGGGTTTGTTATCTCAACTATGCCGACTCTTTCCTGTTCTTGATTCTATCTAATTTTGCTAAAAAAAAAATTTGATGTGATTGTAGTGTCATAAGGTGGTACCAAGAAGCAAGGAAATGGAACCAGGTATTGTACCTACACCTACCTATCTAGATTCAAGTGTAGGTCACATAGATATCCTTATGGGTTTCATTTGTTTGGTTTTCTTGATTTTGTAGACTGCAATTCCCATCCTAGTAGGAACCAAATTTGATGATTTCATCCAACTTCCACTGGAAATGCAATGGGCGGTTGCAAGCCAGGTACCCTTTCCATCTAAAAGTCTCGAGTTTCGAGTCCCTAGCTCACAGTGACACTAACAATGACATGCTTCGTGTTTTGGCAGGCAAGGGTATACGCCAAAGCTCTAAATGCAACACTCTTCTTTTCAAGTGCAAACTACAACATCAATGTAAACAAGATCTTCAAATTCATCACAGCAAAGATTTTTGATGCAAAATGGACCCTCAAGCGGAATCTCACCATTGGAGAGCCGATCATCGATTTCTGAATTCTATATATTTTAGTAAGTACAGCAAAGCCCCATGCATTGCGGTTAGTGGAAGTCATCAAAGTGGGCAGACAAAAAAGGAGAAAAGAAAAGCAACCGGTCACTGGAGCTCTTGTTGATCCAATGAAATCTGGAGTTGTTAAAAGGAGGCGACTCCACGTCTCCGTATATACTTGAATAACAATTTTTTTCTTACTCTTGTGCTGTTTAAAAGGCATAAGGGTTGAAAAACACAGTTTTTTTACAAGCCCATGCCTTAACACTTCCACTTGACTGTGAAGTGTATTCTTAATGGCTGAGACCAACCATTTCCATCAACAATAGCAGCGGGGTTACTTCCATTGTATCTTGAGATGGACGAGCTTACCTTGTTTTGTCTCCTTATCAGATTTTCAAACATGGTGGAGAATTCGATGTATAAAAAAACCTAAAATATTGTGTTATATCATATTCATCAACACAACATCGTTCAGAAAGAAGCATCCATCAAAAGGAAGTTATATCACAAACGAAACAGAAATGGAACTATACAACAACATTTGGCTGCTTCACCCTAGTGATGCAATGAAATATTTTTCAAGCAGTTGGAAGAAGAAGTTGCAGAGCCAAGTAATTTGAAATACCAGAAGATAAACATGGACAAAGTTGAATCACATAAGTGAAATCTTTTAAGCACACATTTTATGAAAGATGACGGGACACAGATTATCTGTGAGAATCCATTGTAACAAACTGTAGGGCATGTCAAGGTAACAAAGACTCGGAAAACAGAGTTCATACAACAAAAAAAGGGAAAAAAGAAAAGGTAAATCTCACAGGAACATTGGAAGAAGTTCTACTCAAGTTTCACCTCTTGCTTTGGGGGATCTATCTTCAGATAGGTGTAGGGCTCTGTTGGTTCCTCCCTGCACAGCCAGGACACAATATCATCAACTTTTTTACCCTTCAGAAGCTAATAACACAGTTGAGAGACTGGAGGGAACAAAACAAGCAGAGAGCAGAAACTTACCCCGGTTTAGAACGCATGCATCGCCAGAAGAGTTTAAAAGGTCCTGGAAAGGTCTTAAATGGGTTTCCCTCAAAGCAAGCCTGCAAGATAGAGAAGAAGACAGAATTCATGTAGAGTGTGTAAAAACCTACATTGTGCAGCTTACTCCAATTCTCGCGACATTAGTACCCGACATTGGCAAACTTTCATTTTGTGACTGATAAAAACAAATACTACAAAAACCAAACCATTTATTCAAGAAGCTGTGCTATCAAAGCCAGACAAATCTGATAATGTTACGTTTCTACAAGCAGCAGCGGGTACATGGTCAAACACAATCTTTTCACTATTGCAACAATGGAACGAGGTTCTTTGGTGCTTACTAGAAATGTAGATTAGTCTGACTTAAAGTTTAATTCTCTCAAAACAAGAGATAGGGTCTGCCTGCTCTAATGGGATAAAGAAACAGCTTACAACTACTCGTTTAAATGATAGTAACAAGGTGTGATAGTTCTTCTTATCATACTTCTATTTGAGCAGTAAATTCTAATCACTCCCAAATTTCATTCACCAAGCTAAAATTTTGGTAACAATTTGCATAATAATATAGTACTCATTAAGCTCAAATGACTTCCTAATCTAAATCACTTCTATCAAGACATTTTCCAATTCACAATAACATTATTAGCAGAACAGAAGCCCAATCTTCGCAATCCACATTGCTCCAAGAGGAACTAGAACAAAACATTTCGAATTGCCCAATCCAAACAACAAAACGCAAGACCCAACACCCAGATTATGAAAATAATTCAAAAAACACAATGACCCATCACATGCTTCTCCTCCCAGAAGAGGAAAAAAGAAGAACATACTGAGCTCAGATAGAACAAGAATGATTTAATAAGTTGATTACTTGGATAACATCCTCCGCTCGATCATTGCATCGATGCGCCTTTGGTTGCCTATGGCCTTCTCCCGTGAGCCCCCATGGGCTATCTCTCCTCGGCACTGGTCTCGTCTCGCTCATCTTTCCTTTCTTCCCCTCTCTCTGCCGCTTCGCCAAAACTATTCATAAGCTAGTAACTTACCAGACGACACCCCGTTTAATTATCCGGTTACCTTGAAACGTCGTCGTACCTGTTTTGTCATTGTAGTAGTCTAGTCCACCTTTTTAATCAATTTGGTACATTTAGCTACGGCGCCAATTTATTTGCCAAAAAGTGAGCAAATAGAGAAAGAAAAAAAACATTAGTCAAACTTTGACAATAATTTAATTTTTTTTCCGAGAAAATTAATCTCTTGCATTAACATTTTTTTATTTATTTTCTAGACTAAAATTTGAAACTTAAAAAGTGGACAATTTTCGTAATACCACAACCTATAAATGTTTTGGAACAAAAACGTTCAGGACTAAATTGTGATAAAAAAAAGCATCCAAGGACTAAATCGATGAAGATGTAATCGCAGTTTCCTTTCCTCTATTTTTAATCATTTTCTCAGATCCAGTCTACTGTTTTAAATTCTCCGTTCTCTCTTATCAGATCCTTAAACATCTCAACAACCCAAAAGTAAAAGGGAAAAAAAATCAAAACCATCAAACGGAACGAGAAAAAGGGGAGGAAGGAAGTGAGTGATTTTGATGGGTGCGTTTACGAAGCTAATAGACGCGATACTCTTCCTCAACTTCGCCGTGATTGCGCTGGCGGCGCCGCTGATCGACGGGCAGACCGTCCTCCCTCCGGCCATCTACCCTGAAATCCTAATCAGTCTCAAGCATTGGTACAGCAGCGCGTATGGAGATTTTCTAGTCCACGAGAAACCCAATTTCTTTGTGGCTCTTGTTTGGCTCGAGCTACTCTTCCAATGGCCGCTCGCTCTCCTCAATCTCTACGCACTCTTAGCCTCCAAACCCTGGTTCAACACTACCTGCCTCATCTATGGCGTCTCCCTTTTCACTTCCATGGTCAGTTTCTTTTTTTTTTCATGGGATTGGATAGGAATCATGGAGTTATGGTTTTTTTTTCTTCATTTTGTTAAATTTCAGGTTGCGATTGTGTCTGAGCTGGTTTGGTCAGGAAAAGCTTCTGATAAGCTGCTGATGATGTATTATCCATTCATGGGTCTTGCTGTTTTGGCTATGATTCGTGGGTTAGTTCCGAATTATCGCAAAAATGGTGGTGGTGGTGGTGTTACTCTGGTGGGGAGGAGACCTGCTTTGGGGAGGAAGAAGAAGGCTTGATTTGCATTTTTCGTACCTCTGATTTGAGTTGATCTGTTTTATTGGGAATTTTGGATCTTGATTAACATTTTAATTTCCTGCACTTGAAAGTCCCAATTGTTTCCATTTTTACTTGAAAAAATCCATAAAACAATGTTGGAAATTTGGGATGCAGAAAATCGTTTTATGGTCCCAATTAGGATTTTTTAATGCAAAGTGGATTAGTCTTTCTTTAAAATGCATGATGGGATTGGGAGATGGTTATTGATATCGCCTTCTAGACATTTCCAACGAGGTTATTCTACAGAATCCATGATTATTATTGAAGTGGTCTTATGAGATTTTATAAGCACGTCGTTCTTCTCGAATGAAACGACTAAACAAAAAACTAGTTAGCATGTGATATTGGAGTCAATCATAGCAGTTTTTTCTCCTTTGTTATCGCTTTTTAAAATATATGAAAAAATGTTTATTATGTTGAAAGAAATTCAGGGTTTGATTCGAATTCTTATTTGAGAGAGGATCGTGAAATGAAATTAATTCACAGAAATCTCTGCGATGAAGATGGTGAAGCATCCACACATCGTCAATTTACATGAAGTGATGGCGAGTAAGTCTAAAATCTATTTCCCCATGGAAACTCATCAGAGGCGGCGAATTGTTCTCTAAAATCGCCAATGGCCAGAGTTTATTTCCAGCAACTGATCTCCGCCATCGATTTTTGTCACAGCCGCGGCGTCTATCACCGTGATTAGTGGTGGAGCGCATGACCAGTGGTGAGGTCGGAAGCACAAAAATATGAACGCAGACAAGACTAGCCAATCCATCCCACCCTATTTTTTAATTTATTTTTTAATATTAGTTTTTTTTCAAAAAATTTAAATATTTTATGACTTGTCATAGCCACATCAGCATTTTATTAGGGACATAAACATTAGTAAAGATTCGAATTAAAGTTCGAATCCTATCTCCACCGATAAAAAGAATTGAAAAGATGATTTACACATCTATTCTAATCTGATAAAAGAGGCAATATTTTTGTGTTGTTTCGTTTCTATTTTAAAAAAAAAACTAATGATAAGATTGAAGACTATAATTAATGGTTCAACTGATTAATTTAGCAAGCTTACACGATAAAACTCTATCATTGGTGTGATCGAAATTGTTAGCATCCGCAAGAACTGTGAAGTACCCTTGATCACTGATAAAATGCTTGGGATTTCGTATCTTTCCATTAATTTCTTCAATGTCAATTCCTCAATGCGTGACGGCTCCCACAGTTATGCAGCATTCAAGAACTGTTGCGGCAAAATCTACAAACTTAAAGTTGTTAGGTTTATAAAACTTTTGAACTCACACAAACCAGTTTTGCAATTATTTAGATGCAAAATCCTAACGATTCCCCATTTAAGATAAATCGAGTTTTTCTTAACTTATAATTAGAAATACTCAAGTCCAATTCTTGAAACAAATCAAATGTTATCCATTTATTCACATTTTCACAGTAGATAATATCATTATAATCTATGTGGAAGCTAAATCTAGATATCATTGGTGATACTAGAGTAGATAGTATTTTTTCAAAAAAAATTAAAAACTTCTTCATGAATTTTGCTTCATCTATGTTTATGGCTGAGCAATGCCCATATATTGTGGCGGAGCCACTCTTTCTTTGCACACGAAAGGTGAAAGGCATCACGAAGAGGCAAGAAGGTGATGATTAAGGCGACAAGTTCCATTGGTAGATGAGATAATCTATCAGAAAAATGATTCATTGTGGAGGAAGTTGTTTGGAAAAGATTTTTTTTCAAAAAGAAAATGAGATTTTAGATATGAAGCAAAGAATTATAAAATTAGATGTGGAGGGGAGAATAGTTTCTTTTGTAAGTTTTAATCTTGACAAAGTTAGTTAATTTATAGGAAACATGGATTTTGTATACAATGAAGTATTGACACGTGTATACTGAGATAATAAAATTATAATATTTACAAGTTAGATTTCTCTTCTCGGGAAAATTACATGATAGAATTGTTTTTTAAAAAAAGAAATAAAGAAAAAAACAAGATAGGGTTAAAAATGTGATTTATTCTTATCCGACCAAAAAGGCAAACATTCTGTGTAGATTTATTTCCTTAAAAAAAGTAATGGTAAGATTGAAGAGCATTTACTAGAGGATGAAGATGGTTGTGGAGCAGTGATAAAAGATTCGTCCACTTAAAATTTGATTTCGAGTTTAAATATAAGGAATAGGAAAAAACCATATATATGGAATGTTTCTGAACTAGATTAATCTCATTGGAGAAAGAACAATTAGTTTTTTTTATTTGATTTTCATCATTAATAATTTAACTAATTTATGACTTGTAATATTATATATAATAAGTAATTTTTTTTTTTATGTTAGAAGGCTCAAAACCTTATGACATGATAACACTTAAATCTAAAATAAATAATAAACTACGACTTCATTAATTCAAATGAAAATAAAATAAATAGAAAGATTCATACACTTATAAAATTTTGATATATTTTTTCAATACATAAAGTTAGGCTGGAGGCTCAAAAGCCCACTAGCCCACCTCAGGCTTGGGCCTAAAGAATTATTAATTAGGCCCATTCAAAGGGCAAAAAGTTTGATTACAATTACGCCTAGGTATAACTGTAGCAGAGGGCTGTTCATTCGGTTATTCCGAATTTCCGAATTCCGAAATTTGGATTTTTCATCCCGTTCCGAACCGAATAAAAAAGCTTCCGAACCCGAATTTCCAAATTCATAATTTCGGAAATTTCGGAATACCCGAATTTTCCGAAATTATGAACATACAAGAAAAGTTAATCCAACAAAACAAGTAAAATTTAATCCAATCCAATCCACTGCCATACAAGAAAAGTTAAACAATTTAATCCAATCCAAACCAGCAATTTTAAACATACAAGAAAAGTTAATCCAATCCACTGCTTCTCCACTGCAAATACCATAAAAGCAAAACAGTTGTGGCAATCACAGAAAATCAGTGGGAATCCGTCTGATTTCGTTCATCATACATCTTCTTCAAGCAATTTTTTGAAGATGGTGGACGGTGGTGGTTTTGAAGACAGATCTGAAGAAGGAGATCTGAAGATGGACGGTGCTGGTCGGCGGCGGTGCTGGTCGGCGGCGGTGCTGGTTTTGATGACAGATCTGAAGAAGATCTGAAGAAGGAGATCTGAAAATGGACGGTGCTGGTGGTGGACGGTGCTGGTGGATGGTGGTGGTCGGTGCTGGTGGACGGTGGTGGTTTTGAAGACAGATCTGAAGAAGATCTGAAAAAGGAGATGATGGTCAAGACAGATCTGAAGAAGGAGATGATGGTCAAGCAGATCTGAAGAAAGATCTGAAGAAGGAGATGAAGGAGATGAAGGAGATGTGGTCTGTTGGAGTTGGAGAGTGAGAATGAATTGAAGGAGGAGAATGAGATAGTTATTTATTTGGGCGGTACATAAAACGACGGTCGTTTTATGTATGAAAAATTCGGGTATTTCGGATACTCGAATTTTTTAAAATCCATCCCGTTTCGAACCGAAATTTTAATTCGAGTATCGAATTCCGAATTCCGAATTTCCGAAATTCAAAATTTCGGATCGGAAAAATCAGAAATTCGGAATTCGGAATTTTTCAACAGTAGGGGTGGACAATCGGGTCTTCGGAACAAAATTTCGGGTATTCCGAAATCCAAACAATTGTTCCCGACCCCGAACTTATTTTTTGCTGTCCCGATCCCGATTTTCCGAAATCATAATTTCGGAAATTTTCGGGTACCCGAAATTATGAATTCAAACCATTTTTTCCAGCAATTTAATCATAACCATTTTTTGCCTTCATTTTTTTAGCTTGAAGGCTAGTACCAACCAAAAGAACCAGATCTGCTCACGCACTCACTTCTTCTCATCATCATAAACCCAGAAAACCCACTTTGGCTTCTTCATCAAACATGCCCACATTATTGAAGATGAAGAAGCTGTTGTACCAACGAAAAGAACCAGATCTACTCACAAACTCACTTCTCATCATCATAAACCCAGAAAACACACTTTTGCTTCTTCATCATTGAAGGAAAAAAATCAAGGTAGAAGAGAAGCTAAATTACTCACTTAGCAGCCACGGAGGATTGGTGGTATGGTGCTGGTGAAGATGGTGAGAGTATGAAATCGGATTGGTTGTTTGGATTGGTTGGTGCTAGTGAAGAAGGTGAAGAAGTTGGAGGTGAAAGCGACGCAGACAACGCGATTTGAGAGAGAGAAAGAGCGAGAGAGCAGAGAGAGAGCGAGTGGCGATCGGACCGGCGAGTGGAGTGGCGATCAATGGAGGCGAGGCGAGGCGATCGGGATTTGAGAGAGCACTCAGAGCAGAGAGAGAGAGCGAGATGTGAGTGGTGACTGGTGAGTGACTGTCTTTGATCCAAGAGTGACCAAGACACAGACATGAGACATGGGCCAAGGGATTGGGCCAAAATTTCGGTCCACCCTATGTATCAATTTGGGAAGTTCGGAACTTCCCAAAATCTATCCCGTCCCGACCCGAACTTATACTTCGAGTATTGATTTCCGATACCCGAATTTTTTGACCCAAAATTGAAAAAATTCGAGTCGGAAAAATCAGAAATTTGGGTATCGGAATTTTTGGCCAGCCCTAGGTATAAGTGGAAGCTAATAATAAGATATTATAAAAGAATGATCCAGATCTAAAGTTCAAGTCACACTTAATGATAGATTTGGAATGGATTTATAAAGCTAAATGATTGATTGAGAATGATAATTAAGCAATAAGAAATCATCAATCACTAGGAAAGTTTAGCATGTTTGGTCAGTGCAGTGCAGCTCTCTTGCAAGATTGGCATGTTGCTTTGGCTCGAGTTTGCGCTATGCAAATCCAAAGATATATTTGGAGAGTAAAATTAAATCAACGCTAATTAATTGTTGATTAGTCGTTTAATTACAAAGGTAATTGTTGTGAGGATTGATTAATTACTTATATTGACTCCGAGCAATGATACAAAGGTGTCTCTGCCAATTGCGACGTGATCCACTTCTTGAACCACTCAACCGTTTGATAAAATGTCCCACTGAAATCGTCAAAGATTCCATCATTAATTTTCATCAACCAAGAGAATTTTATGCATGAAAATCCCAAGTGTATTATTATTGGCTGATATCAAACTATCAAATTAACATGCTCAATTTATCCGTTGATAATTAATAAAGTATGAGTAATAATTTGAGTTCAAATTACCCCTATAATTTAGCATTTTTTTTCTTCTACAAATACTTTTTAACTTCTTAAAAGACCAAAGCTATACCTAAAGAATATTAAATTCTACTTGTACAAGAACTAACACATCATCACTATAAACCAATCATATATGAGTTGAAATCGAGAGACCGTATTGACCAGTCTTATGTTAACATAAGGATATTACATTAAAAAATCTATATCTAAAGACCAAATTGTACAAAATAATGAACTAGAGGGCACAAAAAATAATGGATCCTAAAAAAAGTGCTTAGTAAAATATAAATAAGGAAAAAGTGAAAAATGAGGACAAAATAATTAAATAAATAAAAATACAGATTAGCTTCAAATTCAACATTAACTTCCACAAAACTACTTAATTAACCCTAAAGCTAAAGGAGGAGAGGGTAGTCTAAATGTTTCTTTCTTTCTCTCAAAATATGGTGATTTTGGGAAAGTCAATACCCGAACCTCTAATCCTCTCATGAACTCATGGGAAATGATTAGGTTCTTAATCTTTTTTGTTTTTTTATAACCTAATCAAAAACCATGAGTTCAATTAAAAAGAGTCATGTATTTGTAAGGTGCGCTCTTGACTTCTCCCCATCTTCTCTCTAAGTAAAATCCAAAATCTCTCCTCCTTTCCTCCTTGTGCAAGTAAAATCATACCAAACTGCAAAAAAATATATGGTAGGAGTTAATAGTTTGAAATTGATGATATACGTAATGAAATATGTACAAAAATATCCTTAATAGAAGCAATTGGACCCGTAATTAATTCAGTAATTGTTTACTAAAGATAAAAATTAAAATTAAAATTAGATTCAAATCTCACATTTATTCATAAAAAATTATAAAAAACCAAAAGAAATAAAGCCTTAAAAATGATTTTTGAGCAATTATCAACTCACTCAACAAATGATTAGGTCTAAGAAATCGATCCATTTTTTTATTTAGTTCTCAAACTTAGAGGAAGAAAATAGGCATATATTAATTTATTTATTTATTTTTGAAATCGGCAAAAAATAAATTAATTAGGAGATAATATCAAGAAAACGAGATTAATTAACCTACCCTGCACTAAGTCTCGCAGGATAAAGCGGCCTTGATTCGCTCGACGGTGCAGGCGATTAGGTTGTTGACCGTTGCAACAGAGCCGAGAGACAGTTTTGCAGTAGGAACAGAGTCCACCAAAATCTGAAACGCCACAGTTAGAAGAGACCCACCAGTTGACGACCCAGATTCTCCAATTCCGCCGCCCTGCACGGAGGTTCCATCGGGGAGGATGGCAAATCCCGATGGAAGAAGCGCCACGTAATCTGGGTCGCCGCCGTTAAGCACCACATTCATGGCTACAATATCAACCGGCGCGTAGATGACGAAAGAGGCAGTTGGGTCAGTGCAGCTCTCTTGCAAGATCAGCATGTTACTCTGGCTCGAGTTTGCGCTCTGCAAAAAAATCAAAGATATTTGGCGAGTAAAATTAAATTAATTCTAATTAATTATTGATGTTTGTTGGTGAAAATTGATTAACTACTTACATTGACTCGGAGCAATGATACACAGTTTCCGGTGTCTCTGCCATTGGCGATGTGTGCCATTTCTTGAACCACTCCACCGTTTGATAAAATGTCCCACTGAAATTGTCAAAAGATTCCAACATTAATTTTCTTTCAATTAAAAGAACTCTATGCACGAAAATCTCAATTTCTGTGGACAATATCCATATCAAGTAGTACTAGTATTTTGCCACTAGCTATGTAGCTCGGTATTTATCCGTCGATAATTAAGTACCAGCAGAAATTTAAATTCTACTAGTATTTACTTAGTATTCAATTGGGATTGAGTGTCAGAAACTGATCTTGTTACCTCACTGCGAGTATTTTCATCACGGAGGAAATCAAAGACTCTGTTTGGAGGGACAGGGAGCCAGAAGGAAGTAGCTGCACTAAGGACAATGCCAGGTGGCCTGCCAGGATCATCTATGCTCTTTCGGGTCATAACACGGACATCGTCTGCCCCTGTCCCGGATAAGGTTGTCCATGTATGAGCTGTGGATGCACTTACTCCAGCACAAAAGCTTATCACCATCCTCTCCGCTAGCTTCAACATACTCTTCCTACCTTCTTGATTTGTTATCACTATACACAAAAGTGCAAACATGGCCATTAGAAAAAAGAAAAGAAAAACATAATAGCTTGCACAAATAACTTTGATGGGAATTTTCATCATTTTAATTTCGTCGACAATTTAGTAAAACATAGCGCAAATTTACACTCAAATCATAGTTATCATAATTGAACGAATCATTATGTTTACGAGGCTTTACACAATTTAGAGTTTGAGGTATTATTATTGTTATCTTCGGTGTGTTTATTTATTTATTTCATTTTTAATTATTTGTCAGAAGATAGGAAGGAGACATTACCACCAACATCTCCGGTGGGAATGTTTGTTGCCATGGCACTGGCGAGGCGCTCGCACTGGCGGTCGAGGGTGGCCACCCAACGCTTCGCTCCGAACGCATGGCCGGAGGAGACTAGCTGCTTGTATAGATTATGAACACCTCTATCATCCATTTCCACATGTTCAACCCATGTAACCTAATTAACAAGAACCCATAATTAACATTAAATATATTAATTGTAATTATAATTCAATTAATTAGGTTTTTTTTAGGTAGGTACCTTAGAGTAGCCATTAGGCATTTCTTGGATTAGGCAACCAGAAGGCCTTCTTCGGCACCTAGAGGCAGGGCTAGGGCGTAAATTGTCCAAAGAAACATCAACAACAGCCCATGTTCCATCCGCATGTTGCTTGCAATACCTTACAAAGTAACTCTCCCTTGTAGGAACAAGTGGTGTAGGAAGTTGAAGCTCAGCTGTCATCTGCAGCTCAAATTAATTAACATCATCAAATTACGCCTCGATAATCTTAAATATTGATCACATGAAATCATACTAATTAATTAAAATCATAAACTACAAATTTTGTGATACATGTAGCTAATTATTAGAAATTACCACTTGAAGGGCTCCATTGTAATTCCCAGCTACTCCAGTTGATAAGACTTCCAATGTCATAGCTCTTGAGACAATGCCAGAAAACAAAGTAGACCATTGATTCTGAAGATTGCAGAAAATAAAAATAAAAACTATTAGGGAATTTCATTAATCATGAATTGATTAGTCAAATTGGTGCCTTTTAACTCCATTAGGCCATTACTGATCATGTTCGCATAAGGTCGATCAGCCTACTAAGGCTATAAGTTGCTTTTAATAGGTAATTTTATATATACAAAATTAGTAATTATCTAAAAAATAATTAAGATTAGTTTAGAAATTAAAAGAAATTGAAAAGCTCACCACAACCATGAGGTACTCAACAAGGCTGGCGTGGTTCATAATAACAACAGAAGTTTCTCTTGAAGCCTCACATTTGAAACCAGATGGTTTAGGCCCGATCCCTCGAGGGAATATTCTGACATATTCATCTTCATTGAGTATGGAAGTGGTTCCATCAAGGCTGCTCATCCACAAGGGTTCACCCATCTGAGCCATTCTGATCAACTCCTCCATCGCCGCTACCGCTAGTTCAATGATCATTGGCTTGTCTGCCTCGGTAGGCGCGCTTATGGACCTCAGTAAGTCTCCCTCACTACCACCACCAAACATGTCTCCTCCAATCCCCGACTGCCCACCAAAGTTCCCAACGCCTAGCTCGAGTGGGCGCGGAGGGACTGGAGAAGATAGAAGAGGATAGCTCACCACTGGCTTCCCTACATACTTCGCAGCGATTGCTGAAATACGATCTATCTGCAAGAATTTTTTTTCAAAAGAAAAAGGAAAACGTAAAAAAAATATAAATCATATACATATGTAACAAAATAAAATCACATACATTTTTAGCAATGCAATTGTGAGAGTTTAGGGAGACACATTATTTATTGGTTTCTAATTAAAAAAAAGAATGTAAGTAATGCCAATTGGAGGGGAATAAAATATTTCTAAAAGGTTTGCATATATTTACAATCAATAAACTTCTTTTTCAAAAAATTATTAGGATGTTTGAACTTTGAGGAAATGAAGCCTTATCGAAGAAATGCAATGACCGAAAACATGATTAGTCCTGATCCAGCTGTATTCGAAACTAAAAATAAATTAATGATTATTATATATAATTTACCTCTTCTCTTAATCTTGCATTTTCAAGTCTCAAATGATGTTCATCAAATGACATTTCTCCAATAGCAGTTGGGCCTCCACAGTTAGGGCATGAGGCATTACTAAGAGCTTCTCTGTACCTCATATTATCCGCCCTCAGCTTCTCATTCTCATTTCGCAGCTGTGTGTTCTCATGCCGTTCATGTTGCGTCTGTTATATTAAAAAAAAAGAATTAGAAAAAGATCAAATAAGCTAAACATTTTTCCAACATATTAAGCCATAAAAGACTAATGTTTTCTTCCAAAAAAGAAAAAATAAATAAAGATATTGTAACCGATCCCTCACTTGATTATATATAAGAAGACGAAGAAATCCAAAAAGATAAAAGTTGCGCATTCATAAAATTAGAATGTTATTAGACTTAACCGTCGCAATTCAACATGGTAACACCAATTCGATCGATCGATGTAATTAAACACGTGGTCTGAGGTTGAAATCACATTTTTCAACTACTTAACTTGGTTTCCAAGTCGATCGATGAGTTCAGAGGTTCAAATCCTGTGTTAAAAACAATGAATGTGATGCCGAATTTATGTACCTTCATTTGAGTTCTCTTGTTTTGGAACCAGAATTTGACTTGCAATGGCTCTAGCCCTAATTCTCTGCTCAACTCCTTCCTTTGCTTGTCATCAGGATGTGGACACTCTTTGAAGAAACTAAAACAAGAACCAATTTTTTTTATTAATGAAAAAAAAACATTAATTAAAAAAATTTATGTGAACTAGAACAATAAATAATATAAATCTTAACATACCAAGATTTTTTTTAAAAGAAAAAAGAAGAAGATGACTACTTACGCTTCCATTTCTTGGATCTGGTGCTGAGTGTGGCGGTGGTAGCGTTTTTTCTTGGGGCGAGGATCGGCAAGATCGTCGCCGGAGACACCATCTTGATTGTCACTGCCGGATTTGGTGTTGTTACTATCAAACTCATCGTCCCGGATTCTTGGAAGCTCACCACCACCGTCGGATGTGTTTTGTACGGCCAAGTGATCTAGATGGTGAAGCTGATGATGGCCCTCCATCAAATTTGGCTGGAACATTATATCTACAGATCTTTAAGATTTTCTTGAATTTTATTTTTTCAATCTAAACCTAAAACAAAACGAAAAGTATTGGAACAAAAAAAAAATCCAACTCAAATTTTAATGTTAAAAAAAAAACCACACTCCACACTCCTACTAAACCTAATTACATGTACTAATTCATAATCAAATGTTTAGATCTTGTAAAGTCTTAAGCTTAAAAAAAATGGTGAGTGTCTATATATATATGTTTATATATTTATATGTAAGTGGGTGTAAGACTTTTTTGGTGTGTTGCTAATATCGAGAAGGATTTTGCTTGAAATAGTAAAATTGGTTTTTGGTTTTCTTGATAACTCTAATCGCCAAACATAATCAACCTTTTAAACTCCTTAATTAAACCGTAAAACAGGAGGAAGATGAAGAAGAAGAGATGTTTTATATTTATTTGTTTTGTTTTTTAAAAACAGTAATTAATAATTAAATTAAGGATTTATTTTAATAAGAAATAAAAACATGTGCAGACAGACCTGAGTAAGAAGTGGTGAAGATGATTGATCAAATCCATTTCGACCGATCATCGTTGGCATGTTTCTCACCGGAATATTCATCACTCCGGCTGGCATATTCTTTAATTATTTCCCACCAACAACCAAAACCCTAATCTTTTTTCCCCTCAGTGTGATGTATATATATAGAGAGAGTGTGTTGTCACTCTTCTCTTCTTCTTCTTCTTCTTCTTCTTGTATAGAGAGAGAGAGATAAACTTGACAATCTGTATCTAGTGAAGTACACGAATGCACCAACTAAGATAACGCATAATCCAGGTTTTCCATCTGGTCTGTTACACAAAGAGTAGGGTTTTTTTTGTTGTTGTTAAGAATATATACTAGCTAAGGAGCTAGGAAGATTTAAGGTTTATGGATCTGGTTTTTTGTTTGATGAGGTGGGTTTTTTTGTATTGATCCTTCCACAGCCGGTTATGGTAAGAGCTGGTTATGGTATGTAGTAGGTGTTGAAGATGACCAAGAAACCTAAAAAAAAAATCAAGAAAAGAAAAGAAAAAAAGAAAGAAGATGGAGCAAAGAAGAAGAAGATGAAGGAATGGAAGAGAGAAGGGAAGAACAATAAATTAAGAAGAGATGAAAAAGAAAATGTGGCAGCGAGGAGGAGTTATTGCAGAGCGTATTGAGAGGGTGCAATAGCATTTATTGGATGTAGAGGGTGGTGTAATTGCTTAGAGTGAGAGAGCGAAATCTTGCATTCTTTTCTCTTCTCTTTTTCTTTTTTTTTTAATGTTTTATTTCGATCTGATTATAATTTGTGATATTTGTTTTGTTTTTTTGGGTTTTTTAGTTTTGTGGATCTCATTCCGTATTCCATATCGGCCGGATTTATCTCAACCATACAAGTCAAATTTCAGGCAGTATATATAACTAAGATATAAATCAAGACTGATATTTTTTACAGGATTAATTATGTAGGGTGTTTGTTTTTTTATGTAAATAATACAAAATATCAAGAAATAAATCGAAATCCATATTTTTAACCGAGATTGGTACATTTGTATTTTGACCAACACCGATATTTTTCCTTTGCAGGGGGGAGTTGTAATTGTATGGTGTATGGTGGTGGCTGGCTGGTGTAAAGAATGACGGCTACCAAACAATATTCTAATTTTCTCTCTTATTTTGCTTTAAGAAAATTAAGAATTAAGGGGGAAAAGGTTATCATCTTCAACTTTCTACAGCAAATAGTACATATGTGTAATCCCCTTATATACCCTTGTTTTAGGACTAGGAAAATTTGTCTACTATACATGCTTCTTTTTCCAACATGAAATCAATGGTGCAACACGCTTTTCCCAACTACTCATTATAAGGCATGAGCCCACCCCTCCCAATAGTACTTGATAGTCGCAATTATAGCTTATAATGTTCAGTATATATTCTGGTATTCATATTTCCTCATCCATGGATAGATCGTTTTCAATGTTAATTAAAGAGAATTCAACTTAGCTATAGTGTATATGTATATATTAAACAGTTTATAGGATTTTCAACAAAGCTTCTCTTTAATCTACCTTTACAGGATTCGGCTATAAAGGGAGACCCCTCCTTTTCTGATTAGCTTCCTAAAGAAAGGGAATTGTTTAATTAATTGATTGATTAAACAAGGGTTTGAAAAAGTTAATTTCGTTGAAATTAATTTAATGTTGTATTCTTCTTCTTTATCATGTAGCTAATTAATTTTACTCCCAATGGTCAATCAAAATTGATCAAAGCTGAAATTGTCCACGGTGATTATTGGAAATAATAGTCAATTTCTAATCAATTATAGGCTTAATTATTAGGAGTTATCTTGAAAGGTCACAATTGTATTTTACCCACATATAGGGTACATATACGTAAAGTTTTAGAATTTGAGATATTACCACTTCATCACAACTAATGTTGGTGTTTTATAATTTCATATAACCAACCTATAATCCAATCCATCAATCTTTAATGCATGTCTCACATTCGAGTTCGAGAAATGTGGAAAATTATACCCGAAAAATCAGTCTTTTATTTAAAAAAGATAGACACTCGATGAGATAGATAAAATACAATTAAATATAAATATTAGAAATTAAAAGTAAAAAAAACTTCTTAATTAGATAAGAATATCTTTAACTTAATTATTACATAATCATATTGGAAAAAAGACTCAAAATATATGTACTAATTAGGAGAAAATGGGAGAAAATGACTCTTATGTTGGTATCAATTAATGCATAAATATATCCTTTAGCAAATATTCCATGGGATGCATGTTCCTTGTGGCTGTGGGATATCATGTCTTTGAGCAAATATTGCAAATAGGAAAGCAACAAATAAAAGAATATTGTATGCAACCAATTAAGATTATATATTTCAATCAACTAAATTAATTCAATAGCAAAACTGCTAATCGGTGTGGTCAGGACTCGAAGAGGCATATGCATTTATTATATTAGTGTTTGAAAAGGTGAAGAAAGGAGTATAACAAAAATTAAATACGTGATTTTCACACGGGTCCGTCACGTTGAGAAATGACAGCGCCAATAACGACAGACCTTGAATTCTTTAGAAAACCATGTGTAAAATAAATTTGACCCTCTGTCAATTTCAACATTGGCTGTAAATTTGTAAACCAAAACATGAAATAAAATCTCAACAATCTAACTCATCGGTTGTTTAAAAAATGATAAGTATTTCAGAATAAAAATTCTAACATTACACAACATCCGGAATAACTATTTTACTATTTTTGGGTTATTTATATGCTTGAAAATGTAGAATCAAGATTTAAAAGTTGTGCAAATTAACTGGTAAAAAACCTCGGTAAAAGTAAAAAAAAGAATTAACCCAATAATATTTCAAAAGAATTAACTTTTTACTCCAAAAAAAAGTAGAAAGGGTACTTAGAGAGATCTCCACCATAGTGAAATTAAATAGGAATATTTTTCCAAATAGAAAAATATATAAAAAACAATAACAGGGTTTTCTTATTGAAAAAAAAAGGGAAAAACATCGTAATTTTTCAGGTGGGCCGAAGAAATTGTTTTGACTTTTGAGCCCACTGGCCGGCCTGAGTCTAAATTCCTAGACTGTAGCCTGCAATCATATCATTAAATGAGGCGTGCCCTGAATTCACATAAGGCCATTTACTCCATTCATGCCTCTCTCGCTCACATGCATCCTTAGATGGCAATGCATTTATACGCAAACCTTAGATTTTTTAAATTGTATCGTGTTTTAATATAAGGTAGTACTAGTATTTGTTATATTTACATACACTCAATATTTTTTTATTACTCCCGCTATTCGGATATAATTATTTAAAAGTAATTGAATAAAAACCAATGTAATGATTAATATTACAATTAATTTACATTTTTGATTTGCATGGCGCAAGTACATTAGGGTAGAGGCATTCTTGAATAATTACTTAAATTAACATTTTTGTTATTTAGGGTATATTTGGTCCTCCGAATGTGGGTGAAAAATAGGCCCCGAATATTAGATTTTTAATTTTACTATTTTTAATTGGTCTTGAAAAATTATGTTCCTCTAAATATCACTTCCTCAATATATACTCCAAATTTGGTAAAAATAGAAAAATGATTCCTAATAAAAGAGGTAAAGAAGGGAAATCAAAAGTATTAGTTGGCACCCGAAATACTAAAACTGCATTTCACAACGCAAAATTTTTATCCAAATTATGGAATTGCTCTGACCAAACTGGATCTAATGGAACAAGATCTTGATCTCAATAAGGAATTGGAATCTGGAAGGGCCGGAAAGAAGCGAAATTAAAGGCATTAGTTGGCACCCGAGATGCTAAGGATCGAAGACTTTTTGGATATGGAGCAGCTTGTTGGGCTACGCCCAAGGAGGCGTCGATGAATACGACTGCCATGTAGCTTGATGGTTCAGCCAAATTATGAAACTGCTCTGACCAAACTGGGTCTAATGGAACAAGAACTCGATCTCAATAAGAAATTGGAATCTAGAAGAGCCGGAAAGAATCAGTACGATAATGAGGTTGAGACAATACTCTCGGTGCCTGCTTGCGAGTCTTTCCAGAAACGGGCAATTCAACTTTCATGAGTAGTAAAAAGAATTTTTTAGTATGTATATTCTAACAATTATTAAATAACCTTGTCCAATTATTAAAATTGATATGCCAAATGGCTAAAATGGACAGTGCCCTGTTAAAATTGAGAAGAGGAGTGTCATAGAAGGCTAAAATCTGAAAATCTGAAAATCTAAAAAAAGTCAAACACTGTTGGTTAGTAACATGAAGTCAAAGTAAATTACAAAAGCTGAATATTGGGCCCGAGGAAAAGGTCAGCCCTACGATCGCCGAAACCAAGGTGCTGGGAATTTTTTGATATTCGGGTTTCACGACGAAGTCAACACTCCTTTTACACGTTTAGTAAGTAGCCGTAGTAGTACGAAATTAGGAATATGGCAAAGGAAAAAAAAAATAGCAGTACTACTACATTCCCAAAAAAAAAAAAGTTACTAATAACAATCCATTTTCATTTTCAATAAACAGGGTGAAAAAAATTAAGTTTTGCCATCAAGATGTCTGGAATCGGGCAGGTATTTACCCGCTTTTACGGAAATTTTACTGTCCCAAATTTGACCGGGGAACAAGACGGGGATGAGCATTAGAAATGAGATAGCCAACGATTATGATTTATGAAAACTGGATTCTTCAAAAGAGAAATTAATTTCACACATTAATATTAATATTAATAGACTAATATAAATAGCGGTACTTCACCTTAAAGACAGGACAGGGTGGAATCTCAGAAAATGCCAAATTCCAAAAACACAAACATTTAATTACTTAAACTTCACAACACAAAGTCAAATGTCTACATCCGATGCGGCTGAATACTCCTTCTTCATTTTTTATAATAACTAAAACAATTATTAGATTACAATTATTGTATAATTTTTTACTAAATTATTCTTATTAGTTATGAACCATTTCTTTTATATTTTCGTCCAAAAAGTGGTTAATTTAAAATTATTTAGGGTTAATTTTGTCATTGACTACAAAAAGCGATCTTAAAAATTGAAATATGACAACTAAATAAAAACAACCATTTTTTGAAAAAAGCGACAACAAGAAAGGAACGAATGGAGTAGTTTTTTCCATTTAATTAATTAGCCAATCACAATTATTTTGACTTTGAAGAATAAATCATGGGTCCTCATAATATTATTAATTACCGGTGGGATGCATACTCATATGTTTGGTAATCATGTTGATAATTGGAGATTAGCCTTAGTTCTTTTTACTTAGTGCATTTATTGCGTAGCTGGTTTGTAAATCATCAATTTATCGGGGGAAAATATATAGATAAAGACTATGAGAAGTATTAAATTCATTCGAGATTTTTTGAGCTTATTATTATTTAAACACGAAAGAAAGGAAACAACTTCATAGTATATTAATAATTGTTGGCGTATTATTTAAGGCAGCAACAATAAGAAACGATGGTATGTGTCAATTCTGAAATAGTAATTTGCCGAAAATCCAGAATGATTAGTAGTTGAGATGGTAGACATTAATGAAATTGGTGAGTACACCTTTGTGGAAAATTTCTTGGACTGGGTGTTTCAAATGATGACCTCCACTCCACATACAAAAAGGTGTTCTCCTATATACAAAAGAAGCAGTAACAGAAGACGAAGTCTATTCGAAAATTCTAAAGAAATTTACTAGATTTTCCAGCGGAATATTTTGAGGTAGAAAAGATTTAATTTTGGTTTAATCAGTTTCCAATTTTGGTAAGTAGAGAGGTTTCAGGGAAATCAAAACTGAATTAACTGTAAACATTAATGCAATGGCGACTTTTATAGCCATAAATGTAGAGAATTATTTGTCTCCTTTTTATCCCAATTTCAATTATTAGACATAGTTTTTTTCTAATATTTTTTTATATAAAATTTTCCCTACTAATATTTTCTAATTAGTCTATTTCCTGCAAATACAGAGGGTAACAAAGTAAAATAATAAAAATTATATTGTTAAGTCTTTTAATTTTTTCATTGGTGATGTGGAAGAGACAAAATGAATTAAAAAAAATGGTATAGAGTGGCAAGAGAATTGTTCACTCTTAACTCAATTTTCGTGCCCATATTTGAAACGTAGAGAAAATTATAATGAGAAAGTCATCATCTTTCGTATGCATCTAATTACTTCTGCTTTAGTTCTCAATCTATCATTCTTAATTCTACAATCTCTCACGCTTTATATTTATATCAATTTAGTCCCACTGTTACTATTGATTAATTTTCTATTCAACCTCACATGAACGAATGATCTGATTGATACCATAGATTTACTGCACCATTTTTATTCTAAAATAAATGTTTTTTTTTTATCATTTGTTCCATATTTTATAATCTTTATGTATGCCACCCATCATTATTATAGTATCAATTGGGCCAATTAATTATTGTTGGGCTTTGTTTGTCAAATATTGGGCTTTTGTTCCATTTTAACTCTTTTGGGCCCATTCTACTAAATTGTTGTCATAATTTTAGGTGACAAATCAATCTCATCAAATTTATGAAGGCATGGACATCGCTAATCGCAAACTGTGTCTTTACCGGTCATAATGAGCAAGCAGCAAAGGAGATCATTTTGAGGAACAAATTAGTTTTTTTTTTAAATTATTTTTTATGGATTTTGCAAAGTTTTGCGAGTTGCAATAGCAGGCTACCTGATAAGTGATATGAATGATTCAATTAATGATAATTCTGAGCGCATTTAAATCAATTTGGTGGTGCCGCAGTAATTATAATTAGTGACAAAAAAAATTACATTAAAATCATCATAAATAATAACCGAGGGTAAAATCATTTTGTACCCCAAAACTAGATTTTTTTTTTGGGTCGACTTTGGTTATCATATTTCCTTTCATGGTTAGAAAAACAATGATGTAGCAGTGGGTGAGAGTGGTTTGGTTTTTACTCCAATATTAACTCGTTGATTCAGTTCAATTATTGTGTTTGTATTAATTACATTCTTGGAGATGTTTGGTCTTTCTATTTTCTGGGTTGAAATTTTCAATCCGATGGATTAAAGATGTAATTTATGATTGAACCGTTTTAGATTATAGATCACAGCTAACGGTATATCAGTGGGGCAAGAATGAAATATAAACGCACATAATTGTAATTTTAAATCAAACACTCATGATAGGCCGATTCAATTGTTTAAATTGATCGAACATGCCAAATTGTTTCATGTCAATTGCATTTTTCAATCCACCATATCAATCAATATAAAATTTAGCTGATTAATTTACAGATTAAACTGACTGATACGATATAATTCGTTATTACTTTTCACTAATCAAGCTCTCCATGGACTCATTATTTGAGATATTAATTGTATATGGTTGGAAAGCAAACAAAGTGACTTCTACAAGAGAGAATGGATGCCCATGCCAATGATGTTAGTCTAGCAAATCCATTTCTTGAACCCCAAAGGTCAAACCCTACTCTCTTCTCTTGTTTTTTTTTCTCCTCCTTGCACGTTCTCTTCTGTTGCAACTGCCAAATTTTAACTTCCTCAACTCCCCTGGCCCTACGTTACAAACCAAGATTCGACATTATGGTTCCCCTTTTTCTTTCCCACATTAATCAATATATAATAAATAAATATACAATTAATTAATTATATACCTACTAGCACAAAATTATTCTAGTTTAATCACATATTTAGGTTCGATTCCTACGTATATAATTGTATTAAAATTTATGATTCTTTTTTTATTGCCCTTCGTAAAATTCAGGTCGGCTAAAATTCAAAATAATCAGCACCCAATATAGTAATCAGAATTAATAAATAAAATTATATTTTTATATAGTTAATTACTGTTTTATATATATATATATATATATCAACCAATCCCCTCCTTAAAAAAAACACTAGTAATCATGCTCACTTTTTTCTATTAGTATTATTTAATTCTCTATATAAATACAATCCACATCCCACTTACCTCCTTGCATACCTTTTCTCTCATAATTTTTTTTTTTATATATAAAAAAAACTCTTTCTTTCTTTCTTTTCTGATGGATTATTCATCTAGGAGCAAAGTTGTTGATGTTGGGTCCAATGATCAACAACTCAACAACTCCTTGGTAGAGGAAGAAAGTGGGTGGACATCTTATTTTGAAGATTTGGAGCTTGGAGATCAAGAAGATGATCATAGTTCTTCTTCTTCTTTGGTTTCTGATGCTGCTTCTAATTTCCCTACATGGAAGAAATCATCTGAAGCTTATAATAATATCAACCATCATCATCAGCAGCATGTAGTTGCTGCATGTTCTTTGATGGGAGGGTCAGTACCCTTAAAGAAGTTGAATTTCATGAAGAAAACAAGAGCAAAAGAATTCTCCTGCGACGATTCCTTGGAAGATACTGCTAGTTCCCCTGTTAGTAGCCCCAAGGTAAGATCTTTCTGCCGAATTTGTAACTTAAAGATACTTTCTGCAAAGCAGCTACTTCGAGCTATAACCATGACATACATTTTTATGTTAAAAAATAAATCTTGTATCATTTTTGTTTATATTTCTTCTTCTTTTTTGTCAATAGGTTAGCGAATTGACACGAGTTGATATGAATCCAAGGAAGACAAATCATTACTTTAATGATACTTCTATGGTAAGAATCAGTTTTCAGTTTAATTTGTTTTTATTTGGGTGTTAACTAATCTATGGTTTAGTAGATGGAATTCAGTTGAATTAATGGATTTTAGTTGTAGTGTAAAGGAGGCAATGATCTAGCTGGAGAAGAAGAAGAAGAAGAAGAAGAAAGATGTGGGATGGAATTCAATGGGAGTAAGATCAACTGCACAGATTTGGAGAAGAGAGGACTATGCTTGGTTCCTTTATCCTTGTTAGTTAATTACATGGGTTAATTATTCATTATTAAAATTATATATTTACGTATGAAACCATATTTTACATTCTACTTGAAGAAGAAGTACAGTAATTTTTTCTGCAGGCTGTAAAAAAACTTAAATTTCCTGTTAATATAAATTCGGTTTATTAAAAAAGTAGAGTGCTTTATTTTATGTTTGATTGGGGTCATTTTACTAGGAATAAAAAGAAAAAGAAAACACCCATCAATACAAGAGAGTGATTAAATAAATAAACACAAGTATATGAACTGATTAAACAAACATTTACGAATAAGGTGATTAAAATAAAAAAATTAGATACCAAGAGTTTACATATATATCATTTAACCGAGGAATGGCAATGCTCATTGGTCGAGTTCTCATTCGATTACTTGTGCTTCGGGCTATATTTTAAGTTCGAATCTATAAAAATGAAAAAATTGTATTAAGAAATTCACCTCATTTATACTCCCATTTCCTTTGTTTAAGCGAATTATTGCTAGCAAATGCCAATTAATTCTTATTGGAGCTTTGAAAGAGTAGTTTTGATTGGTACTGACAGGTTAAAATATTAAATCGTCTTGGACCTGTTGCAGGCCATTCAATTAAATTATTCAGATAGGGCTGCAAACAAAAGACCCCTCCATGTGCATTAACATTAGAGCATTAAAGGCAGGTGTGTCACACGGGAAATAAACCACAGAACAAGAACAAGAGTAAATTGAAAATTGAAACTGTAAGTTAATTAAAGTACCAACATTTTATCCAATAAAGGTAACAAGAACAAGAGTAAATACATGTATTAACCATGTCATTATTTAATGCTAATGAAGTTTTTTTCTTCTATGTGGAGAACAAGGAAGTCATATTATGTTGCCATTATTCTCGCGTTGATTGCGTAATGGCAAAGAACATTTCATGGAATTATGTTATCTTATCTTTCCCCGCCGCCAAAGGATTTATTTATTTGTTAATTTTATTTTTTTATTTTATCGTAATTGAAATCTACCATATTCATTACATTTTTCCTCTTCTTTATTTAGTTTTTATCATTTTTAAAATTATTTAATTATTAAAAATGTCAAAATTTTAAATTTTAAAAAATTATAATTTGTAGTGTGAAAGATGGTTGCGTGACAAGAATTATTAGTTTGTCTATATATATGTATACATATATCAATGCACTGTTTGAATCATGAAGCTCAACCATACAACTATCCTAGACTTAAAACATTATGCTTGTTCACTTGATGTAAATTGTGTAAGTCAGCATCATAATTATGCAATAATGATGACGTATTTCACAACATCAAATTTAAATGTCATTATATAATAGGTTAGAGGAATAATACATAACAAATTGATAGGATAACCATTAGGGACTTGGGTTAGGTGATCAATCAAATGATTTAACCACCTCTCTAATTAATCTTGTGCTTTCACTAGACATTAGCTCCGTAGATCAAATGTATCATTTTCTTTAGCTTCAATCTTGTGATCAAATACTTTATATGTATTTATTTAATTAGATAATTAATTAACAAGCGTTTGATTTACGTGTTATGATTCTTTTCAAATTAATAATCGATATAGTCCTTTCAAATAATCATAGATATTATATCTATAAAAAAAAAATTATGTAACACTTGCGTATGGTTGCTTGTATTGTGGAGATGGCGAGCCAATAAGACCCAAAAAAAACTAGAGATATGCGCGTAGCATTTTGCGTAGTTCAGCTATTTAAAAGTTATACATATATCAAAAAAAAACTTACGATTTGTATATGTGTATGAAAATTCAATAGTATTAACGTACGAAGAAAAAAATATCAAATATATTAATTTACAAAATGATGAATTTTCTTTGGTTAATAATTTACACAAATTGTTACTTTTTTTAATACATGGATAATTTCTTTTAAAGTTAAATTATACCCGAAATATCACGCCGATATTTAATAAAGCTTCTATTTTCTTTTTCTAACGCTATTTAATGATAAAGTTATTCTCACGTGCGCAATCATGTGAAGAAGCTTTGGCTGTTTGGCTGGGGCTACGGGGAATTCTTGGAGGAATGTCCTAAATTCAGCAGCCCCTCTTACGGGCTACCCGGCACTAAAAAATTGCTAATAAATTAAATTTGAGCTGTTATATAAGAAAATGTTACACAAATTGAGTTTCAACTTTTAAGTAAAAATAACACATGCTGTGTTATTAGCAACACCCTCTCAACTATTCCCAATTTTAAAAAAGGTCCCTCAATTAATTTTTCTTTTACTAACCCTAATGACATATTAAAGTAATAATTTATAATATTTAAAAATAAAGATTATTTTTTAAAAATAAAATAAATTATAAAACCAGAAAATTTATAATAAAAACAATAGAAATATAAAAGAATATAAAAAATATAAAAAACTCTAAAAGATATAACAAATTCAAACAAATTATAAGAATCAGAAAAATATAATAAAAAAATTTTTAAAAATTATATTTGTAAATATTTTTTACATTTTAATTTTTTTCTGAATTTGTTATATTTTTAAAATTCTTAAAATTTTATTTTCTGTATTTTAATGTTTTTACTATAATTTATCTTATTTTTATAATATTTTATAATTTTATAGTATTTTTATATTTTGAAATATTTTTTCGATTTTTCATGTTTTTATAATTTTTTATATTTTCCATATTTTATTGTCTTTATTATAATTTTTCTAATTTTTAAATATTAAAATTTTTGTTATATGAATGAAAGGAAAAAAAAAGAGGCTTGCTAGCATAGTCACTGCTTGCCATGGTAAGGAACGCGTAATTTACGGGCATGGTACGTACGAATAGGAGCACCACATTAGATGAAGCAAATTTCTAGATTGTGCCCACCGATCGTGAAATTTTGAACTCGAATTTAATATTTTGCCAGAAGCAAATAACCGAGAGCAATGTATTTCTTTTACTCATTCAGCCAATTGTTTGAAATATTCTAGGCCATTCATTTACTTTTCCAACAATGAACACTACTAATTCTAGTGAGAAAATATGAAAACGCATTAATTTCACTTTCAACCAAAACGAAATTGTTTATTCTTTTTCTAGGTTTCTAGGCTTCTTAAGGGTGGTGACTAACCCAGCATGATCTTTTTCCATTCTCAATACTCGAACTCGACACCTTAGTTAAAGATGAATAAATCCCTTACCACTTGACCACAATCAATGTTAGTAGAAATTGTTTATTTTGAGCCCTTATTTCCTATTAATATTTTTTTTTTCTTTGCTTAAAAACATTGTATAAGAATCTCTCTATATTTGCCGGCACCCAACAACTCTGCATTTAATAAAAAACCTCTCACAAAATATGAATTAAGAGCATAAAATCTTTCATTTATACATTTATAGCAAAATATAAAAATAATTCCATCCACTACTTTCAAAATGTATATGTCTACATTCAATCATTCGCTAGTCTCCAATTTATTTTAACATCACATAGACATATACTTAGAGCTAGTAGGTCAATGTTATTCTTGGCCTCGCAAAACGTTTGTAATGTTAGCGGTATATCCACCCATGTCCTTATTTTACTCCAAAAGAAGAAAAAAGATTCATGTCTTTATCAATTTAAAAAAAAAGGAATATAGTAATAAAAAAACACTTTACTTTTTTTAAGTCTAAACAATAAGTATCGTTGCGTCTTCTTGACTAGAACTAACTATATTCATATCAGATCGACATACTAACTAAAAATACTCACAATAAATAATTTTTTGTACTTTATTTTTTATATATATAGAAAGAGAGAAAAATAATTGTAACATTACATTACGCGGAATATAAGCTCTCTACCATTCATCTAAAACGAGCAAAGAGACACTAAGAGGCATATTACAAAACCAAAGAAAGGGGACTTGAATAGAGAAATTCAATTTGTCAAGCCATCTACAACTAAGTTGACTTATGATAAACATGTCTAGATGTATGCCTTTAGAAACCGGACCGCCCAATTCAACCTTTAAAACTAGAGACCGGTTGGGCTTATCGTCCGATTTTGGCTTGGAAACCGGTTTTAAGGTTAAATAGTAAAAAGTATTAACCCAGTCGGTTCAACTAATGAATTGGCGAACTGGACTGGTTTTAAGGTTGAATCGGTTTGATTTTTTCCTCTCTTTTTTCAAACTTTAAATAGGCATAACTTTTAATCTAGCCACTAAATCAATCTCAAATTTTATTCGTACATTTCTAACATGATTAAGCAAACATCAACCGTTGGGATTAGAAAAAATCGTCTCTAAATAGCATCAAAATTGAGTTTGAAGTTTTTTTTTCTTTGTATTTTCTTACTTATTTTGAATTAAAAGTTATTTATTCATAATTTTCAATTTTTTTTTAGGTAACTCATCGTGTCAGTATATTTATGAAGTGTCAAATTAATTTTATATTTTCGCAATCAACTTCAACATTAATAATTTCTTAGTAAATTAAAAAAAAAATTAAAAAAAATAAAAATTATTAATTAAATTGAACCTAGTTCGATTATGGTTGAACTTCTAAATTTTAAACCTTTTATCTTTTCAGTTCAACCTCCCGGTCTAGTTTTTTAAACCTTGCTATCACGTCCTTAAGAGATAAGAGCCGTAAGAATATCAAACCAGTTGACTGTCTATTGCTATTCACTTTTAAAATTAGGTGGGATAATTAGTCTTGTAAACCATAAACATACCTTGAGATTGTTGAAATTTTATTGGGCCAGCTCCATTTGGGCTTGTAGTAGAAAATTATGAACTCGTTTTAGTAATTGGGCTTCAAGGTGTAATCTTTATTTATCAATGGAATATTCAACTTTCGAAAGAAAAAATCAGTTTTTTTCTACCTATCATAGTAGCATTCTTATGGTAACTTCTTATTCTCCAATCTTCACAGAGTAGAACATTAAAGTTCAAATTCTGAGTTTGAACAATTAATTTCTTCAGATTATAATTTAGATTCTTTAAAAAGCTCACTCCAAATATGTATCATGAAATTATAAAAAAAATATTATCTTGTAGACACATTTTCCTATATCGAGACATACATTTCATAACCGGCATGTTCGTAGTGGTCTTTTGATGTAAGCTTATGTATGGACAAACAATCTATTTTCTGGATCGATCTACTGCGAACAAAATAAAACGTGGCTAGCAGATATTCGGACAGGGTGTTAGATGTGCAAACTCTAAAACAAATCCTTCTCATTCATGGAAATAGACAATTCTAGGCACTTTCAAACATGACCATGTTCTTTTTCCCATACCCTCATTCAATTCAATTCATAGATATGTCCCTTCTTTTGTACTAACTTTGAAATGCCTGCCCCAAAACCCTTCACTATCAGTCAAGCACATGGGTTTGTTAATGATTGTCCAAGTTTTTTTTTTAAAGAAAAATCTACTTCTCATGTTTTTTTTGTTTCTTCTTCTTTATATTGAAACTCTAAGAGTCGAGAATGTTCATTTGTCTGTCATACAATTCGTGAGAATATATAATATCGAATCGTTCGAATTTTTGAGTTAATAAAATTCAATTGAGATTGACCGTAGGTATACAATTTTAAGGGTTATTATGGAGGATTTTAAAAAAATCGGAGGGCCCTACCTTGATTGACTCAAAACCTTTTTTTTTTGGTGGGTGTTAGGCAAATATAAGAATTTAAGGGTTATCATGGAAGATTTAAAAAAAAATGGAGGGCCATGCCCTTAATTGAGTCAACCAGTTTTTTCGATTTTGATTGTTGAATCGATGCGGACTCGTGACCAATTCACCGGTTGGACAGAACTCAATGGCTGAATTTCCTTTGATTTGTTTGTCATTTTTGTATGATTGGACACACGTGTGTGCAAGAATTCCAATGAACGTGGATTTATTGCGAGGACTCATCTCCAAGTCACCAAGAAAATGAAAGTGCATACATAACTGGCCAAATGGGATCCAACATTTGTTTTTCAACTTTTCTCTTTCAATCATATCTTGATATCAGAACTGCAATTTGCCACAATATTCAGTGGCTTAATTACAACAGTGATGCCACATGTGCTTAAAACCCTTGCACTAAACTTCAGGAACATAAACACATCCACTTTCCCATGTAACCTCGCCATTGATGTCAAGCTAAAACTCCCACTTGTAAGATCACTAAAAAACTGAGGATCAGCCACCATTTTATTCGCCATTAAATCGATCGAATTAGTGATGTTCGTTTTTGAGCGTGCCGACACGGACCGCCCTTCAATTGGAACCCCCCCTACAAGAACTTCATGGTAGAAAACAGAAGCTGTGGAATCATGAAACTTAAAGGTGCCCAAATTATTAGGGTTGTCTATTATGACAAGCATGGTTAGTGTGATATTAAGGGTCACATTAGGGAAAACTCCACCAAATTGGATGTTCTGAAGCCCAACTGGTTGGGCCGTGATGTTGGGCTGTTTGGGCTTGAAGACAGTGAGCCCTAAGGTTGTGAAAAGAATGGCTGTGATGAACACAATTAATGAAACACTAAGGCATATCTTGAGACCTTTCCTGGCCATGAGTGAAAAAAGTATGAACAAAATAAGAGTTGGGAGATAATTAGTGTTAGGTAGATAGCTAAAGGTTGGTATTTACAGAGGTGGGTTTTCTGTTGTTTTTGATTGATTCTTGATTTGTAATTTTGTTGGTGTTTATCTTTTTATGTGGGAATTTTGAATGCTAATATCGATTGATTACATGAATGAACCTTTTGGTTTTAAGGTACATGAATGAAGTTATTGGTAGTTATTATTATTAGAATATTTTGTACCAAACTTGACAAATAAAGAGAGAAACTAATTAAAACTTGCAACGGAGAATTTTACTTTCTTTAGGAACCTATTTAGTTTGAGTCCGGAATAGTCGGTGTTCAATATGATGATCGGTTTATAAAAAAATATGAGAAAAAAAGGATGCTTCAAAAAAGAAAAGAAAACAGAGGAACAAATAAGAACAAGCACACCAGTCAACCAATCCCTCTAAGGAAGTCAATATTTTTATTTTATTTATTTTTATAATTGTTTTATAATTTGCCCAATATATTTTCTTTAAAAGTTAAATTAGGTGAAAGCTCGAACTCCAACCATATATTTGGTTTTTCTAATGAAAAGGGACCGGAGAAATTACTAGTCATTAGTCAGTAGTCTACCACGTTACGTTATTTGAAAGCTTGACAACTTTCTTGGATTTATTTAGCTTAAAATTCATGTAAAACCATTGAAATTTGTAAGTCATTAGACGAGGCCAAATCCACTAATAAGTTCGAGCCCATTGGGCCTTCTCTGGTCCATCCTATATAAAATTTAAATCTGAAATGGATTGGTTTCGGAAAGTAATTATTCTATCAATAGTGTTTTTAAACCAAATATAATCTTAATTTTAAAAGGAACCACTTAAAAATTAATAATATAACCAACTGGTTAGTGTATCTCATCTTTATGACGTAGCTATGAGTTCGATCCCAATTATTATAATAATAATAATTAATACAAAAAAAAAATTATAAAAGGAACCACTTGAACCAACTTATGGTTATGAAAAAGAGTTGCTTTAACCACTTACTATAATCTTGAGTGGGTTCGAATTGAGACCCGACCCGCGGAAGCTCTTACAGTAGAAGTTCTAATTAGTCGGGTTTAAAAAATTACCTGAATACCGAGTGATATATTAAAAAGGAAAAAAAATCACTTTTTTTATAAAAAGAAATTACAAATTAGAATTGAAAATATAACTTCTCTGTCTCTTTTTAGTTGTCATTTTTTTATTTATTTTTCATAATAATTAAAACAATCATTACATTACAATTATTGTATAATTTTTTACTAAACTATTTTTATTAATTATGAACCATTTCTTTTTAATTTTCCTCAAAAAAATGGTTAATTTAAAATTATTTAGATTAATTTTATTATTAACTATAAAATGTAATTTTAAAAATTAAAATACGATAATTAAATAAAAGTGTTTTTTTTTTAAACGATAACTGAAAAGGAAAGAGGGTGTATAACTATAAAAGTACCCCTGATTTGTAAAATTACGGTAATTAGATTCCCAAAGTGAGACGTACGGTCCTTAATTTAGAAAAATCTACGATTTACTTCCTTCTTGTTGCGACTTTTTTTGTTCGTTCACTTTCATTTAGAGGAACAGTATTCGTGGCTATCAAAAAAGAAACATACCCAAGTAGTATGATTAAGCATCTGATTCTCTAAATTATAGTAAATGACTCCTTTACATCAACTCTCACTTTTATTTGTAGATAAAAATAAAAAATTCAAAATCTCGAATTCGAATTTTAAATATGGAGCGTATTATATTAGAAGAATCGTTTTTTTTAAAAAAAATTTGATAAAATTCAAACGAAATTAATCTCACTTGAAAAAATAGTTGAGAAAAGAAAAAAGAAGAAGAGAAAAACAAATGTTATCTAAGTTTTTGAAATCGAACTTAAAAGAACAACCATAGCTTTTGAAAGTGATCATGAAAGCGATCATTCTATAGCTTTAATAATAAGGTTTAAATCCAAAAACGGTTTAAAAGGCACTTGTACATGAATTGATTTACTCATTTGGCGCATCTACTTCAAAAATGGTTTAAAAAGCACCTGTACTTTTTACGTATGACACATTTGACACCTCCCACAAACGGCGTCACCATTCCTCCGTTATCCGCTGACGTGACACGCCACGTGGCGTCATCAACATGATGACCACGTCATCATATGTTAATTACTTTTTCTTTTCTTTTTTTTCCTTTTTCTCTCTTTCTATCCTTCCTTTCCATCTTTTCTTTATTTCTTGGGCTGGCCCATTATCATCTAAAACCTTAATAAAGCAAGCTCCACTCCTTCCTCCTCTACTACTGCCGCTACCCCCTGCAAAATAATTAAACAAATAAAGCAAGCTCCACTCCTTCCTCCTCTGCTACTGCCGCTACCCCCTGCAAAACCAAAATATAGAAACCAGCAGCCAACAAAGAAACGCACAGCAAGTAGCTTCAAATAATTATAATCTAATACTGCCGCTACCCTCGGCTGTGTTGGTGGTGGCGTTGTGGAGGTGCGGCGGTGGTGGGAGCGTTGTGCGGCTGTGAGATGGTGGCTGCTGGCGGTGAGGTGGTGATTGAATTTGTGTTTGGGATTTGGTGATTGATTTGGTTTTGGTGGTTGGGTGGCTAGGATGGATTTGGTTGGTGATTTGTTGGTTTTGGTGGTGGAGCAGATGGGTTGTGTGGTGGTTTGGTGGCAGCGGCGACGGGGATTGGGTGGTGATTTTTGGTTGGGACTGTGGTGATGTGGCTGGGCATTGATGGTTTTAATTTTAATTTTGCAGAGGAGTTTGGTTGGTATTGTGGTGATGATGAGTTTGGTTTTGGTCGGATTTTAGGGGAGTGAGTTTGTCGGCAGCAATGGAGGACGGTGAGAGTGATGGTGGTTTGGCCGGATTTTGAAGGACTCGGGTCGTGATGAACGAATCCGGATCTGGTATGAACGAATCTGGATCCGTTCTTATTTTTTCACAAATTGATTGTTTTTTGATTTAATCGTGCTTCAAATGGTGGTTATTGATTAATTAATTGATTGGGAGGAGGATAAGAGTGGGATTGGTGGCAAGAAGAAGAGAGAAAGAAAGAAAAAGAAAGAAAAAAGAATGTAATTAATATATGCTGATGAGGCATGCCATGTCATCATGTTGATGATGTGTCAAATCACGTGGCATGCCACATCAGCGGATAATGGAGGTATAGTGACGCCGTTCATGGGAGGTGCCAAATGTGTCATACGTAAGAAGTACAGGGGCTTTTTAAACCGTTTTTGAAGTAGGGGTGCCAAATGAGTCAATCAATTTATGTACAGGTGCTTTTTTTAGATTTAAACGTGACCCACGTTAAAATTAAGCCACATCATCAAATTATACAGAATCCCTAACCTTTTTTTTCTCCTCTTATTCTCATTCTCGGTGGTTTCTTTTCTCCAATCCAATTCATGTACAGGACAATCTTTTTAGTGGGATGTTCCTCATCTGCTAAATCCTTAATAAAGAGTTCTAAGTACTCTTGAACACCATACTGAATTTGATGGGCTTTGAAGCTTTTGATGTCGATAGGGTCAGGATATGTTATGGGGTTGATCTTGAGAAGTTGCATTGTTAATCGCAAGCATTAAAACCCATATTTTGTTAAAAGGAAATTATTTTTTATTATGTTTCGCAACAATATTTATAATCTACATGAAATTGAATTCCGATGTTAAAAGGAACGAGGACTCTTTCTCTATGGCAATGAAATTGCATTTGTTCATGCCACTGTTTTTCTGATCAAAACAAAGGGACAGGATTGAGTGACTGAGAAATTAAGTTGCGATTTATTATTTTAATTTTTAGTTTGATTTTTTATTATTTTTTTGGGTATTTCTACGTCATCTCTCAAGCATAAAGAGAGACAAATAAAAAAATTTCATCAATAATTGCTAAAACCTTTTAAGGAGTGACTGAATAGGTCTTACGGTAATTTTAAAATTAGTGTTTTTTAACAAAATTAACAAAGGTAGGGTTTAAATTGAATAAAAATTAAGCACGAGTTTTATTAATTTTTATTTTATTTAAAAAAAAATTATATTATACATGTCTCATTCCCAAACGAATGCGGTACTTTTTGGGTGTTATTGAAAGTCAAATTGAAAGACATACTATATCCTAATAGTTTATGGAATTAATAGCAAAGCAAGCATATAATAATGAATTGAAAATTCCCAGAATGGGATGATGGAGTGTGAAACTAAGAATCTATTAAAGAGAAGAATAGCACATTATGCGGCTAACCGAAGCTCTATCATTATTCAACAAGAAAACAAAAGTTGCATCATTCGCAAAAACCAATCAAGATTGAACCCAATTCACACTCTAATAACAACTAGAAAAGTAATAAAATAACAAGGTCAGGTTGTTTGCAAAGCTGGCCACAATTCTTAAATTCACAAATCACAACAAATCAACAATGAAGGCAACGTCAAGCAATGACTTTAAGCGCATAACAGCAACTACAATTTGTAGATATTTTGGATATATATATAGAAGAATTAAGTGATTATAAATAAAAATCTTATAATGTCTGCTAGGTTTTCGTTTAAGATTCAATTTGGTAATGGAAAACTAACATGCCCGTTAGAGCTCGAGGGCAGCCCATTGGGTTTAGAGGGGTGGGCTTGGGTATAGAAAAAATAGGCTCATGTAAATCCCCGCCCGTTCTATCCGAACTTTACGAGGGTTTTGAGATTTAGGGCCCGAGTTAATTCACATCATTTTTTTTATTAAAACAATTTCTTTGAATTTTTTAGTCTAGCAAATAAAATTATTCAATAATCACTAATTAGTTATATGTTGATCAGTGATCAAATAGTTTTGGATATTTTCAAACAAATGGAAGATTTCAGTTTAAAATCACCTTGAACATGCATTTTTTTTCTTCTTATTTTCCAACTCCAACAGATATTACAAGTTTGTGTTTTAAAAAAAATTAAATTAAATTCATTTCAGATATTAAACATAATATAGTATCATACAAATATTAAAAGTATTTATCAATTAATTTGTGCAACCCTAATAATATAATAATAAACAAAATCGGCGAGAACCACCTAAATTGCGGAGCTCTATTCCACTCAAAATTCAACGCCCAGAAGTCAAATTCCGCATGGAATTTTGCAACTCTAAAAAAGCGATGTTGGTTCTTTTGCTTTTGGTATCTGAGAACTGAAGAGTTTCCTAATTAAAAAAAGGAACTTTCTTTTCACTTTCACCATCACTCTTCAGCCTGTCGTCACCTACCTTACTACTGTTAAACAATCCACCAAGTGGGTATTTGTTGCTCCGTCCAATTCAGTCCCTATTCATCATTCCAAGCTTAAAATTTTGGTTCTAGCTAGTGGCCTGCCTAGTTCTTGAACTGGGTTTTTCTGAGAGTGAAAGGAAAATGTTGAGCTTTAAAGATTTTTGTACTAAGAAAACTTTAGTAGGTCTTGGGTTGGGTCAGTTTCTTTCACTGCTTATTACTTCTACTGGATTCTCTTCATCTGAATTGGCTAGAAAAGGTCCCCTTCTTTCTTCTCAGAAGCTGTTTTTTTGTGATTGATGTTTTCCTTTGATCATATTCTTGTGATTGATGTTAGTTCTTCCTCAGAAGCTTACTTAATGAATTTATTAGAAAGGGATAATTTTGTTTTTATTTGATTTCCTACGATTGTATATCCATCATTTTAATGTGTGATTGCTAAAAACTTTACTTATTTTGGTTATAAGGTTTCATGTAAATAAATGATTGTAGAACACAGGTAGTTGATGTGGTTATTAGCTATGATGATTATAGTTGCTATGAGCTTTAGAGTCCAAAAGTGCTTAATAAAAATTATTGTCGTTGATTTCTAACATGGTTATGTATTTTGTTCTGAATTTAGGAATTAATGCGCCAACTTCTCAGTCATTTTTGAACTATGTTTTCTTGGCCATTGTGTATGGAGGTATTATGCTTTATCGAAGGGAAGCACTTAAGGTGATTTTCTTGTCTGTGTTTTCTTTCTTAAAAAAAAAATCCCTCTTGCTTTCCCTTTCTTTTGCGTTGGTAAATGTATTTAACTATTCATATAGTTCATTCGAGGTTTACATACTCATTATGTGATAGGATTCCTCTTGTTAAGTTTGGGAATGTATGTTAGGAGCATAAGACATTGGGGTGCTAAAAATTGAAGGAATCCATCTTTATCATCCCTGAAAATGATGGGGCAGCTAATAGGATGTCCATCTGAGATGTAATGTAACTCAATTTGATAAGTTGTTGGTTAACTGCCGGGCTGAAATGTTTATTGGTAATTTTTTGTGTTGCAATTTTAACATCAGACTCTCATAGACACATCTCATTTCGGAATTTCTTCAGGCAAAATGGTACTACTATGTAATTCTTGCATTGGTGGATGTGGAGGCAAACTTTCTTGGTAAGTGTCTCTTCTGAGTGGAGATGCTATGTAGTTACACAGGTCATGTGCTTCTTGTACAACTGTTGTTGAGCTTTCACCTCAACTTATATAGGTTGTTTTGCTATTTCCTCTTGATCTGGTATTTTGATAACTGCAGAACCCCAAAGATATATTCCACCCTTACTATCCCAAGGAATTGCTTATATATAGATAATAGGGTGAATAATCAGCATGCTGTTCTTTAACTGAAGCCCATGTGTTTTTCTGACTAATAGAAGTCCACAGGGGACTGAACAGGGGATTGTAAAGTAGACTCTGGGTCTCAAACCAAAAAAATAGAAGTGAACAAGAATGTGGACTTGCATTCCCTCCATCCATCAGAATACGTGCACTTTCTTATACTGCAATTCTTGAAGCCATTACTTCCGGCACATTTGAAACTTTCCTGTCTTAGAACCCAAAGAAAGGCCCTCTGTGGGAACCATTTCCAATATAAATTCTTTGTTTTTGGATCATTCCTGGAAGTCCCAACCAATCTGTTTACAGGAAGAAGTTTTATTACTGTTGAACTTTTTAAAATAAAATGTCAGTCAGGCATTTTCTTGTTTCATTCTAAACTGAAAACTGTATTATACTAGACAATTCCAGTTTGGGTAATTATTCTGGTGTTTGGTTGATTGCAGTTGTAAAGGCGTATCAGTACACATCTCTTACAAGTGTCATGTTACTGGACTGTTGGTCAATTCCTTCAGTTATGGTTCTCACGTGGCTTTTCTTGAGCACAAAGTACAGATTTAAGAAGATAGCTGGAGTGATTGTTTGTGTTGCTGGCCTTGTTATGATTGTTTTTTCAGATGTTCATGCAGGGGACAGATCAGGTAACCATATATCATGTTTCAGTTTGTTTTGTACTACTACATCCTAATTGGTTTAGTGCCTATATTGGTTTGTAAATGCTCCATGACATTAGACTTTCATTTTTATTAAATGTCACCTTGTATAGGTCTGGAGACTTGTAGTTTTTCCTTTGCTTCCCTTTGAAGATGGTATGTTATAGACTTGTAGTGGTGTTTGATGATTTCTACTGGTTGAATATCAGGGAACTTTGTTTGGCAGCTAAAGAGCTCATGCTATAGTTTGAGTCCTTAGCTTTATCTGGATCACTGACATTCTTGTGGCTTGTGAGACATCACGAAAAGTGGTGTTCTGGCTTGGATTTTCCTTTGCATTCCATACATGATAAGTAGGTTGTGTGTACCATAAAAATAATTTGTAACAAAATGCTTGAATGCACGATGATTAGTAGTTGTATGTATCACATATCTAATGAATGCTGGATAAACTTTGAACTTGAATATTTAAGATACCACTTATTTTCATATTCATTCTTCTGTAGCTCATTTGTGTAATTTTCCTTGTACTAATAAGTGATTTTCACTTGTAGGAGGAAACAACCCTCGTAAAGGGGATGCTCTTGTCATTGCTGGTGCAACCCTGTATGCTATAAGTAATGTCAGTGAGGTAAACTAATTTGCATATAATGTGGTTATCTAATTATACTTGCAGTGCGCATTTCTACTTCTATATTTCGCTCTCCTCTATTTCCAGGGAAAGAAGTTGTAGTTTTTCACTAGTAGCCTTGTAGGTTGTTTGAAGTGGTGAAATGGGTGTTACATAGGTAATGCTTGAATGAAGTTTGAACAAGTTGAAAAGTGCTATCAGAAGAGGGTTGGCAATCATAGCAGAATGAGATGTGGGTGGAGAAAGTAGGAACTGGACAAAGCTTACCTGCATATGCAGGAGAGGATCTTAAGTGTGATATGTCATGTGAAAAATAGAGATACCCCTGGAAAGATTAGTCCTATGTCGAAAGTTAGCAATGATGGATGACTCAGATGTTGGTTGAATAAGGTATTTCTGATGAGGGAAAAAAAATCTTATTTGGGGTAAAGGGAGAGTATGAGATTAGAGACAACAGTTCCTAAAATGAGGGGGATATAAGAGGTACTTAGTAATGGGGTAATAGTTGCCATGTGAGACTGTTAAGCGTCAATGTTGACGTGAAAATCATGTAGGGAAGTTCCGTCATTTGAGTGAGATCTTTTTTTAAAAACTGTAATAACCAAAATGTTGTCTTGATAACTCCAAAAAGCCCTGGTACATGGCCTTGGCTTGAACTCTTATCGTAATCTGAAAAAAAGTGGAAGGTTGCTCCATGCATCCACTGCAGCCTAATAAGCTTATAACAGAGATTTTTGTTTTGTTTTAGAACTTACATTTTCTTTTCTATATTGTGCAGGAGTTCCTTGTAAAGAATGCTGATCGGGTTGAACTCATGTCACTGTTGGGTCTTTTTGGTGCCATTTTTAGTGCTGTTCAAATGTATCCATAACATTATGACTTCTTCTAGCTATGAAATACTTTGATTATTTTTCATTTTAATTGGTTAGTTGCTTCTCAAGGTTGCCTTGTTTAAATTGCATGATACAGAAATGTTGTCTGACTTTAATTAGACAGGCTGATAACTAACTTTAATGCCTACATCTCTTTTTCCTCTTATGCCTTCTTTCTGTCAATTTGTGCTCCTTAATAATTTCTACAGAAGTATTCTTGAGCGCAATGAACTCAGGTCTATTCATTGGTCAGCTGGCGCAGTAAGTTTCCTATTCAACCTCTTTTCTCATTGGTGGTTAAAAGTCTATAAATCCGAATTGTTTTTTTATTCACATGTTAGTTGGTGCATGAATGTGACTGAATTAAATACGATATTTAAATTTATGGTTTCCTATTCATGGTTTGTTTTTAGTTTTTGTTGTGTAAAAGATCATGTTGGAATTACATTTGTCATACTTTACAATTTGTTGTTTTTTCTTTTCAGGCTCTTCCATTCGTTGGATTTTCAGTGGCAATGTTTATGTTCTACTCACTTGTCCCAATCTTGCTTAAGGTATGAGTTTGAGCTTCCTTGGGCTTTCTCCTCTCAAGTAAGAATATTGCGTTCCATTCAGAATCCGGCATGAGCATGAAACTGGAGTCTGACTCTGAGTCACTGGAAAAAAGAAGAAGAGCATGTTTGATGATCCATATTTCGATATGATTTTTCGTTTGAGCTGTGTGCTGTTGTCTGGTTACAGCGATCAAATTAATTTATATCTAATAATACATGCTCACAAATCATTGATATTGGTGATCTGCAAAGTAGAATATAATGCAATGGTACAGGTTCACGCATGCATCCATGAATATTCTAATAGAGTCCTACTGTTTGCAGAGCAATGGATCGACAATGTTGAACCTGTCTTTGCTGACATCCGACATGTGGGCTGTCCTAATTCGCATATTTTCTTACCACGAGAAGGTTAGCAAATCATAATATGTTGAATTGATTGTTGTGCGACTTCAAGTATACTCATGGAACTTTCCTTCTGATGTCCATCCTCCATAGGTTGATTGGATGTACTTTGTCGCCTTCGCTGCTGTTTCTGTTGGGCTGGTCGTTTATTCAGGGTATGTTGAGATTCCAATTAAGTAGATACCTCTTGCATGGTCTTCATTCCTTCTGTGAGCAGAACAAATATAACCGATCTGTAACTTTTCAATGTTTCTGTAGGGGTGACAAGGAAGAGGACAAAGATCGTGCCAATGAAGATGCTGAGAGGAGCAAAACTTTTGACGAGGAGGCTGGCTTGGCCAATCAAGGCCAAGGAAGTGGAGCTGCAGTGGCTGGGAGTTCTAAAACAGCAGATACCAGCAAGCGTGACACTGCCAGCACCGGATTTGGAAAGAAGGCACACGTGGCGGCGGACGAACTAGAAAACAAGAACAAGGGAAAAAATTTGTGGAAGAAATCATGATTTTTTGAAGGTGTGTTTTTCTAAATTAGAAGGCACACGTCTCACTACTGCTCCAAAAATCTGGGTTTCAGCCAAATGACTAGGATTTTCACTAGCAACAAGAACAATAAGAAGTAAAATTAATTTTTAGGGGGTTATTGTAGCAAATGTCAATCCATAAGTGCATCTTTTTATTTGCTAACATGCTATCGGTAGTAAGGTCATGAAACTTGTAAAACTCGAACCGGGCATCGTTCTAATGGTGTAAAAATGTCAAGAGTCGCTTAAAAAAAGTTTGACTCAACCAAATTTTGTAGAGAAATATTAATAAATTAAAATCCAGCAATCTGTTTTCCAATCGGATAAAGCAACAAGCTGGCGCCAATACTAGGGAATTAATTTCATTTTCCTTACAAGGCAGTTACAAAAAAGCCTACATTTTGTTTTCATTATTCAATTCAAACTACAAATAAATTAGTATGAAGAAGTAGGGCATTATTCTGAGGAGTAGGAGGGAAGAAAATCAGTAAGCCCACTGCAACATCCAAAAGAATATTGCACTCTCTATTCATATTACCAAGAACAAAGAGAAGCTAAAATGCCTTTTACTCCCTAAGTCCATCACTATTGCTTCTGAACTTCTTTCTGCGTGATCGCGGAAACAGTAATTGATTAATCTGTTTTTCAGCAGCAGCTGCACTTGTTGCCTGCAAACGGACCTTAAAACTGTCAGCAGAGTGTGAAGCAAGTTTTGGTACTGGATAGTTCATGTTAAGAAGAGTAGCTGAAAAAGGTATCAGCCGTGTCATGAAGAGTTATATGAACATGTTTCGTAAAAGACTCGGCAAACTTTACTGCTTCCAAATTTAGTCAACATAGTGGAGCCTGTTGCAGTTGGAACCAACAAACTTAAGAGCAGAGAACAAATATTAACCCTGAATAACTAGACTAGTAAACACACTATTCATGCCTCTCACTAGTAATGGAAGACTGGAAAAAGGACGGATACAGTGAAGATTTTTCTTTTGAAAACGAAAAGTATATTGACATTGGGCACTAGTATTCGGTTGTCTTAGAGGGGGGATCAAACGCAGCACATATTCTACACAAGTGCAATCATGAAAATTGACATTGAACACATAACAGATAGCTATAACAGCAACTGACAGCGACAGGGTAGGCCGCCAACATAGAACTAAAAGACAATGTCATACTTTTATATCTTATTGAAAATAGAAGACAAAACACACGTCTATTTCATGTTAAATTGGTTCTTTAGTGGTAAGAATGAAATAATATAGACAGCTACAAATTACATATATATTCATGGATATCCGCTATCAGGCAAACTATTAGTAGCTGACAATCAGGATGAAAGCATTTTCTTTCTCAATTCTGCAATTGATTTCTTACCCTCGTTTTGAAGGGAAAACGATGAGTTCGTACTTCCTCCCCAGAGAAAAGTCTAACATCCATGCCAAGGCTGTCAACCCCAATCAAATGAGCTCCCTGAACAAATTCAAAAAGGAGCTGCTCAGATATATCATGAAAGGATATCTTATGCAGCAGGGCGCGCATGCCGCACACTTGCAGAAGGTTCTTACATATGATGCATAGAGGTATGAATGTCGTAAATGAGTGACTCGAAAATAAATACTGATTCCATCAAAGCCATTTAGTTTTCACCAAACAACAAGTTCTCACAAAAGCAGGACTTGATAGATATAGCTTAGCTCCTTAACTGACTTTTGGTGGGACAAAAACAGAAGAAATCTACAAGAAAATTTCTTAGTTAGGCTCCCCCCTAAATGCTTGGTTAGCTTGATTGAGAGTCGCAACTTCAAATTTTAGCATCGGGGTTAATGATTTTTTTTTTGGAGATGGGAAGCTCGCTCACTCCATGGAGTTGTGAAAATCATGGAAGGAACTGGAATAGCAGAGCTTTCGAGGAACAAGTCTTTGAGTTGCATAATTTACAAACAAGTGCACAAAATATAGACGGAGCTATTCATTGATAGTGAGGGCAGCAGACATACTCACAGGAACTGTAAAACGAGACAGAAAAGAAAAATGGTACCAACCCTCTGTCCATACTATGCCCCTTCCACATTGACTCATCCAGGTAATGTTATAACTTTACAACCATGAATGCATGTCTGTTCCTAGCACGCTTAAGTCATAATTCTCCGACAGAATGGGATAATTCTATGGCAATTAAAGGAAGACCTTCTGCACAAATCAAAATTACAGAAAAAATATTTAAAAATGCCACTGGAAACACTTATACCTCAATGTGAAGACCTTTTTTCTTGCAAAGAGCTTTAAGAGCAGCATCGCACCTAATTCCTTTCTCGCCAAAGTGGTCTAAAATTGCAGGAGAGGAGTGTACAAGGATGTCAGGTTCGGCATCTTGAAAATCTGGCAAACTAATTGTGGACTGAAACATTCAAAAAAAAATGCAGAGTTACAAAGGAAACCTTTTTGGAACAAGTTGAATTATTATTGTTTCTGGACAAAAATAGTGATGCTTGAGACTTCCACAGAAGTTTTCTCTAAAAAACAAAGGAAAAAAAACAGAGACCAGGTTAAGAACATCAACTACCACATAATGCACAAGGTAGTAACAACCTGATTTCCATAGACAGAGAACAGCTCTACTTTCATGATCTCCAGCCTGAAGAGAGTTGAGCGAGTGCTACTTCCACGATTCTTGGAATTAAAGTCTAAGCGCTCCTCCTCTAAAGAAGACAGAAGAATAAACATGAGGCATAATTAGACAACTGAATAACAAATATGTTTTATGTTAGAACTAATTGAGAGAATGGCTCTCAAATTGAAGTAAATGTTTGAGCTGTCCATAACTGGATAAATGTCAAATACCATTTAAAAGGTTTACCTACACGGTGAAATAAATTAAAACCATTACTTAAGGGTATTGTCTAGGAAATGCCCAAAACCAGTTTCATATAAGTGATAGGATGAAGAGAAATCAGCTTGACAAGTGTGAAATAGCCTCCAATTTTAGACTGGAAGGAAAAAGGATAAAAAGAAGATAAACACAGGTTTACATCCCTAACAAAATAACAGCACTGTGTATTTGGAATTTAAGAGAAAAAAAATTGATGTATTGCTTCATGAAGTATGGCCCTGATTTGATTACTCCATTGAATCCTTGGCATTATTAAGTTGCAAGCTAGGTCCAGTAATGTGATTTGATGATGTAGGAATAACCATCATTACCTTTCCAGTCTGAGCTATAGCCATCACCATCTTCATATTGAAATAACCTTCTTAAGTATGGTGCTTCATCAATAAAAGCAGGTCTGAGGCACCCCAAAAGAGACACGCCATTTGATGGAAAGACCATTTTTCTATCATATTCTGTATTGACTGCCTATGAGAAGCAGAAAACCACCATATCAAAACAGTAAGAATAGAAAAGTTTAGCACCCAATGAAAGAACTGGGAACAAATTGTTTGAGCTGTGAAGAAGTTGAACATGATCTAAAGCAACAGCATCCAGGAAACCACACTATAAGTAAGAAAGTAACAAAAAGTATAGTGGGGATATTTATAAGGAACAGAGTACCCACTGTTTTGGCTCTACTAGTGACCTTCCAGAATTGTGTTAGTCAATAGTGGAGCAAAAAAGTAAACAAAATAATTAAAGACTTCAGTCATAAGTAGATAACTAAATTATTGGTCCCAACAGTGATCATCTCTCATCAGCCATCATAGTGTTTGTTCTTGATTTAGATTTCAATAAGCAGCAAGGAATAGTGGAGATTCTCATCCAAGTTAGGTATCTATTGTTCTTACTGAAAAGCAAGTTTGAATTACCTTTGTCAAGCATTTGGCAAAGTACATAGGATGAATCCAGGTAGCAGTATCTGGCATCCCCCAATCAACTGGAACATCAGACACTTCAGAGTCCATAACCTATTGAAGTTTGTGAAGCTTGAGTATGCAAAACAAGCAAAACAGAACGAGACAAATTCCCTCCAGAAGTGAAGAAACTGTTTACTTACCTCAAAAAAGTCATCATCAAACGGAATGTCATCAATATTGCCAATATTGAAAACTTTATGCTCACTGGCTATCCTTTTATTCTCATACAATGGGATATCCATTCCAATGCAAGCATTCTGAAGGCAAAATGTGATAAATATGATTCAAACTCAAACAGATTGAGCCACAAAAAGAAAGAAATTAAGGCAAAAAAAGACCCTCGATTTCACTGAGATTGCATATTGCAGTCGATCTGGGATACCCCAATTGGTCACCTCCCCACCTCAACATTGTAGGGTGAGGAGTAGAAGTAGTTGTGGTAATGGGTTCAAATCATCTATCCACCCAACTTAAAGGGGAGTTTTAGTTTTAGGGGGTAACGGTATTTTCTTAGAATCACCAGTGACAAACGGTCAGGCTATCAACAAAATAAAAGATCACAATAAGCAGTCTCTACTCGAATCACATATTCTTGTAGTTGCATTCCAGTTACACGTTGAGTCTACTATTAATCAACTGTCAACTAACGAATGGCCTTGAGTTATATTTTGTAGATAGTATGCCTACTAAATGACAGCATAGAAAATCATCCATTTTGGTATCTTATTGAATGGTATATTGATCATTCATTGATAAAAAATCTTGATTTTTTTGGAAGCACAACTTCCCAATAAGAAGGGTTTTAATTTTTCCAAGAACGATTCGAGGACCTACTGGTTCTACTAGCTGTGGCGGATTTTTTCAAACTTACAAAGAGAGTTTCCATGTTATAACTAAAAGGACAAGCTTTCAAAGGATATTGTTTTTTACAAATTGAAGACCTTTTAAAAGTTTCGCAGGTTTGGTTTCAGGAATGACAATTCTACTGGCAGAGAAGTTTATCATTTAACTTCAGGTAACTGATTCCTGTTTACTGGCATCAACTAACCAGGTGCAAAATGATCCAAATCATATATGCTCCTGTCTTATGGGTTCCTTAAATTTATACTAGTAAATGCAACAAAATTTATACTTGGGAAACAACTCAATCTCCCCCCTATATTGTATCGGTTGTCTCACATTAGTCCATAAGTTGTCATTGGATCTTTTACAACAAAAAGTATAACCAGTGTAATTAGTTACTTTTTCCATGGTCTAATCTTTCATATCTGAAAGTATAAGGAAAGAGAGAAAAAGAGAGTTTACATCTCACTTACGAAAAAAATACCCCCATCCTTGAATTAGTCATGTGCATGGCATAGGATGGCATGTGCATTTGTTGGCAGTTCTAAGATTCATAGGAGGCAAGGAATTTAAAAGATGGAATCTAAAATTTATGGACCTACTGGAGGACAACTAAAATATGAGGACTTATTGCAACTCAGTTTTCATCTGACCATATAAGGATGCCTAGCACATGGGTGTTAATGTTAATGCATAGCCATTGCTTGAAATACTGGCCTCAAGTGTAATTCTGTGCTCAAAAGGCACAGATTTTGGCTCTATAGATATATGGTCAACCAGAATGGAACTTTTCAGTCCATTGGATCCATTTTTATGGCAAATAATTTTTTTGAGGAGACATTACTACCAAGTTAAAAGGAAGTTATCCTAATGATGCAGGCTTTAGTAACTCATAATATCCTAAGTTTGGTTTCAGTCCAGGATAAATTTTAATAATAAGTACATACTCACCACAGGATTACTGGCTCCGTAATCTTGTAAGATGTTTTTATCATCCAAAATATCAAAAAATATATCTGCAAATAAATAAACAAAAAAAATTATGCGGTCAGATCAACAGTGAAGCTAATATCAATACAAATCTTAGCCATGCACTTCATAACTAGAACGTACCTCCATAATCATCAATAACATACTGGTATTCTGCCCATGTAATTTGTTCATGTGGTTCACTGTGTACAGTCCCAGGAAAGACCAGCAAAGCGCTGCTGTTAGCCTAAGACAATGAAAGAAAAGACTATACTTTCTTCAAAAGTAGAAAAAATTCATTGCATAAGTTAACAAGTATAGAGATAACATGTGCATTTGAATTCTAGCATCTCATGATATTCCAAGCACTCACCTCAAGAGTTGTCCTTGCTATTTCAGCAGGGGTGAGCTTTGTTTCTCGGATCCTTTCAGTAACTTTTACTTCTTCAAGAGGATGATAGCCTTGATGGCTTCTATAATTAGATGAATCGGGAACAGAACCAGAGTAATCAGCAGCAACTGAGACTTTTGTAGGGCAAATATCATGCCCCACAGCTGACCAGTGGAAGGGCGCAGATCCAAAAAATGTACGTCTGTATCTGAACATGACATTGAACAGCATGTTATCACCAAAATGTGACAGAAAACAAGTTGCTAATTTCAAAGTTTAAAGGAAAGGAAGACTTTTGTGGCAACTGGCGTTTTTTAATTTAGAAGACATAAAAGTATACACGGCCAGGGAAAAAAATCTCAAGGGATGTTTCTAACTATAAAAAACATTCCCACACAAAGCGCTAGTGAGAATATATGGAAGATCCGGGTCAGTTTCCTTCAAATTGAGTGTGATTTCCTATGTTCATATCAGCTAAAAATGAACACAACTGAAAATACCTTATCCTGGAAAGATCATAGGCTCTTTGACCTTCAATAGGAGACTTAATCCAGCTGTTCGTGACCCCATATGATGTTGAGCATGAAAACCCATCTGCATGGCATAATTGGCAATGGGGAGGACCTGAAAACAGGACAAGAGAAATGTTATTGTAATCGGGTTTGAATCAAGACTATAAAGGTCGACAAGGAGCAGAACTAGATGAGAAAACAAAAAGACGCCCTGGTTTTCTCCATTCCTCTGATAGTATCCCCCCTTTCCCATGTATCAAAAAAAACAAAATTACATTACAGTAAAGCATTAACACATAAAACTGCAAGCAAAAAGTCAAGTCAAAACTCAAATCCAGCAATGAAGCGCAAAGAAACAAATCAATTGAACAAGTAGGAGTTAACTGCTTTGCACACAGGCCTTTCATCAATTAAGCTCCAAAGTACCAAAAATGGGATTGGCATTTGCATTTATATCAACAAGTCTTGCAATATAACAGGAAAAAATTACTTCAAATCAGGGCTTGAACCCAAAAATGAAATTTATATACAACGCTAATTTTCAATCATCTATCAGAGAAAAATTGGAAATACATAAATTAGAAACCCATAAACAAAAAAAAAATGAACCTCAGTGGGTTCTAATGTCCATAAAACAGATGAATGCCAATACAGAGCTGATCAAAGTTGAAAAAATTAACCTTTATGAAAGTATCAAGCAAAAATGATAAAAGGGTATCTTTTATGGTGAGAAAACACAAATGGGTATGGCATAAAAGCTCCGAAAGCAACTTCTACGAGTTCAATTACATAAAGCAGTCAATGATATTTGCATGCAAAGTAAAATCTGGGGGGAATAAAAGCTGAGTTCTTTTGGGTGCAACGATGATTACCAAGCGAGAGTGAAGAAGTAGCTGCGATCACCATGAGAGGGAGGAGAGCAGAGAGAGAGATCAGCTCAGATGCGACGAGAAATATAAAAAGTAACTAACGACGGTGTCGCTGCGTGCCTGTTGCGGCTTAAGTGCGTTCTGGTCTACCAAAATCAGTGTCAGACTCAGAAGTTTGTTTTTCTTTTGTTTTGAAGTGGGCCTTCTTCTTTTTTCTTGACTCCTAGCTCTGTCGACGGTAAGTCCGTAACCACTAATATCTTCTATTTTTCTCCTAATTTTCCAAAATAAAGGATAGAATTAATTAGAAAGCTTGGTCTAATTTTATATTTTTATTACCTTGGTTTTAACATTTGTTTAACAAAAAGACGTTTCTTTCAACTATCCGAGTATGAAACCATGTCATTAAAGTAATGTGGAATTCTAACTAAAAGAACGAACTTTTCAATACAATTTGTTTCGTTTTTCTAATTCAAACTTAAAATTTAAATTAAAAATAAATGAATCATTCACTGCTTAATCTACAAAATATGCGTAGATTATCGTTAACTATTATTGTCGGTGTGAATTTTTTTTTGAGTAAAGAACCATAAAAATTGATAATGTAGTAAAGTAAAGTAATGCCAAAAATAAAAATATATATATAAATAAATAAAAAGAGTTTTAGCTTCAATTTCTTGAACTTCGATTCTAAAGGGAAAGGAATATGCTATTTCATTTCCTGAAATAACAGGAATATACTATGTGAAATTTACAAAAATATATACATATTATGATATTAAAAAGAAGATGAATTTTATGGGTTGTAATGTAACCTGCAAATGATAATCGACCATAGGCATATTCGTTGAATCATCTCTCACCACCACAAGCCATTGATCTCTGACTGTTCATGATAATACCTAAACTAGATTTTGAAAAAGAAAAAAACGTATGTGGATATTAGACTTCACTTGATTCATTTGGCTAGTTTCAACGTGCTTTATAAAACAACTTTAATTTAATATGAAGTCCTCCAACAATAAAAAAAATTATTCATCTTAATTTAAGTTTTGAGTTTGAATTAAGAGAATAGAAAAAAAATTATGTTTAAAAAGTGATTTAATATAGGGGAAATAGTTTAAAGCACCCCTGTACTAAGTGCGAAAACCAGAAACTACCCCTGACCTTCAAAACATCCATTACACCTCCCCTGAGCTATTGTTTCTGAGCAAAAAGGCCCTTCAATGCATATTTTTACAATTTTAAAAAAGTTGTAAAAATACTAAAAAAAATGTAAAAATTCACAAAAATATGTAATTAACCTAAAAATCAAGAAACATTGTAAAAAATTCTAAGAATTCACAAAAAAATGTAATTAATTATGGACAGAAGGGCCTTTTTGTCCGAAAACAATAGCTCAGGGGAGGTGTAATGGACGTTTTGAAGGTCAGGGGTGCTTTTTGGTCTTCGCGCTTAGTACAGGGGTGCTTTAAGCTATTTCCCCTTTAATATAATTTTGTGATCTCAAACGTTTGTCCAAATATTATCGTGAGTCTTTATTTTAATTTTCATACCAGTTTTTAGGGGTGTATATTTGACCAGCCCAATTCATTCACCCGACTTGACCCAATCCGATCCGATAAAAGTTAAAAAAAAAACAAAACCCGCGGGTAGGCAAACACATAACTGACCCATATATTCGAGTTCGGATCAATGACGGGTCGTATGACCCGCTATTTCTTACCCTAGTATAAATTCTTCTCTCTCAAAAAGAAAAAAACAACCTCTCTCTCTCACACACACTCGGCAGCAAGCATGAAAGAATAGATTGTTGAGCTTGGGTTCTGAAATTGACCTGCCAATACGCAGTTAACCGTCTTGACCCATTCTAAACTATCAACCTGCAGTTATAGCTTAAAACTCGACCTGCTTAAATTATATCGAGTTGGTTGTGATTTTGAGCTAAACTCGATTCGAACCGATCCAAGTACACCCCTACTAGTTTTATCCACATTGTGGGAAAAAAAATTTAACAGAAACAGTCTCTGTTAACTTAATGCCCTCTTTTATTCTAGTGTGCCCATACTTCTTTAAAAAGCATATAAAATTGGAAAAATGGAAAAAGAAAAAGTGTAAAAAAAATTAGTATCGGGCTCCATAAACAAATTAAGAATTGAAAATTGAAAAATGGGAAATTTTGTCACTCAAATAATACTATAATTTAGTAGTAATATTTAAAATAAAAAGCATTAAATAATTACTATACCCTCTAGTTTAGTTTGTTTGACGTGATAATAGTAATACAGTAAATTATCCTTGAAGAAGAGAAGGGCCAAATTAAAACTTAAAATACAATAAGAAAATCTGGTAAGGTTGAAATTGAGAAATTGGTGATATTTAAGGGATGAGAACGTTGTTTTCCTATATTCTTAAGGACCATATCTATATATATATAACAATTACTTCATGATTTTCCTGTTAGTACAGGTACTTGGTATGCCACAGTCTCTTCTCCTCTTCGCCTGTGCTCTTTAGGCTTAATCTTTTTCACACATTTCTCTAATAATGATCTGGGTATCCTTTGTTTTTCTTGAATTCATTCGATGCATGTGCCTGTTTTTAGATTGTAATGTAATAAATGTCAAAATAGATTATGTTGTAGGGGTAAAAATTCGATTCTTTTTTATGCACCGCAACTGCTTGATGAATTGTCTCTTAGGTGTATATCTTTTCCATTTCCATTATAATTACCAGGGACTTCTTCATGTTCTTGATTTCTCTATTTTTCTGTCTCAGGATCTTGTTGAGTTTTTTAATGAAGACAACGCTTGTAGATGGGCCATAGGTGGTCTGCTTAGCATAAGATTATGGTTTGGAGGAGAAGTCAAGTACATGGTAAGAAAATACAGAAGGAGATTATGGCCAAAACTATATTTTGGTAGGTGTTACTAATTGAGATGAATAGGTTTGGTGTTTCTGTGTCCAAAAGATGGCTTGCTGCAACTATTTATTGATTTAATTCATTGTGCTTGAAATGCATCGTGTTTTTCGTGTTCTGTTTGCTGTTCCAACTTGGCAATTGTTAACCATTTACAAGCTGCCAATCAATAAAAAGAAATGGGAATGATGGATGGGAAGCATGCTTTTGATCATTTTGTGTTGTTTTAGTTTTCTACTTCTATAATGGGTAAGTTGAACACTGGGACTTGATAGACTGACAATTTTTTCCTCAAACCAATATACTTAGATTGCTTGGACTTCTGAAACTTTGTGGATTCCTTGATCTAGTGTTTGCTACAGTCCGTTCCCACCGCAGCAAGATACTAAGTGAAATTAAAGCACAATCAGCCTTTCGTCATTGTTATCATAAGTTGTCCATGGTTTTCCTGCCATTGTTAAGAAGGGACGGAAGCTCTTGGTTTCTGAGTGGATGCAGGAGAGGATTCAATTACCAGCAAAAGTTTAGTTTGGTGAATGTCAAGTTAAAATGGGTGAAAGACAAGGTGTTGGATGCTGCTGTTACTGGTCAACGGGAGCTTAAAGCAGCCTCCATCCTTATTTCCGTCATTGCTTCCTCTCCCGGTTGCTGTCTTCCTATCTACCACCTGATTCGTCATCGTGGACAGCTTGGTCTACCCTACGATCTCAAGCTCTCCGCATTCATCAGGAGATATCCTTCAATTTTCTCCGAGTCTCACATTCTTGACAGTGGAGGTACGCGTGTTCCTTGCTTCTACTTGACTACTGAAGCACTAGATATTCACCGCGAAGAAGTGAAAATTCTGGAGCAGAATCAAATTGATCTCATTGAGAGGCTTTGCAAACTTCTCATGCTCACCGCAGAGAGGACCCTTCCTCTACAGACCATTGACCAGCTGAAATGGGACATGGGATTGCCTTATGATTACTGCAACTCCTTGATTCCACACCACCCTGATCTATTCACATCGGTTCGCCTACCAGATGAACGTGTTGGTTTAAAACTCCAAATTTGGAACGATTCGCTTGCTGTATCGCAGTTGCAGAAGAGTGCTGCTCTCCATCAGATGGAAGAACACGTAAAAAATGGCTACCTAGCCTTTCCAGTTAGATTCACTAGGGGATATGGGCTGAAGAGGAAGTGCATGTCATGGTTGGAAGAATGGCAAAAGCTTCCTTATACTTCTCCTTATGCTGATGCCTCCCATTTGGATCTACGCACAGATGTATCTGAGAAGAGGATTGTCGGAGTTTTTCATGAGCTTCTTCACCTCATGGTACAGAAGAAAACTGAGCGTAAGAATGTGAGCAATCTTCGTAAACCATTATCTCTTCCCCAAAAGTTTACGAAGGTGTTTGAGCGGCATCCTGGAATCTTTTACATCTCTATGAAATGCGATACTCAGACCGTTGTCCTTCGAGAGGCGTATGATTGCGGCCAACTCCTTGACAAACATCCTCTGGCTTATGTCCGGGAAAAATATGCTAATCTGATGCGAACAGGGCTTTTGGATAGAAGTAGGGGCTTGTACAAGAGAACACGGGAGGAGTTAACTGGTGATATTCATGGTGATAAAACCGGTGATGTTAGAGCTGCTTATGAACAAGACTCGGACTGTAATTCGTTTTCGGAATATGAAACTGATGAATCTATGAACGATCCTTTGTGAATTTTTTCTGATGTTAACGTTTTACTATAAATTGAACATGGAATAAGGATGTCGTTTTAAGTTTAACATGGAAGAAGATTAACTTTCCTGGAAAAAGTTCAAGTCCTTAAAGCAGTGGAAATCGAGCCAGGCTCGAGTCTGAACTTGAAGACCGAACCTTGCTCAAAGCAGACCGGTCAGAAAAGCTCATCAGGCTAAACGGTTCTTATTATAATTATTGTACAACAGCAACACCAACAACTTGTTGCTGTGAAGCTGTGAAAGATGAAAATTTATTTGACAGGAAAGAGAGAAAAAGAAGAGTAATTACATATAACCAAAGACAATGAATCAGTAAGAGATTCCATAAATAATACAGTAAGAATAGAATTAGTGATTCCCAGAAGCTTCACAAGCAGGAGCCATTACTCTAATAAAAGAAAACTAATTAAAAATACTGGTTTTAGAACAGGAAAATATCCACAATCACCGAGTTCTGCTCCAAATCAGAGTTATATACAGTTTCCATCAAATTCCCTGTAATCCAACATAACAATTGAGCATGCCTCATTTGCAGTAGTAATGATAATAAGGGAGTTGCTCGAATATCTCTACTGGGAACAGCATCAACTCATTTGGTTCCTGCAAGAAATTTCTTTCCCGGTCCTTGATAGGAAAACATCAACAACAACTACAACAAACAGAACCCAATAATCATAAACAATAACCATTCTACTAGAAGCAAAAGCTATGAAGCTGGAAGGGTCCATGAATTCAGTATTGCAATGGGAAGATATCTATTACGAGTCCCTAAGAGATTTGAATGGAGAACTCTATCGATTGTTACATCCTTGTTCCAGTATCTTTTAGCAGACTAGATATCACCTGTCAGTGATACCAGCCGATACACAAGAAAAGAAATCTCAATGACTGCACAATTTCCTCATATCCCAGACTCAAAACTGCTACTGATAATCATAATATCTTCAACCAACAAGCAAACAAGAGCAAGCTATCTCGGCATAATGGACTGCGAAGTATGAACTCATAAGCTTCAGTAACTAGTATTGTACTCTAGGCACACAATAAGACTCAGGCTGCACTATTCGTTCGTTGTAATTTAGTTGCAAAAAGATTGAACAAATGAAAAGTAATATGCATAATTAATTGTCGTTTTTTAGTGATATTTCTAATTCAATTTCCTTAGCTTTTATTCTTATTTATGAAAAAGAAAACGAATCTGAAGATAAATGCATATGGATTTTCAATTTAGTACCCTCTATACTTTATTTCTTACGGTAATGATTAGTCGGAAGAAATCAAAGCTTTTTCTGACTCTTTTATCCCTTACATTATCCATTATTTATGAAAAATTACTACATTTATACAATTTGTATTAAAAGTAGAACGATAAACTCATTTTATACAATTTAAATCAATTTTTAATATACAATAGTATACTATATGTTTTACATAAACATATTAATTGTATGTAATGTTTATCCTAATTTTTTATTTTACGTTACTTTAGGTAATAGCGTGGCATGATTAATACTGATATAAATAAATGCAAACGTATGCATCCTAAATGCAATCTTCTTCTTTTAAAAAAAAATCAATTTGCTTCCTTGCATATAAAAAAAAACAATGCTAAACAGAATGAACAGACCGCCCAAATGATGTGGAAGTATCAATTTTGTAAATACATTTACAAAACTTTCACTACCGTATCATTTGGGCTGTCTGTTTATACTGTTTATTATTTCTGTATAAAAAAATATTAAATAAGAATGTTATTTTTTTTGGTAATTTAAATATAAATCAAGCCACCAGGGATCGAACTCACGAACAGTGGGGATAAAAAAATGTTACTCTTAAAGAAATTTTAATAAAATAAAATAGACTATGAACTGGCTGACGTGGCCAGAAGACAAATTACCTACCTTCCATGTCCACTGTCCAGTCAACAGTACGCTAGGAATAAATTGACACTAGTAGGCGTTTTTTTGGTATTTTAGCGAGCACTGTGTCGTCACTTTTTCCTCCTATCCTTTCGCTTTGCAAAGCTTGCTCATCGGCTAGTACCATGGCGGCCAACAGCAACACTCCCTCTGTCCCGGCGGAGACTAAGTCTCCGCCGAAGGCGCTGCGGAAGATCATTAACTCGCCGGGAATCCATCTTCTTCCCGCTTGTTTCGATGCTTTAAGCGCTAAGCTTGTTGAAAAAGCAGGATTCGACTGCGGCTTCACCAGCGGTATTGTTACACTCTGACTTTTTTTCCCTCAATTTGTTTTTATTCATCAAAACCACTGAATCTGCAAGAAAATGTTGATGTCCCTATTGCCTATTGTATTACTTGCATCAATCTTGAAACTTCTCTCTTTCTACTGATTGTTTTGTTTTTCACTCGAATCACTGAATTGGGAAGTGAGTGTTCATGACCCAGTTGCATAATATGCCCAAAGTGATTGTATTGCAAGTTGACTGTAATTTGTAAGGTTAGCTTGTAAGAATGATGAGGTTTTTTTTTTTGCTTCCAATAGGATTTTCTATATCGGCAGCGAGATTGGGTTTGCCTGATACGGGTTTCATTTCCTACGGAGAAATGATTGATCAAAGTCTTCAAATCACAGAAGCTGTGTCCATTCCTATTATTGGGGATGGAGATAATGGATATGGGAATGCCATGAATGTCAAAAGAACTATCAAGGGATTCATTCGAGCTGGCCTTGCAGGAATCCTTCTGGAAGATCAGGTTTGTTTCATGTTAAAATTGGTTTATTTCTAGTTTGTGATATATTTCTTGACTTGTGATCTGTCCTGTCACCATTATTTAAGTTGTAAATTGCTAATGATGAGATCTCTGATGGTTATCTATCTGACAATGGCAGTTGTCTCCGAAAGCTTGTGGTCATACTCGTGGTAGGAAAGTTGTGTCTAGAGAGGAAGCTGTGATGCGAGTAAAAGCAGCTATTGATGCTCGGGCAGAGACAGGCTCTGACCTTGTAATTGTGGCGCGAACAGATGCTCGTCAAGCAGTATCTTTTGAGGAAGCACTCTGGAGGTGCAAGGCTTTTGCTGATGCGGGAGCAGATGTTCTTTTCATTGATGCCCTTGCTTCAATAGATGAGATGAAGGAATTTTGTAAAATCTGTCCTTCAGTTCCAAAACTGGTATGGTAGCTTTTTGCCCATGTGACACCCAAGTAGTACACATCTAATGTTGTGCAGAATATATTATTTGGTCTTGCTCTTAGCTGATTGAGAATATCTTCTCTGAAATTATCACATGTTCACATCAGAGGAGGAGGAATTGTCTGATGCTTTTATTCGTTTGGATTGGTAGAATGCATGCTATCGACATGAGGCTGTCTTCAGCTATCAACCTCTGATCACTAAAAGATCCAATGACTGTTTTAAGCATGGTTTTTCTGCACTTCTCTACTGTTTTCATAATGCTTAAAATGATCTAATCTTTCAAGGTTCCACTCAAAACGTTAGGCATCCTGGAGCTGTACACAAAATCTTGGTACTTTTTTTGTACATTTTGAAAATCAGATGCAAATTAGGTCAAAGTAATCAATTCTTCTGAGGATGTAGATTTTTCCCACCAATAATTTAAGCCTCCTAGTTTTGGGCTTTTTATGGTTGCTTAGAATATGTGCTTAGCAATGTAGTTTGAGAAGATCATTCTTGAACATTAAGAAAGAAGAAGAGAAGATCATTCTGACTTGAAAATGGAGTATTCCTCTGTATATATAACCTTTATTTGCTACCTGATCATTCATTTAGACTTTTGAGCCTTTTTCTTTAGCCTGTTGTATGCATATTAATGGAATTGTGGGTCCTCCTGTAATGCATCTACTTTCTGATTTTTCCTTAAATTCTGCACATTCTAAGTTATAATCATGAGAAAAATTTGGATAACAAGTGAGCATCTTCTTGAGAATCCCTTATGCTCATAGGTAATGAATGACCCATTGGAATTTTTCCTTTTGGATAAACCTTAGGTTTAAGCTTAGGTTCTTTATTGAAAAGTATGAGGCACTACATCTACTGAAGGTAGATTGTCTGAACTCTGAAGTCCTTACACCAATGTTGCAGACCTTTTAGTTGAGCTGCTCCACTTAGTCTTCTTGATGGACTAGTCTTTAGTATAAGGAAGTCTCATATATGAATCGTAATTTATGGTAAATCTATTCTTAGGTTTCTTTATTTTTTCACTTCTAGTAGTGGCAATCTTATTAACAATGATTTTGGGATTTTACGAAAAAACTGATCTGAACTTTTGGATTGTGATCATCTCACACCTTTGTATGGAAGTAGCTCTGCCTGCACAAATTTGTAGCACGTGTTGATGCTGATGGACGTTTTTTTTATTCCAATTTAGGCGAATATGCTTGAAGGAGGTGGGAAAACACCTATACTAACTGCTTCAGAGCTTGAGGAAATCGGATTCAAGCTTGTGGTTTACCCTCTTTCCTTGATGGCAGTGTCCATTAAAGCAATGCAGGTTATGTTTCTTCACCTTTTAAATGAAGTATTAATACTTTTCGGACTTGGTTGACAATCTTTTCTTTTTTGAATAAATTTGCTGAATACTAAGGCTTGGTTTCTGTATAAGTCTGGACTTGTGTATTTTGAACACAATGTATTTCTGCTCTATATTGCGTAAAGTAATGGAGGTGCATGGTTGTAGTAACAAAGCAATATACATCGACCGTTTTCCTGCATTTGATTACTATGTGTCTCATCAGGGAAAAGATCGTCTTTAAAGAACTAATGCTTTATTACTTGCCAGTATTTCTCCTTCTATTTCTGGTATATATACTCTTAGGAAGGTAGCTAATGTTCTTTCTGGTACTCTTATTTCAGGATGCACTGACCTCCATTAAAGGAGGTAGAGTTCCACCTTCAGAAAGCATGCCGACTTTTGATGAAATAAAGGACATAGTTGGTTTCAACGCGTACTACGAAGAAGAGAAGCGATACGCTGCCAGCACTGCCCAGACACCTGAGTAGCTGTAGTAATCCAAAAGCTATATTCTTGAAGAAAGTCATTGGTGTTTCTCTATGTTATATAGTATCGCTAATGATGAAATAACGAGGGGGAGGGGAACGAAAAGAACAAGCCATGTTATTGGTGAAATGAATCAAATAATGAATAATTTGAGGCTTGGCTTTTCTGCCTTTTTTTAATTGCCAAGCAAGTTTTCCACCTTGTTTTTGTTGGGAAGGTTCTATTCATCTATCTTTTAGCAGGTTCGGCTCCTCACATATTTTGGCTAAAACATCATGAACTCGTTCGAGCATGAGAAGTTTGCGAAGCCTATCAATGAGATCTTTGCCGTCATTGGCCTCTGTGGAAATAATTGCCGGTCTATCAACATCCCATGTTTCCCATTTGTCATTCCGATTTCTTCTTATTGATTGACATCTTGTGAAACGGAGTTAAAAAGACGATGCATTTCCAGTAAAATGAAATGAAATCAATATATAGTTGCGCCTAGCATGGTTCAAAATGGTCGTAGAAGATGAGGTCGGGGCACCAAAAGGCCATAGTTTTGGCCACAGAATCACCAAAGGAGTTCATTTCAATCAGTAATACTTACCAAAACATGCTTTCTGTATTTTGTACAGGAAATGGGAAAGACACACCTAAGAGGCATTTCATCAAGCAGTTACGGTGCATAAAATATTCGGCACTTTTGTTCTAATAACAGCATCAAATTTGCCATTTACTACATTACAATCTGAAAAAAAACACGGACATCCACCTAACTCAAGCAAAATAAAGGATACCTAGATCATTATTCGAGAAATTAGTGAAAAAAGATATAATCCATTAAAGAGCACAGGGGCAGAGGAGACACATTTGCAATTTGGCATACCTACCAAGTAACTGTACTATAGTAGAAAATCTTAAATTGTACTTTGAAATGGAAGAAGTAAATATCTTATACAACATTGGCCACAACAAGTAGTTTATGTCTGCAACCCAATTTTAGGTGAGTACATGAGTATTCCATTTGCTAATAGTGAAACAGATCGTCCGGCACTCTGTGTTTTGGGTTTCAGTTCCACAAGCAATCTCTTCAAAGTGTTAAAGATTTGTTTTCCCTGTGATGGTGTCAATTCGCTTCCTTTACCTTCTCAGTCTGATGGAAAACCTTTCCTGTTGGGGAAATTGGAGTGCTAAATGGGGGCTCGTGGGCATGTTTTTCTCGCACTTGCGAAGAAGAAGTGGAGATTTGGGTTATGAAGGAATCCTGGACCAAAATGTTTTTCATTGACAACTTACGGGACCCAAGTATGGGCTTTTATTGCAAAGTAACATGATTCAGGACACGAAGATTTTGCAGATTGAAGGATATTATAGAGGAATTACCTACAACCCTTCCTTTGTTTCGCTTCAGGAGAACAATTGACTGTACTGTCAAGAACAAGTATGTTCATCATTTGTTCAATCTTTTACAATGATATTGCACTAAAAAGTGATATCTAGTCTGCTAAAGACTACCGGAACAAGGATGTACTAACAATCAAAGAGGCTTTCAGCTGAGGAGTTTTCACTTTAAGATACAAACCGATTCCTTTCAGGATTACTATTTTATTTTTAATATATTTTAGAATACTAAGATTACAGAAGTCAGAAACCCACAAGGACGGATAGGTATTATAGTCGGCGAGTTGGTATAAATAGAGTCTCGTCAATGGACCTAGAGTAAAGAACAGCATTCTCGAGACTCATTCTGTTTCTTCGCGCACTGGAAGTGGATGAGGAGAAGGCAAAGATTCTGCTCGAAACCGATATCGATGAGTACCCAAATCACATCTGGCCATCTCTCAGAGGTGAAAACGATTGGATGAAGATTGAGATTGTCTTTAGGGATCCGGTATTGTCTGACTATGCCAACAAGAACAATATCCCAAACACTGGACTTCTGACTCAAACTCAGATCCGAGATATTATCCTTGGAGCTGCTCATCAGATCACTCCTTTTCCTCCTCCCCTTGATCAAGACTGTAACTATATAGTAATTTCTGGAAAAGGCAGAAACTTTGGTCGCTATTTTACCTAAATATTTTTGTTGTTCTCCTTTTTGTTGGGTTAGTTCTATATTTTGAATTTTTCCAGTTTATTTTCTGCTATTTCCTTCTGTTTCTAATAAGATGATCTTTGTTATATATTACAATTACAATGATAAATCGACAACTTTTTTTTGTATTTGAAGGTCTATTATTTTGATTTGGGTTCCAGCATTTCCACTTCTTCCACCTTTTAAGCGGATTCGGCTTCTCTTAAAGCAAGTCTTGGATTTTTAAATCCTAACTTTGCATTCTATCTATTATGAAAAAATGGATAAATAAATAAATAACATCCATAATAAAAGAAACAACATTAATTTCATTTCTTGATAATAATTGGAGATTTACAAAAAGATTGATTAGAAGACCAAAAAACTAAAAAAAGGGAGTTGATGGTAATTAGCATCTATGCAACTCTAGCTAACCTCTAGCTAATGATCTAGTAAGAAGTTAACAAAGATGATACATAAATTAGCATCTACTAAAACTAGGAAATTAGAAACAACAACAACAACTAAATTTGACAACCAATTACAAGAATTAAACATGGTACTAGGTGTTCCTTAGCAAGAATTGATCAATCTCCTCCATGATCAATGATTCTGATTGGCTACACTCTGATCGTTTGTTATGGTCTGAACAAACTCTTTGGAACCAAACACTTCTCTTCTGAATACAACTTTTCCTGCATTCTTGGATATGAAAGAAGAGTTTCCAGTTCTTGTGTTGCTATGACCTCCTTTCTTTCCTGCATTATTACAGTAACTTAACTGACAAAAAAGACAACATTTGAGACAAGAAAGAAAAGATAAAAGTGAACAAAAACGAAAGAACTGACCTTATAAAATGATTCCATGAGTTGAAGAACACCAACTTGAGCTTGCAAGAACTTGACATAGTTGAAAGCAGCTTGAAACATTTGAGCAGTGTTCATCTTGTTCTCACCTGGGATCAGCTTCCTTAACTCACCTGTCTTGTCACTGATCTTCCTTCTCCTCTCTCTTGCAGCAATGCTTTGTGCAGACAACATATTTCCTCCTAATTTCTGCTTCTTCACATTAGAAGTAGGCACAAAACTACCAGGATGGTATTGGTTTGCACAGCTCATCATCTGGGAATTCATCAGCCGGCAGGGTGGATGGAATTCTTGGAGGGTAAAGATTTCTGGTGGGAAGTGTGAGAGGGGAGGAGTGGTGTAGGTGTCTGAGTAGAATGTGAGGTCATCAAGTTCATAGATGGAGTTGGTACCAGAAGTGTTTGAAGAACACGTGAACTTGTTGTCATTGTAGTCAAAGAATTGATCACCAGCTTCCATCTCTGTTGCATAAAAGCTGAAAGCCATGGAGAGAATTGGAATCTGAAAGGGAGTAAAAGAGAGCAAAAATGGCATTAGAATCTGATTAGGGCTTGGAAAATCCATGCACTTGAATTCTAATCTTGACGATTAGCACCAGTAATGCTATACATACTACAAAATCTTTATACCAATTGATGTTTCAAAATCCGAGTAGTGTTCTTTAATAAGGATGAGAAACAAACAAAAAAGCTTACCATAAGACTTGAGAACTAAAGAAAAGCATAAGACAGAAAAGAGAGAGAGATACTACCTTAGAAGATTTGTTTGCTGCTGTAGATATTGTCACTTTGTCTGCAGTTTGTTTGTTGACTGATAAGAGACCACAGAGGAGATGATTGATTAGTTAACAAACCTTAATTATCAAACTATAAGCAAATTAACTGACTAACTAACTAACTACTAACACTTTTACTTGGAAGAAAAGAAATGCAGCTATGTTTGAGGGAGTGGGGATTGGGAAGTTGCATTTTAGAAGAGATGAAAGGGGTAACCGACTCCTAATTACTAGCCACTGATAACTGCCATATGTTTTGCCTGTTTATAAACTAAGCACTCAAATTTTGTCATGTGGAGATAGGGCACTTATAAACTCAATTCAACCTCTGAGTTTCAACAGTAGTTTATATCTCGTATTCGAATTGGAGCTTAATTTATATCTATAGTTTATATCTGAAGGAAAATATTTCTAACAAGATTAACCTTTTCAATCTTATAAGATTGTGTTTAATTCATATCTCGATTTTGAATTTGGAGAATGAAATAACCATTTAAAAATTATTTCTTTCAGCCTTCAGTTTTATATAAATAATAATAATAAAAAAATGAATTATCTATTAATTTTTTCTGAATTAAAAAAAAATCTTTTCCTTCGATAATATTCAAACGAGGTTAAAAATTGAGATAATGTCTAAACAGAAGTATAAATTTATAAATAAATAAAAAATCATCTAAACAAAATCATTTCACATAACAAAAATCACTCTAGATACATCTTTAACAACAAAAAGACAAAATAATAAAAGAAACAGAAGAAAAGACACATAAACCAGAGGTTTTTTTGATCTCAGAACACAGATAAATAAACAGAGTGGACTGGAGCAGGCTGTGACGAGAAACAAACTAACAATGATGAAGCCGCAAGTGATTAGTAGCAGTAGTAGAGAGTGCAGTGTCTCTCATCGTCTTCTTCATTCGTCCTTTCTCACTACCACCAAGCCTCGCCCATCAACAGTATCATCCCTCTCCTTTCCAAGCTCTGTATCCAACCCCTCGCTTTTCACGCCCACCAAAACTAATCCTTCTGTTTCTTCTGTTCGTGCTCATCCACGCCGAGTGACTTGCTCTGCCCAGACAACTCCTCCGGCTAAAGCCCTCCGTCAGATTCTAGATTCTCCTGGAATTCATCAGGGCCCTGCTTGTTTCGATGGTCTAAGCGCAAAGCTTGTGGAGAAAGCTGGTTTCCTCTACTGTTTCACCAGTGGTATGAATTTCTTCATGTCTTCTGCTGGTTTCTGCCTTTTTATTTTGTGTTTAGTTACTGTTAATGAATAATCAAGACTTGGGTTTTGCTTTAGTTGAGCTACTTAGCAATTATACGGCTTCAAATTTTGAATATACTTAGCTTTGGAGGTTTTAAATACTTATTTGTCCCTATCTCTTATTTTTAGCTGCAACATTAGTGCTTTTCTTGGTAGGATACATGGGTTTTGTATAACCAGTGTTTCAATTGATACAAAAAGTGAAGCATGTTTCTTTTTTCTTCTTTCAATTCTTGACGATCATGACTGTGGTTCATTGTACTTTCTGTTTATTTCTTCGTCTTTTGTATATAATTAAGTGCTTAGGCTGAATTTCTGAGCTTGCGTGAAATTTTATGATCTCTAGTAGCATGGTATGTGAATCTAATGTAAAGCCTTTCTGAATTTTGATTTGGTCAGCTTAGTGTTTAACTTCCTGCTGAGTTTCTACGAAATTCCATTTCTTCAAACTGTTATTAAATGCAAACTAAATATATGGATGGTTCCAGTTTCCCTTGTTCGTGAGCATAGGCTTTTCTTGCTTGGTTTGCTGAACGCATGACTGCTTGTATTAGGTTAGGTGGAGTTTCATTGTCAGGGTATCAATAGTTTTTTCTTTTCCATAGAAGAAAAATATTCAAGTAAGGAAACACTTTACATATGTCATCTGGTGCTTTCAGCACTTGGATAACATTAACCTAAAGTCATGATGGCCATAGCAGTGAAATATTGGAGGATCTTGTTTTTCATCATTGGTGGTAGGTGTTGTTGACTTTAGGTGAGTGATCAGTTTACCGCATTGACAATGCAAGTAGAGAGAATAGAAGAAAAAATGGAGGCTAGGGATGACAAAAAAGTGCATGAAGAAATGAAGTTTGAATGCATTTTCACTTCTTCCATCAGCAGTAATCTAAATCATATTGCAATGTCAATGCATGTATTGTTGACTATTGCACATGAATCTTCATCTTGTCGGTTATCCTAGTGTGACTATTTCTGACACCCTGGCAGGTCAATTAATCCATTCTTGTCCTTTTAGGTTTTTCAATATCAGCTGCTAGATTGGGGTTACCCGATACTGGCTTTCTTTCATATGGAGAGATGGTAGATCAAGGGCAACAAATTTGCCAAGCTGTGTCAATTCCTGTTATTGGGGATGGTGATAATGGATATGGAAATGCCATGAATGTTAAAAGAACAGTCAAGGGGTATATTAGAGCTGGCTTTGCTGGAATAATTCTTGAAGACCAGGTTTCGTAAAAAGGAATTTTTTTAATCTATTTTGTCTGCTTCTTCCTTGGCTTCCTTTATTCTGTTTGTCTTACTGCTTTGAGCATGCCAGAAGCGGAGCTTGTTGAATTAGCGTATTGTAGATAATATAATAAAAGCCTGAACCAGTCATTAAGCTGTTAAGAGACTAAAGGTCAAGAATTTGGGGTTTCTTAATGTGTTTTTCTCTAAAGTCACTCTGAGAATGGACTAGGGAGTTAGGAATCAGGGAATATTGCAAATAATAAAAATGAATTTCACTTCATTGGTACTTCTTGTTGACATAGGCTCTGACTGAACATAGGTGATCTGAACAAACCTTGTGTCTTTAACATCTATTTTACAAATATTCAACAAAAAGAAAATCCGTTTAATTTCCTTTTTGTTGATGTCTTTTTTCTTTTTCTTCTTTATGAGCTTTGATTGGATTGGAAATTTGGAAAAAAAAAATGATTGCTCTTTCCGTAGAGCTATAGTTCTGATGGTTAAAGTATGCGTCCTTAACAAGTCATTGATTTTTCATTGGAAACTGCAAACTGTTGTTTCGACTAATTGCTTACAGATATGATTTTTCAAGGTGTCTCCAAAAGCTTGTGGTCATACACATGGTAGAAAAGTGGTGTCAAGAGAAGAAGCTGTGATGAAGATAAAAGCAGCTGTTGATGCTCGGGAAGAGTCTGCCTCTGACATTGTTATTGTGGCTCGTACTGATTCTCGTCAAGCAGTGTCGTTGGATGAGGCACTCTGGAGGTCAAGGGCTTTTGCAGATGCTGGAGCAGATGTTCTATTTATTGATGCACTTGCTTCAAGGGAAGAGATGAAGGCTTTTTGTGGAATCTCTCCGTTAGTTCCAAAAATGGTAATCTTTCCCCCCATATTATAAGCCCATACCAAATAAGACTAGAGTGTTGTTTAAGCATTTAGGCTTGGCATAGTGTGTTGGATCTCTGAAATTACAATGCCAAGGACAATTACAGTTTTTAGGTGTGCAATTTATGAAGAAACTTCTTCCCATGAATTATGCAGTCGTAAACATATGCATGGTTTCTTGTTCTGTAGATTCCTTCTGCTTCTCTGTCATTTCAATTTCTTACTATATATGTTGCGATGATGATGCATGATTCAAAACATTAAAAGATGTTTTTATATTCATTTAATATACATGCATGGACCAGGGAGTATTTGAAAGGAATCTTAGCTTGCACATAGCATGGAGATTGAGCGATGTGTTTACGCTGATGAAGCTTTTCCATTTCTGTGCAGGCCAATATGCTTGAAGGAGGTGGGAAAACACCAATTCTCACTCCCATTGAACTTGAAGAACTCGGATATAAGATCGTGGCTTATCCTCTTTCCTTGATGGGGGTGTCTATTCGAGCAATGCAGGTCTTATATCTCCTCCTTTGAGAGAATTCCTTTTTTTGTTAAAAAATGCGCACGAAAGCTTTTATTAGAATCATTCTTAATTGAAAAAAGTTGTAGGGCATGGTTTCGTTTAAATGTAGTAGACTGCATTTTTTTTTTCTAAAAAAAATGTAAATAAATGGTAATGATATTTGTATTTCTGACATATTTTGCCTTTTTGGTTTACAAGAGAACTTGAACCCCAGTTGTAGGAAATGTGGGACAAGAGAATGCCAATTCTGCTATAGCTCATTGGCTTCATCAACTGTTAGAAGTTTTTAAATGTTTCAAATATAACTAATTGATAAGCTACATGAAATATTATCCTTTTGTTTTATAATGGAATTTAGATTTTACATGTAACACATAATGCTATCACTCGTAGGTAGACAGACCCTTACTAAAACAAATTGTGGATAAGGCTCCTTAAACAAAGTAATACTAAATTGGGGACTGCTTTTAAGGAACATTGTCCAAGTACTTTATGCTGTTTGGTCCTTTACTTTTCCAAACACATTAGAGATGTAGTTGACACAGCTTCTGGGAATTTTGCAGGACTCACTAACTGCCATCAAAGGGGGTCGTATTCCTCCTCCCGGAAGCATTCCAACTTTTGAAGAAATAAAGGAATTAGTAGGCTTTAACGCTTATTATGACGAAGAGAAACGGTACACTACCAGCACTGGGCAGACACCTAGGCAAAGAGGTGGGTTGAGGTTTGAAAACTTTTGCTGAAAGCAATCTGATTTAGTCATGTGCTACTTACATTTCAGGCAACTGCTTAACCTTGAACTCAAACACTCCTCTCTTCCAAGTTTTAGAACTGTTTCTTGAAAAAGTGATGACAAGTTTACTGAGCATTTTGCATACACAGTTGTTGATTGTTAAACTTGTTAGATTCCTTCAACCAAGACTCAAGCTATTGGATGCAGAGCCGATATCCCCATAACCAACTCATTAGGACCACCTATAGATCCATTGGAAATAAATGCAAAATGCCTCCTTTGTGATGTCTAGATCTAGTTCTAGCATACTCTTAACAAGTTCTCCTGTTGTCTGCCATGTGAAATCTAAGATAAAAACGCATGGTCATTTCCTAGTTCCTTATTCATATGAATGTAGGTTATTCATCAGCAAGCAGTAATGCTTATGGTATACAACGAACAACTGAAGATTACTCCGAGCGAAGAGCTCAGAGTCCTCAGGATCCGGTCGTTGAAGTGATAACTCCTGAAGTATACAATGACTATGGTACAGATGGATCAAGAACACCCTTTTCTGGGATTTGGTCTCGGAAATTAAGGGTCAAAATAACTGGAAGAGATGGATTTGAAAGGCTCGACATCAGAATTCCTGTGAGTATCTCTTTTCTTTCCCTGTTCTATTTGTTACCAATAATAATATCATCCTTGTGAAATCCAATCTCATCAGCATAATGGAACACGTATATATCCCTGGCCCTGCCAGAATCAAACTCATTTTTGCTTTTAAACCTATGTTGCAGGCCGGGTTCTTGGACGGGATTACGAACATTGTTCCAGGTATTTAAATTAACTGTTTATCCTCTCCGTATATATCCATGGAAGGTTACAAAAGATTGAAACTTGTACTGTACTTGTTTTTTCTATACAGCTTTAGGGGGTGTGAATCTGAAAGAACTGTTGAACGACGCGGCAGGGGAAGTAGGAGGCAAGTTGTTGATAGATTTTAATGATACAATGGGTGACAGGATTCAGGTCTTTTTAGAATAGTTCTTTACAAAGTCATATGGAAAGAGGTATACTACCAGTTGGACAAAAGTCACAGAAAAGTAGCTTTACTATTTTACCCTCCTCAGTCCTCCCTCCTGGTTTATTCAAATGTACTGAAGAAAAAAACCAAAGAACCAAAGAACCAAAAATAAATAGAAGAAACATTTTTCTGTACAGGAGTTATTCATATGAATGTAGGAGTTTCAGCTATTATATAATACAAAAGAAGTCCTTATAATTTAAATTATATTTTTTTCTGAAAGAAATTCTATTGAGGCACATAGGTTGGAGAGTATAGTATAATAATATTTCTGGATTTTTTTTGAAAATGAAAAGAATTGATAGCAAATGTTCTTGTTTTGTTTGACATTGGTGCTGGGTTTTCAAGGTTTCCTAAACAGTAAACATTCACACAAATGCACTCTACTTCTCCTTTTTAATCTTCTATGTTATATTACTATTTTATCCTTATTTCCTAAGATTTTTGTGTGTATCTTTGTTATGAAAAGCATTTATATAGGCAGGGTTCATCATAATTGAACAAGAAAGAGGAAATCCAGTTCCTAATTATCATCATCCATGCAATTCCTATTTTTCATTGGAAGAACAAAAGCAAGATCAAAGATTCTGTTCAGCAACAAAACCAAACTCTTCTCCACTTCCATCCATAATCCTGATCATGACCTCATCTCATCCTCCATTGTCTCCCATTACTTCTCTCTCCTCACCTCCTCTCCATCCCTCCACCATCTCCGCCAGGTCCACGCTCGCTTACTAGTCACTTCTCTTTACAACCATGTAATCCTCAGTTCAAGGCTCGTCTTCATGTACTCTCGCCACAATAAGCTCCGCCCTGACTCTCTCTCCGTCTTCTTCCACATGCCCAATCGGAACATTTTCTCTTGGAATATCATAATTGGAGAGTTTTGCAGGTCGAGATTCCCCGAAAAGTCCATTGATTTGTTTCTCCATATGTGGAGCAGAGAGTGTCGTGAAGATGTTCGACCTGATGATTACTCGTTCCCGCTTGTTCTGCGCGCGTGCGCCGCTGCGGGATTTGGGAAACTAGGCGTTTCGCTACATGGGTTGTGTGTGAAAATGGGTTGGGAAAGGAGTTTGTTTGTGGCGTCTGCTTTGGTGTTCATGTATGTGACTTTTGGGGATGTGATGAATGCCAGAGTGCTGTTTGATGAAATGCCCAGGAGAGATGCGGTGTTATGGACCGCCATGGTAGCTGGGTATGCTCAACATGGGGAACCAATGCTGGGTTTGCAAGTGTTTAGAGGGATGGTTAATGCAGGTGTTGAGCTTGATTGGGTTGTTATGGTGAGCTTGCTTTCGGTTTGCGGTCAATTAGGGTGGTTAAAACATGGGAAGAGTGTCCACGGATGGTGTCTCAGAAATTGCTCAAGCTTGGATTTGAGCTTAGGAAATGCAATTGTTGACTTGTATGTTAAATGTGCGAGCTTATCATACGCGCACAGGATGTTCAATGAAATGCGTAGCAGAGACGTATTTTCTTGGAGCTCTTTGATTCTAGGCTATGGAATGAATGGCAATGTGACTAGTGCTTTGGACCTCTTTGATAGGATGGGTGCAGCAGGAGTTCGACCCAACGGTGTAACCTTTCTTGGTCTTTTATCGGCGTGTGCCCATGGAGGATTGGTGGAAAGAGCGAACTTGTGTTTCGAATCGATGCAAGATTATGGAATAACAGCTGAATTGAGTCATTACGCTGCCATGGTTGATTGCTTGGGGAGAGCAGGGTTTTTGGATGAGGCGGAGAGGTTTATAGTAGAGATGCCTATAGAGCCTGATGCAGCTGTTTTTGGTGCTATTCTATCTGGGTGTCGAGTTCATAACAATGTCGAGGTAGGAGAACGGATCGCGAAGAAATTAATTTGCTTAGAGCCCAAGAAAGCTGGATATTATGTGCTCTTATCCAACATTTATTCAGCAGCAGGTAGAGCAGAAGAGGCTGAAACAATTAGGGACTTCATGAAAGAAAAGTACATGTTAAAAGTTCCAGGGCATAGCTTGATTGAATCAAAGGATTATTCATCTCATAGTTTGGATTGATTGGGTTTCCCAACAGTGAGCTGATTTGCATTCGAAAAATCATGTAATGGGCGCAATTTACCTGAACAATTCGAGGAGCACAAGTTTCCAAGCAAAATAAGAAAAAATAGAAAAGCACAACATGAAAAAGGTTTATTCATCTCATAATGGAGTCCTGGGTTGTTTTCTAAGAGTGAGTTCATTTGCATTCCAAAACTCAGGTGTTATCGACACATGATATGCAAAATAAGAAAAATTAGACAGCACACAATGAAATAGGTAAATCCTTTCCTAATTCCAGGAGACAGGTGAATATACAAATGAGATTGGAAATGAAATATCAGCTTTATTCCTCATAAGAGTAGCCAAACATTGTTTGAATCTCTGAAGTTCCAAAATAATATCTATACGAGGGGCAAACTGGTCATCTGATAACCTGGGAATGGTTATCCTCACCCCCTATTACAAATCGAAGCAATCCCCTAATCTCGCCTAACTCGAAATGAATGAAGTAACCAATATAAGAGATGGAGGATGAACACACAAATCACATGAAAGCCACATTTCAGGAAAATTACAACCATCGATCAAAAATACAGCTTTTGGCAACAGTGGGAGAAGTGCATCATCGTAAACTGCTTCAATTGTAACCCCGGTTCCACTGTACCATCTATTTTACCTTGTAAAAAGAATACTTGTTACACTTCAATCTACACGGCAGCTTCACCTCAGCGGTATCCGCCACCATATGGCTGTTGAGGAGGGTATCCACCCGTGCCCGTCATGGGATTGTAACCACCAGGCATGGTTGTTCTAGGAGGCATTTGCCCACCTTGCCCCATTCCCATATTCGCCCCCATCCCCATCCCCATGTTCATCCCCATTCCCATGGCCATGGGTTGATTCATGCCTCCGTAGCCACCCATACCCATGCCAGAACCTGGGACACCACTCATACCCATGCCAGAACCAGGGACACTACCCATACCCATGCCAGGACCCATCATGCCCGCACCAATTCCCATTCTAGGACCACCCATCATAGGGTTAGAAGAAGGCCTGAGAGCACCTGCACCAGCTCGACCAATTCCAGAACCAGATCCCATAGCTTTACCCATCGTCACAGTAGATGTGACAGCAGCTGTGGTTGGCTTCTCCATTCTCTTCTCCTTACGATTGATGGCATCAAAATCAATTCCAATATCTGACAATGGATTGATTTTGGCTGCACATGACAAACAACAGTATCACCCCTCTAATAGAAGAAACCATTGTTATACTTTTCCAATAACCTAGTCTATTTGGTTAGCATGAAGATATTTTAGGTACTCACCTCCAGATATATTCAAATTGACCAGCCCTCTGTTAAGAGTATCTGTCCACACAGTTGACTTTGTCTCAAATTTGTCCTTGGATGGTAGTGGAACTAAGGCAAGCGAATCTGCTGAAGATGGAGGAGCAAACTGAGAGGACGAAGTGCTTGGCGCCTTGGGCCCTGGTGAAAATAAGTCACCCAGAACATCACTGTTATGTTGAGCAGCTGGGGGTGTAGACCCTTGACCTGGGACATAGTTTGTATTGTTCAACTGTGGCACTGGTCCAGATCCAGTATGATTAATTTGTGAAAAAACATGAGCAGCTTGGTGAGTAGACCCCTGTGGTGGAACAAAATTTGTGTTGTTTGGCTGCGGCATTGGTCCACTTCCAGCATGATTACTTTGTGAAAACCCTGGAGCAGAATATTGTTGTGGAAGCATATATCCATTGTTATGTGCCTGTGGAAGAAAGTTTCCACTGCCTCCTTGAGCAGCCTGAAGACCCATATGTGAAGCAACTGGTGCCACATTCCCTGGCTGTGAATTGAAGCTTCCATACGCACCAGCACCTGTGTGTGCAGGTAGAGCAGTAGGAGATGTGAAACCTCCATGTGATGCAGGAGGTGAAGGACCAGAAGGTGGGAGGATGTCAGCCAAAATATCTGTTTCCTGTTGCAAATTTGACAGTTCTTGGGTAAAAGGCTGAGAGTTCACTGAAGGAGGATGGACATTGGGTGCTGAATAAGTTGTGCCAGAGAATGTGTCCCCAAAGTTATAGGGATTCATTGACTCTGCAGTTGGTGGAGCCCCATGAGGAATTTCAGCATTTTGGTTCATGGTACTTAAGAAAGAGGCAGCAGAACCAGGAGTCGCCTGTTGATCAGATATGGTATCTGCGGAAAGTATAGCTCTGAAAGGAGAGTCTCCAAATGGATCTCCAAAAGGCTGAGTCAAGCATATAATTTAGTTTAGATACTAGATAACAATAATATACAGGTCCAAAAGACTACTGTCATATTCCCAGCATTCGATAGAGCGTAGCTATGCAGACACCTTAAGCAGCCCACATCAACAATATTATCCAAGTAAAATAGGTACCCAAGGTTGAATCAAGCATATGTTTATTTCAGCTACATGTCTAGTTCTACGTAAGGGTAGCGAACAATACATAGAATTTCCAGCATTGAGTAGTTTAGTTACGATGCAGACACACTATCCAAAACAAGGCAACATCAGTAAAATAAATATCCTTCTATAAATTCAAAGCCAACTATAAAGAGAATTGTTTAGTTTGTACTGTACATTCATTAAAAACAAGAACAGCTAGTTTGCACATTCTTCAGGGGAAAGAGCTAAAGTTTCTCAGCCCTATTTTGTATAAACCATTAACTAGAAAATGCTCCAAAGTATGATTCTATGCAACAAATGCAATGTGTTATTTCATATCACAGTAAAAATGATTGTTGGGCCCTCCTCAAATAAGGAAAAGTCTAAAAAACATCTGGGCCTTCTCATCAGTGAAATTCAGTAATATATTAGCGGAGTAAAGGCACAGAAAAATAAAGGCCATGAGACTCCCTTTTGTGCAGGATGATTTCCAGTGAAATTTGAGAGAACATGTGGTCAACTGAGGTTTGTAACAGAAAACAACTAAGTTAAGAAATGCTTCATCAGTATCCAACACTGACATGGTTGCTTACCTGATTCATACCATTAGAATCAGGCTGCAGACCGGATGATGTATATCCTGTACTTTTTCCCTGGGCATCAGCTTCAGGAGCGGTTACTGCAGATGCAATTGGAACCATGGCCAATGGATTTGGGGCAAACACATCTGACAGAGAGCCAAGTAAGTCTACTTCAGCACTGTTTGAAGCTGCAGGCAAAGCTGAAGAAGTTGGAGCAGCTTTTGCGGTGGGTGCAACTATCACAAAACATGAAAAACACGAGTCACCACATGTGATGGAAAAGGGGGAAAAATGAAAAGAGAAACACCTTCATTATTTCATACATGAGTCAAACTGTATCATCTTACACTACACATCTAAGCACTGTGAGAATATATTTTCGTTTCATGGTTCTCACACTGGAAGAATCAAGCATTTGATTACCCAGAACCGGGTGTCTGGCCCCTGTCAAGAACTTGCTTCCATGTAACACCAATGTCCTAACTGCCTCATGAATGAAACTTTTGAAATGATAAGCAAAGATGCATGTAGTCCTTACCATTTAATGGCAATGACATACACTGCCTGTTAATTTTTAGTTTAGCTAATACGGTGGATGAATTCACTTTTGCAAAATGATGGGTCATTCCACACATGGAACATCAATGCCAAGTAGGCAACCATTTAACTTGTGGCATTCAAGCACAAGCCTCTACTACAAGTTCCAGTACCTGAAACTGGACAGCGTGGATCAAATTCATCAGCAACCTCAACCTCCTGACCGGCAGGAGATTCATGTGTGCCAAAAGCAGTAGGTGCTTGGCCAGGACTACCCACTGCAGGTGGAGAAGAAGCACCAGGAGCTGGTGGAGAAGTCCTTGGAACGGGAGGCGAACTGCCACTAGGAGCAGTTTCCGAAGTTTCTCTGTTCCGTCAACCAAAAAAATATTCAAAATTAATTTATTAATTAATTAAGTACTGAAGAGCTGAAAGTAATGCAGCTGTGACATAAAACAATACCTTTCATTATAAGCAGGGCTCTGAGATTCACTCACGGCTTCTTCATAACTGGGAGGACCACCAATATTTTGTTCAGAAAATTTCCGTTCAAGCACCCTGCCAAGTCTGAGATATCATCAATTGAACCTTATGGTGTGCAATTTGCAATACAAAAATATGCCAGCAAGTTAAGAAATCCAATGAAATTAACCTTCCATCACGGTATTGATCATCAGCTCTGGCACCACTTCCACTGAAACCAAAAGAAAAAAAGAATGAAACTCATTTATGTTTGGGATGCTTCAAATCGGGCAGGTATCAGCTATTTCTAGGCTTCCTACTAATAACACATTACTTTGGGTCCATTTCCTTGAATCTTAGTCATGTGAAGCCTTCTACTAAGCAAAAAAGAAATTAGGCAGGATGGACACTGAATATGGTTTAGTCATGTGAAGCCTTCTACTAAGCAAAAAAGAAATTAGGCAGGATGGACACTGAATATGGTTCTCATATTCTATAATGAGAGTGGTCATATTACCGGGATGAGGATTGAGCATCATCATCAAAAGAACGGTCTCTGTCTCTATCAGAGCTCCTACTTCTAGAGCCATAACCGTCAATGCTTCGATTTCTTCCTCGATAATCATCATCCCTGTATCCATCTCTACCATTGCGTTCTTCAAAATCTCTTGCGTAAGGATCTCCATTGCGATCATCGTCCCTATAATTGTATTCTCTCTCTCTCCCATAACCATAACCGTTTCGGTCCTCATCCCTGCTTCCATAGCGGCCATCATCATCATATGCACCAGGCCTATACATCCCACCTGAGGTGCTGCGAAACCTATAAAAACAACTTCAGATATCATTATCTCAAACTTGAGTCGGGTCCTTTGCAAGTGCCATATTAACACTCAAATGTGTTAGCCCATCAAGTAGGAATATAGCAAGTAATGACATGGTGCAACATGTATCACATTACAAACCACATATAGCGAAAAGAAACATTGAAGTTGATGTACACAACCATAACACGAGAAATATATAACATCACTGACTGTCAAGACAGGAATCTTGAAGCAAAACGAGGTTCAAGTGAAACTTACTTGTCCCTGTTAGCAGCAGCCTTCTGTCTAACTTCGGTTATTCTCTCTTTATCATTCACCAGGACAACAAGAGCCTGAGATTTCCTTCTAACATTGTTACCTTGGTCCCTTCCATTGGAATCAATATATTGGAAACCCGACAACGTCTATAACACAGAAGAAGAAAAACATAATTATAATTGATGATTGTACAGCTATGGGTAGAGTTAAGGTATCGGGACCCTACCGAGATTTGATATGAATGTTCCTTTATCTCATCAATGACACGCTCTGAGCCATTAGCAACCAGGTATTCCAAGACTGTTAAAGACTGATACACAAGATAAGAAGTGTTAGTTCTTTAATCTGATATGAGAATAAATAGCAGTTTACATCATGACCAAAAACAGGAGTATGTAAAACTATAGAAGGTAATCATAAGAAAGCTCTACTTTCAAATTTTCCGGCAGATAAAGAAGCATATGGCAAGTGATGAAACAAATCCATACAGAACAAAACAACCTTGTAGACATGCCGCCAGTTCTTTCCAGTGTCGTTAAGCCGCTTCCAGATTACTCCCATGATCATCTGGTACTCATGACTGCATGCAATTTTTTTCATAATGAGTTCCAGTAATAGATGAGCAATACAAAGCATTTCGCAAGAGAATTAGCCAAGCTTACTAATTTCGACTAGCACTTGCTACTTCTGCAAGAAGAGCTCCATGTGGACCCCAGGGTTCATTGCTCGTTGCATCAAGAACCTTAAAGGAAAAAAAAGAGAGGACAAAACTCTTATGAGTTCTTGAACTAAACACTAAGATCAAGTGGAATTGTGCTACAAGATGACCTAAATCAATGAAAACACAAACAACCCTAAAATCTAAGGCCACAGTAGAATCTTTGCAAAGTAATATCCATTTAGTTAGCTAGAAAGAGGAAATGAAGTTTAACAGAGACATGGAGTGGATGAACTAAAAGTACTAGCACGTTACACGTTACCGTACACCATAAGTAAATATCACTAACTATAATACATACACATTTAACACTAGAGACAAAGCTTTACCTTCTGTTCTATTCCTGGAACTTTAAGCACTTTCTTATTGACTCCTCTCTTACTGCAAAACAAACCCACAAATATTAACTTCTTTTAAGCAAATATACCAGTAATCAAGCAAGTCTAAACAGCTAAATTTTCATCTAATATCATAACAGCCATCAAGAATATAAGTGCTACCATAAAACGAGCTCAGTTTCTTTCATAAAAACAAAGAGTATTTTCAAGGACAAACGTGAATATCTCAATCATGTACCAGAAAATAAACATTAAAACCAAAACACAGACTTACATGTCCCTAACAGTTTGATCGAAGGCTTTCTTCATATTGATAAGAGCTCAATACAGCCAATGAGTGTTGCCTGCAGAGGCAGTTGTTTGCACTGTTTAAAGAAACCAAGTAAGGCAAAAGCGCATAAGTAAGCAACTACAAATCTTAATATGCTGATCTATCGTTGCAAGTCATTTATTGTAACAGTGAAGAAATGCATGAATTGTAGCAAAATGGAAATTCACACATACAAACAGAGATGAGGAGTAAATGAATATCAAATGAATACCATTTCAACTCGAATAGACAAAATTAGCCACCAAGTTCAAGCATTGCAAATCAAACATCAATATATATGTCAACAAATGTAGTAACTAATCAACAGACATAAAACTAGAAGAATTCAAATCACCAGGGACTTCATATCACTAATTGATGGGGAAAAAAAACTTTAGTTCCATATCAACAGATCACACCACAAATCCAAAATTGTCATTTCTAACAACTGAAGCAAACAGGAGAATGAAAGATAGGAAATTGCATTACAATAAGATCATACATAGCTGCAATCAAGAGGAATAAGCAAACCCTACACAAATCAGAGCGGAATTCAGGTGACAGGAAGGTGATACTGGAACAAATGACCAAAAATATACCGAAGAGGAGAAAAAATGAGAGGGAAAGGAAGCGAAACCAGATCCGATTGATCCAAAAAACGAGAGTTTTGATGGAATCCCAGATCTGATTACGACCAAAGTAAATTCGCTCGGCACTGCTGCTCTGTTGGACAGAGAGGAAAGGAGAGAGAAACGCCAACCTAGAAATAGAAAATTCGTAGTTTTTTCTGGAGACAGCGAGACCGCAAAGCGCGTAATATGCTCTTAATTTGGTTTTTTACATTTTTCTTTCTCCTAATCCTAATTTTTAATTAATTTAAAATCATAATTGATTTCGAATATTTTATTTTCATTCTAAATAAATAAATACAAAAGATTTTTTTGTAATCATTTGCCGGTGGTGGGTGCTGCTTTTGTTCTCCTTTTAATAAAATATAAATAAAATAAATAAAGCTAAACCACGTCAGAATTTAAAATCATTATATTTTTCGATAAAAAAACATTATAATTTTTAAATATTTAATTTTTTTAACGAAATGTAAATATTTTACTTCGACTCTTATAGTTCAAAAGGTTAGAAAATCATCCCGATAATTTCTCAAATTTTACAATATAAACCTTTCTTTCTTGCACTAATTTTTTAAATTTTAAGTTTAGAGCTGCAAACTCACTTCTCTAAATATTAAATATAAGTATTCGACCATAGTGAACTTCATCATTACAACTTTCTATACGTAAAAGATATAAAATATAAAATATTTTCATTCTTTTTTGGTCATTACTACTACGTGCCCTGTATAGCAACCACATACCACCACTGCAACACCACACCACCACCGCACCGACAACCACACATCACCGAAGTCTTGATGAAATTAATACATTAAGAAAAGAGTAGGAAGATTTTAAAAAATTAAATGACATTTTTATACTTTATTTAATCTAGTTTTTAAAATATAAATTATTTAATTTCGTTCTTAAAGTATAATATTTTGTTTAATTTTGATCCCTCTAAGGTTTCTACCAGTTTAGAGTGTTGACGTGTAAGTTACATGTCACGTGTTAAATGACCAAATAAAACAAAGTGTTATACTTTAAGGACCAAATTAAATAAAATTATGCTAATAACTCATGTTAGTAGCACGCCATGTGCTCCAAAATTGACACGTCATCAACTTCAGCAGGTTATGAGTAATAGAGGGACCAAATTAAACAAAGTATTATATTTTAAAAATCAGATTAAATAAAGTATTTTATTAGGGAGAAAAATACCTTTGACCATTAAAAAAAGAAGTTATAATTAATAAAAATATTTATAAGTTTTTGAACACGTACAATTTTATGTTCCAATTTTACCTTGGTTTTTCGTGTTGAGGTTATTAAAAAAACAATATAAATTTATAAACTTTTACAATTTTACGTTTCGATTATACCTCATTTTTTTACTGAGATAAACTCTCGAATTTAACAACCTTCATGTTAGGTACAAATATTATACTTTTGCCTAAATTTATTATAATCACAGTAAGGAGAAAGTATATTGGCTCAAGTAGTACTTACGATCGATAGTACTTCGATAAGATATATAATTAATCTGTAATTAGTTTTACTAATCTAATAAAAAAAATCAATCTGGTCAAATGTGATGAACTCAAAAGCTACTTAATCAGTTTTTTTCCTAAACTTATAAAAAAAAATCAGTTATAATTTTTAAACTCCTGCTTCTAATGGAAAAGTCTATGGAAGGAAAAGTCTAATTTCGTGTCAACCACAATTACCATCCCTTAAAACAAGTATAATTTATTTATTTTTTTTCCATTTTACTACGAACCAAAATTCTGTATCGAAAAAACAAGTAAAATAAACCACAAAATATTGGTCTGTAAGGATCGATTTTGATTCAGTAGTAGTAACTTAAATGAGGTATTATTATTATTTTCTTCTGGAGGAGGGGATTTGTCTGGTTGTCTTTCAAAAAAAAATTGTCTCCACCTAAAAATCCAACAGCTTCCATCTCGAAAGGAAAGACGATCCAACTTCCAAGTTGTTGTTGCCCTAATTTTAATCTAGCTAGCTACTCGAGCCAACCACTTGAAACTGATTGATTGATTGAAACTTCTTCCTCATTTCTCCATCTTCTATAATCATGGACCACAAACTCTAGGCTTAATTCAAGTTTTTCCTTTTCTCTTTTCAAAGTTAATCCGAATCCATGCAGGAAACCAGCTTCATAAATTAGAAACTACACCGGCTAAAGAGCCTACCGAACCCGAATTTGGATCAATCAGCAACCGGGCTGGATATCGGGTGGGAGGAAAAAATAAATAAAAACCCTTTGAACACTTCCTTTGAAAATCTCTCCTAAATTGTACTTCGCTACTATCTCCAAACATAACGACCTTTGGTATGGAACTTTACCGATGGTAACATGTCGGGTTTTTATTATTTTATATGGATTCCCGAATGTCCTCTTTGCCCTTTCAACAAAAAACTAAGCTGACTTGAAAAGCTCTAAAGAAGATAACTCTCTTAAGATATAGACAATTCTCTTACCACTTGATCACAAACAACCTTTTTAATACAATAGTTATTATTTCATCACCAAGCCAAGCAGAAATCATCCCATCTACATTAGAGTTTTATGACATCGAATCATCGCTTATCTCGTACAAACCGACTACAAGTCTAGACGGCTATTTCGATTAGACTATGTCAAGGATCTTTTATATCTAAACCTTATTAATTAACAGGCTGTTGTCCAAATTATTACAACTGCAAAAAACGTGTGATGCAGAAAAACATCACTATATACAAAAACAATGGTTGGTCATATTTCGGTAGAAATCGTAAGCTGAAGGGCTCGAACTTAAAACTGATCAGTTATACTTTGATCCATTAAAATCAGCATGAATATTATGTTCTTATCGAGCCGCATCCTATGAAAACAACAACAACAAGAGAAGGTTCATATCATGCCAGATTGAAGTACTTTTATATCATCTAGGAGCTCAATAGCATAGATCGGAACAATAGATTCCAGTACAAGTATTAACCAAAATGGTTTGGCCAATACGTTATGCCATCCACAGAGTTTGAATAAATCATAGAACTGAAACCATAATGGCTTTGCCAACTACTGGGCTAATTTACCCTAGAAAGATAACCGTGAGTTTCTGGACATTTGGACTTAACAAGGTAAGAAACAGAATTATGCATACAACTTCACGTTAAGGGCATCTCAACAGACCAAAACAATTATCATACACCAGACAGTTTACGCAAAGGAAAGATCATCGAAGCCTTAGTTTGCAGTATCCTTACCCTCACTTTCACCTCGATATACCGTCTCTAAGCATTCTTTAGCCCTGTGAACCTTCGACTGGATGTAAAAGCTTCCGCTCTTGGCATTCCTCTCAAACAACGCGTCGTACCTCTGCATGCATGATATGAAAGTTTCATGACTGATCCCTAGCCAAGCACCCAAATAAATAAATAAATAATTGAAAGATATACCAACCTTTAAGACCTCCTCCCAAGCAGTGTCCTCAGTTACACCAAGAATCTGACGAGCCTCTTGCTCTGTCATTACTTTGCTCCCTCTACGCATTGTATTTTGAATTGTCTCTTGGGCAACACCAGATTTTGAAGCATCTGCATTAAACCAAGCATCAAAGAAATCAGACCATGAGGCATTTATGGCAACTGCACTGATTGTGGTTCCAAAAACTGCATCTTCAGTTCAAGCTATTCCACCAAAAAGGCATGCAAAAATGAAAAACATTGGTATGGAATAAAAAGTAAGAACACTTCCCCTCTTTTGAGTGGTAAGGTATGCAACACTGAGACTGTAGAGGTTGTGAAAATGAATGTGCCATAAAAGGTGTATACTTCTATAAACAAGGAAACCACAGCCCCATACAAAAAGCAAAAGCTTACTATTGTAGGGCAGGATCGTTTTTCTACTTTCCAGGAAACGTTTTTAATTCCCAAACTACATAAATTCCACTGCTTTACCAAATCGTACTTCATTTCCTACTGGACTCCTTCCTCTCCTATTCCATCCGACATCCCCTGGAAAGGCATCGTTCCTTAGTAAATGAGAATTGGGTAAGTCCAAATTAAGTTGAGGATTCACGTAAGCCTCACTGGTGGTTTTCAGAGTTGAATAGGCAATAGATGAATTTTCACAGGGTGGTGTGGGGTTCTCAAGCTACACGAACATCTTTTTGTGAAAAAAATTATGCGATAGAATTGCTTCATAAACATCATTGTGGAGGCAAACTTCCATGGCTTTTATAGGGGTCTGTATTTCATAGTGAAAAGGCATAGAAGGCTTTCAGCAAATTAAAAATTAGAAGTTTCAGATGCTTTTGAAGTGCTCAGCAGACAGTGCTAAAAAGATGATAGAAAGGCGATTGCAATTAGTACAGCAAGGGTGTCTGATCTCAAAACCAGGCTTCTTTAGAAAGGAGTATTGCAGTACCTAAGCATGCCAACGGCATTGCAAGTCTAACAAACCCACAGAACACAGAACACAGAAGACTGATGACTATATAGAAGGAGCAAACGAACACCGCACTAGGAATCACCCAAAATTCTCCACCAATATCTTCCTAGCCAAGAAAGCTGCGATTAATTGCTACTTTGGTATTAAAGATTAAGATGTGTTGCTCTTTAAGGTGACAATGACAGTTCATTCACGGGCTTCACTATTTCTTTTCCATACATGGTCCAATATCCTTCTTCAAAAAAGGAAGTACAGTGGTAAATCAAATTATGTAACAATAATGTTTACACTAGCCATCAACCTAAAATGATCCCCCATATAAGTTGGTGAATTCACCATATTGTTGTCATCTTTAAGGGCAAAAGTGGATCTTTCTTTCCCAGAGGAAGTATGTTGTTGATCTTTTGAAGGAGACTCCCTAGTCCCTCCCTTCTGAGACTTGACATATCAGTATATATTAAGTCCTATTAGTGGCATTGTTCTATGGTGTTAATGACATTAGTTCCACTAGATTTTCTCTTAAGTGTAGCCATGTAAAAATGTAATCAAATAACAAGATTTTTTTTATAGGAAAAAAATACACTAACTTGCAAGTGCTTGTCGGTATGCCTGAATAAAAGCCCTGCCCAATATGGTAGAGCCCATCACTATTAAGTTGGCAAGAAGCCTCCCTGCCTGTAGGAACAAGATATAAAACAACGATGTCAGACAGAGAAAAGTTAACAGTAACAATTTCTCCCATGAAATTCTCTCCATGGCAATATCTTATCATGTAAATACTGTTACTTAACATTCCATGGAAAGGAAGAAGTAGTAAAACTAGCATCGGAAGTAGGAAATCCACGCGTAGAGGCAATTTGCACCAACCACAAGTTTGATGGAACAAAATGTCAATACAACAAAATCATGCCCCAAACTGCCAATAAGATTGCAAAGCCTAATCTGATTGACAAAAATAACACATACGTGTGCACAAAAGACTTCAACTTCCCTTGATCATGCAATATCTAACACAAAGTTTCATAATTTAAGCAGAAGAATACAGCTAAACTTATAACAATTGACTCTTGTAGTTGAACAGGGCGAATATAAGCTCATGACATAAAATAAAGAATGAGCAAGCAACTTCTACAGGAGGCAAACCACCTATAGGCAGAGCAGCCCTGTTTCCAGCCACCTAAACTCTCCCATATCGAAAGAGACCTTAACTGCTTTTAGCGCAAAATTTAAATTTTTTGAACATGAATCCATTTCTAGAAATACCATTTGCACACAACTTCTACCTCTCGAATGATTCCAACAAATTCTATTTACGAACTCCATGACACCCCACCATCGAAACCTACCTAATTCCCTCTCATTTCTAACCTAGACAAAGAAATATTCCATTTTGTTCATTCCACCACATGAAATACAATAGAGGTGCAGCAGAATCAGCAGGTGAAAGATGATAGAGCAGAATAAAGACATAACACGTACCATGGCTGAATAGAATCTGATGGATCAAATATTCTCCTCAGGTCCTTCTGTCTTGAATATACCGTATTTTGTGGCGATTGAGAGTCCGCGTCGGCGAATGCGACGGTGCTCGGAATAAACGGAGAAGAACTGAAGAAGGTTGGTAATCGATGAAGCAGATTGGACGAGGAGAATATGGGCTTCTAGGGCTTTCTTAGAATTAAAAATGGCAAAAACGAGGGGAACTCGTATTCCTGGCCCAAAATAAATAGAGAGAAATCCAAACTATACCTCTCTTTTTTAAATCGGTCACCAAATAATTTGTTTTAACAATTTTACCATTGTTTATTATATATGTAATTGTCGTCTCATTTTATTTTCAAATTAAACTGTGAGAGAATCCTTAGCTTTCAATTTTTCCTTTAATTCTATCATAAAAGTCTACAAAAATTAATATTTTCACATAATTTATTATGTTAACACAAAATTACTAGCATTTTTAAGTATTAGTTATGTTAGGAATAATTTAAGAACTAAATTTAATAAATATCTAATAATATGAAATTTTGTGGATTGCGGTGGTAGCATTGAGAAAAAAATGGGAGTTAAAAGATGTCCTTCTAGTTAATTTTAACGAAAAATAAAACAACAATGACATGTATGATAAACGATGAAAAATATGATGATAGAATATAAAAAAACTTATTTGGACCAATTTAAAAAGAGAGTATACTTTAATGGTTAAAACCAATTTTCCCCGTAATAAAAATACCAAAGAATTTCCGTCTGAAAAGTATTTATTCTTTCCCCCCCCCCCTAAGAAAACCAATGTCTCATTTGTTCCTTTTGGAACGTGAAATGGGCCAACAGCTCAAAACTTAGGCCCGCTTTTGTGCTGTTGGGCTTTTGTGTTGGGCTTCTGCTCAAACGTATAAGAAATGGATAACACTAGCTGGCAATTTATAAGCCCAAATCTTATCACAGTATTGACAATTTTTTGGGGGTTAACATTGGGAAAACATAAAATTTCTAGCTTAGTACATTTTTTAACCAATTTTAGCTTACTTTATATAAATATAGATATAAATATAGCTTTAAATAAAGAGAACTAACTCATACTCATCCAATTTTTGAAAAAAATGATGAAAAAAGTTACCATATCTAAGATTCAACGATTTTGGAACGAGATTAAAAAAATATAAAGAATATTCAAAATATTCAAAAAAGTGACTAAATCTCAAATTTGTATCTTAAGGCGCACTAAAAAGAAGAAAAGTCCATCTATTATTGTTATCCTTGCTGTCTGATTTTTGTTTTATTACATTGGGAACACTTTCAATGACTTGGGGCGCATTACAAAAATTGGCCTGTACTCTGTTTTGGAATTTACATGTATGATCCATGTGACATGGTACAGTTGCCACAAAATATAATACAACCCAAAATTAATCCAAAATGAAAATAATAGTATAATTCAATGTCATTTTTAAAATATAAGTTATAAGTTTGATGGTTAAATTGTATTACTATTGATCTCTCTACTTTACTCGTTTGACATATTTTACCATTTATTTATATTTTCGATACATTGTGTCGCTCTACCATATTTCCGGTGACATTTTAAATTCATCTCGCTGATGTATCATTATCTAATTGACAGACTAAAGAAAAAGGAGGATTATTTCACCAATTAGATAATTACACATCAATAAAAAAAATTAAAATATCACCAAAATCATATTAGAGGGGCTCAATATGTCTAAAATATAAATAGAAGAATTAGTAGAGCAATTTAAACTGATTTCCTTCTCTAATTAATAACATAACTAACTTTATTTATATGTATATAAAATTACAAGTTGCTATAGATGATCTTTTCTTTAAAGAAAAAGAGAGAGAAAAACAAGAAGAAAGTGATTGAATCAAGAAAGTGGAAAATTCGATCCAATATAGAGTAATTACTAGTATGGTAGCAGTTGAAAGATGGAGCCTCCCTACCTGTAGCTTCACCTGCTCCGTGGAATAAGAGAGAAATAATAAATGTATAATTTCTTTTTTTTGCATTTTTAAATCTGCCTACCTGGCATAGCTTTGATGACTCTCTTTTTGGTTCAATAATTGTACCCTGCCTATCTATGTTGACTGTGGTAAATTATACTTCTATGGTATATAACCTCATTGTATGCTTATAAGATCACTAATTCAATAATTATAAATCAAATAATTATTTGGATCATAATTATAAAACCGAACCATTAATGAGCTACTTAATTTCATGAAGTAATAGATATTGTTTGCCCAGATTTGACAACAGGAGTCGATAAAATTTCGAGTCAAACCGGTTCAACCATTTAGTCAATTAATTCTACTGATTTACATCCATTTCAACTATTTTTGTTCAAAACTTTGATCCAAACTGGTTTACTGTCTCATCGATTATCAGTTATACCGGCTGACCTTGTTTGGTTTTAGTAACTACTCCCTCCGTCCTTTAAATATTGATGTTTACTGTTCATGCACGCATATCGAGAAAGTCGGATGGCGCACTATTTGACCTCAAAAAATTCAGTACTTTTTTTCTAACGTACGTCCGAGAAAAAATTCGAAATTTTTTGAGGTCAAATAGTACGTCATCCGACCTCCTCGAGATGCGTGCATAAATAGTAAGAGTCAAACATTTAAGGATGGAGGGAGTATAATAAAGAGTATTTTTACTTCTTAATACACCGATCTAGTATGAACAAGATTATTCATGTTGTACTCGTACAACTCTATGTATCAAAGGAGTAAAAGTGGCATATGTTTCCATAGTACAATCATTTTTTCATTATTGCTGTTTTTCTTTATGAGTTCAAATTATTATTGCTGTTCCTTTTGTTTTTCTTAAGACTTTCTCGGGTACTTGGAGAGAATTGGCAGAGATACCAAAGAGAAAAATAAGAATGAATGCAATGAAGGAAAAGCTGACAAGGGAGCAGCAAGATAACATTATTGTTTGGCGATTAGTCAATGCCACGCACACATAATTGTTTGACAAGAGAGATGATGACTTGGTGTACCATCTTCTTCTACCAATTCAATTTCTGTCGAAACTTTGGTGGAATGTTGCTCTGTTTTTTCCTTTAAACAGAACTCTGCTTTTGCTCTGGATGCAAACATTTGAAATTTGTTATCAATGGCTTTTTTATCGAGATTATTTGGTGTATTTAATACACAAGACACATCATATATGTATTTCTTATGATTCGCTTACGAAATTTATTATTTTATTCTATAGAATAATCCAAGTGAACATTGTTTGTTCCGAAGGAGATAATAGTGACGATACAGTTAAAAAGAGACGAGTAGTGGGGATTTGTGACAAATGACAATGAACAAAAAATAGGACGACCTGTCTTTATTGCTAACTCAATTGCACAGTGCACAAGAAGGACCAAGATATTAAGATTGGCACAATAAATTAATAAAAACCGAAATCAAACGAAGCTGAAGGCTAACGACCATATACAATACAATCATAATAAATTAGAGGAAAACCCCTGCTCCAATATGATATGAATGAAAATCAAAATAAATAAAACTGATGGGCAGTAGCCAAGCTTCCAACAAATCCCAGCTGCCTGTTTTTATCTCATTTTTCTCCTCATACTTTGACCATTGATTGAATCTTTTGATGACCCAGTTGGGCAAAACAGGATGGTGATGATGATGTACAAGACGGCCACCTTCAAAGCTGACGAATTCTGATAATGGTCTAATAAGTTAAAAAACATAGATTTCTTCTTCTCTAATGCACAATTGATGATCAGGCGATTATTGAATGGACTTGGAAAAGAAGCTTGGTATCCACATATCACTCTTTTGGTGCCTTCTTTTATTACATTTTTTAGACAAATATCTGCAAGTAACCACATGTGAAGAAAATTAGTAACGTAATAGAAGAGATTCATTTTGATTAAATATGGAATTATAAACTTTATTGGTAAATGAATTTGAGAGAAAATAAATTTTACTTACTTAATGATTCATGCTGGTGAGTGGGGGGGATTTTTAAGCCTAGTAGATTGGTGGTGGTGGGGAGGAGTAAACGTATACTGGGGGTGGAGGTGATTTCACAGGTGGTGGTGGGGAGTGGTAGTAGTATGGCGGCGGTGGTGATGAAGAGGGTGGCGGTGGGGACTTGTAGTAGTATGGAGGTGGTGGTGATGGGGAAGGTGGTGGTGGGGACTTGTAGTAGTATGGAGGAGGAGGTGAGTGAACTGGTGGTGGTGGGGATTTGTAGTAGTATGGTGGGGGAGGAGACGGGTCTGGTGGTGGTGGGGACTTGTAGTAGTAAGGTGGTGGTGGTGAGTGAACTGGTGGTGGAGGGGACTTGTAGTAGTATGGAGGTGGTGGTGATGGGGAAGGTGGTGGTGGGGACTTGTAGTAGTATGGAGGAGGAGGTGAGTGAACTGGTGGTGGTGGGGATTTGTAGTAGTATGGTGGAGGAGGAGACGAGTCTGGTGGTGGTGGGGACTTGTAGTAGTAAGGTGGTGGTGGTGAGTGAACTGGTGGTGGAGGGGACTTGTAGTAGTATGGAGGTGGTGGTGATGGGGAAGGTGGTGGTGGGGATTTGTAGTAGTATGGAGGAGGAGGTGAGTGAACTGGTGGTGGTGGGGATTTGTAGTAGTATGGTGGAGGAGGAGACGGGTCTGGTGGTGGTGGGGACTTGTAGTAGTAAGGCGGTGGTGGTGAGTGAACTGGTGGTGGAGGGGACTTGTAGTAGTATGGAGGTGGTGGTGATGGGGAAGGTGGTGGTGGGGACTTGTAGTAGTATGGAGGAGGTGGTGAGTGAACCGGTGGTGGTGGGGATTTGTAGTAGTATGGTGGAGGAGGAGATGGTGATGGTGGTGGGGGAGACTTGTAGTAGTAAGGAGGAGGAGGTGACGGTGATGGTGGTGGTGGGGACTTGTAGTAGTATGGTGGTGGCGGTGATGGAGATGGTGGTGGGGGAGACTTGTAGTAGTACGGTGGAGGAGGAGATGGCGATGGTGGTGGTGGGGACTTGTAGTAGTAAGGAGGTGGTGGTGAGTGAACTGGTGGTGGGGGAGACTTGTAGTAGTATGGTGGTGGAGGAGAAGGTGATGGTGGTGGTGGGGACTTGTAGTAGTATGGTGGTGGTGGTGATGGAGATGGTGGTGGTGGGGATTTGTAGTAGTATGGTGGAGGAGGAGACGGGTCTGGTGGTGGTGGGGACTTGTAGTAGTAAGGAGGTGGTGGTGAGTGAACTGGTGGTGGTGGAGACTTGTAGTAGTATGGTGGAGGAGGAGATGGCGACGGCGGTGGTGGGGACTTGTAGTAGTATGGAGGAGGTGATGGTGATGGAGGTGGGGGAGACTTGTAGTAGTATGGTGGTGGAGGAGATGGGGATGGTGGTGGTGGAGACTTGTAGTAGTAAGGAGGAGGTGGTGAATGAACTGGTGGTGGTGGGGACTTGTAGTAGTATGGAGGTGGAGGAGATGGTGATGGTGGTGGTGGAGACTTGTAGTAGTAAGGAGGAAGTGGTGAATGAACTGGTGGTGGTGGGGACTTGTAGTAATATGGAGGTGGAGGAGATGGTGATGGTGGTGGTGGAGACTTGTAGTAGTAAGGAGGAGGTGGTGAATGAACTGGTGGTGGTGGGGACTTGTAGTAGTATGGAGGAGGAGGAGATGGTGATGGTGGTGGTGGAGATTTGTAGTAGTATGGTGGTGGTGGTGATGGAGACGGTGGTGGTGGAGACTTGTAGTAATAAGGAGGAGGCGGTGAGTGAACTGGTGGTGGTGGAGACTTGTAGTAGTAAGGTGTTGGTGATGGTGATGGTGGTGGTCCCTTCACTGCATGAGGAGGTGGTGGTGGAGACTTGTAGTAGTAAGGTGTTGGTGATGGTGATGGTGGTGGTCCCTTCACTGCATGAGGAGGTGGTGGTGGAGACTTGTAAACGTAAGTTGGTGTTGGTGGAGGTGGTGACTTATACACATAAGCCGGTGTAGGTGGTGGAGGTGGCGACTTGTAAACGTAAGTGGGTGTTGGCGGTGGTGGAGACTTGTAGTAGTAAGGAGCAGGTGTGGGCTTAGGTGCAGGCTTGTCACACTCCTTGTACGGTTTCTTTGGTGCATAGGCAAATGGCTTGGCATAGAGCACAGCTTCGTACTTGGTCTTGGATTTGACCTTTAGGGATGCGCCCTTAATTCCCCAGTGCAAATTAGTTGCGATGTTGCATGGTGAGCCCTTTGGTGGGGCATGGAGCTTAGCCTTGCAAGCCTCAGCACCATATTTAGCATAGTTAAAGTCCTTTAGTTCAATGCTGTATTTTCCATTGGACTTGGTTGTTCCATAAGCTGTGATCTTTTTGCCACCGACCTTGCATGTTACCTCAACAACGGCACCTAATTCATACACAAAAACAAAAGTTAAAGGTACATCTCGTAAGCATTAAATTCTTGATTAATATAAAAAAACTGCAACCAAAATGTTATTTTAGTTCTTTATTTAACGGGTTAGAACTAATCATTCCCGATCAAAATTGTGGTCAAAATAATTTCCTTATTTATTATGATAACTAATTTAATCTTCCTATATAATATTAATAAATAAGATTAGAAATGGTGCCCTAGTATTTGGATCGACTAACTAATTTATCTTTTATGCAATTAACATATATATAGTCAAACAAACGAGAGAAAAAATCTTCTTAAAAAGTCTAAATCTTTTAATGCTGACAACTAAATAATTTTGTAATTTTCATATGGATTTACATGTCCCAATTAAATAATTTATTATTTAAACAATTAACCTTAATTGTTGTAATGAATTCCTAGCAACATATGATTATTTTTCCATTCAATGACTTGCCGCCATCAATTATTTGAATCAAACACTTAACCATAAGACATAATGCATATCATTGCTACTAAAAGTTGTGAAATTTAATTTAATTACTATGATGATAAATTTAAGAAAAGTAAAGAAAAAGGTACCTTCGAGATGCTTCTTGTCGTGTGACTTAATTGGATAAGCCCAGTCATAACATCGGTAGCAGTAAACTTTGCCTACAACCTTGGTCACAAAGTAATGGGGGTGAGGGAAGTAAGGAGTAGGAGGTGGTGGAGATTTGTAGTAGTAAGGTGGTGGAGGAGAGTATGAAGGAGGGGGTGGAGACTTGTAATAATAAGGTGGAGGTGGTGAGTGAGCTGGTGGTGGAGGAGATTTATAATAGTATGGTGGAGGAGGTGATGGTGATGGAGGTGGTGGGGATTTGTAGTAGTATGGTGGTGGTGGAGATGGGGATGGTGGTGGTGGGGACTTGTAGTAGTAAGGAGGAGGTGGTGAGTGAACTGGTGGTGGAGGGGACTTGTAGTAATATGGAGGAGGAGGAGATGGTGATGGTGGTGGTGGAGATTTGTAGTAGTATGGTGGTGGTGGTGATGGAGATGGAGGTGGTGGGGACTTATAGTAGTAAGGAGGAGGTGGTGAGTGAACTGGTGGTGGTGGAGACTTGTAATAGTATGGAGGAGGAGGAGATGGGGATGGTGGTGGTGGGGACTTATAGTAGTATGGTGGTGGTGGTGATGGAGATGGAGGTGGTGGGGATTTGTAGTAGTATGGTGGAGGAGGAGACGGGTCTGGTGGTGGTGGGGACTTGTAGTAGTAAGGAGGTGGTGGTGATGGTGAAGGAGGTGGTGGGGACTTGTAATAGTAGGGAGGTGGAGGTGATGGTGAAGGTGGTGGAGGTGATTTATAGTAGTATGGTGGTGGTGGTGATGGGGAAGGTGGTGGTGGGGATTTGTAGTAGTATGGTGGTGGAGGAGATGGTGATGGTGGTGGGGGTGACTTGTAGTAGTAGGGTGGTGGGGGAGATGGTGAAGGAGGAGGAGGAGACTTGTACTCATAAGGAGGTGGAGGAGATGGCGATGGTGGAGGTGGGGATTTGTACACATATGGTGGTGGTGGAGAAGGAGAAGGAGGAGGTGGAGACTTGTACTCATATGGTGGTGGTGGAGAATGCACCGGTGGTGGTGGTGACTTGTACTCGTATGTTGGTGGTGGGGAATGAACCGGTGGTGGTGGTGATTTGTACTTATATGGTGGTGGAGGAGATGGTGATGGTGGTGGAGGAGATGAGTATACATAAGGATCTCCTAAGACAGAAGCTACATTAGCGGATACCAAAATGGCTACCAATGCCATGGCCAATTGAGGCCAAAGACGACCCCCGCCGGGGCCGCCACCGGAATGTCTCATCGCTGGCCGGAAACCTCTCCCACTTCTAGCTAGCAATTGTTTTTAGTCTTTTTGTTCCTTTCCTGTCTTGGGTAAGAAGTGGGGGAAGAGAAGAGAGGTTAGTATTGTGTTTTTGTTAAGAATGCATGGAATATAAAGGGCATTTATAGCAACTATAGTCGTTGAAATAGAGCTGTCATTAATTGGCTCTTTAATTGTTTTAACAAAATTAAACGGGTTTTTATTTTTTATTTTAATTAATTTGATGATCTAAAAAAAAACTATAGGTTAATTTCTCTCTATAGCTGGCAATGTTGATTGTTTTACTTTTCTTTCAAACAAATCCAATCTTTTGTTTAGCTCAATTGATCTATAATGGTACGACCCAAAGGAACCAAAAGGAATATGCTTTTTCCCATATTATTGTTTATATGTTCTTCCAATCTTTTTAATAATTCCATAACTTTCCAATGTTTCAATTATTTTGATACATGTATTAATTCCATATGTTCATGTCCCCTTAAATTAGAAAAAAAACCATATAATTAATTAATTTTAGTGCTATATATACACGATCTAGTTTGCTTTTCGTATTGCAGGTCAGGATACTCGAATTCAAGTATCTCATTTTTCTTAAAAGATACCAAATGCAAGATTATTCTTCTCCATCCAATGGCTGATAAGTACATACGCCAGCTTGCTCCTCCACATTTTGATTGATTATCCAAACAGTCATTATATTTTTTATTTTTACTTTTTGGGCCATCAATTTTGAAGAAATACTTCCAATATTTACTTACCAATATACCACGCTGTCATACACTAATTAAGTTGCAAGTTGCAATTTCTATACAACACATTTTGCGCAGTATCTAAGCACCTTCTCCTCATCAAAGTTAGACGATAAATCTTGTTTTAATCTGTTTATTTATTTTCCTTACTGAATTCCATGTGATTGGCAATTATGAGATTTGCATGTGGATGATCACTATCAACTATCAAGTGTCCCCTGCAGCCTTTGCGGGTGGTCTGAGCTACACACATGCATGAGACGGGAAAAAAAAGAAAAAGAAATTCTATACAGATTTTTAATTATTGCTTTTTTTTATATTAAAATAAAATAAAAACGTTTTAGAATTTCATCCCCTGCAAGAAATAATTGAACATGATCTTGCCACCCACTTTCCTCAAATTGACTAAAAGTATATTTGGACCACCCCTAGCTACAACTTTCTTTTTTATTTTATCTTTTAATTGTTCAATTATATGGTATTAGATCATCCGATAATTTAGTCATTATATTGAGTGCTGACTACTTCGGGCTCAAATCGGGTAGAATTCTAAAAGGTGGTAAAACTCTCTTTCGTAAGTTTTAACACATCTGTGTATACTCATGGCTCAAACCTGAAACTTATGCTTAAGCTAAAATAGCTCTCTAGCTGCTAATTGATTTATATGGTTATGAGTAATCGGTAGATAATTTAATGGATCTATTTGATTGATTTTTTCCTTATATATAATAAATGAATGAAACAAAATTATACTAATAAACAAAACAAAACAAAATGGAATCATTTTATTAACTTAATTATAAGATACAGTCAAAATGCTAGAAATATAGATTAATTGGCTAGCACATCGGCTAACCTTATCGGACAAGCTAATTCTCTATTTATTTTTTTGATGTTAGAACAAAGATTGGTGGATCACATTGCTTAGAAGTCTTCCCCTAGATTTTGTATGTTGTGTACTTAAACTGGATTAGTTTGCTTGCAGAAGTTTTAATTGGCCCAAACCAATTTGAATAATTAGGTCATTATTAATTATTTTTTGAGTGATATTTCAACCGTCGGTTGTTAGTGTTTGTATTTTTATATAATACTGGTTTGAGTGAGTCAGTCAATAAAAGAAATCATTTCAGTAATTCGTTTGAATTTACTTAATCAGGTAATTTTAAAAAAAAAATCACCATTTGCAAATGTTGGTTTTAAAAAAACAACCATATATTACTTTTCTTAGCATAAATTACGAATTTTCAGAGGTGATAAATCCACACACGAAACGTGTACTTCATACCATTCTCTGGAAACAACACGAATTTCTAGAGAACCAAATACTAAATTATTATTTACAACCAAGTGAACAAAATTGACCGATTCTCGGATGAAAATCATCTATTTTACAGTCTATATATACGATTCTCGAATGAAAATAGTTTAGGTTAGAAATGGTAAATAAGACATTTGGAAAAAAAATGGAGAGAAAATTTATACAAGTAAAATTTTATAGGGAAAACGACAGATTGACACCCAGAAGATATATAAGTGGACAATCTAATCACCCGCTTTTCGCAGTTACCAATTTGGCACCCAAAAAATTTCTGTTAGACAAAATTACACCTAGCGTTACTTCCGTTAATCAATAAAACCACCGTGCCACTCACTTTTGACTAACGATGTTAAATAATTGACACGTGGCCGTTATCTAATGATGTGGCATGCCACGTCAGCATTTAAAAAAATATAAAAAATGTAAAAATAGGAAAAAAATATTAAAAACTTAAAAAAAAATCCAGAAAAATATAAAATTTTTATAAAAAATCAGAAAATATAAAAAAGTGCAGAAAAATATAAAAAATATAGAAAAATATGGAAAAAAATAAAAAGAGGAAAAAAGTATAATGTCAAAAATATAAAAAATTCAAACCAATAGGATTTTTTAGAAAATGGACAAAATTCTTATCACTTTCTTCTTCAATCCCTTCAACAAACTCACTATCCTAAAAGAGAAACTAAAAAACTGAGGTGTGGATGGGTGAAGTTAGCATATAAGGAGTACATTTTTTCTTCTTATATTTTTCTATTTTTAAGGTATTTTATTTTAAAATAAAAATTATAATAAAATAATTTAAAATAATTTATTTTTACATTCTACGGAGTGTCCAAATTTTTAAAAAAAAAATTCTATTGGTTTGTATTTCCTATTTTTTATTTATAATTTTTTTAAAAATATTTTTTTACATTATAATTTTTTCCATATTTTTCTTGATTTTTTATATTTTCTGAATTTTTTATATTTTTCTGAATGTTTTATATTTTCTGAATTTTTTTAAAATTTTTTATATTTTTTCTGAATTATTTTATATTTTTCTGGATTTTTTTAAAAGTTTTTAATATTTTCTCTCTATTTTTACAATTTTTATATTTTTTAAAATGCTGACGTGGCATGCCACATCATTAGATAACGGTCACATGTCAATTATTTAATACCGTTAGTCAAAAGTGAGTGGCACGGTGATTTTATTGACTAACGGAAGTAACGCTGGATGCAATTTTGTCTAACGGAATTTTTTTGGGTACCAAATTGGTCACTGCGAAAAGCGGGTGGTTAGATTGTCCATTTATATATTTTTTGGGTGTCAATCTGTAGTTTTCCCAATTTTATATATTTATTTTTAATAGGTGAATGTGAAATTCAGACTCAAATTTTACTATTCATTAGCCCCAATCTGTCGTTTTCCCAATTTTTTTTTCTTTTTTCTTTTCACAAGAAAGGTAAAATTAAAATTATTGAAAATAGTGGAGGACCAATTCGGGCCTTCCAATTTTTCTACGTTATTGAAAACAAAAGTCGAAGTTGAGTGTTAAGGGTACCATAGTAGTTGTTGATTATTAAGTTATGGATAAGGAAAATAGCTAGCTTGTTAGGTACACATTTTATTTTATTTTATTTTGTCTATTTTTTATTATTATTTATTTGTATTTGTATTTGTATTGCAATTTTGCAGTGAGTAGTAGACTTGGTGTTGCCATTTGGCACCGTGGAGGGTGCGAGAGGGGTGGCTGGGTGGGGGGGCAGGCTGGCCGGCTAGACATGGAGAGTCCTTGTCAGCTTTTCTTCCCTACCCTGTTTCTTCTATGATCTAGTTGAATAGTGGTACCCCAAGCATCAAATTAAAGAACAACAAACTGGCCCCACGTGTCCTTTCATTTATCCCATCTTTTTTTTCCCTCCAGTATTATCATATTTTGAAAGATGACTCTACTGTATTCATTCATCATATACTCGAATCAAAGATATGAGTTTAAAAGCTCATACGTTTTGCACTCAACCTCAATTAATGCTGATTTTCCCAATCTTTTTATGACAAACATCTTCTGTTAGGAATGTAAGAGATGAGATTTTTTTTTTAGATAGGTTGAAAGTGGTGGATCTAGAAATTTTATTCAGGGGGCGGGGTTCTGAGGCAGCGCCCATGAATTTTTTTTTTTGAGTATTTTAAAGGGAAAACAAACGAGCTGAATGCAAAATTAAAAAAAAATACTTAAGAGTATTTATATCCATCACTAAATAACAAATATTCAAATAAACTTAACAAAAAGATAAATAAAAAGGCAATATAGAAAAAAATTAATTATATATTAGAATTCATACAATATACGTAGTTTTTACAATTGTTCTCTACGAGTTTTCATTTTTTGAAAAGCATTGCAAAATAGACGAGATTGCATAAATTGAAAAGCATTGTATAAATTAAAATGCATTGCAAAATACCGATTAATTTGAGAGGCTGAGAAGGAGTGACGAGTAAAGGCTGAGCGGAGGCAGCGACCAATTAATTTGGAGAAGTAGGAATTTCAATTTTCTGATTTGGTGTGGGTTGTGTAGGGATATTTGGGCTGGGCTTAGCATAGTAAAAAAAAATTACTAGAGAAAAGAAAAGAAAATATATGTTAGAAGTGGGATTCAAACCTACACCCTCTTACAAGGCAAGAAAACCTAGCACCTTAGATCACTCAACCATTTTAACATTGATGTTTAATATTGCTTAGTAAATTAATATGTTCATTAAATTAAATAATATTTTTTTTTATTGGCCTAGGGTGGGCTAGACTGGATCCGCCACTGAGTTGAACCACAGTTATATATTCTCAAGTACATATAAACTAAAACTAATTTTATTCATACTAAATTTGCTACGTAAAAAATAAAAATATTCTTAGTAAACACCCAATAAATCAACCGATAAAATGCTCATGTTAATAAATATCCTTTCACAATCATCTAACTAATAACCCTTCTTATTAACCTCAGGATTTTGTGTCAAATTAAAGCAGGTTTTTCTTTTTCTCGTTGGAGGAAATTGGGATCAATAGATGCCTACTCGATTTACACTTCAAGCATCTTTGCCTTTGCCTTTTCTTTTCTTTCCTCTTTTACATTTATGATCAAATTGAATGCAAATTAATTAAAGTGACTTTAGGTTAGGTTTTTATTTTATTTTATGTATAAACTTGGCTTTAGGGTTTATTATTACATTATAACGTAACAATTAATTAGGTGATTATTCACGTGATAGTAGGTTAGTCATTTTTTCCCAATTCAGACCATTTTCTTCTGTACATTCTAGTGTCCCTTTTTCGGATCCAATTTTTACCGTGAGAGTTCATGCGAGTTCATATTTAGACATAGTGGAGTAAATAATATCATTAAATATTTCAAAGTATTTAGACCATTTTCTACTAATTCATCATTATCACCTTACATGGATAATTATATTATTTGGAATTGCATCTAACCTAAACTTTTGGTTTTATACTCAAACATATAAAAAAAAAATCTTTAGTCGCTGGTAAATTATATATTATATTCATCATTTATTTTGTTTCTCGTAATGAACCACAACGATTTTCAAATTTTAGTTTGCCAACAACTCCAAGAGAAAAATATTCTCACGTCTACAGCGATAACTACATACTATTCCCTCCGTCCCATATTAATTGTCCACTTTCACTGTTTATGCACGCGTTCGAGGAGGCCGGATGACACACTATTTGACCTAAAAAACTTTCGATTTTTTCTCAAATGTAGGTTAAGGATTAACGTACGTTCGAAAAAAAGTACGAATTTTTTTGGAGTCAAATAGTGAGTCATTCGATTTCCTCGAAATACGTGCACAAACAATAAAGTGACAGTTAATATGGGACGGAGGGAGTACTACATATGATTCATCAACAAGGAAACCATTAAAAAGAATCTTCCTTTTCCTCTCCTTTACCTAATATGTGTAAAAGGTTAATGTCGTTTAAATATTACTCCCTCCGTTCTTTTTTATTTGACGCCGACCAGTGAATCACGCATTTTAAGGGTATTGCCACGTGTCGGACTCCTATTCGTTCCTCTTCCTTCTTTGTCGCGTTTTTTTCTTTCTCTCTCTCCTTTCTTTCTTTTCTCCTCTGTCCGGCAAAATACTCCCTCTGGCCACCTTTCCCGTTCTCACCGCCGGCACAGAAAGGCGCGCAAGGACGAGACGAGCAAAACCCAGGTGGAACCGCTCCATTCGGCGGCGCGTGCAGCCCCCAAAAGCGGCCAAAGCCGTCGCGGCTCTAGCCACGCGCCGCCACACGCGCGCGCGTCCGACCTCCGTTTCGTCCGAAACCACCTGCGTTCTGCTCGTCTCGTCATTTCCGGCACGAATCTATGGTCACCTTCGTGATCATGTCGTCCAAACGTGTTTTATTGTCCGTTTAAAATCGGAGGAGGAAAGATAAAAGGACTGAAAAGTTGTTGACACCTCTATTCCGTGTCAGCCGCCGGTCTTCAAATTTTGTCCTCCAAGTTTTCCATTTCCCTCTTTTGCCCCGTGTGACACGTTGTACAAGCTGAAAACGACTCGTCGTTTGAGGACTAAAACGTCAAAACGTCAATAAACGGGCACAATGCCCAAAGGACGTCAAATAAAAAAGACCAGCGTTTTTGGGCTAAAACGTCAACTATTTCAGGACAGAGGGAGTATCAAACTCTATAAACAAGCATTAAGTCTCTCAACTTTATTACGATTGTACGAACTTAAAATTTAAATTAAGAATAATTTTTTTCAATTTAAAAAATATTTCTTTACCACTAGCTTAGCCATGTTGTACAACGTTTGTTTCGTTTTATCTAATCAACTTGAGCCACATCGTACCAAAAGCTTTTATGGAATCTTGCTGCTAGTTGAGTCTTATTATAATGATTTTAAAATATGTAACGGTAATTAAGTTTATTAATGATTAATTATAAATTACACAAAATCCAAGAAAAAAAGGCAAAATTAATGCATTGAGCTCAACAACAAAATTGTTGTTTTGTACACGAGAGAGACGTTAATGATATGGACATATTAATTAAGAGATTCCTCCTCGGGCATCCAATTTGATTAGATTGATGAAGTTCTATATTTTTACTGATATTTTATTACCGCAAGATAGTTTATGAATTATGACTATTCATAATTTCATTCATTAAGTAATACTCTTTCCGACTACAAATAATTGTCGCTTTAATTTTGAACACGCATATTAAGGAAGTCGGATGATTTACTATTTGACTCAAAAAAAATTCGTATTTTTTTTCGAACATACATTAATCCTTAACGTACGTTCGAGAAAAAATTAGGGACAAAATTGTTTCTAATAATGAGTCATTCGACCTTCTTAATATGCGTGCCCAAAATCAAAACAATAATTATTTATGACGGGAGAGAATAATAAGTAGTAAATTCAATTATTTTATATAAAAAAAATTACATTTTGTAAGTAATTTATTTTTTAACGAGTTAATCATTAATGAATCTAAATTTGAGATACACGTGCTTCAGAAGAAAAATAAATTGATGGGTTCCACCTCCACAACCCGTCAAGGGCGGCGACCAGAAAAGGTGAACATAAAAGAGAGAGAAGAAGGATTAGCCGCCTCTCCTTTCATCGTTTCGACCAACCATCGCTATAGCTTCTTTTGTCTCGTTGAGCAAATTCCACGAAATGTTCTGAAACTAAAAACAAAATCCCAAAAAAGAAGATGAATGACCCGCATTAATTATTTGATTGAACGAGTCTAGTCAATAAACCCGAGCCAGATGGCTATAAATGCACCACGTCTCAAAAAATATAGTATAATTTATAAATGCACTAACATTAACAATTTTGTACTTATTGTCTTTTCCAATTGTTGTTTTCTATTTTTTTTATTATTCTCATATGAATTATAAATGCTACACATACTCATTTTTGATTGCCTGGATTTTTTTTTGGGGTTGAATCACATCATTCGTTCTTGCTGTAGGCTACATTGTCCAATTTGGTCTTTGTGGTGTAAGCTTATTTGAGGTAGTAAGATATAAACCGGTTAATATGATTTCCTTGTGACATGTGACCAGCTTACTATGTTAACATGTTACTTAATTTGGTGTCTATAATGGTATAATGTATGGTTTTAAAACTCGGCCTGATCCCATCGACTCACTTAAAAAATTTGTGACCTAGGTCAGGTGGGATTTTTGCAAAGGTCTTTTATTTCTAAAACCTGTGTAAGACCCGTTGCCTCGGCCTAAGACCCGACGACGCGGGTGACCCATAGACGGGGCTCGTGTGAGCTATGGGTAAGTTGCACGAGTTTTGTTTTCTAGCTTCTTAATTGTCTGGAAAACAAACTGAGACTAAATTATTTAGGAAAGTGTATAGTTCTTTTAAATATTATTTTTTCTTACATGTATTAAATATTTTTATTTTCCATACTTTTCTTATAATGTGGATATGTTTTTTTATTGATATTATTTTCTCAGATTAAATGAATTATAATTATACTATTTGAGTTAGGGTAATATCTTAGTATTAATCAAGCATCTTCCACTTAATTAAATGTAATATACTAATTTTCACGGTTTTATCAAAATGTCTCATTCTATAAAAAGATCAACTCCTCTTATATTTACTTTTTATTTCTCTTATCTTCTTAACGTGGGACTTTGGTTCGCATACCCCAACAATCTCCCACCGAATTCAAGTTCCTTTCAGAGATTCACCGAATTGAGTAAAGCCCACCATTTGGCACATCAAGTCACACGAGTATGGAATCACTCATCACACTTCGCGCTCAATCTATGGAGCTAAACCCACCATTTGGCCCATCAAGTCGCAAGTGTATGTTATCACCCATCACATTCGCGCTCAATCTATTGAGCTACCATTTAACCCATCAACTCTAGTTTAGCCTAGAGATTCACCATGTGCCTTCAACATCATCAGGGTATTATTTATGGCCATCAAACCAGACCTCGTGCATTGAGCCTTGACCCTCATCCATATACTCGTCCCACGGAACCATCACGTTCACCGAACTAAGTAAAACCCACTATTTGGCTCATCAAGTCACACAAATATGGAATCACCCATCACACTTCGCACTAAATTTATTGAGCTAAGCCCACCATTTGGCCCATCAAGTTACACAAGTATGGAATCACCCATCACACTTCGCACTCAATCTATTAAGCTACCATTTGACCCATCAACTCTAGTTCAACCTGAAAATTCACTGTGTGCCGTCTCACGAATCCATTAGGTCCAACCCATAAGTTCATTGAACCGTTACTATTTGTTGGATAAATAAAAGCCCACATGTGTCTTTTAATTAAATGATATTGTCTGCTCTGAACCTGAGTTCAAACCCGTACGGTATTTTAATATTTACTCCTCTTATATTTATTTTAAAAATTTTTCGATGTGAGATTTTAGTTGGCATACACCAACATAACTTTGTTAAGCATGTTTATACCCTAAGAATCAAATTAAATAAAAAAATATCCAATCACTTAATTATAAGTAAATAGTCGAGAGGAAACATCATTGCTAATGATAACTTTGGGAAGCTTCCATCAAATTAATTTAATTATAAAGTTAAATTAATCATTTTATTACATAAGGGAAATATGCTAAAATTAACCATTGTACAAATTATCTTTTAAATTAACCATTGTACAAATTTTGAAAATGTATATGTTAAAAACTTTATAATTTATAAAATATTTAATTTCGATCTCTATAGTTTTAAAATTTGCAATAGAAATCATATGGCTAGAGAAAACATGTAGTTAAAAAACTATAAATATTGGAGAAAATATGTACTCCCTCTGCGTTTTTATAATAGACGCGCAGAGGGCAATTTCCATTCTTCCAAAATAATTGACGCCTCGTGCGTTGTGTAGTTTTCCCTCCGTTCATTTACTTTTTTACCCCTTCAGACGACGTGTCGTTCTCCTTAAGAGGCGACATGTCACACGGCTTCGTGGTGGGAAACGGAATTCAAAGGACTGCAAATCGATGGCGGTGAAACGAAATTCACAAACTTGCTTTCAAAGCAGCCCTCTTCTCCCAATTCTCTCCCTCGCACATCCATTCCTTCCCATCTGAAACCAAATTTCCCAGAAATGGAAGGATTTTATTATCAGGATTCACAAGAAGACAGCTACTTTCACTTTGATAGCGCCGAGAATATGGTTGTGCCAGACTCCATTGGCGTTGATGACACAGGGATGGGTTTGATTGAAGATGAGAAGGCCGTATCTGACGAAATTGTTGAAGATACGTATGCGAAGGATGAGAATGCAAGCTTAATTGAGGACATCTATGGGCAAGAAGAGAGTTCCTTGTTGAAGGTCAGTGGCGGAGAATCCAACGGTGGGCAGACGGAGCATCCTATTTTTAGGGTTTGTAAATCTGCAATCAGACTGAGAGAGGTAAAAGCAAAACCCCCTATGGATTTTGATCTTAATGAATTACCTATGCTGGAAACATCTCCCCCTTTCTCTCCGAGGCTTGAGAAAATCCATACTTTTGATTTGAATAAACGCCCACCTGTTGATGGTGATGAAGGGAAAGCCGAGATGTCCACAGTTGAGGTCGATGAAGAAAGGGACGTTGACCTCAACAAATTGCCAACTGCTGGTCGCTGGAAGTTTTCAGATGGTGTGGACGAGAGGGAGTTCATTCTAATGCTGCGCATCCTTGTACCAGGTTTCCATTAGAAAAATTAATTACGTTTATGCTTAAGTCTGATGGTGTTGAACAATTTAGCGTTATCGTTCATCCATGCCTTGTGTAAATTCTGGATTTATGTTGCTAGAATTTACAACATCCTGTAATTAAGTGGGTTATGGTTTTTGTGCATTTTTTGAACAGTCTATGTAAATATGCATATCATCAATATGCATTTGTATGTTTCCCACTCCAATTTTGAGTTTATGATGCCCTCTGGAATTTTGTTTTTCTCTTACAATATGTGACATTTTGTGTGGTTATATATGTGATTTAGAAGGGTTTTGTGTTGCAATCGCATGAGTTACATATAACATACACTAAACAATTCTAAAACAGAAGACATTTATTGAAGTGAAAGTTTTATTGAAGTGAAAGGGCAGGTACATAAAGGAGAGCATACACAGCCTGCAGAGGGTTTTGGCCAATGGGATAAGGGCGTTGCCCATGGTGAGGATGAACTCCTCTGCATCTAAACCATGGTCATCATAGTGCTGAAGAACAGCAGTCCTTGTCTCCTTCAGCCTGCGAACGATACCCTGCATAGCCTCAATCTGCTGTTCTGTGGACAGAAGCATGGTCTCCATGGTGATCACATCTTTGTGGAGGGCAGTCCCAATGGTGCCTGCGATCTGTAGGATATTTTCAACCTCACGTGGATCCATGGTGATGGTGTTGGATGAAGAAGGTTGTCAGAAAGATGTAAAGAGGTGTGTTTTCTTTTAAAATAAACTACAACTGGTTTTTTGATTATGCATAGGAGGTTGTGGCTTTTATAGAATGCCAATGTAGGTGGTGGATTCCCCTTCAATCTACGTAATTGGCCGGTTGACCGAGAGTTCCCTGGGTCAATGAATGTAATATATTCTCTGTACTCAATTCCCTTTTTTTCTTTCCTTTTCAATTCAAAACACCTAATCAATCTACAGTTTATCTCCTATTTTTTCTGGATTTATTGCCTTACTTTTCAGTTGCCTTTTGCAGGCGTGACAGTTGGAGAGTTTCAAGGAAACGGTGCACCCTTTGAGAAACCTACCTGACAGGTGTGTCGCATGCCCTGCATAAAAGTATAAATACAACTCAGTTCTATGCTACAAATAAATGCAGATAGTGGTGAGAGGATCGATCCCACAGAGACAAACTTGACTGATTCGTTGTTTCTTTTATAAATAACCAAGTAGAAAAACCAAGTTTTGGGTTGTAAATTCGTGGAAACAGAAATGTAAATGATTTAAACGAAAGTTGCATACAGAAATATGGTTGAAATGAGATTGAAATCAGTAGGAGAAAGACATCCCCGGTAGAGATATTAACGAAGTGACAATTCCAAGATGTTGATCATTGACAAAGGATTTTCAAAACCAATTTCATAGAGAAGTTATAGAGATACATCCAGGGGCGATCTCCAAGCCTCCTCCTACTCAAGTCACTCAAGGAGAAGCTCCTTTCGTGACCCTAACTCCCCTAACAATCAAGGATTGCTGGTTCATTGATATGATTAGGAAGGCCCTTCTCAAGACCTTGAGATGGACGCTACTGCAGTCCAGAATTCTCAAGACTCACCCTTTTCTTCTTCTAGTTTTAGGAATTACCCTATCACTAGTTGTCTACTCAGGTTCTCTATAGTGCAGAAACGCGGCACTACAGGGATTCTACTGTAATTAATTGTACCGAAATCCAAGTTGATCAAGCTCAAACACAATACAATCAAACTATCATTAAAACAAGCAAGAAAAGTGATATGAAACGTTTTTAATTAAGATCAAAACAAATCTCACAACAATTCGGAATTGTCAACCTCTGAATCTCTACCAGAGATGAAGGTTTTTAGTTACAAAACATAACGAAATGACAAAAGAAGTTCAAAACAGAAATTAACAAAATGCTGGAAATTCTGGAAAATAAGTGAAAAAGCTGGTTTTCTCCTCTAACTCCTTGCTCTCGTCTGATGCCTTCCTCTGCCGTTCTCCTCAGTCTAAATAGTCTTCTTTGGTGCCAAGATACTCCTCTCTAAGGTGAGTCAGCTCCCACTAGCAAGTCTCCATCCTTGGTGGTCTTCAAGACTTGGTGAATATTCTTGTTAAACACAAGGGGAATGTTGGTCTTTGTCTTCTAAGGACTTGCTAGGAGTGGAAGGAATGTTAACTGAACCCAAGAGGCCTTGTGCTACTAAAAACGGCTCCCAAGAAGACAGGAATCGCACTCATGAGAAAATAATTAATGCACGCAAAATCATGGTGAGTGCTGTCCAGGACTGGAAATGTCACAGCAGACTCATCTCAAGGCCTTGAGATGAGTCGGAATGCATCAGCAGAAAAAAATGCCAAGCCAACACGATTGATTGAGCTCTAATCTTTGACCTTTCTGCTCCTTTTCCTAATCCTGGGTCATTCAAGTGCAATTCTGGAAAAAGGAAGGAAAAAGGATCAAAGCAGCATGTTTATTGCTTCAAAAGCTAAGTAAAGAAGCAACAAGACTAAGTGGAATAACAATCAATCAAATCCCCCCACATTTGAACTACGCTTGCCCTCAAGCGTAAACACAGACTCAAAACACAAAGAAAAACACGAAGACAACACAGACACAGCACAGAAACAGCACCCCTTAGAATAGAACATCAACCCCTGGACTGATCTTCACACAAACACTTCAAGAATCAGCTCAATCAAGCAATGCTAAATACTCCAATCATCACAATTGTGCACATATTCAAACAGAGGTATGATAGCATGCTGATCACAAGGAAATAAAATCCTAGGGCCTATGTCTTCTCTTCCTTTGACTCAAAATCCAATCACTGCTGCTGGACACTCAAGCAAAATAATTTAAAAGCACAAACAATAATTAAAGAACAGAAATTGAAACACAAAGTGAGCCAAAGGCTTCTTTTATTCTATTTTTTTTCTTTTTCTTCCTTCTTTTTCTTCTTTTTTTTTCTTTTTGAGCTTTTCTATTTTTTTTTCTTTTTCTCAACCTTCTTTCCGTAATCTTTTCATTGCTTTTCTTTTTTTTTTCATCATCCTCCATCCACAAACCCTTTTTTCCTTCTTTATTTTTCAAACACACACGCATGCAGACCTTGATTTCTCACCATGGTGCTATGATCGGTCCAATCAAAGGGAGTTAGCACACAACCGACTGGAAGTTTCTCCATAATGGGATGATGGTGCCGAACCACCAACATCGTGCAGTCCAGAGGGCATGATAAGAAATCCACACAATTAAAATTAAAAGATACGCAAGCAAACAGAAAATAAAGGACTTAGCAGCAGTAGGAGGATAGGATCCTTATCCCATGATCTTGAGATGAGTAAGACAGATCAGCTCTAGCAAATCATTTCCTAGAATCAGCAAAACTAATCATACATCTATGCAAACAAATGCACAAGTTGTAATGCCTGAAGTATCTAGAATTGCAAGATGGAGCTGATTAATCAAGTGTTCACATGAGGATCAGATCAGAGGTTTCAATTCTATACAAAGGGGTGAAACACAACAAAAAAGAAAACGACTCAAGCATAAACAAAACAAACAGAAGCGCATGCAATAATTACTGAAATAAACATGCAGAGGAAAAGAAGGTACAAAAAAACAATTAACAGAAAAATCATGCAACAAAAATTAAAAACAAACATGCAAAAGAACAACAAAAACACAAACAAACACGAAAGTGTCTCCCCCCCACATTTAAAGAACACATTGTCCCCAATGTGAAAGAGAAACACACACAACAAACAAACAAACAGAACGAAAAGGAATTAAAAAGAAAAGGGAAACAGGAGAGAATAACCCGGGGCAAAGTTCAAGATCGGGGAGCAGCAGGAGGTTTTGGTCTGCCCATCTCAAGGCCTTGAGATGGGCCTGCTGCAGTGAAGCTGTTTTGGAGAAAATTAGTGTCCAAAGGAAGAAGTGCGAAACGACATGGGTTGCCTCCCATGTAGCGTCCCTGTTTATAGTCTTGGACTCGACTAAGCTGCGCTGGTTCAGACTGTATCATTGGGTAGCTCCAGTGTGGTGCTCTCCACATTTTGCTCTTGAAAACCTTCATAAAAGGGCTTTAGGCGCTGCCCATTGACCTTGAACATCTTACCAGTCTGCAAACTCTGTATATCCACTGCACTATGGGGGTAAACATTAGTAATAACGTATGGACCAGTCCAACGAGTTCTGGGCTTACCTGCCAAGGTGTGAAATCTGGTGCTGTAGAGGGGGACTTTCTGCCCAGCTCTCAGGGTCTTGAGATGAATGTTCCTGTCATGGCACTTTTTTGCCTCAGCCTTAATGATGGCAGAATTCTCAAATGCTTCATTTCTTAACTTTTCCAACTCCTGGACTTGTAATTTCCTGTTCAATCCAGCTGATACGTCCAACTCCTTGACAAGATTTAGGATCTCAGGTCTGATTGGTAATTCATTTTGCAATCTCTCCACTTCATCATTGGACAAACCCTTACTAAGAACATACTCAAGTGGATCAATATCATTAATTTCAGAAACGTCATCAACCAAAGGATCAATAACATCTAAGAAATTAACACAGTGTACATTTTCAGGATGTTCAATCGCTTCATACATATTAAATTTAATTGTTTCTTCACCAAATTCAAGCGTTAAACACCCATCATACACATCAATTTTAGCACGGGCTGTTCTCAAAAAAGGTCTACCAAGAATCACATCAGTAGTCTTAGTAACATCCTCATTTTGCATGTCAACAATATAGAAGTCTACTGGAAAAATAAAGTCATTTACCTGCACCAAGACATCCTCTACTACTCCAACGGGGTAGACTACGGATCTATCAGCAAGTTGTATAACAACTCTAGTTTCCTTAAGATTTCCAATATTCAAAGTTTTAAAAATGGAAAGAGACATGACATTAATACCTGCTCCAAGATCGCACAAGGCTTTCTCTACTTCCTTGCTCCCGATTTTAGAAGGTATCACAAAGGTACCTTGATCTTTGCATTTTGTAGGAAGCTCTTTTTGTAAAATAGCGGAAACATTTTCGTTAAAGCTCACTGTTTCTATGCCTGCTAATTTCGTTTTGTTAGTACATAAATCCTTTAAGAATTTAGCATACTTAGGGACCTGAGATATCATGTCTAGCAGTGGCACATTAATAGCAACTTTTCTAAAAACTTCAAGAATTTTTTGCTCATCCTTCTCCTTCTTGGCTTTTGAAGGCCTTTCGGGAAAAGGAAAAGGTGGTACCTGAGGATTGGAAGTTTCTTTCCGTGCTTCTGGAGTTGGAATGGATGCTTCACCTACTGGAGTAGATGATTCACGCAACATTTCTGTTTCAGATTCTTGTGGCTGTTCTGGTCGGTTCGTCTCAGGGCCTTGAGATGAACTGACCCTGGGTGGCAGATCTTTTCCACTTCGTAAAGTCATGGCATTTACAACATGCCTAGGATTGTCTACTGTGTTGGATGGCAATTGCCCTGATGTGTTCTGCTGATTCATGGTGAGCTGTCCAATCTGTTTTTGGAGGTCAGCTATGGTAGCTTGGGTTGATTGCATAAATGGTTGAAGGATTTTTTTAAGTGTTTCTTCAAGTGGTGGTGGAGGTGGAGCAGTAAGTTGCAACGGTTGTGGAGGTGCTGGTAACTGTGGGAGTTGAGGTTGAGCTGGGGGCGGACTGTTTTGGTAGTTTTGTTGTGATCTAGGCATGAAATTCTTCCATTCAAATGGAGGTTGAGTTTGATTCGGACCCCACCCATAATGAGGGTAGTTTTTCCAACCTGGATTGTTGTGGTTGGAGTAGGAGTTGCCTTGATGAGGCATAGCAGCATTGACTTGCTCAGCTGGTTCAGCTACAAGTGGGCATTCGTGAGTCATATGACCGATTTGACAACAAACTCCACAAGGTGTTACTTGTTGAGGTGGGATTTGTTGTATTTGTGCAATGGTGGCTGGAAAGTTTTTCATAAATGTAGAGACTTCTTCCATGTGTCTCTCAAGAGCAGCCACGTTGAGATTTTGTGCAGAGGTGGTACGGTCATGAGCTCCATTTTGTTGGCAATTATCTGCCAAAGTTTGAATGAGAGCCCTTGCTCGACTTGGTGTTAAGTCCAACAAGGCTCCACCAGCAGCTGAATCTAGCTTCTCTTTGTCCTTAATGCACATGCCATCATAGAAATATTGAATAAGCGATTGCTCGGGCACGCCATGTGTTGGACACACTTCTTGGAGGTCTTTAAACCTCTGATGGTATTCACCAAAAGACTCATCTCCTCGCTGCTGAATAGCAACAAGACTCTTCCTTGCAGCTCCGGCTTTGGTTGCTGACCAATATTTTTTTAGGAATGTGGCAGCCATGTCTGCCCAGGAGTTGATGGAGTTGTGGGGAAGGCTGAAAAACCAGCTCTTGGCTGAATCTTCTAGAGACCACGGAAAGGCTCTTAGTTTAGCTCTCTCAAGAGTGACACCAGTTGGTTTTAAAGCATCACATTCAAATTGGAATTTTTGTAGGTGCTTGTAGGGATTTTCGGATGCATGACCCCTGAACTTGCTGAGGTTGTGCATAACGTTTGACTTCACGGCCCAGTCTTGTGGCACTGGACGGTAGTTGATACACAGGAAAGACTCCTGCTCTGCTCCTTGGTTGAGCTCTCTTAAGGTAGGTTCTGCTGGATCTGCCATTTCTGGTTCCGCAGGTTGGTCTATCTCAGGGTCCTGAGATGGATCAACTTCGGATTCTGAATTTGAACCTGATGAAGAAAGTTCGGAAAACTTCCTCTTCGAAAGTCTGAGAGTCGTTTCTGTTCTGGAAATTTCTGAAATGAAAGGTAGTGGTTGCGAGTTTGAAGACCTGGTCATGAACAAGAAAACAAAAAATCAGTACACGTTGTCCCCGGCAACGGCGCCAATTTATGACAGGTGTGTCGCATGCCCTGCATAAAAGTATAAATACAACTCAGTTCTATGCTACAAATAAATGCAGATAGTGGTGAGAGGATCGATCCCACAGAGACAAACTTGACTGATTCGTTGTTTCTTTTATAAATAACCAAGTAGAAAAACCAAGTTTTGGGTTGTAAATTCGTGGAAACAGAAATGTAAATGATTTAAACGAAAGTTGCATACAGAAATATGGTTGAAATGAGATTGAAATCAGTAGGAGAAAGACATCCCCGGTAGAGATATTAACGAAGTGACAATTCCAAGATGTTGATCATTGACAAAGGATTTTCAAAACCAATTTCATAGAGAAGTTATAGAGATACATCCAGGGGCGATCTCCAAGCCTCCTCCTACTCAAGTCACTCAAGGAGAAGCTCCTTTCGTGACCCTAACTCCCCTAACAATCAAGGATTGCTGGTTCATTGATATGATTAGGAAGGCCCTTCTCAAGACCTTGAGATGGACGCTACTGCAGTCCAGAATTCTCAAGACTCACCCTTTTCTTCTTCTAGTTTTAGGAATTACCCTATCACTAGTTGTCTACTCAGGTTCTCTATAGTGCAGAAACGCGGCACTACAGGGATTCTACTGTAATTAATTGTACCGAAATCCAAGTTGATCAAGCTCAAACACAATACAATCAAACTATCATTAAAACAAGCAAGAAAAGTGATATGAAACGTTTTTAATTAAGATCAAAACAAATCTCACAACAATTCGGAATTGTCAACCTCTGAATCTCTACCAGAGATGAAGGTTTTTAGTTACAAAACATAACGAAATGACAAAAGAAGTTCAAAACAGAAATTAACAAAATGCTGGAAATTCTGGAAAATAAGTGAAAAAGCTGGTTTTCTCCTCTAACTCCTTGCTCTCGTCTGATGCCTTCCTCTGCCGTTCTCCTCAGTCTAAATAGTCTTCTTTGGTGCCAAGATACTCCTCTCTAAGGTGAGTCAGCTCCCACTAGCAAGTCTCCATCCTTGGTGGTCTTCAAGACTTGGTGAATATTCTTGTTAAACACAAGGGGAATGTTGGTCTTTGTCTTCTAAGGACTTGCTAGGAGTGGAAGGAATGTTAACTGAACCCAAGAGGCCTTGTGCTACTAAAAACGGCTCCCAAGAAGACAGGAATCGCACTCATGAGAAAATAATTAATGCACGCAAAATCATGGTGAGTGCTGTCCAGGACTGGAAATGTCACGGCAGACTCATCTCAAGGCCTTGAGATGAGTCGGAATGCATCAGCAGAAAAAAATGCCAAGCCAACACGATTGATTGAGCTCTAATCTTTGACCTTTCTGCTCCTTTTCCTAATCCTGGGTCATTCAAGTGCAATTCTGGAAAAAGGAAGGAAAAAGGATCAAAGCAGCATGTTTATTGCTTCAAAAGCTAAGTAAAGAAGCAACAAGACTAAGTGGAATAACAATCAATCACTACCAGGCATTCAATATCGTCTACACCTTGGGTGACTTGATGCTTCACCTCACAGGTGCTGTGGCCAAACTGGAGCATAAGGTCGTAGCCCTGAGGATGGCGTTGGAAGCTGTCAATGAGGCAACGGCAGAGCTTAACTTCGCTGCTAATAAGATCCCCGGGATTCCATTGAATGAATAGGACTTTATGTTAGCTAGTGTTCTATTTTAGGGGTCTGTTCCCTTTCAATCTATACCCCTGAAATTGTATTCTGTTTTATGTCGTGAATGGAAAATAGTTTGTTGAAGTAGTGTTGTTCTATTCTCTGTTTTGTGGTTCATTAGTTTTTACTTTCATGGATGTAGTTTGCAAAACAAAACAAAAAAACAGCAATACAAGTAGCAAGATTTGAAGGTGAATTCATTCAAATAACCCACACCAAGTTGTCCATTAAAAGATGCAATACCATTTCCTTTTTAACTGGTTGTTAACACTCCATACAAATGCACTATAACCTGGCAAGCTTATTTGAAAAATACATCCATCTCATAAAATCCATTCATTAATTATAAATGCAAAAAATAGAGTATTCTGGTGTGCAAAATCCATCCATTCAACAACTCCATTCATTAATGCTAAATGCAATATACAATTATACAGAGTATTCTGGTTTGCTAAATACAACCAGCAATATGCACTACAACTGCCAAGATTTCAAGCTGAATTCAATGTGATCCTACTACGACTAAATAACATCTGAATTCATTTGGAAATCTTGCCGAAAATCAACATAGACATACTATATTGTCATCAACTACAGCAAAAGGCAATATACAAAAACTTCCATCTGCAGATTCATCAAAAACTTCAATCTGCATTGTCATCACAAACTTCCATCTGCATTGTCTAAAACTTCATCTGCATTGTCAAAAACTCATATCTGTATTGTCAAAAACTTCATTACTGCGGATTCATCAAAAACTTCAATCTGCATTGTCATCACAAACTTCCATCTACATTGTCTAAAACTTCATCTGCATTGTCAACAACTTCCATCTGCATTGCCAAAAACTTCATCTGCATTGTCAAAAACTCATATCTACATTGTCAAAAAGTTCATTACTGCAGATTCATCAAAAACTTCAATCGCCATTGTCATCACAAACTTCCATCTGCATTGTCTAAAACTTCATCTGCATTGTCAAAAACTTCCATCTGCATTGTCAAAAACTTCATCTGCATTGTCAAAAACTCATATTTGCATTGTCAAAAAGTTCATTACTGCAGATTCATCAAAAACTTCAATCGCCATTGTCATCAACTACACCAAAAGGCATACTGCAGTTTCAACAACTCCCATCTACCATATACATATTCACAAGTTGAGGGACCTATGTACAATCCTGTAACAATAGAAAATTGAAACCAACTCAATCATTATATGCCAAACTGGATGTAACCAGCAATATGCACTCACCTCAAACAGAGTTAAAACATTCACCTGAAATAAGCTATGGAGATACGAGGCCATAAGCATTGTGAAGCACATCTGCAGGACACTGGATTGTGGGTGGCAGTTCCCCTGCTCTTGCAAGTGCTCTCTTGCTTATGTGAGGGATCTTGTATGTGTTACTCCCATCACATTTCAGAACTTCAATCATGCAGGTCTGCAATGTCAAGAAGATGTAGTTGCTCTTCCTCAACGAAAATGCCTGGTATGCGTTTTCAACAGCAGCAATTAATTGAGTAATGGACTTAGCACACTCTTTGCTTTGGAGTGACTGAATAGCTCTAAAAAAACCTAAGTCCAATACATTCAAGTTTGGAGAATTAGGAGGCTGGTTAACAATAGACAAATTCAATCCCGAAGCCTCTACTGCACACAAGAAATCAACATCAGCAACATGGACATGTGTCTTCGCGTTGTCTTGTTGAATAAAAATCCTTTCAAAAAGACTATCCCTAGGCCATTTACTTGCAATTGCTGGTAATACTTTGGAAATCATGAACTCCCTAATAACATTTCTAGTAATGTTTGAAATTGGTTTGATCTCCAAAGTTCCACGTGGTCTATTTTGGCTTGATCTAACAACAGCCACATGTTCTACTAAGGGGAACACCCCAATCTTACCATCAAATATACAATGTCCACTGGAATCATATCTAGGCCTCGCAACAGCCACTAAAAACATAACTTTAGGGATAAAATGAGAGTTTTTAATGGTTATTACTGGATCATTCTCGTCGCGGAGAAGATAATATCGTTGTGACTTCTTCGTCAAGTAGAACCACTTCTCATCAATATGAACTGTGTTATGCATATGCTTGAAGGCAGGTTGACGTGGTGCTGAGGATGGGTCGATACTTGAAAGGCAATGCTGAATTCTGGAAATCCGATTGTCTTCAGTCAGAGAGGGCTTGATTGCATTAGTATGACGCCTGATTGCTCCTTCCTTTAGCTTTTTACCGAGAAAGGTCGTGGACACATTTAGGTGAAGAGCAAGGCTGCGAAGGGTAGTCCTATTACTGAAGGGGATCTCTTTCATCCTATCAAGATCAAATTCTATCCTTTTCCTACCACAATTTTGGACTCTAAGACTCTGGTGATCGTGGATTCCAGAATCCCTCGCTCGTTTTCATAGCCTCTAAATTGATCTAATCCCCACTCCATACAACCTAGCCACCATTCTGGTTGATCCTTGCTTCAAAACACCATTTTCCATTCTTTCCAGGAGCATATAATATGCAGCCTGTCTTTCTGCACTCGTCAATTCCCTTTTGCGAACTAAAAAGTGTCACAAAATTGAGGGCAGAGATGAGAAAAACCAGTCATTGGAAAGCAGATATTAAGAAATTAATTTGGAAATAATAACCTTGAGCTTCCTCTGAAGATCGTCCTCCTTGCTCATTCAATTCTGGAATGTTGCCACCTTGATCGACCTCGTCATCCGCATTGCCGTTGATAGTGTTTGATCCAAAAAGAGCCGACGCGTTCGAATCTAAATCATCAAGCCCAGCCGCACTGATTGCGGGGGATTGCTGAGGCACGGCCAACTCATTAAGATCAAACCATAAAAAATCCATTCAAATTCAGCTGATTGGGGTTGGAACAAAAAATAGGGGAAGGACTCATGATGAGCAGAGGAGTGGGATAATTTAAATTTCAAACCCAATTTGGAATTCAAACGGAAATGTACTGTTGCTCGTGGAGGGAAACCTATAAGATTTTCAAATTTGGCGAGAATTTTGGGTGGAAATTTTGGCGGTCTAGGGTTTGAATCGCATGTGATTTTGGGAACAAAAGGTTGAGAGCGTTGTTCGTGTTGGAGAAGCTGAGCACGAAACGGTGCCGTTGGACTAGCTCAAGCCCACGCGTTGACAACGCCGCGACAAAACCTAGCAAGCACAGGGCCAAGCCCAGTCGCCTTAATCGGCGAGAAATGTGGGCCCGCGTCCAATATAAGAAAACGGAGGGAGTAACAAATATGGCTAGAGCCCACTTCACCGAAAAGTTGAACAAATTAATTAGAAACAATTTTAAAATATTAAAAAAGGAAAAAAAACTAATTTAACGTTTTTAATTTTCTTAAGATCAGCCATTTTTTTACATATTTTATCCAAAATTTACATACATTATTAATTTTTCATACTATTTGATTTGAATTACTAATAAAAAAGTTAGAATTGAATGTTTTAGTAAACTGTAGAATTTTATATCGCAAGTTTGAAATTTATAAAATCCAAAATATAAAATATTATAAACTTTAGGATTTTTGATATAGTTTTTCTTTTTTCTTTTGAAGAGTAATGTACGTACCTTTTGTACTTGCAAACGCGTTAGCTAGTAATTTTAATTTCTTAAATACAGCAATAATATAATGTTCATTTTTTTCATTTTAATATTAATAATAATATCTTTTTTCAGTATAAAAATAAAAGGAAAATGACCTCATTTATTAAAAAAGGCCTTTGACGCGATCACCGTCTAAAATGTATAAATATTTGTTTCATAAGATAGTTTAAATAAAGTATAAAAAATGAACTACACAATGTGAAATTAATTTGACAACTTTCTAAGTAATTTCATAAGTTAGGGAAAAAAAAGTAAAGATAGTAAGTAAAATGAGACGGTAAAAACGTTACGTTACAATTTGATTGGTCGAAAGTTTTAAAAATGACAGGCATTTCTTAGAAAAAAATACGTGTCAATTTAAACCAACCAATAAATATCCATCTCTCTTCTTTAGATTGAATAAATTAATCATAAAATTACGTTATTTATTTGAGATTAAATTTTTTAACATAAAATGTCATTAAAATGAATCCCGGGATATTTGGTTGGAAAAAATAAAAATCAATCCCAAAAAAAAACTTGGGACTATATTCGAGAAAATGACATTTCAACCAAATCTTACGAGAAGCTCAGTCACACAGCATAAAATCTTGTCATATCAAATGAAAGAAGCTGAAAGAAGGAATTGGTGAAAATAGCAGTGGTCTTGTCACTTAAATAAAGATTTTCTGGTTAAAAATTCATTATTTTGGACGCTAAACTTCCAGCAGTAATAATAATAAAGTAATAAAGAAAAAAAGTTACAGGATGAAAAACTAATCCCGATTATGCTAAACAGCTAAAGTATGCATGTGGTTCTAAACAAGGGAAATTCTTTGGTTGTCCTTTTGTTCACGGTAGGGAGTATAGCTGTCGGCACAACTTAATTAATCATAATTAATCATAATTAAGTTTGACAAATTGCAAATCCCATATGTTTTCTTATGCTTTTTCGTTGCACCTACAACATTGATTACTACTCCATTATAGTCGCCAAAATTGTTTATATGACCACTTTCATGATTGCGTAATTTGCTTTGTAAATTATTGGAAATTTATGAAAATAAAAAAATCGAATCGAAAAAACATTTTCTTAAAAGAATTTATTCCTTCGAGATAAAACGATCTCTTTTGACACGAAGTTAGGACTAGAACAACAAGAATCAATAATAGAATAATAAACAGAAAAGAAAATTTCTCAATTTTAATTGTGGTTTTTGTGTTGTGTTTTGGTTCGAAGGAGTTGATTGTATTTATAGGGAGGGAGAGGTTTTATGACCATTGGGAAACTAACTGTTATTATGACTTTATAGCTGTTAATATAGCCGTTGGTAATGTGATACAAATAATCTTTATAATACCTCAATTTTACAACAATATAAACTAATCAATTATAATTAGTTTCTTTACGTAGTTTTATTATACTATTATGTTACTTTTAACCGGTTGAGGAATTACAGTTTTCTAAATACCAACTCTTTTGAATCGAAATGGGGCTAGTGCTGTTGAAAATGGTTAGAGGACGAAGTAGCTAATCTTTTTTTTTTTTTTTTATTGATTAATTTACTTACTACGTTCATATAATTTCTCTAATTAGACTTTTGATTAATTAATTAATTTAGTCATCGTATTTATAAAAAGATCAAGCTCTTAAAATGATTAATTTAATATTTGTGTTCGTAAAAAATACCATTCGAATCCAAACATTTATAGAATTTTATATTTATTTCGAAAAAAATTCAATTCAACCCATAATTAATTAATTTAGTTCCTGTATTTGTAAAAGATTTCTGATCAAACCCGTAAATGATTAATTTAATCTTAAAAAAATTTAATCGGACTCTTATATTTATGAAATTTCATCTTTCTGCATGTGTTTGTAAATTTGGTTCAACTGAAACATATATAATTAATCTTTCTAATATTGCTAATAATTTCAATTCTTAACTTAGTCCCGGGTCTCTAGATAAGTATAAAGATACATTGGTAGATTTTTGGTCCCTAGAATATCATTTGACCATATAATGATTACCAAGATAGCTCAAAACATTACGTCAAAACCTGTAAAAAATCTTTGAAGTACTAAATTAAATAAATTTATCTTTAGAAACTAAATTAAACAAAGTACTATTACTATACTTTACCGATCAAAAATACTCCTTCTGTCCCTCATTACATGGCATTCACTGTTTACGCACGGGTCCCTAGGCGGCCCGGATGACGCACTATTTGACTCCAAAAAAATTCGTATTTTTTTCCGAACGTACGTTCGAAAAAAATTATGAAATTTTTTGGGGTTAATTAGTGAGTCATCCGGACAGCGTACGTTCGAAAAAAATTACGAAATTTTTTGGGGTTAAATAGTGAGTCATCCGAGCCGCTTAGGGACCCGTACGTAAACAGTGAACGACATGTAATTCAATCCAGAGGGAGTATCATTTAACCATCGGTATAGTTGCATTGTGTTTAGCCATCGCTAGCATAGAATAGAAGCATCCATTTCCACAAAAAAAGTGCCTTTCGTTTATTCTGTCTCCTACGCACGCACATGAAGACAAATCGGAGAAAGATTTTCATTTGGGCCCGAAATCTGTCAACGATCAGTGGCTCTCCGCATCTAATCAAATTATATTGTCTACGACCATTACTTTTAGCCTTTAAAACGAAAAATAGGAAAACTACTCCCCACTTGTCTAATCAATTTTCTACCGGTTGGATAAAAAATTAATGTCGTTTAAGTGTTGTCGAGTCTTGAAGGAGATTACTCTCTCGGCATGATCTTCTTTATACTCGAACCTCAAATCTGAGTTATGGATGGACCCAACTTGAATTTAAGATTTAATTTTACTAAAAAATAAATAAACTAGGAGTTAATTAGCTTTTACATGTCTTGTTCTGTTATTCATGATTTTTTAACTGATCATGATTCCAACTCATAATTTGGAGATAAATTAAGATCTATTTTTAATAGTTTAATTAATTTTGGATTGACTTTTTTTTTTATAATTCGACCATTAATCTCCGGGAGGCAAAATAAAATAAAATATATCTACTGGCTCTCAGAGCGGAATCAGCAGCACGTGGCATATGATTCCGTCATTGGTGGAACTAACCAAAAACGAAGAAGCAAAACCATTCAAAAGCAATAAAAAATAAGGAAAAAACTTCTTTCTCATTATCTTTTATTTTTTTCTCTTTTCAAATAAAAACTTAATTTTATTGTAATATTATTGGACATTAGAAAAAAAAAGATTTACTTTTCAAAAATAATTTATTATATTTTCAGATACTTTTTATTTTATTATAAATCAGCATTTAAATTATTTAGGAGACAAGCGTACCGTAACAAAAATCATATATGCTATACGTTCATTTAGCTGGTGCTAACAATGTGGGCTCATATGACATAATTAGTGATCTAATTCAATCAATTTTTATAATTTTTTGTTTGCGTCACTAGATTAAGTTAGGTTTAATCATATAATTGATTATTAATATTTTTGCACCGTCGGTCCGCTGTCGTTTTCTCTTTGATAGGAGAAGTAGAAATTCGAGAGTTAAATTAGTTATGAGAAAGTTCTAAAAAGAAAAGGAATTTGGAGACAGCAAATCAAAGGCTTTCCAGCTGGAAAAGAGTAGTCGCGGATAAAGTAGACAACTATCTTAGAAAAGTGAATATCGGAGCGCGATTTTCGAGAAAATTATACTCTTTTATTTAATTGATGATTATAAATATTAATTAATGTTCGATAAATAATACTTCCTCCGTTTTCAAATAACTGTCGCGCACGCATACCAATATTGGCCGGATGACTCACTATTTGATCCAAAAAAAATTCGTACTTTTTTTGTGGAAGTACATTAAGGATTAACGTACTTCCACAAAAAAAGTACGAATTTTTTTGGGATCAAATAGTGAGTCATCCGGCCAATATTGGTATGCGCGCGCGATAGTTATTTGAAAACGGAGGGAGTACTCCCTCCGGACGGTATTAAGTGGCGAAAACCTACGGAAAGTTACTGTATACTTTACTTGACTTTTTAGTATAAAACCTATTGAAAGTTACTGTGCTAAAAAGACAGTTAATACCGTCCGGAGGGAGTAATAAATATGTATTTTTTTAAATCACAAACATTGTAAAAAATAGTGTCCTACTAATTGTTAGAATATATAAATATGGATTTGTTTAGTACTCCCTCCGTTCCACTTTACCTGTCACTTTACTATTCCAGCACGCATTTCAAAGTGGTCGGAATATCAACTATATGATCTCGAAAAAATCCGAATTTTTTTTTCAACGTATATTTTTTCAACGTACGTGAAGAATTAATATACGTTGACGAAAAATTTCGGAATCTTTCGAGGTCATATAGTTACTATTCCGGCCGTTTTACAAAACGATAGGAATAGTAACTAGTGACAAGTAATTAGGAACGGAGGGAGTATAATTTAGGCCATCAAATTACAAACGGTACAAATAATTGGTGTAAATAGTTCGATATTTTAATTCATTTAGTAAAATACCGCTAGTTTGATTATAATTATACAGTAATTAGTATGAAACATTAATAAGATAGTGTCAATGAGTTTAAAATAGTTCAATTGATTTACTTTGGACCTAAAAACGTTTTAATTATCTAAAAACAGCAGAGCCGTAGTAGCTTACGTGCACACTCTGGAAGACTTGTCTTGATCTTGAGTTCATATTATTCTATCATGAATCCAACTAACACTGCTAGCTGCTATCATGTGGACTTTTCTTATGGCCGCCATAGCTTTCAAGCATCATCCATGTCTATTTATATAATGAAATGGTACTTTGGTTACTAATAACTTACTATTGATTAGTGAACGGAGTTTGGTAAGGATTAGGAGATATTGAAGTGATATACTCAAGAAAAAAAAATGATACTCGTAAGCGTGTAGATCAATTGATAGGGGTTGTTTTATTAACTAAAATTTTCAAGTTTGAACCGTAGATATATGTTAGTACGTTAAAATTGTAAAAGAATTTTATTGCTCTTGGAATGTTTGTGTAGCTCGAGTCCCGTACTAGTTAATATAGCGATCGCTTGATGCTAAATGATTTTGAAAAGAATAATGAAGTGAGTTAGTCAGTCAAGAGACAACAACTTGTTAAGCTACAACACAAGACTGTGGCAAAAGAAGAGAGAATACAAGTGAACCTGCTGGCTTGGGCCTATGTTCAACTGAAAAGCAGGATTGGGCCACAGCCAATAAACCCAATTGTAATTTTTTTACTCTCTTTATTTTTTAATAACTATTTTTCATGATGCCAACTCGACCCGGCCGGATCATAAGGCCTTTCAATAAGAGACCAAGTTCTAAAAATAAGAGCCCAAAAGTTATTTTTTCTTGTATAAAATTTATTTTTGCTTGAATTTTTATGCAACTCTGTCATGAGCAATTCACAATGCCAAATGTTTTTTTATTAGTTTATAGAAATAATTAGCTATTAACAGTAATATTATATACTAAAAAAAGAGATTAATCTCTGAAACGGTTAATTTATTTATTTTAAATTTAGATTACTCGAAATTTAGTATCTTTAACACTTACGGGTGGGCAAAATTTTCGTTACCTGAATTTCGAATTTTCTGTCCCGAGTTTTTTTGTTTAATTTCGGGTATTGAAAATTTCGGATCAGAAAAGTAATACCTAAAATTAATTTCGGAACGGAACGGGATCTAGTAAGGAAATTTCCGAAAATTTTCTCCCTTAATTAAAATTCTCATCTAACCTTATCCTTTCAAGTCCTTCCCTCAAATCATCACCACTCTCAATCCCTCACCTCACCGCATCACCATCTCCCGCCGCCTCAATTGCCATCTCCCACCGCCCTCGCCCTCACTGCATCACCATCTCCAGGCCACCATCCACCGCCGCCAACCATCATCGCTCTCTCTTCACCACTGCACCATCCATCCCCTCACCGTTGAATTACCATCACCGTAGCACCATCCTTCTCTCCTCACCGTTGAATCACATCTCTTGCTCTCAATTTCACCATCACCGATTCCCTCCCTCTCTCTCGGCAACCACGTAAGCATAGGAGAAAAGTGATTTCTCCCTCGTTCCTGCATACTCTTACTCATCATCATCGTCATCTACTCCTTTCTGTTTGTAATAAGGCATAAATTACTGTACTCTTCATCGATTCATTTGCTGTGATTTTGTGCATTATATGTTTATACAACTTGTTGGGTGATTATTTCGGATACCCGATTTTTGAACCCAAAAAAATTTCAAAAATTCAGGATCGGGTAGTTGATATGTGCAGTACGAGATGTGAAATTTTTTTGGTCAATTCGGAATACCCGTACCCGAAATTCCTGTTTACCCACCCCCACAGTAACACCACTGTCAGCAAAATGGGTGGGCTAAGGAGAATGAGTGGGCGTTGACATGTCGTCTCGTAATGTGCTAGAGCAACGAACGACAAGTCCCAGGTCCGGGGAACGACACGCCGTTCTGTTCTGCCACTTAAGAACAAAAGAAAATTAATAAAAAATGCACACTTTCACAGTTTCATTCTCCTTTTGCCGCAGAGTGGAATTTTCCGATCACCAGAACTACTGTGCGAGTTTTTTCAGCCGTGGACCTTGGAATCGGCGTATTCAGGTAAAGCCCACTACTGTTTCAGTTGTAGCAGGTCAAGTTTTGTTTTCTTCTTTCGCTTTTTCCTTACTCTTAGGCATAATTGAGCGCATATCTTGTTTTCAATGTGGAGGTGATCTGTTACATCAAATTCAGGTTAATGAATTCGTTAATGAGAGTGAATCAAAATGGGTTTTAGTTTTTTAAGCATTTCAAGATAAGCTATGAGGTTGTATAGATGGATTTGGTTGTCATGAGTACATGTTCATAGAATTCTATATCTCTTGCTTGAAGTTGTAGGAAGCTGAAATAGCAGCCAGTGTTAAATTTTTTTTATGTAGATTTGTTGCAAAACTCCTGAGCTCTGTAGAGTTTCAATATGGCAGAAAAGTTTTTAGTTTTGTTTTCTTTGTTTCCAAAAAATATGTTTTTGAAACGAGTGTTCGTAGTTATAGTGTAATGAAAGCTCACCTTTATGTTTAAGTAACTGATCCTTCACATTCTTCATTTTTCGTTTAATGATCAAGGTGATTCCACAATTTAGTAGTTCAAACTTGTAAATTCGAGTGATTAGCAATAGCATGTGATGCCGTGGTTGTTATGTATATAGTTCGAATAACAATTTCCTCCGTTTTGTAGCTTGTTGGAAGGTTCTCCCCTTTTGCTTCAATCAAGGAAGAATCCACTTCTGAATCATAACTTTCTTCCTCATTTGTCTTAGAAGAGTGTGTTACTACAATTGCCAAGATGGCCTATGAATTCGATGAGCAAAAGAGTGAGCAGTTTTTGAGCCTTTAACTTGTTTCTATTGCTGCAGGGCCTGTGGCAAAGAGATATTTTTTACAACACAACTCCATCAGTGTCTCTCTGCCAATAAGATTACTATTAACTGACTTTTGGCTGCTCTATGGAGAACCTGTAGTTTTTATCCCAATCCTGTAGCCAAGGAGGCAGATTTTTCTCCTCCTAGAGATTTCCACCCACAGAACTGCCTCTTTGGATCCCAATCCTTCTCGAGTTCAACCTCCCCTGCCTCTTCATCATGAAGTGAAGCAATTTCAACCCTAGCATGCCATATAATTTCTTTTTCGCCTCTTAAATACCTTTTGAGATCCTCATCTCTTTCATATTTCTACAAGTTGTCTTTCAATACTCCCGTCCTTCCTCCAATCTGCAGTGTCATCCGAAAGGGCCTGTCATTTTGAGTCAAATGTTTTCATATCAGAAAAGAGAAGGAGACTATCGAGATCAAGTTGAATAGGATGGCAGTTATTTGCTTCAGAATCGATTCTCTAGGGAATCCTTCGAATGCTGTTATTTCCAGATTTACCTTTAAGTACTATGAATGAGAAATCTCCAAAGAGCAGTCAGAACTGGCTATGTGAATAAGAATCTTGTTGAATATTTCTTAAGATCTTAAAGAATGTAGTCTCAACTTACGTGTTAGTAACTAATTCCCTTTGATTTTGCAGAAATAGGATTAGGTCTCATTGGCTTTGGCATCTTTTTCTCATTTCTTGGTGTACTTCTATTCTTTGACAGAGGATTACTTGCTTTGGGGAATGTAAGACTTCTTTTGATTGTTCTTCGTGACTTGAGAATTTACATACTTACTGTATAGGGAAAAGTTTAATTCTTCTAACTTTTTGTCTTTCTTTAATTAGATACTTTGGCTATCAGGGGTAGCTATTTTACTTGGTTGGCGTTCTACCTGGGACGTTTTTACTAACAGAGCTAATTATAAGGTATCAAATGATCTTTTTCTCAATCATCTATGACTGTACTGTTGTTTTTGATTGTTTCCTCTTTGATTAATTTTTTTTTTGAGATGGAAGGATTGTGATCTTTTAAATTTAGCAGTGAGCCATGCATTTTATTCTTCCTTTTAATGCTGGGCTAGTAGGTGAAGCATTGGCTTCATAGTTCTTATTTCTGTGCCATGACTCTCTTATCTTTCTTGCCTACATTTCATTCATATTTCAAAGTTCAGACCCTGTAAAACTTTTTATTGTAGACATCCATAAGAGGTTTCTGAAGGGTGTGATTTGTTCCTAACATACTCATCAGATCATTAGTTTAGATCATTAGAATGATTTGATTTGTTCCTTACAATACTCACCAGCTTCTCTAGTTTAGATCATTAGTTTTACCTCAGCATTATGTTTTCGCAGCTCATTAAATTTATTTGTTCAACTGGCAATCAGTCCCTTGCCAATTAGTGTGATGTGCATTCAATATTTTCATCTACTTCAAACACTGACAGCTAGTTTATCACAATTCGCGTTTCTTCTTCAGGGAACTGCGTCTTTTCTTTTGGGACTTTTTTTCATATTTGTCCGATGGCCAATTGTTGGTATAATTTTGGAACTATATGGTTGTATCAGCTTGTTTGGGTAAGTTTCTCATCTCCCTCTAAAATGCTGACCTGGATTAAATACTTATCCTGTTCCTCAAATGTGTCCTGATGTTTTTCTTCCAGTGGCTTTTGGCCTTCTATCAAGATGATCCTCTATCAAATTCCTGTTCTTGGGTGGATCACACAATATCCTATTCTGGTGAGTAATATCGATGCTCTTTGTAGGCTCCTTTGCAACCTTTGGTTTCTTCCCAATTTTCAGTTTTGTATTTCCATAAAAAACTAGTTTATACAATCTGTGTCTGAATTTTTTTGCTGTTACTGTTACTTTCCTTCTGCTTTGTATGAGATGTCTTACCCCATATTCTGGTTTGGAATGTGAACATCTGATCCATGCATTTATGCCACAGTTCTAATTAGTAATTTCAAATTTGATTCTGCTTGCTGCACCAAAGCTTTTCAAAACGGCTGGTTAGATGATTACAAATACTGTAATTTTGCTCGGTCTGTTATTTCCAGATGATGACAGCTTGTTCAATTTATGTTAGTGAGCATGCAAAGTGGAATCTTTTTTTGTGTTTATTTCTTAACTGTGTTTTCAGAAGAATGCTTTAAAAAATAGTTTACTCCTTTTTCAACTTTCTAATTCCTATAGTAACACAGTCACTTTAGATCCCAACAATCATTGCTTGTTAATTTAGTAGCAAGAGTTTTTTCCCAAGATTCCTATACTGGACTCTGACTGATTTCTTTTTCAACTTTCATTATGGAAAAGTACTGTTGTGTCCGATATCTAACAACTTACTTCGACGGATGCAGCTTCTTGGTCGCTTAAGTAGAGGCTCTGCTTGAAGAATTGGTTTTCTGGCACCGATTACCAGGATCTGAATTTCAGTCACTTCAATTATTAGTGTGAAGAGGCGGACGTAGGGTGGACAGGTAAAGAAGACATCATCAGAGGTTAGGAAAGAGATACGGGTCGATAAGTTCCCCATCGTCGTTCCTGTTCTGTACTTGATCGCGTGAAAAGAGCTAATCATACATCCTAACAAATCATATTCTTTTTCATCAAGTATATAACAAGTTATGTAACAGTAATAGATTTCTATCTTCGATTAAGACGATAATGACGATTTTGCATGATCTGCCACTGGGAATGTAGATTATGTGTTTGTTTGGAATGGGTGGAGAGGCTGAGAGTAAAAAGGAAGTTACTGCTCGGTGCCTTTAGAAATTTGGATTGAATTCCCCTAATCTATAGTAAAACCAATTAAATAAATAAAAAGGCAAAACAATCATTTTTATATTAGTTTATGCCAATATTCTAATTTTTTTTATAAAAATATTGTGTTAAAACTAATTTACGAAAAATATGTTTTTAAAACTAATGATTTGTTAATAAAATGTTCTCTTAGTTACTTTAATTATGCATGACTCATGCACTTACCTATAATTAACATTCAAAGTCATTACTTGTGTCACATTAATGTTGTTTTTGTCCACTTCACCTGCATTTGCTCAAATTGCTAGCCCTCCAGCACCACACCACCCTCACCGATTTACTCTCTTTCTTAAAAAACTACCTTCAACCCAGCAAAGTCATTGAAACCTTCCAAAACCAAGCGAAAAGACACCGATCGATGAAGGCATTACCATCTTCGTAGGGGAAGATGATGCATTTTCATGCCTTGAAAACTAATTAAGCATTTTTATGTTTAGTCAGTTCTGTATTACATTGTTTTAACACTTTCTTAACATACCCTCTTAATGAAATTGAAAACATGTATTGGGTTGGTTTTCAAACCAGAAGAACCTAGGCAGTTAAGAAACAGAAAGGGAAGGAAACTTTACCCATTTTCATTCATCAATTAAACAAACCCAGTTCGTAAATATTAAGAAATTAACATAGATTTCTTAAGTTAATGCCAAAGATCGAAGCAGCTATTGCTGAAACCAATCGGAGGACTACTGCTGATCTCATCGAGGTTGTCTTCATCACCATTCTCAATATCATTCTGATCAAGTAATAACTTTAACAGGTCAGTGAATCTGCCTCCTCCTTCACTGATGCCATAACAATTATCTGCTTCGAGTTCTTGCTGTCCCTTATAGTTGTCAAAATTGGAACCTATTACATCTTCAGTACTACTACAACTTAGCCCAACAATAGTTGTATTAACACTCCATTCTTCAACACCACTTGCATTCGATTCCGCAACATATTCAATACTGCTATTATTCGAGGACCGATCACCACCATTTTCAATGTTGTTATGATCAAGCAAGAGGTTAGCAAATGTGCCTCCTCCATCAGTGATCATGCCATAGTAGTTACCTTCCTATCAATTATAGTCTGAAAGATTAGAACTGGAAACTTTAGTACTACTGTAGCTTAGCACCATGAATGTTGCTGTCTGATCAACAGTTTACAGCGGTCTTCAACACCACTAGAATTGGCAGGGCTGATTCCAGAGTTGACATTTGTTTTGGCTCTTCAGTAGCGATTGGACAAACATCAGAAAATTTCCTCTTCAGGGTAGGAATGATAGGTTCAGCATCACAAAGAACAGAAGCGCCTCTCCCTTCCCCTTTCCCTTCATTCTTTCTAAGGATGCAAATCACAACATCATCCGAAAGAGCAGAACAGGAATATTCAAGCAATGACAGAACGATGGACTTTGAGTGGGTGAATGTTGATCTAGATTGGGGAACAAGTATGATTATGTGTTTGTTTGGAATAATTGCTTAACTTAGGTAAAACCATAAGATTTCGTAGTAAATTTGTAGAGTATGTAATACCATGAGTTCATATGCATAGGTGAAACCTTCCTAATTAAACAGTTAGTTGTTGTGATTGATTTGTTAAGTATCATAAATTGTCCTTAACACAATATTGGGAATTATGAACTCTAAATAAAATTTTACGAAGAATAATAATTAGTTACGATAACTAAACGAAAACTATACGAATAAAATGATTCGAACTTAATTAATTAAGGAACCGAAATTTGTATGCTAACGTGAAGTGGTTGATGACTCATCCTTCCATTAATTAAGTGGTAGAAGAATTAGCAATTAAATGGTGGTATTGGGACAACAAATCATTTTCCTTTTCTTCATTTTTCTTCTTTTCGGCTCCTTGGTATAAGAAAGCTAGAATTGCACTTGTGTTAGTTGTGTTTACCCGAAGAGAAGGGAGGTGTGTTGGTTCAATTTCAAGGTTAGTCCTACTCTAAACTCCTCTTCCTTAAGTTGTTCATTTTCCTTTCTAATTAAACCCTTGTGAAATTGAATAGATTAAGTGAAGATAATTGGTTAAAATTGGGTAAAGATTAACTTGGATGATTGGTTAAAGAACATGCATGTCAAGAATTTTGATGATTTGATTTGGGTTGAGTAGGAAATTGGAAATAAAAGCTTTGATGTTGAAAAAGAAAACAAAATTAGATCAATTAATTAAGGTTAAATGGAAGTTTTGGAGCTGAAAAACTAAATTTTGAATTATTTAATAGTTCTGGAATTCTGGTAAAAAATACAGACAAAATATACATACATACTGTTTAGTCTCTGAATTTACGAAGATGGTGAATTTTGGTCCTTAAACTTTATATATTTGCAGATTAGTTCCTGCACTAGGACTAGAAATTTGAAATGTTCTTTCTAGCTTTATAATGATGTATTTTGAATAATTAACGAGAGATGTTTTCATTTTGAGGATGATTTGAGAACTACAGATTCATTTTGATGTATTCTTTTCATTTTAATCGATAGTTTTTTTCTCTTTTTGTCCCTTCATCTTTCAAAATTGTTTGAAAAAGTCCCTTAATTTAAAAATTACATAAATTATTATTTACTTTCAATATTTGAATAAGTTAGTCATGTTATTTTCAGTTAATTTTTTAACATAGCCAACATAGCCAGTTGAAACGTTTGAAACTCCGTCACAGCCGATTATACTTGAGTTGAGTATAACTTATTGGTTTACACGTGTCATAGACTGCCACGGCAGCACGTGCGGGTGCTGTTTTCAATTGGCTAACATTTTTGTCTTCTCCGTTTCAGTATCAGTCCAAAACCATCCCAACCGAACCGAGAGCATCAACTCATACCAGATTCTCTCCTTTCTTCTCCCTCCGCTTTCCTTTCCTTTCTCTATATGCAGAATGCAAAACCCAACCATTACATAAATTCTCTGAATTCGATTTCTCTGTCTTTTCATACTTTACTGGAATCAAGTCCAAAAATGACTTCTTCTATCCTCCTTTCAAATCCGTTCTCTTCCATATCTTATCGCCCCAATAACCCAATTCGTCAATCTCTAAGACCCATTTTGTGTCTCTCATTCCTAAACCCCACAAAACCCCCAATTTTGAGATTCCTCAAACCAGCCCTTCTTTCTTCTCCTTCTAATTCCCTCCCGTTACTGAGGAAAATTTCTGCCCGTACTTCCATTAAAGACACTGATACAACCACCTCCACTTCGTCTTCTGTCCCGGAAGAGCCGCTGTTTTTGGGGGAGGACTCGGCGGCTTTTCAATTGGAGAAGCAAAAGATATCATCTTGGATATACTTCGGTCTGATTTTGGGTGTTGTTCTGTTTGTGTTGGATGTGGCTTGGATTGATAACTCTACTGGGTTTGGAAAGGATTTCATCCAAGCCGTTTCTAGTATTTCAGATAGTCCTGAGGTGGGTTTTCTATAACTTTTCTTATTTTTTTCCTCGCCAGTTTTGTTTATCTGTGCAGTCTCTTATAGTTTGCTGGCTTATGTTGCTCTTTTATAAGCAAAGATTCTATCTTTAGTATGCATGATGGAGTTGAATGTATGGTACTTCCTTAACTAGTGTATTGAAGGAGTTTTAGTTAGTATCTTTGAACTGAAACAGTGCTATGAGTGGAAAGTTTGTGCAACTCATGTTGCACTTTACCATTAAGTCTAGCAGGGAAGGAATTTAATGAAATGTTTGATAGGAAATGAATGACGTTTCCAAATTGTATCAAGTAGGGTGTGCAGGAACACAGTAAGGTTGAAACAATGGAATGAGACAGTTACGACAAAGAAATTATTGAGGTCAGAAGATATTCTGTTTGGTCCTGGTTATTAAAAGAAATAATTGAGTGGATGGTATCAACGGGTAGATTGAAAGGGAGGGATTGGAAATGCATAGGATAGCCATGTATAGGAAAGACTGGCATTTTATAGTACCACAATTACTCTTTTCAAGTTATTCTTCAATTCTCTAAATTATTACATGAAAGGGTATTGAATATTAATGCTTATGATCATCCCTCTGTGAAACAAGAATAGATTAGTCTGTTAATGTATTCAATGGTTATTTTTGTTGTTACTTTATCCTCCGAGTTAGATGACTCTGCATTTAGTACTACTTGGCAGTCCTGAAGAAGTATCTAATTCGTTGACGCTTGAAATACCTGCAGGCTGTTATGTTGATTTTTATTGTCATTTTTGCCACCGTCCACAGTGGTTTGGCTAGTCTTCGTGATTTTGGTGAGAAACTTATTGGAGAGCGTGCTTTCCGTGTATTGTTCGCTGGAGTCTCTCTTCCATTGGCAGTTAGCACTGTCGTGAGTTTTCACCCTTTTGATTGAATTCCTCGTACTCCTAAATCTGAAAAAAGTATGCTCACCATCTTTCTTACATCAATGGTTGCATTTTCAGGCGTACTTCATCAATCACAGATATGATGGATTGCAGTTATGGCAGCTCCAAAGTACCCCTGTTGTTCATGAACTCGTTTGGGTTTCTAATTTTATTTCCTTCTTTTTCCTCTATCCTTCAACCTTTAATCTACTAGAAGTAGCAGCTGTTGACAAGCCGAAAATGCATCTTTGGGAAACTGGAATAATGAGAATCACCAGGCACCCACAGGTATGGCGGCCTTCTGGTTCACTCTTTGTTTTCATTCATTGAAACCATTCGATATTTCTGATTTCTTGTAACTGGAGTCTGGGATGAACAACTCCACACACACACGCTGTTATTAACATCTAGCTATGCTCACTGTATTGGTTCTCAGATGGTTGGGCAGGTGATGTGGTGCCTGGCGCATACAGTTTGGATGGGGAACTCTGTAGCCGTTGCTGCATCTGTCGGTTTGATCGGACACCATTTGTTTGGAGTGTGGAATGGAGACAGAAGATTGGCTATACGTTACGGGGAGGCTTTTGAAGCCGTAAAGAGGAGAACAAGTGTAGTTCCATTTGCAGCGATTCTTGATGGTCGCCAAAAGTTACCTGAAGATTATTACAAGGAGTTTTTACGGTTGCCGTATTTGGTAATTACTGCATTGACATTAGGCGCGTATTTTGCACACCCACTTATGCAGGCTGCTAGTTTCAGGCTTCACTGGTAAGAGTATATCTTCTTGTCTGTGGTAACATATGTGATGTATAAGAATTGCTTATAGTGTTGATTAAAAAAGATGTAAAAAAAACAACTTGTTGATCTAACGGTGAGAGGTTGAAGAATCTGAGAAGTCAGATTATCTCAAAAGAGAAATTACCACTTCTGCTTTAATTGAGAAAATCATCCAATATCTGCATTAAGAAATCAAAAAAGTCCTTTCTTAACAAATTAAGAAAAAGAAAAAGAGAGGGAAATTGATATTATTTTTGTGTGAAATATAACGATTTTAATTGGGTGCAAGCAGACTTACGCAGTGTTTAGTACATCTGGATGTATTGTAGATCATACTCTCTAGCAAACACAAAAGGGACAATCCCTTGTGGCAGAGCAGCTTGCACTATTGCCAGTCTCAGTACTGTCTCTCTTAGCCCAACTCCAACAGATGCTATCGCCATCACCGCAGGGCCTCCTACAAATCTTGCCATTCTTTTCGCACATGCTATGATCCTTGGTTGCAAAGCCATGAATAATCCTTATAAATCACAATTACTAAACTAGAAACATTAAATATAAAGTTCCAGAGTTCCAGCAAGCATAAGATCAAATGAACAATAAAGTAGCAAACTTTAGTCTTCTACATCCATAATAATTAGTAAACAAGTAAACATCCTCAGTTCCTAAATCCATTAAGCTAATCTCTTAGGGTAACATACCGAATAAAGTTCGGTTGGTATTAGGAAAAAATTATCAACCGAATAACGTAAATTTCGGTTCGCTAATTATGGTTGGATAGTACGGTGCATATATCTCATATCTGCTACGTATACTTGTGCCGTTCGTATCAAGAGCCTATCGAATCTGCGTATGGTTCCAACTCCCCAAGATGGTGGGAGATGAAGATGCATATTACATAGTATGGAATATAGCGTCTCTTCCTTCTATTTCAACTACATATTTTTGGAAGAAGTTTGGAGCTTTCTAGGCCATAAAATAAAGAATCGACGCATCCTCCTTAATTGTGCAAGCTGATGTAACGGCATAAGTTCTCCTGCATCAAGAATTTGGGTAGATCGATTCATGATCACGTACGTCACCATTTCAAAAAAATTGGGTAGCGTTTGGCAGGAAAGGGGACACATCAATTGTTTTTCAACGGTATCTTGTTTCGCCCGACTAATCTGGATTTTTACCATATTACAACATCGGTATCTTTTGTAGGAGAAATTATTACATGTAGAGTTTCCTTCTTTTCTGGTATATGTCAATTATCATCGTATTGTTGGGACTAAAATGAGTTAATGACATCTTTTATCCCTTCATGCAATTTTTGTAATTAGAGGGACAAAAAATGTCAATAACCTATTAATTATTATATGACACGTTGGGTATAAGAATACCAATCGATCGAGAGGAGAATTCTTGTATGTGAAGCTTTTACTTTCCGCCTGCAGCGCAGCCAAGGAATGTGATCCAAATCTAACCCAACTTAACATTTTATTTTCTGGTATCTCATGTACGCCGTGTGGTCATATTTACTCATGACGTATCACTCACTATACGTGCCAAGCGCATTTGGTAAAGATGCAGAGTATGCATACTAGTGTTTTTAAATCCCTAATGAGTCAAGTTCCTATTCGTGTCAAGTCCAATCCTCGTACACCTAATGTGGCTTATACACTTGTATTAACAATTTTATACACCTCTGTTAAGATTTTGATACACTTGTATTAGCAAGTCAGATGACTCTCCGTGCGGTTTGCTCAATGTCAAAATTCGAACTTGAGAAGAGTTGACAAGTTTCTCGTTATTCGATCAAAACCGTTACTAATTATATATATAGGATATGATTACCAGATACCCAACTCTTACCACAACTTATGAAGGTTGCTTTTGTGTTGTCTTCTTGAAAATATTTCATGCCAAACATAAAATTAACATAGTAGATAAACCAGATCAACATATAAACATTGCTTTCACATTTGATCACGAAAAACAACTTGTTCCAATTGCATGCCTACTCACACAAAAATTCCCTCTAATCAAACCAATAGTATCCACTTGGTGGGTACCAATGTTCTTCCTCTCTTTCAACCTTTTGCACATTCCATAACACGTGTAACTAGAAGATTCTAATTACAATTTAGTGTACTCACATTCACTTGTCCTGCATCTATAAATACACCTGGTTTTATTAAACATTGCATTCAACAATTACATAAAAGTTTGTAGTTAAAAAAATACATTAGGTATCATAGTCGTAAAATCAGGTTCTGAAGGGGAAGATGCAGAAGTCAGTTGGAAAATTGTTGTGTTCTGAATCAGATTGTCTCTCCCACAAGAATCAAGTTGCAAGTGAGTCGGTCCACGGAACGAAATCCGCCGCGGAATGGCTCGGATGTGATGCTTGCCTAGAGGAAAATAAAGGGTGTAAGTGTGATCATAACATTGAACAAGATTCAACGAGTCCAGAAAATGGAATAGATTTGAAGCATTCTGTTGGTGCTAATTCTTCTTTTGGCCATGCTGTCATCAACATGATTGGCATGCTCATAGGTAAAAAAAAAACATCAGATTTTTCATTCCTTTTATAGTCGTTCGATCTTTCTTGCTCGTGGATGTAGGCATTCATTGTTGTGCGTGCCTTAAATAATTGCGCGATTTTCTATTAATTTTCTTGAGATTCTATTGCAGGTCTAGGGCAATTATCAACTCCATATGCTTTAGAGAATGGAGGTTGGGCTTCTTCATTCTTGCTTGTTGCACTAGGCATAACATGTGCATATAGTTCCTGCCTACTTGGAAAATGTCTTGACAAGAACCCTAAATCAAGAAGATATACGGATATCGGACAGAATGCTTTTGGGACGAAAGGAAGAGTTATTGCTTCGATCTTTGTGTATACAGAGATTTTCATGACACTTGTCTCCTACACCATTTCTCTTCATGATAACCTCATCACAGTATTCGCTGGGACGAGATTTTCCCTGCCATGGCTCCAAGTTTCTACATCTCAGCTGCTAACCATGATTGCAGTTCTGATAGCACTTCCTAGCCTGTGGCTCAGGAATCTATCCTCCATATCTTTCCTGTCATCAGCCGGAATTTTCATGTCATTCTTGATTTTCACTTCTGTAGCATTGGTTGCTATTCTTGGACAAGTGAACGCTAATCATACCATTCCTGTGCTCCAATTACAGAACATTCCTGCAATTTCTGGCCTTTACTTCTTTAGCTATGCAGGTCACATTGTTTTTCCTGACTTGTACAAATCCATGAAAGATCCTGCTATGTTCACCAAGGTGCACCTACTTCAATTCCTTTCCATTTATAATCCATGAGAGATTCAAATTGCAGTATAAGATGTCTAATTAACCACTAATTTGACCATTTTTTTCCTTCAGGTTTCGATTGTAAGTTTCACCGCGGTGACAACACTGTACATTTCTCTAGCATTTATGGGTGCAAAATTATTTGGGCCTGAAGTGAGTGCCCAAATCACCCTAAGCATGCCACCCCATCTAATCATCACAAAAATTGCTCTATGGGCAACTGTGCTTACTCCCATGACCAAATATGCACTCGAATTTGCGCCATTCGCCATGCAGCTCGAGCACTGCCTCCCTAGTTCCATGACCAACAGCAACAAAACGATCATAAGGGGAACCGCAGGTTCGATCCTGCTGATTGTAATCTTAGCCTTAGCTCTTTCGGTCCCTTTTTTCGAGCACGTCCTGAGCCTCACTGGCTCGCTTGTCAGCATCAGCATTTGCGTAGTCCTGCCGTGTGCTTTCTATTGCAAGATTTTCTGGGCTGAAATGTCTAAACCTGTCAGGATTCTCAATTTGGTTCTGATTGCGTTTGGTTCTGTTTTTGGGGTAATTGGAACTTTCTCTTCTGCAAAATTGCTCATCAGAAGTCTACAGAGAGCTCACTCTCGTACATGACTCTTTAGTTTTTTCTTATTGGTCCTGAAGAATAGTTGGGTTTTACTTATTGGTCCCTAAACAAACCTTCTTTTTTAAGGTGGACGGACTGATGTAAGAGGCCCAAGATGTAATCAAAGTAATCACGGCATAATAGTTGTTTAGATATATAAAAAATAAATCAACGTCCATAAATGTTATTTGTCTAAAAGTCTCAATTAACTCTCTACATTTACTAAAAGTTGACATTGCTCCTCTTGTTTGCACTAAAATTTCAAATAGGTCCCTAAATTTGCTTTTTATATTTAACAATTGAGGACAAAATGAATTTTTTCCTATATTTTTTTATTTTTATAAATTCAAGGGTAACTGAAATGAATAATAATAACAATTTGCGGAAATTAGTGAAAAATTAAATTTGAGATTAAGAAAGTTGATGCAAACAAGTAGAACAATATCGATTTTTATTAACCGTAAGATATTATTTAAGATTTTTGGTTAAAATTTGATATTATTTGAGATTAATGAACTTGGGGTAAATTATGTTCTAAAATAGACACACAACAAACATATAATCCGTGAAAAACTAAATTTGATGAATTAACAATTAAATTTTAGAACGTAATTCACCTCGACTTTGTTAAAAATATCTTTTTTTTATCCGAAATAAATTTGATAACTTACAAAATGATAGGTTTGTGGATTCATACAGATGATAATGGTGTTGATATAATAACTAAAGTGTTACCAAAATGTAAGTTTGAAACTTGTTATGAGATTACCAATTTAGCGATCATCTCCACATAGTTGTGAGGGGGGAGATATGATGGGTTTGTGGGCTCTCCCTTCCTATGTGGAGAAAAGCCCAGTAGGTGCAACCCTACTAATCTCACCTTTCTCGAGTAGAGAGAGTTAAGATTAGGAATATAGAGAGAGTTTTGTTTTTGGCAAGAAAATGAAACAAAAGTGAGAGAGAAGAGAGGAGAAATTTGTTTTTGGCAAGAAAATGAAACAAAAGTGAGAGAGAAGAGAGGAGAAACAATTTTGGCACAAACTCAAAGCTACTGTGAGAGATTCATCACTGCGACTTCGTTCATTGTTGGATCGGTCTGAAATTTGGTAATAGAACGCCTCACCTTTTTACAGCAGAATCAGTAGTAACCCCTCACTTCTTTCAAATGTAAAGGCCCGATAGAGAATGGATGCATCTATGTAACAAGGCGATGGAAATAGAAAGTCTTCGCCCTTTTCTGCAGAATCAGTAGTAACGCCTCACTTCTTTCAAATGAAAGGCGCGGTAGAGAATGGATACATCTCTTCTATTATATCTTGCCTCCAAAAACTAAGTTGACAAGGTTTTAAGCTGCTAAAGAGGCGAGGCCCAATTAAGTAGCAGACATGACAAAACCATCAGCAGAAAGTTAGTTAATTTCTTTGCTGAAAATTCAGTAGCATACATGACAAAACCCAATACCTAAGCAGATAATAGTGAAAACAATAGAAATAATTCATAAAGGTTTGGTGTTTATTTTCGCATTGCATAGAACAGGGGAAAAAAACTAAATCGAAGATAAAAAAAAACCCAAATAATGGATGAGATATGAGACGAATTCAAGCAAAAACACACTATAAAAAAGAAAAAAAGCATACCGTAGATGAATTAGAGAGAAAGAAGGGGCAAGGGTTTCTACAGATTCTGGCTCCAATCGCAGCGACCGAATTCTAGAAGATGAGAACACAAGAGACAGCCAAGGAGTGAGGTAGGTGACGACGAGAGAGTTCAGATTTGTCCTACTTACTTATTGAGGTTTTAAAGCACTAAAATGGTGTGTTTAACAACTAAACGACATCATTTTGAAGGAAAACAAAAGGAAAAAAATAATTTCAAGAGAGGGGGATTCGTACCCTTTCACTTTAGGAAGGGAGAAAGATTTAGCCACTGAATCAATGTTAGACTTTGATATATATATATATATATATATATAACCGGTTCTTTCGATTCTACGGTTCGGTTTATGGGTTTTAGATTTGAAGAACTGGACCGAACCGAAACTGTCCAGTTCGGTCCGGTTTTCCATAACGGTTCCTAAAAAAAACAAACTGGATCAAACCGGCAGTTCCAGTTCGATTTTCGGATCAGTCCGGTTTTTGTACACTCCTATACGTGCTCGAAAATGAAGAAAATTTATCTAAACGCGGTGTAAGAAAGGAAGGAGGTTTTCATGTTTTGCGGATCATCTGCGTCCAATGAGCCATGGCCCAGATAGAATTTCCACATTTTTGGGATCTTTGTGGCACAGAGAACTTTCTTTACTACCTTTGCTTGAACAAGTTGCATCAACAAACTTCCTTTTATAATAAATCAAATTTATGCTCAAAATGAGAATAATAATTTGTATTTATAGCAAGAGTAAAACAGTAGCGTCAACACAGTTCTAGATGTGGATGTTTTTTATCATTAGCATTCAAAATTTATTACAAACCTGCCAAATATACCATGCACATAACAGAAATCGCAACCCATCAAAATTACAGAACCACTCGAAATCTGACTGTAACCAGTCAAAAAAGAAGAGAAGTTTCAATGTAGAAAACAATTAATCATTACAAATGAGAGCTTTCTTCTATATCCTTAGCTAAGCTAATCCAATCTTTTTCTATTCACACTGCTACAAGCAATCAAATTCTAGCAAGTTCATCTACAATACCCATTTCCTCTCCTATCCAAGTAAACAAAGGATCGTGTCCTTCATTACATGATTCAAATACATAAAGCAAGAGACATGACTCTTATTTTGAAAAGGATGAGACGTTACTATTACACACAAGTATCAGGCAGTGATTTGAAGACGCACAAAGAAAGGTAAACCCAACAGTCAAAACTAATAGAAACTCAAAAAGTACAGCAGTTGCTGGTCATCTCTAGAATTTGATCACTGGGTAACCTTTGATTTCCTCCTCCATCCATCACACGGGATCCTTCCCACTATGTGACTGAACCTCAATTCACTTGCATTGGATGACAAAAGGCAAAACTTAATAGAATCGGCATCATAAGAAGTAATCAGGTGCTGGTTTTTTGGCAGGCATACCTCTCGACTCCTGCATTTCATTATAGCTTTTCAGTACGCCAAAATTTTATACAATAGAAAAATATTTACTTGTCAAGGCAGAAAAAATCACACACATGGGAACTCTACGTTTTTCACATGAATGTTATTGGGTAACTCAGGCACACTAGATCAAGATGAAGGATACTAGAACAGGGTGAACTGCAACAACTCATCAGTCATCACTACCATATTCAGAGATAGATCCGCCACACAGATTCTTTTTTCCCTATGATAATAATATGCAAATTTCTGATAAGTAAACCTTTCAGTATAAAGGAGATTTCTGAAGCAATTGCATCATTCACCCCTTATCCAAGATGCATCAAATCATAATATCACAAGGTTAATGACTAATGAGCATACAGCACTGTGCAGTTGTCGCTACGCACTTAAAGAACTGAATACGACAGTATTATTTTGGGAAAAAACTATTGTTTTTGGAGATCAGTCGAAGGACACAAACCTGGGGAGCAGCATCAAACACGCGAAACTGCTTGTTAAGATTCTCATCCAGCTCAAGTATCGCAGCAACATTTCCACATCTGCAACAGATCCAAGAAATAAGTTCATTAATCTAGAATAAATGAATCAAGTACTTCATATGAAAATTTACCTGTAACAGTACTTTGGAGCCGACCAGACAGTTACTATTTGATTCCTAAACATCCATTTATATCCTTCCATTACCAACTGATGAGCACGACAGATATAGTCAATGTTGTTTGAGTTGTTGAAAGATGTGACCACACTGCCACCAAATAGAAAACCAGCACCGCGTGGACTCAACCCCCAACCATCCACTATATCTTCAGGATCTGACCATAGGAGGTCACACATGGCACCATCATGAGGAACTTCTTGCTTCCTACCAATAGTTCGAATCTGACAAACTAGTAATGTCAGCACTTCAACCAATAAAGCTTTCAAAGGAAAAGGAAAAAAGGCCACAGTATTGATTCTTTGACCTGATCCAAACGGATAAGGCAGGGGAAAGACCACCACGGACACTAAAAATCATTCGTCAAAATGAAATCTAAAAATTAGTTTTTTACTTGGGGCCTATATGCACATCAATGCCTTTAATATGAAATATTTTCTTTGGAAGGAGATTGTGGATTTTTTTTAGCAACACAGTTTTCTTTAAACTAAGACACAGGCACACACAGTGGCATAACATGGTAATGTAGAGTGACCAAGAAATTTCATTTGAATGCTCTGCTTCTTTAAATATTACTACTGAATGCTAACTAGAGATATGAATAAAACAGAGAAAATTTCTTGAACGTATTTAACAAAACACCGGGAAAGGCATGAGAAAGTTTTATGGGTAGATAACATCACCTTGATCTGCAGCATCAACTGAAAGTTGTGCAGATTTCACTGCCAACTGGAAGGAACTAGCATGGTCAGTACCGTGCAAGAAAAGAAAGTTCCTACGTAACATGACAAATATAAACATCCATGAACACATCAAATATAACCCAAGAGATCACCTATCACTGAAAGAAGAAAACAACCAAATCAAGTGAAAGATAAATATTTCCTTACATCTATTTCCCATCAGATGCACTTGTGCGCATAAGATTAACTTGTTTAGACTTGTGCAAAATAAAACTGAAAAAAAAAAGACTGTACATTAAACAAAAAAGAACTATGATCACCTCATCTAAGTAATCAACATCAAGATCGCCAGAGTTATCAACGTTCCCAAACATAAAACCCAAAAACCGATTACCACCATCAGCTTCCTCATATTCCTCATCATCATCTGTCAAATAAACAAATCATAACTATCAGCACTGGCTCATAACATAAAGAAGAGAAGTGGGGGAAATGGAGTAAAAACAAGTGGGTTCGGAAACTTTCAACGGACACAAAGAATGTGGTTTTACCCATGCACTGATAACTGTATTCTAGCTTTTGTAAAAGAAATGAGAACTTTTGTGCTGCAGGATAATGCCAAACTTTTTTTCTAAGGAAAGGGTTCATGGTTATTTGGAGCACACAGTAATAAAAAACTAGCCCCAAAGTCATTGCATCGGTTTTATGCTATGCATTACAGAATTTTTTTTGATTTAATTATTGTTCCACATTCAGTGCCCATAATACCAGTTCTTATATTTAAAAGTGTTCACCAAAATAAGTAGTGATTAACCACAATGCCACTCACATCTCATAATACACTATGATGATGATAATATTAGACAAAACAAAACAACGAACCCTGCATGTTAGTTAAAAAATCTTCAAAACTCTAAGCAGATAGAAACAGCTGGTGTGACAACAGGACCAAGAAAGAAGAATGAAACTATAGTATTACATAAAGTAACAGGATGAGGATTAATGTGAAGCTCAATCAACAATGATATACACTCTCCGTTAAATATCAGAAGAACAAAAGCAAACTACAAAATCTCAAGTTTTTTACCTCATGATGTATCATTATCCTTGTACACGCTCCCGATTTCTCCTATCTCCATCTCATCATTGTCCACGATTTCATCTTCCTCAAAGCTATCCATTCTGTGCTCCTGCTCAAATCGCAAACTCGTGTTTTTACTTTCAGAATGGATATCAATACTATCTTCTTCTACATCAGAGAAATCACTGAAAGTTTCAATCTTCTTCTTCTTTCCTCTATAACCAATAAGACTCAGAAGTTTCTCCTTCCATATTACCAAAGGGCATTTCTCAACAAGCTCTTGGCGTTCATAAGCTTCAGTCAAAAACACACTAAACCTCTTCCCTCTCTCCGACACGTAGAAAATCCCGAAGTGCTTTAACAAAAGTCTCATCAACTTTTGTGGCATGACAAATTCCCGTCTGAAGTGAGTAAGATGATCAGTGACTAATCGCTTCTCAATCGTAAAACTAAGCAATTCATGCATAATGGCAATAGCTCTTTTATCGAATTCTCGTGACCCTGCTATAAGCCCCGTAGCATCGGCATATGGTGATAGATAAGGCATTTTCTGAAATTGCTCAATCTTCCCTCCATATCTATACACCTTCTTGTAATTAAGAGGAAATTTCAAGGGAAATGGCGACGTAAGCAATCCCGGTTTATGATCCTTAATTTCGGTAGCCCCTATAACCTTCTTCTCTAACTCTGTGACAGCCCAATCAGGATTCCAAGATACAAGCTCAAGATACCCAACTTCATCCCCAGGCACAGAAACAACCTTAAAAAGTTCAGGATAGCTATGCACCCATTTCTTCCTAAAATCAAGAGGCAAACTAAAATCCCTCCTAAGGTTCGCAATCTTATCCAACCGAAGCCTCCTATTTGCAGACATCATCAAACACCTAGTGACATGCTCTGCTGTTTTATCACTGTATTCCTCAATGATTCTCTCATGCTCCTTCACCAAATCCTCACCGGCTTTCGTCAACCCACACCATAATAATCCCCTTTGATCCTTATACAAATCGAAAATCTTCGGAGATTTCTGAAGAAAGTCGGACACTTTATGGGGTTTAGGCAAATTGAGCTTATTCCTGTATTGGTCAAGATTCCTTACCGGGATTATCATCTCCGGCTCCTCCTGTAATATCTCCATAATCGCTAGCACCTTCGATGTTATTTTCATCTTCTCCGTCACTATTTTGAGATCATGCACTCTTTTCATGCTACTCCTATCTCGAACCCGCTTACTTGTCGTCATGAATCGACTCTGCAACCAGGCAAACAAAGATTCCCCGTGACAGTTTCTTCTCACAGGCATATACACAAACACCTTGACTCCATTAAATTTGATCGCTGCTCTGTTCACATGGATCGTCATTGTATAATGTAATTCAAAATTCAAAAACGGTTCTGCAGAATCAGCAATAACGCCTCACTTCTTTCAAATGAAAAGGCGCGGTAGGGAATGGATGCATCTCTTTTCTTATATCTTCCCTCAAAAAACTAAGATGACAAGGTTTTAAGCTGCTAAAGAGGCGAAGCCCGATTAAGTAGCAGACATGACAAAACCATCAGCAGAAAGTTGGTTAATTTCTTTGCTGAAAATTCAGGAGCAGACATGACAAAACCCAGTACCTAAGCAGACAGTAGTGAAAACAACAGAAATAATTCATAAAGGTTTGATATTTATTTTCGCATTGCATAGAACAGGGGGGGAAAACTAAATCGAAGATAAAAAAACCCCAAATAATGGATGAGATATGAGACGAATTCAAGCAAAAACACACTATAAAAAAGAAAAAAGCATACCTTAGATGAATTAGAGAGAAAGAAGGGGCAAGGGTTTCTACAGATTCCGGCTCCAATCGCAGCGACCGAATTCTAGAAGATGAGAACACAAGAGAGAGCCAAGGAGCGAGGTAGGTGACGACGAGAGAGAGTTCAGATTTGTCCTACTTGTTGAGTTTTTAAAGCACCAAAACGGTGAGTTTCAGATTATTCATTCGCGACGGATGGCTCGCCAATCGTGACTACCAATAGTTCGATTTTGTTTATTCTAGCATTGCGAGATTTATAGAGTTTTTACTCTGTGACGTAAGGTTTTAAACCTTTCTTCTTTTATGGAAAAAAGAGAAAAAGAAAATGTCTGCCCTATAATATTAAAGTGACTGTACAATATGGTAACCAAAGAATTAATATTATTGACTTTTTTAATTCGTTTTTTCAGCAATTCAACATTTTTAAATCATATCTATATATAATTATGCACAAGATCTAATTATATTCGTAGTGTTTAAATTCTTTTTCTTTTTTTCTGGAAGGGAAGGATTCTCCTTCATTCTGTACATTTCCTGAGCAATTCACACATACAACAGCAATATGATTCATGTCAGAATCAACAACTGACAACATGTTACAAACAAACGCAGACAATGTTGTGTTTAACTAAAACACACGATGCATACAGCATCTTGGACATTGAATCGAATCGAATCTATCTAATCTGCAGTACAAGACTGCAATCTGGGATGGCACACTGTCGTGTAGGCAAGGTCGCTGTGTACAATGATCTTTGATTCCTTACTGTGAATCTCAGCATTCTAAAGACTAACCCCATGAAAATGCGGCAAATGATATCCCCGCGTAAGACGCGAATTGGCGTATGGAATTAAGACAGTTTCGAGAACATCAGACAATGCCGACTGCAAAAGAGTTAAGAGGTTGTGAGACTAACAAACTGATCCAAGTTATAAGATCAAGTACTGTGCATCAAATCATAATATCACAAGGTTAATGACTAATGAGCATACAGTACTGTGCAGTTTTTGCTACGCACTTGAAGAACTGAATACGACAGTATTATTTTAGGAAAAAACTATTGTTTTTGGAGATCAGTGGAAGGACACAAACCTGGGGAGCAGCATCAAACACGAGAAACTGCTTGTTAAGATTCTCATCCAGCTCAAGCATCGAAGCAACATTTCCACATCTGCAACAGATCCAAGAAATAAGTTCATTAATCTAGAATAAATGAATCAAGTACTTCATATGAAAATTTACCTGTAACAGTACTTTGGAGCCGACCAGACAGTTACTATTTGATTCCTAAACATCCACTTATATCCTTCCATTACCAACTGATGAGCATGAAAAATATAGTCAATGTTGTTTGAGTGGTTGAAAGATGTGACCACACTGCCACCAAATAGAAAACCAGCACCGCGTGGACTCAACCCCCAACCATCCACTATATCTTCAGGATCTGACCATAGGAGGTCACAAATGGCACCATCATGAGGAACTTCTTGCTTCCTATCAATAGTTCGAATCTGACAAACTAGTAATGTCAGCACTTCAACCAATAAAGCTTTCAAAGGAAAAGGAAAAAAGGCCACAGTATTGATTCTTTGACCTGATCCAACGTTGATATGGCAGGGGAAAGACCACCACGGACACTAAAAATCTTGTTCTCAATGAGAGCTGACAAACTGCAGTAGACCATGATCAGATATAGAAGCAGTGAACTTGTTAGGGAAGCTTAAATGGAGAGAGGAAAGGAAATAAAATTCACCCTTAAATGTCTAACAATATATTGTTAGCGGAAAGTATTATCATATACAAACAGCAAGCATAAAATGAATTGGTACATGAGAAGCTAAAGTAGCAATTAATACTATGTTTCCCTAATTAGGCAAGTGGATACCTCCTTGTGTTTTTGGAGCAAAATTCTATCAAACTCACATGACACTGGACCATGGCCAATGACAATTATGTACTGTTCAATTGTATCATAACATGAGTAGTATGTATTTGAGTCATCAATCCCATCCACTTACAAAGATTATGATGAAGCCACTGATGATTATAAGGTTATGCAGAAAAACACAAAGATTTCCAGTTACTTGAATTCTACTACTTACAAAATTTAAATTTAGAGACAGGAAAACAGTAACAAGGTTAACATGACAAATTAAGCTTTCCAGCATTCCTTTATGCACAAGGACACACAAACAAATAGCACTCATAATGCCTTACGTTTTGGTTTTCACCCTGTACTCTGAGTATGGCATATGAAGTTCCTCTGGGATTCCACAGAAGAAAAAAACATATGCTAGCAGTAGACAGATGCAATAAACTAGGTTCAGGTAAAGATGTGTCACCTCTAAATGGAAAACCAACAAGAGTATAACGACCAGAAATAGAGCTGACTCAATCAGACTGCCCAAGATGTCCAAACTACAACAATATTCATTATACACTAGAAAACCAATTTCTTCTGGCATAACTAATGGATACTTTAATTTTTTTTCACTGAGGTTATGAAGCAATGAATAAGTATAAGCACAAATATGAACCTGATAATGAAATAGTTTGAACTTCCAGTTCTTTATCCACGATCACATGTTCCTTTTCATCATCATTCTCCTCTTCCTCATCATAATTTTCATCATCAAACACAGAAGTTTTAGGACCCAGCGTTGCCAGAGAAACTTCAGAAAAAAAATATTCCTTCTTTGGCAGCAAGTAGTCCTCTTCACTAGCAGCTTGAATTTCTGGTCCCTCATACTGCTCATCAGTATCTTCATAATCAACTGCATCTTCAGCTTTCTCATCATAGTCTAGTAGCACAAGCCACACCAAACACAAAATCAGAAAATTTAACTAGAGACGGAATGCTATACTAACTTTGTCTTTTTCAAAATTCTCAAATGAATTGAAATTTTACTTTCGGGAACAGGATGTTAGGGATTTCAACCTATAACTAAAACAACCTGGTTATTACAAAATCCCTGAACAATTTCAACATCAAACTAGAAAATCAAAATCTATATAAAAAAAGAATAAGAAAAAACAAATTTAGGGGCTTACCTGATAAAAATTAGGGATTTACTCTTCTCCCTTCGATCTTCAAGCTTTGTCGACGGCAATGAAATGTCATGGGGTGGGATGAGAAGAAGAAAAGTTATTGTAATTGAAATAATAGCCGTGTTAAATTATGAAATAAATAACACCAGTCAGCGTGAAAAGAACGAAAAAGGGTAAATGATGTGTGTTTTTTACCTTGTCTTAATGGAAAGAAAAAAAGTAGCCGTTGCAGATAGAAACCCTAATTAACGAGCTAAACTTGATCATCAAGCAAGTCAGTTTCTACATTCTTTTCTAAATAGTCAGTCAATGTATATCAAAAACAAGAAAGGAAAAAAGTCACTCGATCAAACGGTTTCCGTTTTTTATCCAATGATCATCACTGATCAGTGATTAAAGTCAAATAATCAAACTATCAGCAATATTAATTAATAAGCCCAAAAAGCCCAAAAGCCCACAAAACTCTTCTATAGACCAGAAAACAGTCACCGCCTTTCCTCTTCCACCTTCAACCAATAGATAATTCACCGTCTTTGCTTTCTTTCTTATAAATTCATCTTAGTTTCCTCTTTCTCTCCAATAATCAAAGAAATGTTACTTTTTTGATGTTGCTTCTGTTGTTCCTTCCGATATCTGTAGGGTTTTCTTTGATCATCAGATTGATGTTCTTTCTTCCTCGCCGTCAATTTATTTACTGATATTTACTGATCAGTTTAACACCCACACCTTACTTTTTTGATTTCTTTCTTGATCACGTAAAGGAAGAAAGAAAGAAAGATTTCCTTTTCGTGTTTCTTGATTCTTGTTGGTTAATTATTTCTTCCGATTCTTGTGATTCTTGTAATTTGTTGTTGTGGTTTCGTCAATATCACCAACAACAATGGCCAACACCCTCCCTTACGGCCTGCAAACAGCCCTTCCTGGTACCCGATTCCAACCCACCAAAATAAAGCTCGTATCTTTTTATCTCGCCAACAAAATCTTGGGCCTCCAATCCGAAACTGAGGCAGCCTTTATCCCCGATCGCAATCTTTATGGCGATCAAGAACCCTGGGAGATTTTCAAGCTCTATGCCCCTGACTCTGATTATTACGATGACGGCGATGATGATGCGGTCAAGGATGTGTATTTGTTCACCCGCTTGAAAAAGATATCAAAGAACAGGATCGGTCGCACTGTTGGTAAAGGAACATGGCATGCAGAGAGCAAGGCGGATTATTATGAGGTTAAAGTAAAAGGCAAATGCTTTGATGCCTGTTTCAGAAGATACTCCTACAGAAACGAAGATTCCGACCACCACAAACGTTGGACGTTGCTTGAATATTCTTGTTCTGCTCTTTCGGATGATGTTGTGATCTGCATTCTTAGAAAGAATGAAGACAAAGCTGTTCCTGGTGATGCCCCCACCCCTACCCTAAAGAGGAAATCAGGTGTTTGTCCAATTGCCACGGAAGAGCCGAAGAGGATGAGATTTGAGGCTGAAATTGTCGAATCATCGCCGACCAATGACAACACTGAAATTATCCCTGCCATTGCTAGTGCTGTTGAAGACCATTGCAATACTGTTGATCAGACAGCTACATTTATGGTGCCAAGCTACAATAGTACTGTTGAAGATGTAGTAGGTTCCGATTCTAATCTGTCAAATTGGACCGACAGCTACAATGGCATGATCACTGATGAAGGATGGACATTCGCCAACCTCTTGCTTAATAGTGATCACTCCTCCTCCAATATCAGTAGTACTGAATGTTTTGTGGAATCGGCAACGAATTACAATTTTGAAGTTAGCCCTGCCACTGCCAGTGGTGTTGAAGAATGGAGTGTTTCTGAAATCGCCAAGCTACTGTGAAGATGTAAGTTCTGGTTATTCGCTTTGGGATTGGGTCGACAACTATAACCGCTATGACATGACTGGTGATCAGTACTCTTACAATGGTGTTTGATTGGAATGGAATGTCTATCTATAGTTTCTCTTTGTTTTCCAATAGAAGGCGGTAGGTTTATTTCATTTGCAATCTTATGTTGTGCAAGCTCTACAAGTAACTCAGATTTCCAATCTCTTACAATCACTTGAGAAATGACACTTCCGGGCAGTTTACATTTTTAATTTATGTGTAAAATAGCAAGTCTGACGAGAATGACATAACTTACCACTCATTATACGTACTCAACTCAAGCTCATCAATGGAGAATCGCATCCTTTTATCTCTCTTCCTTTTTCTTTTTTATATTTCCTTAACTGCTATTTTTCTTTATTTTATAGATTTTTAATTAATTTTTTAAATTCTAATTTATTACATTTCATATTTTAATGTCATAATATTTAAATTCTAATTGCTTATGTTTAATAGTAACATTTTGGTCAAATTAGTAGTTGACGCGGCACCACCATATACAATTGCTGATATGGTATCATTATAATGATACATTCTTTTTTCTTCCGCTTTCATATATAATTTTAGTTCTAGTTCATTACAAGAGATAAAAGGTTTTTGTATTAAAATATTCATTATTGTCACCTCACATTTTACAAATTATTAACAGTAAATTTTATAAAAACTATTAGAATAATAGTAAATTTTATAAAAATTATTAGAATAAATAATTTTATATAATTTAGTTAAACTAAATTTATAAACAAAATATAAAATTTCATAAATATTTCAGTAACAAATTGGTTCTTTGGTACTGCATGTGCATTCTCTCTCATTATAAATAAAACTTTCAGCAACTCTCACATCCATTCTAACATATTCATACTTATTAATTTTAATATATATCATGACCATAATTAACAACATTTCAATTATGGCAACTTTGACCATAGCTATTGTATCAATCTGCGTTGCAATTTTTGTCTTTCTAATAGTTAGAAAATTAAAAAATTATAAAAAAATTTATTAAGTTATTTAATTATTTTATCAATCACTAATTATTTTAATTTTTTAAAATATACTAATTAATTTGTTGAGGGTGATATTGATTCGAACCAATTAAAAATATAGGGAATTTACTATGACATTTATGATACAAATTCAGAATATTTAATTACAAATTAGATTAATTCCTCTATATTTTTCCTCCAATTTTTTACATAAATATGATCTCATTTTTTTCTAAGAATTTTAGTCTCCTATTCTAACAAAGTCATTCATGTCATCAAATAAATTAAAGTTTTCTTTGTTGTGAATAACGTCAACTTAAATTATTCTAAAATGAATTTAATTTTATTAATAAATGACATTATTGATTATGTATTATCCTATTATTTTTAAGAAAAAATAAAATTATGTAAAAATAATTTAATACAACATTATAAACATGCAAATGAACTTCAAATTATTTTCGATAACCGTAATTTATTTTTTCCATCTAAATAAATATAGTTTATGATTTGAGATAATTATAAATATATGAACTTATTCGATATTAGTTGGAAATTCTTAGGCAAGTGCAAAATATTAATTATAAAGATGATCGTTCCTTCTTCCAAATTCTCACAAATAAGAACTTGGATATCCATGTACAACATTCAAAGCCGTAAGTAACAAAATAACTCAGGGTTTTCTTTTCTAATTGCCTTACTTAAATTGTTATTTACTTTTCATTTCTATTTATGAGATTCGTTACTACCTATATCTTTAAAAAAAAAACTAACATACTATTGAAACATTATATAAAATAATCAAGACATAAAATTGTTAAGTTTATATTCCAAATTTTGACTTAATTGAGTATCATAGTATATGGATTTCTCTAAAAAAATTGCATATGTTTTGAATAGGGAAAAAAACCTTAAAATCAATCCGGATATTCAAAATTAATTCATAAAAATAACCCGAACATGAATTTTCTCAAGGAGTTGTATATGCTTTGTTTTTTAAAAATAAATTGAATAAAACGTTGTCTGTGATATGCTAATTAGATTAGACTAGTTATGGAGAAAAAATAAAAATTAAGCAACATCAAATTTAATTACCACTGAGAAATATAATGGATAAGTTTGAATATATCTTGGTTTATGACCGAGAAATTACTTTAGGTAAATTGGCTGAATTTTTTTTTTTTCAAATTTAAAAGTGACAATTATTATTGGATAAATTTTTTAATAGATTTATAAAAAGTTAAAAGAAAATTAAGGGTGTAATAGTCTTTTAAACAATAACTTAAGGATATAATAGATTTTTAAAAAATAAGGTCCTTCGTGCTTTAGGTAAATTGGTTGAACTATTTTTTCCCCAAATTTAAAAGCGACATTATTATTGGATAAAGTTTTTAATAAATTTATAAAAAATTAAAAGAAATTTAATGGTGTAATAAACTTTTAAACAATAACGTAAGGGTATAACAATTTTTTTTAAAATAAGGTTTTTCGTATTTTTTATATAGTATAGATATAGATATAGATATAAATATAGATAAAAAACAAATCAACGTCCATGAATGTTACTCCCTCCGTCCATTTTTAATGGACGCGAGGGAGTGAATCACGGTATTTTAGGGGAGTGACAGAGGCGTCAGCACGGTCGGCCACGTGTCAGCACGTCATTGGCTGCTTCTGCCTTTTCCCTCTCTCTTCTTTCTCTCTTTCTTTTTTTTCTTTCTTTCTCCTTCTGATCGAAAAATACTCCCTCTGTAAGCGTTTTCTGTTCTCACCTCCGCCACATAAAGGAGCGCAAGGACGAGACGAGCAAAACCCAGGTGGAACGGTACCAATCGGAGTCCGGACGCGCCGCCAAAAGCGGCCGAAGCCGTCGCGCGCTCCGGCCACGCGCCGCCACGCGCCGGCGCGTCCCGCCTCCGATCGGTCCGTCGCCACCTGCGTTTTGTTCGTCTCGTCATTTCCGTCACGAATCTATGGTCACCTTCGTGATATTGTCGTCCGAACATGTTTTATTGTCCATTTAAAATTGGAGGAGGAAAGATGAAGGACTGAAATGGCAGCAGCTTTTTCTGACACTGTCGTGTTCAGGTCTGCTGCCAAATGTCAAATTTCATCCTTCAATTTTTTCGTTTTCCTTTTTTGCCCTGTATGACGCGTAGCTCAGCATGAAAACGACGGGTCGTTTGAGGGCATTTTTGTAAGAACACCAATAAAGTGGACTGAAATGACAATCGCGTCAGTTAAAAATGGACGACGTTTTTGGGCTAAAACGTCTATTAAATAAGGACAGAGGGAGTATTTGTCTAAAAGTCTCAATTAACTCTCTACATTTATTAAAAATTGGCATTGCTCCTCTTGTTTGCACTAAAATTTCAAATAGGTCCTAAATTTGCTTTTTATATTTAACAATTGAGGTCAAAATGACTTTTATCCTATATTATTTTATTTTTATAAATTCAAGGGTAACTGAAATGAATAATAATTTGTGGAAATTAGTGAAAAACTAAATTTGAGATTAACAAAGTTGATGCCAACAAATATAATAATATCGATTTTTATTAACCGTAAGATATTATTTAATTTTTTTGATTAAAATTTAATATTATTTGAGATTAACGAACTTAGGGTAAATTATGTTCTAAAATAGACACAGTGAAAAACTAAATTTGATGAATTAACAATTAAATTTTAGAACGTAATTCATCCCGAGTTTGTTAAAAATATCTTTTTTTACCCGAATAAATTTGATAACCCACAAACATCTAAAATACTAATGAAAAGAATAGTTATGCGATCATTCTAAATTAAGTTCAAAATGCAATTTTTCATAAAAAACGATTTTCTTTTTGTCCTATGGCCAAAATGCAAAACGATATTTCTTTAGGAATATTAGTAATTTGCAATTTTGCATTATTAGCATTTTTCTTGCAAGAATTCGTCTTCCAAAGCTGTCGGTGGAAGCCCCTGGTGGGGTCATTCACAATATGTTCCACGCTTCGAATCCGGCCTGTTATCGCATAAGCCACGAGCACCTACTCCTTCATCAACCCAATCTCAGCCGTCCATCCATCCATTAACCTGTTCGACCTTTAACCACTGCTGCTACTACGACTCCTCCATTGCCACATCCGAAAAAGACACATCATCTAACACTCAAAAATCAATTCTTTCTTCCTTCTTGGTCACAAGTAGATCCATACCCACCAGCATTCACTTCTACCGATTCAATTTCTCCATTTTCCCTCCATTTAACGAATTGCGTCTCTCTGGTTTTCGCTCTACATTAGTGGGTAGCCATGAATAAGGCTATCTGGGTCGTCGTTTTGGTGGGTTTGGCGAGCTGTGCGTTGGTTGCAGATGGAGATAACTCAGAGAAGACCGTGGTGAAGACGGTGAGGGGGAAGAAGATGTGTATGAAAGGATGGGAATGTCCTTATTTCTCTGTTCACTGTTGTAATGAGACGATTTCAGATTTCTTCCAGACTTATCAGTTTGAGAATCTGTTCTCCAAGAGGAATTCACCTGTGGCTCTGGCCGTTGGATTCTGGGACTACCAGTCTTTCATCACCGCCTCCGTAATATTCCAGCCGCTGGGCTTCTGCACCACCGGCGGCCATCGAATGCAGATGTTGGAACTCGCCGCCTTCCTCGGCCATGTCGGCGCCAAAACTTCTTGTTAGTACAATTATGTTCTGCCTTTTTGTTTTTTTTGTTGTTGTTGTTGTTGAGTATATTATTATGCTTGCTGGTAGATTAAGTTGGTCCTTGCTTTATGGAGTTGTTAAGTTGGAAATTCTGATGTCAGAGAGTTTCTTGCATTGAGGTTATGCTATTGCTATAGATCACTTAGTTTGTAGGATTGGAAATATTAAGAACTCCTTCCCGTTTTGTTAGCTTATTTTCTTGATTCATGGGTGTTATTGATGATTCAGGTGGTTATGGAGTGGCAACCGGAGGGCCTACAGCATGGGGTCTTTGCTTCAACAGGGAATTGAGCCCTAGCCAGATTTATTGTGATGAAAACTACAAATACAAGTTCCCTTGCAGCCCTGGAGCTGAATACTACGGCCGTGGTGCTTTGCCAGTCTACTGGTACATTTTCATTTTGTCATGCTTTCTATCGGAATTACTAGTCACTTCATCATCCATTTCTCTCCACTTGAGTGCATTATGGTGATTCAACTGTGAATTCTAGAATTTGTAGGCAAAATTGTTAGTAGTATGATTTTGTGTTGCCATTGATTGGCTTTAGGTATTTGATTGATTCACAATTGTAAGATGGAGTCTTTATTTTTATTGGCATGGTAATTTCATTTCATCAATTACGCGTTTGTTGACAAAGGTGATGGTTATTGTAGGAACTACAACTATGGAGCTATTGGGGATGGTCTGAAGGTGGACTTGTTGAACCATCCCGAGTATTTGGAGCAAAATGCTACCATTGCCTTCATGGCTGCAATGTGGAAGTGGATGACACCAGTGAAGAAAGGGCAACCTTCAGCGCATGACGTTTTTGTTGGCAACTGGAAGCCCTCTAAAAATGATACTTTGGAAAAGAGAGTACCTGGTTTTGGTGCCACAATGAATATCCTCTATGGGGATTATACCTGCGGCAAGGGTAGTATCGATCCGATGAACACTATTATCACCTATTACTTGTATTACCTTGACCTGATGGGTGTCGGCCGAGAATTGGCAGGACCCCATGAAATTCTCAGTTGCGAGGAGCAGAAACCCTTCAACCCAACCCCTTCCACTCCCGCTGCATCTTCTTGAGCTTTCCGTACTGGTGTTAAGCAACTCATTCAAACCGATGTTCTCATAAATAAATAGTGGCGCGAACTAAGATTGTAAGATCATTTTCAACTCTAGTTTGTTTGTGAAAGCTTAAGTTATCTTTACAAATTATACGATATGGTTTGCCTGTGTGTCCTTGTAAATCTCCCTATTCATTATCTTAAACCACTTTTCGTGTGTGGTTATGTGTCGTATGTTTTGTATGTACCATTTTGTTAATCATTGTTTCAATTGAAAACTAAGTTGAAAACTATCAATAGATGAACTTATCGGAGATTCGTGTTTCGTTTGTTTGTGAATTTTAATGTCATACTTTGGATTTAAGCCTTTGGTTGTTTGAGGAATGTAATTTTCTATAAGCATATATGCTTATTCTCACTCATTTTGCCAGCAATGTCAGCAACTGCCCTCGTAGGATGCTGTGCTCTTTTGTCCTTGGAAGTATCACATTACACTATCAACATTCCTTTTCTTATTTTCCCCCCCTTGATATTCCCAAAAACATTTCTCCAGGGAGCTTCTGTTCTTTATTTAACTGCAACGATGTTTGACATTTCCCTTTCCCCGACGGCGCTTCAATCTGCCCACCTCCTCCACCTCCTCAACCCTATTTCATCCCCGATCACTTCAATTTCTTTCATTCTTCTTTTAATGGGATGTTAAGAAAGTTTTAGCTTCCCAAGAAACAATATGGTTCATATCAAAGGAGGGGAGGATGAAGGGGTACATCACCGCTCCACGAAACCAGTTCGATGGCCATCAGCTCTTGGCTTGAGGCCTGGATGCCCGTAGGATTTCCCTGTTCAAGCGAAAACCATGGCTATTGGCTCAGTAGGATCGCTGTGTTCGTGTGAAACCTGTTCGAGCTCGATCAATTCTTCTTTGCCTGATGATCAGTTGTTGGTATCTAGAGGATCATCACCAATTCCAGTCCATGTTGTGATTGTGATGGATGCATTGAAAGGCTTCTCTTGGGGTCCTCTGCAATGGGCTCTTGACCATTTCCAACAACCTGGCTGTACCATCACCATCTTGGTTGTCATGGCATGGATACCCCTTGCGCGTACGCTTCTTCTTCTGCTCTTTTATTTTTAACAACTTTTGCTCCTATAAATTCAGGTAACCCCAATCATGGTCAACTTTCAAGTGCCATGATTTCCTAATTGAATAAGGTTTTGTATTGTTGAGAACTAAATATCTCACCCATAGGAAATGATCTTGAGTTGTTCCACATTGCATTAAACTCGTATATAGAGAAACTACTTTATTTTTAGTAGGCTTATCCGGTGCAAATAAGATTAGTTATAATGTCATATAATTTAATCAACTTGAGAGTACTTGTGGTTCAAACCTAAAAGAATAAAAACCACATCACTGGTCTTTTTAGTACAGTGGTTTTTTAACATGATATCGATGAGAATCTATTTAATGAGATGGTCGGTAATTTGATCTTATAACTCTAGGTAGTTCCTTTTGATCTATGGGATAGTTTTATTTCCTAGGAAACATCGCATCTCACAATCATTTCCATATAAATATGGATTGAATTTGAAACTGATGTCTTTCAAGTTTTCAATTCTTTGCTAATTCCGTCTGCCCTTTGTTTTCCTTTTTTTGTATGAAATAGTTTCGTGCGATACATGGCAAGGTGTTTGGGGCCTATGGGAACCTGATTTTGGGGGTTTGTCCCACTCTAAAAGGTCCAATTGAATGGAAAAAATGACCAAAAGTCCCAGAAAATGAAGGGCATAGTGCAGCTTTATCAATAAAAAGGCTGTCTTTTTACGGTAATTACCATCTTATTAACGGAGCGATCCAACTAGTCTAAATTATTCTGTAATTTTTCGCAGGTTATTCCTCACATGAGAGTGGCTATGGGGCACCCAATGAGGCTGCTGGTTCTCGATAGGTAGAGACCAACAAGGGCTTCCAAAATTTCAAATTCTGCAAATAGTCCTTAAAGTTTTGGTATTTTCTTATTAATACTTCAAATTCGGCCCCAGACAAAGTTAATACTCCAAAACCTTATATTTAAAAGAAATGTGTTTTTGACAGACATCTGAGTAAGAACAAGAGATTCGATCGAATCGTGACGGAAGAAAGGGTCGATATGCCCAAGATCCGATCGATGATGGATCATCCTGATAATCAATATTCAACTCCTGCAGATTATTCCTCCCCAGCAACCATCCTACCTTCTCCTCAGATTATTCTTTCTGATGAATTGAGTCAACTTCTCAGGCGCATGCAAAATCTTTGGAAAAAAATATGAAAAAATCATAATTAAGAAACTGAAAAAACCACCAGAGTTTTTTTTTATCGAAAGTGTCAATCGTGAGACTCAAACTCGAGATTCTAATTTTTTCTGTTAATTTGATGCAGCAACCTGGATTAGAAATTACAAAAATGGTTGCACACTTTAAGATCTCTGGGATTCAATTGCACACCTAACGAAACTGGAAGTATTCACCTTGATTTGTCGCAATCCAAAATATATTAAATTAAACAATTTATCAAAAAGAAATGTCCCCATATTAAATTTTTAATTAGAATTGAAAAAATGAAGATTATATCTAAAGTCGGTAGACATAAATATTTAGGAATTGTCGCTGATTTTATTTTCTTGCTGCATAAATTAAATTGGGACTTGAAAATGGTCCTACTCATTCATGCGGGTGGCAATTCAATAACCATCTATTAACCAACGCGGAGTAATGACATTTTGAACCATATGTTCGAGCTGAAATTATTATCGAGAAAATTCTTATTAAAATTTCACTTTCTGGGTTAACAAAATATTCTTCATAGAAAGTAGAGGGTCTAAAATAACAACAAAAATAAATATAAGGTCCTATATAACCTTGGACTAGTTAAAAGGTCAATTTTTGTAATAACAATACTCGGTGTAGCCTCTTAAAGATGGTCTTAGTATTTCTTCGGTTTTGGAAAACTCCTTTTATGGTTACCTAATGACATTGACTTTGAGAATCACTTTACCTAACATTGTTGCTTTTGTTGATGCCCACCTGGCCACCTTCAATTTCAATATTAGAGAATTAGATTCACCTTCACTACTATATTTAGAAAGATTAATTTTTTTTAGTAGATCGCTTAAAAAAACAAACCTTTCTTCATCTTTTCAAATGGATAATTCATCTACAAATCATATGTCATTCAAACTTATTTAAAAAAGTAGTAATTTAGATTTTAAATTCAAATTCTTCTTATCACAATCATACTCAATCCAGAATTAATGATATGGTTATGATAAATAGAAAAACACTTGGAAAAATCAGAAAATAATAATAATGTGAAAATCCAAAACAAATAATAATAATAATAATACAGTAATTTCTGACAATTTGGAGTTGGAAAGAAAAGAGAAAAGAAGATCAGTGTATATCCACACCACAGCCTATTAAAGCTTACCTCTCTTCCATGTAAATATATTACTTTACTCTCTTCATCATCACTCTTTCTCCGATTCCTCACTTTTTCATCAGAACCCAGAAAGTGAAATCATCAAAAACAAAAGTTCAATTCCGTCGTCGTTGAGCGGCAGGCAAGGTGGATCAGGGGGCGGATCCTGTGCGGTTGGTGGACCTGGAGTGTTGGTTGAACATCGTCAGGGCCCTTGGGATTATGGGTTCCTGTTTGTCTGGGGAGACTGGCGCGAGCGGCGCGCATACATCGTCGTCTTTGTCGCCTGGGACGCCGGATTCCAGGGGGCAATTGATGTCGCCTTCTAGGAAAAGAATGCTGCAAATGAAGAGGAGTGATTCTAAGGTTGAGTTGCGGCTTCATAGGGTTCCTGGCAGGTTCTTTTTGAACACCTCCACTGATATTTCCTCCATGTTCAGTAAGCAAGGCAAGAAAGGGATCAATCAGGATTCCATGGTCGTCTGGCAGGTATTTTTTCTGCTTCTTTTGAGCTGGGTTCTATTTTTGTTTGTTTGTTTAGTTTTTGTTGCTCAGTGTTTGTGTTTTTGTTTTCGTTGATTATCTGGGTTTTAGTTTGTTTTTTATTATTTTCAATCATTCTCACCATTACAAAGCATGTGTATTGATTGTTTTTTCTTAACTCAGAATTTTGGGTCGAAGGGAGAAAGAGAAACAGTTTTTTGTGGTGTTTTTGATGGTCATGGTCCGAATGGTCATATGGTTGCTAAGAAAGTGAGGGATTCTCTGCCTTTAAAATTGAGAGCTCAGTGGGAATTGAGTAGTAGAAGCAAGGAACATGGTGATACCAGCGGTATTGCCAGTGGAAGTGTGAAGTGTTCAGGGGAATCGGTCAAGTCGATTGATGCTGAACTCAGAAGTGATTTGGGTCAAGTGCATAACGAAAATCAATCTGACTTCTTCCAGACACTTAAAGAGTCATTTTTTAAGGCATTCAAGGTGATGGATAAAGAACTCAAACTGCATCCTTATATTGATTGCTACTGCAGCGGGACAACAGCTGTAACAATGATCAAGCAGGTAGCTTTGGATATGCATCACTACTTTGTTAGTGTTGCTTTTGGAGTTGTTCACTGTTTTGTCTCAATTTTATATTATGATTATAGGGTCAGGATCTTGTTATTGGGAACATTGGAGACTCTCGAGCTGTGTTGGGTACCAGGGATAAAGATAACTCTCGCATTGCTGTCCAGTTGACTGAAGACCACAAACCGAATCTTCCAAGTATGTTTTTTCCTGCTCTCTGTTGGCCATTGGTATATAATTACAACTGTTTGCCTCTATGGCTTCCTCAACAGGCTTCTTTTTATATAAAAAAGAATTGAGGGATAAACTTACTTGTTACTGTCCATTGATCTAGAATCTTGAAAATCAGTATTTTTCCTCTTATCTTCCCAGTTCTAACATAAAAACGAGAACAACGAAATGGTTTTGTGTTGGACCCTTAAATCTGTGCATTTCATCATTCAAATTATGAAAAGGATAGTGTAAGAGACTGTTTGATATCAACTGCAGTTCCTGTTTAGGTTTAGTATTTTTGAAAGTTGATGAAAATGGGTCTCTCAAATTTTGGGCAGTTTGCACATCAAGGATTATTTTATTGTTGAGTGGACTCTTAATTGGGTTTCTCCTTTGAAGCATATTGAGGGAAAATATATGATGATCACCAACCACTGTTTGATGTGTATGAGAAGGAAGGTTTAAATATCATTGTCCTCACAAAGGTTCATTCATGACATTTAGTTCAACCGAAGGCAAATAATGCTTTAGTTGTATTAAAGCTATATATACGTTTACTGCATAGTTTTACATTTTGTTTTGCTGCATCTCTTTGAATAAGAAAACCATGTGTAGTGACAGGCTCTGTGATGATATGATCTTATGTAATGGTTACTTTCATTGCCAATGCAGCCAGAGCCCTACACATGATATTTAGTGCAGTTGCATTACTTTTTGCTGATCCAAAGGGAAAATAATTATAGTATAAGTATTCCTGCATTTGTGTCTTAATAAAGCAATAAATTGTGATTATTTTTTGTTGATGCCAATCACATCCAGTTCTAAAAAATGTTTAAAGTTTAATAGCATTTTTTGTAAGTAACTTTTTATCTGGGTAGTTATTAGTGAAATATTTTTCAAAATTTTGGGCAATCCTATATCAGAATAAGAATATATAGGAGAAGTTTGGCCATGAATTTGTGTAACACACTGAAGGTAAGTGTGAATATCTGAACTCTGGTTTACATGCATAAGCAGGGGAAGCAGAGAGGATCAGACTCTGTAAAGGACGGGTTTTTTCTCTTCCAGCTGAACCTGAGGTTTTTCGAATGTGGCTTCCAAATAGCTACTCCCCTGGCCTTGCTATGGCCCGGGCTTTTGGTGATTTCTGCCTTAAAGATTATGGCCTGATTTCTATTCCTGATGTTTCACATCACCGTGTCACGGAGAAGGATGAGTTTGTAGTGTTGGCTACTGATGGGGTAAGATTAACTAAAGAGTCTGAAATTCATTGATGTCACTATGTAAAAATAATTGTACATATGGATACCTATCATATGTTTACATGCTAGGAACTAGAGAATGATAAAAAACCTTGTCTTTCCCCACCTTACTTAACAGTTTCATTACTTTATTTTCAGGGTTGGTCCTCAAAATCCTGAACTCGAGTTTGTTTCTTTGTGTACTTTTTGGACTTTTAAGTTCTTTGTAAACTACTCTTTCAACTTGTTTGGTGGTTATGTGCGACTTGTTTTTATCATCCTGCTAGAACTTCAATGCTTCATTTCCACTTGAAGGTGATTTGACAGATCTAACTGTGGATAGAAAATGGACAAATATCCTTAGAACCGTAATCTTGAGCTATTCAGGCACCAATTACATTGATAAGAAGGGTAACCATATAGGCTGTCACAAATTAAAGCATTTTATTGGTTAGAAAATAAAAGCATTTAGTTTCTCATACTCCAATGATTATTGGAAGATTATCATCTCTAGCATGTTTTGTGACCTCACTTAGCTGTTATTGTTCAATTTTTTTGGCAGCTGTGGGATGTGCTCTCAAATGAGGAAGTTGTTGACTTAGTGGCATCTACCCCACGTGCTAGTGCAGCTCAGGCCCTTGTTGAATCAGCCAACCGTACTTGGCGGACCAGGTATCCAACCGCCAAGGTTGATGATTGTGCTGTTGTTTGCCTTTTCCTTAACTCCGGATCAACTGAAGCAATGGTTAACGGTCATTGGAATGAAAGCAAGGGCAAATTGACTCTTGCGGAAGGAGAGAGTCTTATGGACAAGTCACGTCCCAAGAATTCATAGCGAGGCAAGGAACACGCAATGAGGTGAACTGCCTTGCAAGCCTTGTTGGTCGAATTTAACAGGTTTGAGACTAGCTTTCAAATGTGAACAGAAAGTGGTTTCCTTCCTATCATTGGTTTTGTATATGATAACCGATATACCCCGGTGATCATCTACATCTGTTTTCGCTATTCCATATGGTGTCCGATTTTTAGGGAAGGTGGACCATATGTGTCATTGCATGATATTATTATGCTTGTGAGTGGTGTTTTAGGTGCTGTCTAGGGTTTTTTCATATTTTTTTCCAGGTTTATTAATTTCATTACGTGGGAAAGGTGGGCCCAACCTTGTTTTTGTTCTGGTGAGAGTTTTCCTTCCCTGTGGTTTTGGTGAATTTGTAAGTTTTGTAAATCCATAGAAACTCAGATTTTAGTCATTGCATTTGGAGTTCATGTCCTCCCTTTTATCTGGAGGTTGTCAATTGAGTTGTCTTCAACATTTAGCTCTGTATTCTGGATTTTGAATCTCTAGTAACCACTCTTTTCAGATTTCATTACTCCATCTTCTCCTGCCGCTCATTTATCGATTTCCTTACTTGACTATAACCGATGGCGCAAGACAGTACGTTTTTCATCACTCATATTTTTAGGTCACAGCTACAAGTATTGTTGAGCTCATGAGTGGCTAGGCCACCACAAATCTCTTCACGGTCGGTCAAGTAAATAGTACAACCAAATCTATTAGACCATGTAGGTTGTGATATATTGCCAATCTGATTGTGATTTTGTTAAAAAAAATAGTGATATTTCCAAGTAATGGAGGAAAACATGTTTGGAGAGCCCTGATTTAATCTCTTGAAAGGAAGGGTCCGAAAGTATACTCGGAGATGTTGAAAAAGTCTTCCCTTTTTTCTCAATCCATTTTAAAGTTAACTTTTGTGTGGTTTGGAAGTAAGGTACTGCTTCGTTTCTCTCATTTTCATGTACATAAGGCGCAAAGAAATGAACTTGTCCACTCACTTAAAAATGAAATACTGACAAGTTTGCTTTAGGGAATTGATTAACTTGTGACAGAGACTTTTGATAGTAAAAGTTTAATGATAAAAGGAAAAGAAAGTAATAAAAGCACAAATGTTTCTAAAGTGTAGTATCAATAAAATTTTAACCATAGAAGAGACGTCTCATTTAATTATGTTCGTGGAGATCTCATTTAATTATATTCGTACCGAATTGGTATACAAAATTTATATGACTGATTTAATTATGTTTGCGCTAAGTCGGTATATAAGTTTATTTTAGAGAAGAAAGTAATTTTTTATTATTAAAAAGAGAGTATCAAACCATTCTGTTCGTGTTGGAAGAGCAGTATTGTTTGAGAATGAATGTACGGATGGACGATTATGTTGGACACATGGTGTGTCTGGTTTCATGAACAGAGAATGAGTTACTGTCTGTGTGTCCGTGTCCTAAAATCAGGCCAAGAGCCTAAGATTCAGTAAAAAGAGAGAAGAAATGTTCTTCGCTCTGCCCTTCTGACTTTTGGCATGTGAAATAAAGTCGTCTGGTAGGGAAGCATGTACCCGTCCCCTAACCCCAAACCCCAACCCACCCTCTCTCTCTCCCACTCCATTCTTTTTTAGGTAAGTGAAAGTAGAATTCGAACTTGGATTCAAACTTCTACGAGTACTTTTGACACTAGTAAAACCATCAATGAATAAGATACTCATTGACTCCCACTCTATTCTTGATAATTTTGGAATGTAAAATTACACCTCACAATCTATTCAAATAAATAATTGACTCAACGAAATTTATGTTTATCGAGTAATTATTTTATAGAATGAGAGTTTTAACATTCAAGTTGAATCACTCATAGCTCAGTGTAATATGAGATGTTTGTCATATATTTAATAGATAATGAGTAAAATTTAAGTTTAAAAAGAAATAATTAAGAAATCGTTGAATTTAGTTGTGACAACCCAACTCATTTAACCTATAGTGTTGAATTCGGAGCTCTCGTTCCACTCAAAAAAGTAGTCTCGTTTCTTTAAGTATAATACAAAATATGAGTTGACTCACCCACGAGTTTGGTATCAGTTAGTTCCATTTTTCTTTTTCTTTTTCTTTTTCACCATCTCCATTGATTGGTTGGCACTCGGCGGTTGCAATACTTGCATGTGACTCTTATACCCTACTCGACCCAAACCTTTTATAAACACTCCTCATACCCTCTTCCACTCCATCTCTACCTCCAACCCACAAAAGTTCACAGCAAAGGAAATTAGAACCAAGAAGATGAAGAAGCAACACTTTTTCAAGGTCATCCTCTTGACATTCCTCTCATTCTCCTGCCTTCCCTATGGTATTTTCCTCTCCTGATTTCTCTCTGTTTAAGCCAGTTTATGCAAAGCTTTAATTACTAACAATAGCTACATACACATATGTGTGTGTGATTTTGCAGGATTTGGAGTAAAATGTGGTACAAATACTCCAACAGTTGAGCAGACTCAAGTGGGATATGACAACCCTCCAAAATACAAGGTGGAGGTGTTCAACGACTGTCCTATGTGTCCTGTTATTAACATTCACTTGAAATGTGGAAGTTTTCCTCAAGCTCTTGTCAATCCCAGGCTGCTCAAAGTTCTAAGATTTGATGACTGTGTCGTCAATGGAGGCTTACCTTTGTCCCCTCTCCAAAAATTCTCCTTCAATTACTCCCATCACCACCAGTTTCTCATGCCCCCCGCCTCCTGGTTCTTTCAATGCGAGTGAAATCTCCCGTCCTAGGATAGAACTAATCTTTTTGTTTAGTAGGAGTTAGGACTGAGCTATGAGTTAAGTAACTAGCTTCAATAATTTCATTTCCTGCAAACTTCAGAAGTTGTTGTGCTTGTTTGTAGAATTCCTTGGCATATTCTAATTACTAGAATCAAGAAACAGATTATATGTTATGTTGTCACTTCTTTCTTGTTTTAGTAGATTTTAAAAGGCACCCACGACACCATCACCAAAAGCATCTCCACGTGGGTTTCAGTGCCCTCTTGTATCTCTCACTGTATGTATCAGAACTCACAAGTCACAAGTGAAGGACCCTTTTAGTTGCAGGCAGAGTTATAAAAATTGGACCACGCCACACGAGCCAGTTCCCTCCGGCACTCCGCTTTATAAAATTTCACACTTAACTGATGAAACTATTAACTTGTTGACCTATAAAGACTTGAGCAGTTTAATACCCATTTTGACGAAAGCACCGAAGGCAACGTTTTTGTTACATTTTTTCTAAAAAAACATCGAAACTGCGATACGGAAAAATCAAAAACCATATATTTCAACTATATCTCTAAGTATAATGCAATTGAAATGTTAATTTCAATTAACCTTAGTCTTATAAATACTTTTAACAGTTATAATTTTTACGCTAAACATATCTTTAGCACCAATAATTAATTAGGATTACAATAAAAATATCAGGACATGAAAGGTGATGAGTCAGGTACGTATCGTGTGGATGTCCATCGAATATCGATATTGGAAGACGCGACAAAAAAATGAAACGTATGTGCTTTATAGCATCTTCCAAATGTAACGTGGTCTCTGACTGGAAATCTAATTGGTTACATGTCCATCTAATTACTATCATTTTGTGGGCCTAAAAAGTGGGCACAGTACAGTCAGTTGAATATCAGAATGCAATCAATTTATTTTTGCAACCATACATTTTTAAGTGGAACTTTGCACCAGTGACAACTCCACTGAACTAGTAGACTTGCATAACTAACACTGGATAAAAAAGACCGAGCTAACGAGCTGATAGTACCCGAGTGACTGAGAGTGTGTATACTCAACTTGAAACCAACCACAACAAATGGCAAACCATCATGTGAAATCATAGACGAAAGACTAACTTCAGACTAAGCATTCTCAGCTGAAAAAACAACACAAGCGAGCACAGTCGAAGCAATATCGGTCTCTTTCTTGGTAGCCTAACCAAACATTTCATAAGCTAAATCTAATCTACATAAACCCACCATCAAATACGATCATTGAGTTCCTTTTACTGGAGGACCTAAGTTTTGTAATCAAAGTCTATATACACTCATGATGCCTGCAACAGGCGGTAAGCTTTTCTCTAAATTTCCACTATTAACAATGGGAGGAAAATAATAGCCCAAAGTGAATGTGTACTAAAAGAAAGAAAATATATCTAATCCATCATTCATCAATTACTTTTAATGATTCTTTTTCTTTTTCCGATTTTCTATCGTTATTTGACAATATGGCTGCTTTCTGTCAGTCATCACATTTCAGAGAAATAAACTGTGCAGCAGCGTACTTAGCAACAATAAGACTACAGCCCATTGAGCACATAAACTGCAATCAGAAGAAATATAGTGTGAACCTACTAAATGTACAGTTCCAGTCTGTTCATCCTGCACTTGAATGCTTGAAGAGCCTGAAATCAACCAAAGAGAAGCTAGCATAAGTGGAGCGCGAAAAAAATGGCATCCAAGAGTGACTTCTACAACACCACAATTAGTTGAATGTCAAAGAAGTATCATAGTTCTTGAAACTAATAAAACTTCAAGAAACTCCCAACAATAATTGTCTTTCTACTGAAGTACTTTGACATTCAAATATTCACATAGAAACTAACAAGAGCGCGACTCTGAATTCACTAATTTGTCAAATCAAGTATGTAAAGGCATATCTTTCTGGTTTCAACGAAATCATTGGTTCGCTATATTCAGACAGAGTAATTACTAAATGAAGAACTTGACAAGGAAAACAAAATAGTTAACTGGTAAGCAATATCTAGTCAAAACAGTTTGTCCCACTGAAATTTCAAAAAACATTGGTTCAGCTTTATTTCTGAGTATTAACAAACACTGTCCTTAACTAAAACCTTTAAGAATTCAATATGGGTTTGCCCCTGACAACTAAAGCAATCACCGCTTCTTTTTTCAAGGCAACATTAAGACACAACACACCTCAAGGAGCAACATTAACTAACTGGCATTCAGAACAAAAGCATAGACTAAAAAACATTTTTCAGGAAAGAAAATCACAAGTGAAAATAACTTTATATTAGAGTGAACAAACAATTATAAAACAGCATACTAAGGAAAAGAAATGGATAGAGGAAAATTTGGGGCTCACAGTTATATTCTGTCCATCCAATGAGCTGGCGCTCAAGATCATACAAGACTAGCTTATTTGAAAGCACCAGATCTGCAAAGGAAAATGAGATTCAATTAGAGATTAGAAGAATTCCATAGAACATTACTATTCTCCAGACAGAGAATTACAGTAGTTGTCTCTTTTTACTATGTATTGACCCCCCATGGGTGTCAGATTGGGAAAAGAGTCAGGCATATAGACTCAATATGAAATGGGGTTTATCAGTAGCTATCTCATAACAGAAGATTAGGCCGATAGTGTAAGACCTAAAGAAACTGTAACACTATCAACTTGAAGATTTACAGGGTATAAACATTCTCTATAGCATAAAATTAAAAGGACTATATACCTCCCAAAAGCGTCATGTTCCTTCTGTCCCTTGACTGCATTCCACTGTTTTGCCATCCAATACACCACAAACCCTCCTACCAAAAGTCAAATAAAAATGAACAAGTTGATTCACATAAAAAGAGACAAAAGCACATCTAGAGAAATTTAGCCATCAAGAGAAATAACAGATGCACTTCCATCCATTGAGGCATGAAGCCATTTTAGGGAAACTGAACAGAACCAAGAAAAAACTATAAAGATGTAAAACTGTAGGATTTACAAAGTTTTGCAGCTCCTTACATAGGGGAACAGATACTCGTGGGGATAAACCTTCAAGAAAACAGAATTTTCAAAATGAAAAGTGACATTTGGGAATCCATCATCCACACTGCAGGTGCAAACAAAGCACATACTTAGTAAAAGAATTGCACCTTAGTATCTGAGTTTAGTTGACTGAGTTTAAATAATATGTGATGATGATATGATGTTAAGCAAGTAGGCATCCAAACATATGAATTCTGAAGAAAGTACAGAACTACCACAAAAAGATAACTAACTTTGATAGCAGGCATAATGAAGTTTACTCTATATCAGTCAGGCACAATATGACCAAAAACAAATTATGAAACTGGTCGGGTTTAAATATTAGTAATTGCATGTCCAAAAAGAATACAAGAAAAAGAGAATTGAATAAAATTTACTCAGTTTACCAGTCCACAACTCAAAGGATGCAGTGTTATGCTTAATTTATCATTCATAGCATAGTAACAATAGCATTAGCTTTCCACATGTGTCCTTCAACTATATCGTAATGATAATAAGGGATTTAAATTAGCCTCTAAGGTTGAATAGAGTGGTGATATCTTAAAGGATTAAAGATATCATTAAGAAACAAAGGCAAAAAGAATTGTAAGAACCTGAACTGACACCATGTCCGAATATTTAAAAAGGAAAAGGGAAAAAAAATACACAGTATGTGTCCAAGGATATTCATTTATTCTCTATACAATGATGCTTCCTAAATTCTTCCCATGCTGATGTTTTGATGCACAAGAAAATAATTAAACAGACTGAGATAATCTTCCTAAAAGCTAAAGATATAAAGAAAAACAATAATACGCCAACCCTGTACCTTTCCGAGTACTGAAAGCATGTATACTCATCACGAACAGTATGAACTTTCAGATCAGGCTGCTGAGAGATTATCTAGAAAGATGTGGAATACATGAGTTGCTAAGTTGCAATGAGAATCCACACAAATGATGGATATTTTGTGCTATATACCTTGCTTACTAATGGCCCATAAACCATTTCTGGGAGGTATGCAAGGGTTGTGCCACTGTCTATTATTGCCCCCTTCATGTCCCCGGCCTCAAATATATCTGTTGGAAGATTTAGCATATCACCACCAACTTGAACTGCTGTCATATTGACGTTGTAATGGGGCCTAAAATATTTAGTATCAAAATGTAGCTTCATATATTAAAACCCATACCTCAGCAGGAACATGAATTATATTCATTTCACATATTAAAATTTTGAATCAGGAACAAGAATAATATCCATTCCAGCATGTATTGAACGTTCTAACTCCGCGACATTTGGTATAGCATATTATGCTTCATTATGACCATAAAATTGGCTACCAGTACATACATATAAAAATGAATTGCCAAAGTTTTCCAAATCAAACATTTTATGAAAAGATAAAAAAGGAGAAAAGAAAGAAAGTAGCACTGCTGAACAAATTGAGAAACCATAGGTAAGAACAAAAGTTCTAAAATGAATGACATACTGGTTTGGTATCAAAGGCGTCATGTTAACTGATGGCTGCACAACATGCCCAATGGCAAAGATACCACCTCCATTTGTACCGTCTAGGCAATGAGCGAACATCTTCTTCATCTTTCCAGTTGTACTCAATTGTGAAATCATAGAGGAATTTGCTTTTCCAAAACCAAGTATGCCATCAACTGCTTCTTCACTAGATGAACCAAGATCCCCTGACTGTCTTGCACCACACCTAAAATATAAATTACTACAAATGTTGACACAAGGAAAAGGAGCTAGACCAATAATAACCTGCTGGATCTAAATTTGTAAGGTTTCAAATATTGCGCAGCATATTTATGAAAGTGGAGCAACCTAATATTCTTAAAGACTTTAGCACTGCCAAAGCTACCCCTATATTCAAAGACCCTATAAACCATTGTAAGAAATTTAAGTATATACATGAACCTTTCCTACTAAATAGACACATCCTGTAAAGACATTGGCAACAGTACTAACCCAAATATAACACTCCCATTAGCAGCAGCTGTTTGGAGATCCCCAGACACTCTGGCATACTGCACATCATCCTTGACAAAATAACCTGCAGTTGAGCTCCCATCCCCATATATCTCTAGATACGGACATGAAATGTTGGCACTGCAGCCTGACAATGGACCCCCATTCACCTCATAGCAGAACTTGTCATCACAAGGAACCAACTTGCCAGTGGATGAGTCCCTCACATTGTAAAGCGTAAGATCAATCTATTCCATATCATGAAAAAGAAGGAATTAAAAACACGATTGTGAATACGAAATGAGCAATAGATAGCAACAGGAGCCAAGAACCTACACCGATGGGGCTTGTAGTGGGGCATTCTCGGCATTGAATGCAATTAACCCACATAATGTCACTTCCAGTGTCCACTTGCACGTAATAGTCCTTGGACGGGGTTCCAATACCAATCTTGGCGTAGTACAGCCTAATTAATGCAAAAACAAACATAAGCACAGTGAATAGACAGTAGAGGAAGATTGATAAGCGGAGAAATTAGAAGGTTTAATATGAAGTACCCGAGGCCGTCGGGGCGGCCAGAGCCGCCGAGGGGGAGATCGACGCCGGTGAGCATACTGAGCTGGCGTTGAACGTCGTGAGCTTTGAGGACGGTGAGGGAGTGTGGAAGGCCAGCGAACTTGTACTTGACGCTGAAGACTCCATGAGAAGACGAAGAAGGAGGAGGAGGAGGAGTGATGTTAGTGGCAGATGAGAAAATTGCGAAGGAAATGAGGAGGAGGACAGAGATGGTGTGCATGAGAGGGAAGAGGGTGGCGGCGATCATAGTCGTCGTCGTCGTCGTTGCGGCCTTCGTCGTCGTCGTCAACCTGGTTGTTATTGATTGCGGTTGTGGAATGAAATTGGAAGTTTAGGTGAGGATATATATTTAGGAGGGAGCGAGTAGGAGAAGGCATGGAAAATTTACGACGACGGCGACGACGACTTTTCCTTTTCTTCTTTTTCTTTTTCTTTTTTCCCATCTATATTTTTGGGAGTGGGCGGGGTGGTGGAACCCACATGGGTGGCGTGCTTATTTGTCATGCTTCGTTGGAAGCGGGTGTGAGACGTTAACGGAAGGGGATAGAGGATGGGTCCGTCCGGTTTAACGGACTGCGCAGGGAAAGATGGGTTTGTTAGTTGGACAGTTGAGTTTGGATTCGGAGATCCTTGGTTTGACATTGGTAAAAAAATTCGGAGTTAGTCCACTTAGTAGTAAAATATTGCTAAAAAAAAATTTCAATGCACAAGAATCGAAGAATGATTTATTAGATTACAAGATTTATGAGTTACACTCAAGATCCCGTTTCCGTTTCGGTTTTATTATTGGTACGAGATATATCAATTTTAGTTAAAATATCGATCTTAGTTTATATGTCCGTATTTATATTTTATATGTATATAATTATTATTATACACAATTAACAGATATCCAACGTAAACAAAATTTCTTTACTTTGGAATACGATGAGAATAATAAAATATATATTTAACTTTTGAATACTTTTGGGTTAATTGGATGAGGGGTCCTTGCAGTCTATTTGATTGTTTTATTTCAGCCCTCCATTTTTTTGTGTTATAAAACCTCCTCCACTTCAATCGAATGATTTATTACATCCCTCACCCTAATGCCATCCATTTTTTTCCGTATATTTGCTTACGTGTCGTGCCACGTCAATTGTCACGTCACTGAATGCTGACGTGTCACGCCATGTAGGCAGAAACCAACCGGGTCGAGCTCGAAACGGGTTGCTTGACATTTAAGTGAAACGACGCCGTTTCACCATTTGGAAGGAAAATGTCGCGGCTTGGTACTGATTCAAGCCCTCGCGAAAATCCTAAAAAACCCTATTTCACTCGATTTTCCTCTCAAAAACCCTAAAAAACTCACTTCCCTCGCGACACTTCCCTCGCGAAAATCGATTCACCCTCCATTTTCAGCTAAATTCTTGCTTGCAATCGCTGTCTTGAAGGCGTTAGTTCCTCGTAGTGAAGGATCTTTGGGTATTTTCTGCAAATTCTCTGACGGGTAAAGCGTTAGTTCCTCATTCTGTATTACTGTCGTCTTTACCCTTGCCTAGAAATGAAATACGTGCTTTAAATGGCCCCTAAACAACTGGTTTCTTTTCTAATTTGGTACCTGCATTTGTTTGCTCGAATGTGTTGTCTGTATATACTTATTGTAAATGGCAACTGTATTGACTTGTCTTATTGCGTTGGTTGGTTTGGCAGGGAAACAGTGTGGGGGAGTAAAATGACTGCTTTTATATATCATATTGGTGGGAAACTTATTAGGACATTGAGTGAATGGATGTATATTGGTGGGACTGAATTTGAGGATGTAGTTGATGCTGATGTTGTTTCATTTTGTACAATACTGGACAAGTGTGGTGAACTTGGTTTTACTAACATTAAGAAGTTATGGTATGTTGAACATTGTGCTGGTATGGGGTTAAGAGAAACCATTAAAGTTTTAGATGGTGACAATACTTTCGGGGGTTTCATTAAGTATTGTCTTGAAAATGCTAATGTGAATATATATGTAGAGCATGGTTCCTTACTGCATCCTTATTTTGATGCTCAAAATCCGAAGACCATGTGTGATAGGCTGGGTATATGGTAGGTGGCGTAAGTGAGGAAGGTGGGTCCAGTAAGGGTAAATGTGTTATTGAGGAGGGGGAGTTTGATGGATATGAGTATGGGGAGAGTGAATACGAGTGTGATGAAACAGGTAACAATACGAGTAATGAATACTAGATTGACTGTCCATACCTGTCCGCTGAAGAGGACGAGGAGTTAACTAACTTTCGTGAGAAGAAGATAAGATTCTGTTCCAAGAGGGGGAAAAAGAACAAGATAAACCAATGTGTAGAGGAAGAAGCAGATGTCCAAATACCAGCAACTGGGGTGGGTCGTCCAGAGGTGCATGGGCCAACAGAAGCATGTGGCCCAAGTGGGGTGTGTGGCCCAAATGGTGCAAATGGTAATTCTGATGACTTTGTTGAAGAAATCACAAGGGAAATGAACATAAGAGATAGAGGCCGCCAAAATACTGGTCCTGCTGTTGTAGAAAACAATGAGGTATGTTTTGACTCAGATTCTGAGGGAAGCTTCTTAAGTTCTAGCAGCGATAGTGAGGAAGAAGAAGCCAGAAGAATTCCATTTAGAAGACCTCGATTAAAAAAAGGTGAGAACTTTCCACTGTTTTTACTTTGTATGGTTTTCCCTAATAAGTCTGAGTTTAAGAAAGTTGTTGAAAGACATGCTATACATTTAAGGAGAGATGTTAGGTTTAAGCAGAATGATGGCATAAGGTGTAGGGTTGTGTGTACAAATAGTGACTGCAACTGGAAAGTTTTATGCTCCATTCATGGGAGATCTGGTCAATGGATAGTGAAAACTTTAGTTGCTAATCATACTTGTCCAAAACTGTTTCACATCTCTTATCTGAGCTACAAAACTTTAGGTCAGTGATTTATTACTCATTTGAAGAAGGTAACTTTGAAGATGACTGTGGCAGAACTGAAAGACCACTTCACTAGCCAAACCAAGATAAAAGTCTCTAGAGGGCAGTGTATATATGCCAGACAAAAGGTTGTTAATCATTACATTGGTGATCCTTTGAAGGAATTTGCAAGGCTTGAGGATTATGTTGAGGAGTTGAAGAGGAGTAATCCTGGCAGTACAATAGTCATGGAGGAGGAAGGTGGAGTGTTTAAAAGGATGTATGTGTGCTTTGCTGGGGTTAGAAAAGGGTTTAACGCTGCTTGTAGGAAGATCATTGGATTAGATGGTTGTTTTTTGAAAGGACCATTTAAGGGAGAAATTCTGTCAGTTGTAGGAAGGGATCCCAATGACCAAATATACTCAGTTGCATGGGCTGTCGTTGGTTATGAGTGTAAGGAAACTTGGGAATGGTTTTTAGAACTGCTCATGCTGGATTTGGATGTAGCTGGTGGGAACTTTTACTACGCTGCTGATGGTGCTCCTGTGATTGCTCGTGGGGAAGGATTCACCTTTATATCTGACCAACAAAATGTACACAGTCACATCTACATTGTTTGTTGCTCATGCTGAAATTCATATGTTCACATTTTCATATTTGCCTATATGTATGTGCAGGGATTAATCTTAACAATTTCGGAACTGATGCCGGCTGCTGTGCATAGAAGGTGTACCAGACACATATTTGTTAAATGGTTGAATGTTTCTCTTATTAGTTTGGCACTTGTGTCATCTTTTCAGTTTTCGTGTTTCTGTGTTTGGTAGTTTGATATTTCCTTTGTCCAGTAATTTTGAGTTACAAGCGATGTTGCAATTGGAACATACTAATTTTTATGAACAAGAGATCAAGATTTTCTGTTTTAATCGTAGTAGGGGTCACCCAAGAGCTTGAGGTGAGCATTATACAATAAGTAATTATTGTTGAATAGTCATCCAAGAGCTCTATAATTTGTCATTTTTCAATCATAAAACTTGATTTTCCAGGTAACATGTTGTTTAAGCTTCATTCTATCTAGCGAGTGGCATGAAATCCACTTATGCTTTGCTTGCTCACTGGGTAGTTTATTGCTCTGTTTCTTCACACAGTCATAACACAGAATACGACACAAAAATGATTTGAATATAACACAAAAACCAACACAATTTCAACACAAACAAGAACAATTATTCTGGATTTCATGTCAATTTCATCATTCCAATTAATCAAACCAAATACAAAAACAACCAAAATAAAATAAACAGGCCTAAACAAAACCTCAATTTCCAAATCAGTTTAGTCATGTTCTGTTTTTCATCTTTCAAACACAACATCTCATCCACCACCCCGTTGAAAACCATTTGACGCGACCTCAACTCCCTCATTTCTGCCTCTAACTTCTCAATCTTATCGCCTTTTTCCTTCTCACTAACGCAGAGGCCTCTAATAATGGCGCTAGCTCTGTCTTGAAAAGGATTGTCAACAAAAAGGTAAAAGCCGCATCCACCTTCTGCGAGGCTGCGCTTGCATTTGTCGAATCGAAGCCCAGGATTCTTCTGCGTCCAAGAAATCCATCTCGGCGTCTTCTCCCCGCAACGACAATAAATAAGAGGCTCGTATTCGTAATTTGGTCGCTGCTTCAAAACAGAACTGAATTTCTCATCTTCTCCGGTCTTCACCATCGCGTTTGCGGCAACGACTAGGTTTAGGGTTAGGGTTTTGGGATTGGCGTTTGCGGCAACATTCGGTGATGTGGCACGACACGTAAGCAAACAAACGGAAAAAATGGACGGCGTTAGAGTGAGGGATGTAATAAATCATTCGATTGAAGTGGAGGAGGTTTTATAACAAAAAAAAACTGAGGACTGAAATAAGACAATCAAATAGACTGCAGGGACCCCTCATCCAGTTAACCCTATTATGTTCATCGAAAGACATGAAAGAGCGAGTAAATGCGCGCTCGTTCTTTCGCGCGCGGACACACTACATTCACTTATGTATGCTAATATTCACTTATTTTAAACTTCATTTGGATTCTATGATATGACATTTTTTATTTATGGGTAAATTCTTGTAAGTTGAAAATGTATTGGAAAAAAAATTATGTCTAAATACTTTTGTATAACATCAGAAATTCCAAATTATGAAAAGCTAGTAAATTAAAATATTGATTATACAAAACTAATGATATCACTTATAAGTAACTAAATTAACTAGTCTTAGGCTATGCGTGGTTAAAAGTAAATTATATAATTTTTTTTCCATATTTTACAAAATATTCAAGTTTTGCCCCTATAATTAAAAGTTTATAATAAAAACTGTATAGTTTTCTAAAAGTTGCAATTTTAACATTTTTAGGTGATAAAAATTTGAGGAAATGGTAAAAAAAAATCAAAAAATCATGCATATTTTAGAAAAAATGTAACAAATATAGGAGAGTCCATTTCAGTGAAAAAAAATAAAATAATAAAAAAGAAAAATCTCAAAATAAGATTTTACTATTATTTTAATTTTCTTATGTACTACCATATCTCATACATATTTTTCAAATTTTCATAATTTTTTTGCAACTTTACGTTATTTTAAATTTTTTTAATCTACTAGAGACATGTTACTCTTTGACGAGTGAGGTGAGTACGATATAGTACACCAAATAATTCCTCTCCTCCCCCACCCTTCAACTTCTTTTTTTCATTTTATAAAGGAAAACGAATACCTATTGGATTGGACTAAATTATCATCCCTACCGGAAGCCCCGCTGGTTTCTTTAGGAAACCTGATGGTGCAAATTTAGCACTAGTAGTTCTCGTAATTTAAGTGTTGCCAGCATTTAAATAACATAATAGTGATCAAGGGAAAACTGCATTGAAATAAACAACACATATATGCCAGGATACATACCTGAAGGCTGGAGCTGCATGTTCTGGAGTCAGATTAGACTAGTTGGACAGTAACAACACCAAAATTTGTGGCGAAACATTGACGACCATGGTTTGCTCATGCCATTTTTGAACTTCCAAGAAGATGAAAAAGAAGACTAGTAGGACCGAGCTTAGAAAACTGACAATTATTTGGAATGATAGCCACGTCAATGAGAGCCAAGCTCTCTGGTTGGTTGAGCACTTACAGCGATCCAAGCTCACATGATACTTGGATCCAAGACCTTGAGATATATTTCCATCAAGTTCATAACTAGAAAAGAAATTCCTATATGTAAGGCTAATAACAGAAGCTCCGCAAGAGATTAAGCTTCATGTAGCACCTAGTATGTGGCCAGTGACGTTATAGGTCAATGCGCAAGGAGACAATATTACTGGATGCCAAGATCATGGCGGTGAAAGGACCTGTCACATTATCAATGTAAAAAAAGAGAGGCCAAATCAGAAAGATGTACTAAATCTAGCCATTACTATTGGCATCGGATTGCTTTGTCAGTATTGATGATTGGATTGTCTGTAGAACTTGATTAAGCATACCATTTATCTCATGCAGGAATTCACCTTTCACTCGGTTCGTCTTACCTCTGACAACCACAGCAGTTCCATCTTGTAAAGCCACAAGAAAGCAACACAGAAGATGATCAATAACTTCTCTTTTCTCAAGATTCAAGACGATAAATGACGACGCTAAAACTGTTAGCAACAATCATCAAATGATGAACTTTTTAACCCCTTCAGATTCTCTATCTTGTTTTTGGTATGTGGTATCAGAATAATAAAGGTAAAAGCTAAAGCTCATGGAGTGAGGCATAATCAACCCAGCAAGACAGCTTGCAAACACTGCATGATTAAGTAGAAGAAACGAAAAAAGTAAAATTCATTAAATCGAAATTTCACCTGTGAATCAGATAAGTAACTGATACAAGTTGTGAGCATTAGACACCAAAACCAACATACACCACTGCCACCCCTGGGTCAGTCTGAGCAAAGAAAAATTCAAGACTCAGACCGCACCAAAAAAGGACGACTTCTGCATAGTAGAATATAGGTTATCACACCTACACTCCATACATCAGCCTCTGCGTTATAGGACCTAGAAAGAACTTCAGGTGCAATGTACTTTCTACGATATCATTGAGTCTTTCTTCTGCAAACCATAATAGTCATAAAAAAACCATCAAAATGCAAACACTAAGTGGTCTCAAATACAGATTATCAACTCAATTTCAACTGAAAAAATAGGACAAACCTAGTCTGAGTTCTACTGAAAGTTCTGGTCAAGTGAATACATATGAATTACGAGGTATGATTCTTTTAAGGAAACTATTGGAGAGAGTTCAAAGCAATTAAAACATAACTAATTCCATGCTGCATAAGAGAGAAATTATTAGTCTATGAAACAAAACAAAAATAAGAAACCACCAAACTCCTCAACAGGATAATCCTAGAATCTAGGGAGCATGGCAATTGATAATAGAAACCCTTGTCAAGGCTCTACGATATCTTCATGAAATGGTCCCCAAATCATCGGTATTCAATAGTGCCACCCTATACATCTTGATTTAACAGTTGTAGGAAGTTGACAAAAGTAGGTGAATTAGAAAAAATCCAGACAAGGAAAAACAAAGACAGTATTATAGTAAGAAAGGGCAAAAAAACATGAAAAAAATTAGTACGCACTTTCTACGGTATCATTGAGTCTTTCTTCTGCAAACGATAATAGGCATAAAAAAAAATCACCAAAATGCAAACACTAAGTGGTATCAAATTCAGATTATCAACTCAATTTCCACCGGAAAAGAGGACATGTCAAAGTCTATGAATTTCATCCTTGGAAGTATACATAAAGTTCTGGTCAAGTGAATACATAAGAATTAGAAATGGTAGCCAAAAGTACCAGCAACATGATTGACGTGTAATTATCAAGCACATCGCATCTCATCCTTTGATCCCTTTGCACATGCAACTAGGGCTATGGATTCCTTTCTTCAAATATCATGCTTACCTCTCCTCTTTCTCTCTATGTTATACATGATTTAGAACAGGCCATCATGATTACCAAAGGGGAAAAAAAAGAAAATGGAAAAAGCCAGGGCCAAAGCTACACATAAAGCTTCAATGGTTGGTCTAAAAGTCAAATAGCAAGTAACAAAATCTTGAAACCTAACACTATGAACCAAGACTGACTAGCAGGACATATAATTTGGTCTGTAGTGCAAACATGAGGAAGCAACAAATAGGTGTAAACCAGTTTCTTCCACAACTAGATGATGCTACAAAGGTGAGAGAGTATTGCCCACCCTCCCTTAGATTTTCCCAAACAGCCATGCACTAGATCAAACACAGTAGAAAAACCTCATAAATGGTTATCCCCAGTTCAAAGTTCTCAACAAGCTTTTTTTGGAACTAGTGCAAGTGCAGATGCACACGATTCTCAAACTGTGACCCAAAATAGGAAGCATCAATAAGGAGAGTTCAAAGAGAAGTATGGAACAGACTGTGTCGAAGAAAATAGAGAACAGAGAAGGGCACATGAACAAACTGCATACCATGCAATATTTGGACTGATTTTTGTTAGGAAAATGTGTCTAAATAAGATTGTCCCATTTAATGATTCATACTCAAAGAGGAACTCTTATGTGTCCTGTTTCTTTACTGGATAAAACTAGGAATGGCAATTTCGCCCATGGATATGGATATCTACCCAATACCCGCAATTGTGAGTGGATATTACTCGTATATTGTGGGTATTTTACGGGTATAGATATACCCGCACCCGCAAAATGCAGGTATGGATGTGGGTATGGATAGTACTTACCCGCTCCAATACCCGCACAAAATATCCACAAAGTGCGGGTATGGATATCCACAATAATACCCGCACGAAATATATATACCAACCCTAAAAAACAACCCCTCTTTAGTCTTTTCTTTTCTCGTATAATACCCATATTATTGTGTGGTATTGTTATTAACTTAGATTCATTTTTTTATATATTAATTTGATTAAAATTTGAAATTCAACCAAATATTTGGATATCCACGGGTATTCGCGGGTTATCCGCGGGTAAAATTATCTTTTCTTTACCCGCTCCATATGGATATGGATGCGGGTGTGGATTACCCGCAAATTTGCGGGTGCGGGTATGGATAGTGCTTACCCGCTCCATACCCGCCCAATTGTCATCCCTAGATAAAACAGAAGAACCTAATAGATTGAACTAAAACTAAAATAATGAATAAAATTTGCTTCACAACATAGGTGTTACAATCCAAGTATCTGAAAGCAGTTCTAGAGGAATTAGAAAACAATTATGAAAATCTAAAATCAAAAGAGTAAATCAAAAAGCAGAATAAAACATACATTTATCGAGCTCAATAGGATGATGATGATGTAGGAACATATTGAAATGCTTCGCGCAATCATGACCTAGTTCCCTGACAGGGCTTTCGTTATTTATGCGCAGGATGTAAGGGAATGTAGGATCATATATGACGGACAATATATAAACATTGATCCATACATTCTCAAAGGACATGACCAAGAATTTGAAGCAAATGAAGAAATAAAAACTAGCTTTCGTTGCTCACAGACAACTGAGATACGTGCACTTCAGAGATTTTTAACTCATTTTGACTTCATTATAGGGTGAGGTCATCTTTATACAAAGCATGTGCAGGTTCAAAGACTTACCATTCACGTCATTAATGACATACAAGTTCTTCAAATGAGCAAACTCTGAATTTTGGCACAGTAAAATACAAAGGTTATGAGGCATGATTCTTTTAAGGAAACTATTGGAGAGAGTTCAAAGCAATTAAAACATAATTAATTCCAGGCTGCATAAGAGAGAACTTATTAGTCTATGAAAATAACATCACAAGACAAACTCATGACCTACTCATGAAACAAAACAAAAAAAAGAAAGCATAAAACTCAACAGGATAATCCTGGAATCTAGGGAGAGCATGGCTTTGATAATAGAAACCCTTACCAAGGCTCTACAATTTCTTCATGAAATGGTCCCCAAAACACTGGTATTCAACAACAGATGAATTAGAAAAGAGCCAGATAAGGAAAAAGCAAAGACAGTATTATAATAGAGGGAAAATAAACATGAAAAAAAAATCAGTTTATGCAAATAGCATGTCAGAAGAGTCAACTCATGAAACAAGATAAAACTATACATGTATCAAACTCTAAATCATAATCATGTAAAACCTGCTCTGCTCTAAAGTTTATTCATGATGGCTTGCTAGACAGTTTGATATGCTACAAACCGCTTCATAAACAAGTGATAGGTAACAAAAATAACAGTTTTAGGAAGTAGAAAACAAACAGTTGAATAGACAATATGCCAAGGAGGAAAGAGTAAAGGAAAAATATGTATCACAAGACCAAAATCAACTCATGAAACACAATAAAAGTACAAATGCATTAAGTTGTGTAACATGACTATCATAACCTAGGAAAGGCTTCAAGAGTTCATTATTCATAATGATCCCAAAAAAAATGCAACAGTGACACGGTAAAAAGTTGATTCAATAACATAACCAAAATATCAAGACAACAACAAAAACAAAGAGAGTTTTATAGAGAATGAAACCATACATATACTTCGCAGAACATTAATGAAGATAATAAAAATAAACCAGAAAGTATAAAGCAAAAAGAGAACTTATAATTTAAAAAATATGACCAAAATACCAGCACAAAGGAAAAAAGAACAATAGTGAAGAGTAAAGCAATATGAAAAGAAGAAAAAAAAATGAACAAAAGGAAACAAGAGTCAAAATGAACAAAAGGAGCAGAATAAAAGAATAATACACAAAATAAGGATATGGTTTATGGAAACTGAAAACATAGAATTTCCTCTCTACCACTGCCTCACTGCCTCCCTCCACAAAAACAAAAAGGTACAACAAATGCGCCTTTTGCTTTTGTGGAGAAGTGAAGCTGTGAAAAAGGAAAATTCAAAAATAAAAGTAATAAGGATATGGTTTAGGGAAACTGAAAATAGAATTTCCCCTCCACCACGGCCTCACTGCCTCCCTCCACAAAAATAAAAAGTACAACAAATGCGCCTCTGCTTTTGTGGAGAAGTGAAGCTGCGATAGAGGGAAATTCAAAAACAAAAGTAATTGAAAAGGGAACAAAATAAGGATGTGGTTTAGGGAAACTGAAAACATAGAACTTCCTCCCCACCACTGCCTCACTGCCTCCCTCCACAAAAACAAAAAGTACAACAAATGCGTCGTCTCCTTTTATGGAGAAGTGAAGTTGCGATGGAGGGAAATTCAAAAACAAAAGTAATTGAAAAGGAAACAAAATAAGGATGTGGTTTAGGGAAACTGAAAACATAGAATTTCCTCTCCACCACTGCCTCACTGCCTCCCTCCACGAAAATAAAAAGTACAACAAATGCGTCATCTGCTTTTGTGGAGAAGTGAAGCTGCGACAAAGGGAAATTAAAAAACAAAAGTAATCGAAAAGGAAACAAAATAAGGATGTGGTTTAGAGAAACTGAAAACATAGAATTTCCTCCCCACCACTGCATCACTGCCTCCCTCCACAAAAACAAAAAGTACAACAAATGCGTCGTCTGCTTTTGTGGAGAAGTGAAGCTGCGATAGAGGGAAATTCAAAAATAAAAGTAATTGAAAAGGAAACAAAATAAGGATGTGGTTTAGGAAAACTGAAAACATAGAATTTCCTCTCCACCACTGCCTCACTGCCTCCCTCCACAAAAATAAAAAGTACAACAAATGCGCCTCTACTTTTGTGGAGAAGTGAAGCTGCGACAGAGGGAGATTCAAAAACAAAAGTAATTGAAAAGGGAACAAAATAAGGATGTGGTTTAGGGAAATTGAAAACATAGAATTTCTCCCCACCACTGCCTCACTGCCTCCCTCCACAAAAATAAAAAGTACAACAAATGTGTCGTCTGCTTTTGTGGAGAAGTGAAGCTGCGATGGAGGGAAATTCAAAAACAAAAGTAATTGAAAAGGAACAAAATAATTAGAGTAATTACAATTCCCTTTGCTTAGATGAGTAAATTAGAGTACTAAAAAGATGCATTAAAAAGAAGCAGTAATTATACCACAGTAAATTAGAGTACTAACCAAATGAGGATCTTGGATGAACATCAGAGAAGGGTCATGAATTATTGAAAAAATTGGGACCATGAATGCATAAGAGCCTCCAATCACAGTTGGCAAACGAGTCCCAAACAGTGTCTGTAGTAGTGTATTTATCCCTTCTACAAAAAGCAAAGTCTACATAACCCTCACTTTATCACCCTAAAACCATCACAGGAAAGGATTTATAATTATTGGAATCCAAATCAATCAAGGAAAATAAAATCAATGAAAAGAAACTTACTGGTTCACCACCGGAACAAGCAATGAAGGGATCATAACAGCAGTTCCTAATGCCAAAATGTAATGCTGGAAACCTAAAGCTATAGCCTCCCCTGTTTTTGAAACACACACATCATCAGATAAGAACTACCAAAACAAGATTAAAGTTTCAAACTTTGAATAAGCAAGTAATTGAAAAATAACATGCGCCTACACAACAATAAAAGCAAGAGGAATACCAGATGAATCCCTGCCCTAGCAATCGGAGAGAAGAAAGAAGGCGCCTTCTTCACGGACGGGAACATGAAACCCTAAATCGACGATGCTGATTTTCAATCTTCATGGACGGGAACGAAACCCTAAATCGACGATGCTGGTTTTCAATCTTCATGGATGGGAACACGAAACCCTAAATCGACGATGTTGTTTTCAATTAAAGAAAGCGAAACAATGGGAATCCAAAATTCGATGGTGACAGGTTAGGATTTATGATCGTAGTTCGTTATCTTTATAGAAAAAAATAGGAAGAAGAGGCGGTGGTGTATAATTCCTAAATCCTAAGGAAGTAAGGACTCGTTTGTTTGTTATGTTGGCGCGATTTTGCTTTGATCATACGCGGTATTTTATAGTATGCATTTATAAGGTTTATTAGTTAAACCTAAAATAATTACCGTATTTTATATTTATGCTATTAATTAAATCTATGACTTTATTATTAAGATATTTTTTTTAATAATAATTTAAAATAATTAAATGTGTTAGAGATTTTGTTTGTTAGAACTTTGATTTTTAGAAAAAAACTAATTACAACCTAATGATCTAATTAAATAATTAAAATATCTTAAACTATTTAAAACCTAACTATCAATTAATCTAATAATTAAAATCCAAAATAATTTGTTAAGAAAACACCTCTTTAAGAGTTAAGAGTTCCGACCATATAGGAAAGAGATTGATCTCGTATGGAAAGAGTAGAGAGGATTAAATGATTAAAATATCTTAAACTATTTAAAACCTAACCATCATAATTGTTTAATTAATCCAATAATTAAAATCCCAAATAATTTGTTAAGAAAACACCCCTTAAGAGATCCGATCGTGCACGAAAGAGATTGATCTCGTATGGAAAGAATAGAGAGGATGCTCAGAGTAGGGGTGTACAAAAATTTCAGTATCCGAAATTCTGATTTTTCGACCCAATTTTTTTTTTATTTCGGATCGAAAATTTCGTGAATAGTTGAGGGCTATTACCCAAATAATAAATAAATAAATAAAAGTAATTAAAATATGACATTGGTTGTGATTTCCCCGTTTTACCCCTTTTAAACTTCACCATTCTGAGCAGACGTGGCGTCTTATATACGCCCACCCAAAACCCAGAAACAAATTCCTCCTCCTCCAACTTGTATTTATAAGTAAACCGCCAAAGTTTCGAATCTCCACTTCCACTACAACACACCAGAAACTTCTCCGCCAGTAATGCAGCAGGCCTCCGTCGCTGAGCACCCTATTTTTGGCTGCCCCATTGCTGCCGCATTCCCTACCCGTTTCCAGGTCAGTTCATTTCGCTGTTTGCCACATGAAATTTAGCTTTTCTTGTTCGACCATTTTTACCCTCCCAACTCTGTTGTGATCGTCAAAACCTCTGTTGTGGTTGTAGGATGTGAGCAATATTGGGCAAGTCCTTGATCATCAGGTTTGTTGTGTGTACACTTTTTTTCCTACTTCTTTTTGGGCAAAAAGATATAAATGGCCCCTGAATTTTAATTTTTTAATTAATATGGCCCCTGAACTATTAATTTGTTTAATTACAACCCCACGAATCGAGCATTTTGACATAAATGGCCCTTACCGTGACTGAAATCTGACGTGACAACGTTATCTTCCACGTCACCCATGTTTCACTTGCCACGTCGTCGAGCCACGTCAGCAACTTGCCACCTCACACCTCCACATCTATTCGGTAAAAAGACATAAATGGCCCCTGAACTTTAATTAAATGATTAATGTGGCTCCTGATAAAGCAATGATGTGGAGGTATGAGTTGGCAGGAATCTAACGTGGCTCGACGACGTGGCGTGTGAAACGTGTCTGACGTGGAAGATAACGTCGCCACGTCAGATTTCTGTGACGGTAGGGTCCAATTTTGTCAAAACGTTCGATTCGTAGGGTTGTAATTAAACAAATTAATAGTTTAGGGGCCACATTAATTAAAAAATTAAAATTCAGGGGCCATTTATATTTTTTTGCCCTTCTTTTTGTGTGTGTGGTGAATTTGATTTTTTCATGGTTGAATTGGTTTTTATTTCTTTTGGGTCTCGTGGGTGTTGTGCAGGAGGTATTAGTGGATCCTTTGCGGGACGAAAGTTTGATCTTTGAGCTTCTGGATTTAAAGGAGGATGTTGGGGATAATGGAAGTGTGGTTTGGTTTCTTCACGACCTTGCTAATGAGCAGGATGGCGAAGGATGCACGGTGAATCTAATGCTTTAATTGTTCATTGGTCATAAGTTGATTTTGGTGTCACAGGCTAGTTAAAGTGTTTATTTTAGCTTAAATTGTTTTTGCTTGGTCTTGCAATGTCTCATTTTAGGTTTCTGTTTAAGATTGTAGTATATGCTTTTGATACATAATGAAAACTCAGACAGTGAAAGGGATAAATTGGGTTATTTAGCTAATTGAAAGCATCACCTTTCCTCGTGTTGAGTGTTGGTTATAGTTATTTTCTTTTTCTCGTGGTTTTGTTCAGGTTATTGAGCAGTCAGGAGTGGTTGAGGTACCTGTTTTGCATCATTGGAATATCCCTGCTGTTATTACCACTGCGGTTGGACAAATGGTACGCGCTTGATCAATTGCATTTTCCAGATGTTCCCCATGGCTTACTAGTTTCAGCTTTGGAATTCTGTTTCCATGTATTTGGTATAGAGTGATGCTTTTCTACCTCATTTTTTGATGCTTAATATATAAGTTGTTTCGTTGTGTACAATCAATTTGTCCAAGTAAGATATACACATGGTTACAAGGTGTGGCATCCTTTATAATCAATGTAAACTTAGTTTGCTCAGTACTGAAAATAATATATAATGAAGTTACAAAACTTTTCTCGAAGAGTCCATGTTATGTGCGTAATGCACGTGTATGGACTATGGAGTGCATAACACATAGCTTTTTCCATAGGTGTGTTTTGTGCAAAGAGTTATGCTTTGTTTATGCAAGATGACAATGGATGGTAAAAGAGATCCAAAGAACATCAAATGGGTGGTAGCATCCTCCTAGGGGAAAGCGACTGTGGCTTCCCATAAGTATGAAGACTACTTTGCTGAAACTGTTTACTTATCGTACTAGTCGATGGCCTTTTTTCATATCGGAATTGGAGTATATTTGGTGCATAGTTAAAGTTAGGCAAGTTGCTTTGAAGTTTGGGTGCTCGTATGAGATAGTGATGGCTAACTAATCTTTCATTATAAGATACCAGAAATTATATAAGTGTAACCTACAAGTGTTTTCTGAGACTTTCTAATTGATGCCGCTATTTTTTAATTTCTTGAGCTTCTCGTGACTTGTTTTGGTTGATCCGATAGTCTACATGTTTAGCTGATTGAATTCACACGTCTTTCTTCTTCTGCCTTAGTAATGACTTGAAGCAAAAACCCTAGAACTTGTTTTGTACTGCTCAGTAAAAATGCAGCTTTCCTTAGGTGAACTGAGCATCAGCCTGTAGTGGAACAAAAGAGTAGGAAAGAAACCGTAAACTTTACAAGAACTGGTAGATCAATTGGACCTTTTTTTCTTACTGATTGCTCATACTCTGCGTTGTGATATGCAGCCCTTTGAGTGAAAGTGCTAGTGCAGTTGGTGCTGGTTTGGCTGTTCCAGCCGCACAATCTGGGTTCCTGCCGATGGCCGAGGTCTTTAAACTTGTTGTTTCCAGCTTCAAAGTGAATGACTGGAGCCTTTTTGGTCCTGCTAGTTGAAGTGTTTAAGGGGCGGCTGCGCCACAACGAACTAGTTTTGTGCCGCTGCCGACAAAGGAAAATGTATTATGGAGAAACTCTTTCGAATCTGTTCTTATACTAAAAGAAAAAAATAAAGAAATTTTCAGTTAATTAATGTCCTTTTAAAGTCAAAGGTTCTTGCTTGAAATTGCTGGTAAGTGTTGAATCCTTTCAAATGCCAAAGGAAGTAACCTAATTTTGTTTTGGAAGTAGGTGGTGTTAAGGCAGTAAGGAAGTAAGGTATTTTATAATATGCATTTTTAAGGTTTATTTATTATTTAAATCTAAAATAATATTACTGTATTTTATATTTATGTTATTAATTAAATCTATGACTTTATTATTAAGATATTTTTTTCAATAATAATTTAAAATAATTATTGGATTTCTTTGTATCCACTGGGATTGATGGGGCTCGAACCCGTAGCTTCCGCCTTGACAGGGCGGTACAAATGGTACTTTAAACTTGGAACGAGCATGAAGAAATTAACGATACTTCTTTATCTTTTGAGTTGTTCTGCCTGATCGGTGATGTGTTAGAGATTTAGTTTGTTAGAAGTTTGATTTTTTGTTACAAAACTAATTACAACCTAATGAACTAATTAAATTATTAAAATACCTAAAAATATTTAAAACCTAACTATCTTCAAAAATAATTGGTTAATTAGTCCAATAATTAAAATCCCAAATAATTTGTTAAGAAAACACCCTCAAGAGATCCAACCAGGCACGAAAGAGTTGATCTCGTGTGGAAAGAGTAAAGAGAATGCTCAGAAAATATGCATTAGGTTGACCAAGTTGAAAGTAGAATTTGTTGCTACAAGGTTTTGAATGATAGATTTTTTCACTTTTTCACATGATATTAAGATAAGTGACATTTGTTGGAATTAGAACAGAAGAGCTAATGATACAACTTTATTGATAAAAGAAACTTAGTGACCCTGGATTCTAATCGTACAATACAAAAGATTAAAACAAGTGGTGTAGTGTGACACAAAAGCTTAGTGTTGAAAGTCGAATTCTCACCTTTCCGATTAGCGAATCTCTTGCAAGACTTATTGCAGCACCTAGTTTCTCGCCTCCTCCGAGGTGGCAGTTGTCGAAAACTCCCAATGTTATGACAGTGCAGGGATCGTAAACTTCCCAAGTGTATTACTCGTAGTCTCGTTCCACTTCGGACTGAAGGAGTCAAGAATTGTTCTTGTTCGAACCCATTTCTGACCGTACTTGGCCACACAATAAGCATTTGTGCTCCCTCTGCCATCCTTCATTTTTATTGGAAGAAGACCTTGTGCACCAAAGATTCCCACCTCTAATATCCCAACAGGTTGCTTCCACAACTGCCTCGCAGTCGGTCTTTGATCACTTAAGTACATTGTTGATTCATCCATTACATGGTATCCACCTTCAAGACAAACTCTCATGTGAACTCTGCTAGAGATTTTGAGTTCCTTCCTCGTGTCAGCTTCTAACATACCAAAACCATACTTCTCAAGATTGAACCACCGCGAATGAACAGGATGGTGGTCCAATCGCTTCTCGAAAACATTGAGTGGCGGGTTAGTTTTCCTTTCGCGTGATGCACTCAGTCCTCGACAGTAAGGAACAGCTGCTCCTCGAAAGGCTCCGCCACCACAAACACCAAATCTTCATTCCAGATCGGGGTAGTTGTTCTGCTTGGTGTTATCTGGGTCTTCAGAATTTGGCTCCCAACCTGAACTTTCACAAATAATTCCGGGTGCAGGCTCCTGTCATTTATTAAAAAATAAATTGTACTTAGCATGTACCTTTTTTTATATATAAAGATCGTAACTTTTAATCTTTTAGTTAAGGAATGTGAATGTGAACGAGTTTAACCTTACAACTACGAATAAGGAGAGGTTAAGCATGGAAATTGAACATGCAATTTGCAATTCTTTTAAATGTTAGGTTACTTACTGATTATTATTAATAAAAGTATAAATTAAATCTATATGACTTCTTCAAATGAAATTATATTAACAATTTAAATTCAAAGTTCAAAGTTCAAACGGTGGTTGTCGTCGCTCTACGTACCACTATGGCAAACCAATAGAACTCAAGTAGTGTCGCGCCCCCGAAAATTTAAAAAATCGCGAGTGTGAAACGAACTTGAGACCTTATGATGCTCGGCGTAAAGGGACGCCTCGCAACATGCAATGAAGTCGCCACCCTAATTTTGTCGCTAGGTTTAGGGAACCTTAATCGTCATGGCATAAGAAAATATAATAAATAAATAAAAAACTAAAGGCACAAAAAAAGGGGTCTGGACCCCAGACAAAGGTTCGGGGTCGTATTATGGTCTCGGGAAGGTGTTAGGCACCCGAGTCACATCTGAAAACGGTTACCGGTTGATGAGAGAGGTGTTAAAAAGGTGTTTGATAAAATGCGTTTTGAAAAAGGGGGCCCTCAGAGGAATCGTCACTTTAGTCTTTTCTATGATCGTGACCGTTCAGGAATAATAAAAAAAAATCTTTCTGACGGGGTTACCGTTTATCAAGACCGATTGATTATTCCTGACTGTAACATGATGGGACTGAATTTTCCGTAAGACTGAATGAGCGCCCTCTTATTTCATCATCGGGTCAATGCATGATTAAATTAATTACTACGTGATTCTATCATGGATAGCTTAGCAGAGTACAGATTAAATGAAAGGTTTTTGAAATGATAAACTGATGTGGGATCGAAAGTCCCCATGTACATGCAGTCAATACAAGCGAGAATTTAAAATCATATGAACATGGCATTTTAAGCAAATCTTTAAACTCGTTGTTCATGTGAGTTGATTTTAGTTCTAGCAATTCTATATATCATGCGTACGATTGATATTTATGAAAAGCGTTGAATAAATAAAAAGGAACAAAGGCGTACTTTCGAGCGAAGCTTGGAATTAAAACCTACAAAAAGAGAGTGTTAGTGATAGCTCGAATAAATAAGCACTTTTATGAGTGCAAAAATTTAAATAATGACAGTTGATTGCATGCGAGAAATGATGGATTTAACGCATACGAGAATTAAATGCTGATTTTGATAAGTGCAGGAATTTAAAGGATAACGGTTGACTGCATGCGAGAAATGATGGATTTGACGCATACGAAATTTAAATGCTGAGTTGATTGCATGCGAGAAATGATTGATTTAACGCATACGAAAATTAAATGCTGAGTTGATAATTTGCAGAAATTTTAATGATTGATACTGCAGAAAATTAAAGCAATTGATATTGCAGAAAATTAAAACAGTTGATATTGCAGAAAATAAAACAGTTGATAAATTGCGAAAGAATTTCCAGCAGCTTGCGAAAAATTAAAGCAGTTGAATATTTACGAAAATTAAAATGCGACCGACCACGTAGGCGGTAAAATGAATGATTGGATTTAAATTGCGGAAAGCAAATTGCGAAAAATTTAAAGTGCAGAAAAGTAAAGTGCGGAAAAGTAAAGTGTGGAAAATTAAACAGTTGATAATTTGCGGAAGAATTTCCAGCAGTATGATAAGTGCGAAAATTTAAAGCAGTTGAATATTTACGAAAATTAAAATGCGACCGACCATGTAGGCGGTAAAATGAATAATTGAATTTAAATTGCCGAAAGTAAATTGCGGAATATTAAAGTGCGAATAATTAAAACAGTTGATAAGTATAGAAAATTAAACTGTTGATAATACGAAAAATAATCATACGAAGCATACGAATTATTTTTACGAAAAAGGGTGATTCGAAGTCTCGGAAAGAATTGAAAATGGGCTAGGCCCAACTAAAAAATGAAAGGAAAATTGGAAATGGGCCAGGAATAGTGCCTGGCCCATGAAAACATATTTGATGGTGATGGGCCAAGCCCATCACCATTCCACGCGTGAACAGTGCCGAAGCCTGGCACTATTCATCTTCTTCTTTGGTCGCCGGCGTACTGCCGGCGGCCAAGCTCCGGCTAGCCTTGCTCGTTTCTCGCGATCTTAGTACCGAGACGCTCGTCTCCTCGACGGCGTCTCCACCGTATGAAGCTCGAATTTTATTTCAAAACATACCGAGTTTAATTTCGAAAAAACGACCTAACCGTTAATTATCGAAAACTAATTAATTCGTACAATCTAGCTAACGATTTTTAAAATTGACAGTATGTATTTAATCTACATCATGCACATGAATTAATGGCACAAAAACAAGCAATTAATCTACTCTAAATCCGGCCAAACGAATTAAAGAAGAAAAATGCTTAAAAATCGAAGAACGAGCTTAAAGAGAGAAAGCTTACTCTCAAGCTTTAAACTGGACGATCGATGCTCAATATGGGCTATCAATCAAGGAGGGAGGAAGAGCAAGTTTTTCTTGCCAAATTGGTACCCGAAATACGTTGAATGGGGCTCGGTATTTATAGCCACATATCGCGTGGCTTGCCGGAGGAGGGCTGCGCGTGGTGGTCGTGAGTCGTGCGCTGGCGGGGCTAGGGGGAGGCGTGATGATGGCTGCACGGGACAGGAAGCGATGGGCTCGAGCTAGGACGCGATGGGAGCAGGTAGCCCGGTGGTCTGCTCCGCTGCATGTTCTTTGGCACTGTTCATGTGCACCATACACATTAAATTGTCAACCGTTGATCTGGTTGACTTTTCTTAGTTGACCAGATCAACGGTTGTGATCAAATTGCCTTTTACCTTATTTAAATGGCCTCGAGCAGATTCCTGCGAGCAAACGTTCCGACTTTTCGAGCCGAAGGTACTAGCGTGTAGAGAAAAATACGACGGATTTAACCGTCTACAGCGAATGATGAGAATTTCTCGTTTAACGTGTTTATTTTCTCGTTCAAAAATGTGAAACGTTCGGACGGAAAAATAATGACGTTACGACGAAAATTACACGAAACGCTGTAGACCGTTGTGAACGGAAAAAAGCTAGCAACTAGTTGATGGAAAACATTTCAAATTCAAGCTATTGTCCGAGCGAACTTACTCGGGTCCAATAAAAGCTCGAACGAAAATAATAATAAAAAATAAAAATACTAAAAAATGCGCTAAAATACTAAAAATCCTAAAAATCATGAGATGACCTAAAACGAAGAAAAAACTAGCAAATGACTGCCGGATAGTCAAAAATGTGATTTTTAAGGCTAAAAATAATAATGATAATAATGATGACAATACGTGACGAAAAATTAAAAATGCTATTTCGAACGCTGAGGATGATAATGACGATGCTAAAACGCGATGAAAATTTTAAAAATACTAACGACAACAAATTAACTAAAAATGACAGTAAATTAAGTAAATAACAGAAATGCTAAAATCAATTAAAAATGGCGTCAAAATTCGGGTATCAACAAGTAGTAATCACTTAACATTAATTATATGACGCGGAGAAACCTGATTGAACCACATGGTATCTGAGCGGTTTCAATTGGTTCAACATAGGAGAATTTATATTTCTTTTTGGTTTTTTATGGTGTATTAATAAATATGTATTTTTTATATTCTATTAAACCAACGATCAAATTTCAGTTAAACTCAATAAAGCCATTAAACCATTGATCCAAAAACTCGAGAGCGGTTAAATATATTTAGTTTGGTTCCGATAACTTTGATTGGATCGCTTAAAGTTCATAAAGTAATGATGCAGATGGTTTTGATGCATGTGATGGAAATTAGAGAGAAGCATTATTAGTTTGGTTTTATCAACCTTCGAGTTTGGCTTGGCTGCTTTAGCAATTTGTACACCGAAAATTACAAATATACGTTAATGTGCGTCTATTCATATGTTCAAACTACAAACTAACATTCTATAAAATAAAACAAATATATAGTATTAGAATGATTTTTTTTTCCTTTTAGAAACTTTTCTACCTATGTGGTCATTACATATATTATGTTGGGTTAATTGGATGAGGGGTCCCTGCAGTCTATTTGATTGTCTTATTTCAGCCCTCCATTTTTTTGTGTTATAAAACCTCCTCCACTTTAATCGAATGATTTATTACATCCCGCACCCTAACGCCATCCATTTTTTCCGTCTGTTTGCTTACGTGTCGTGCCACATCAATTGCCACGTCACTGAATGTTGACGTGTCATGCCACGTAGGCAGAAACCAACCGGGTCGAGCTCGAAATGGGTCGCAAAATCGGGCTGCTTGACATTTAACTGAAACGACACAGTTTCACCATTTGGAAGCATACGCTCCGTCGTTTCAAGCAAATGACACGCCGCGGCTTGGTACTGATTCAAGTCCCTATTTCACTCGATTTTCCTTTAAAAAACCCTAAAAAACTCACTTCCCTCTTGATTTTCGATTCACCCTCCATCTCCATCCCAATACCCTAACCCTAAACCTAGCCGTTGCCGCAAACGCGATGGTGAAGACCGGAGAAGATGAGAAATTCAGTTCTGTTTTGAAGCAGCGGCCAAATTACAAATACGAGCCTCCTATTTACTGTCGTTGCGGGGAGAAGACGCCGAGATGAATTTCTTGGACACAGAAGAATCCTGGGCTTCGATTCGACAAATGCAAGTGCATCCTCGCAGAAGGTGGATGCGGCTTTTACCTTTTTGTTGACAATCCTTTTCCGGACAGAGCTAGCGCCATTATTAGAGGTCTCTGTGTTAGTGAGAAGGAAAAAGCCGATACGATTGAGAAGTTAGAGGCAGAAATGAGGGAGTTGAGGTCGCGTCAAATAGTTTTCAACGGGGTGGTGGATGAGATGTTGTGTTTGAAGGATGAAAAATAGAACATGACTAAATTGATTTAGAAATTGAGGTTTTGTTTAGGCCTGTTTATTTTATTTTGGTTGTTTTTGTATTTGGTTTGATTAATTGGAATGATGAAATTGGCATGAAATCCAGAATAATTGTTCTTGTTTGTGTTGAAATTGTGTTGGTTTTTGTGTTGTATTCAAATCATTTTTGTGTCGTATTCTGTGTTGTGACTGTGTGAAGAAACAGAGCAATAAACTGCCCAGTGAGCAAGCACAACATAAGTGGATTTCATGCCACTCGCTAGATAGAATGAAGCTTAAACAACATGTTACCTGGAAAATCAAGTTTTATGATTGAAAAATGACAGATTATAGAGCTCTTGGATGACTATTCAACAATAATTCTTATCAACAATAATTACTTATTGTATAATGCTCTCCTCAAGCTCTTGGATGACCCCTACTACGATTAAAACAGAAAATCTTGATCTCTTGTTCATAAAAATTAGTATGTTCCAATTGCAACATCGCTTGTAACTCAAAATTACCGGACAAAGGAAATATCAAACAACCAAACACAAAAACACGAAAACTGAAAAGATGACACAAGTGCCAAACTAATAAGAGAAACATTCAACCATTTAATACATCAAGTGTACATCAATCCATTTAAGACATAAATTGTACAAAATTAGATTTGGTTGAACTTCTGCAAGTTTTCCAAAATTGTTGATGTAACTCATCACTGTTGTGATCCTTCCTCTATTTAGCAAATATGTGTCTGGTACACCTTCTATGCACAGCAGCCGGCATCAGTTCAGAAATTGTTAAGATTAATCCCTGCACATACACATAGGCAAATATGAAAATGTGAACATATGAATTTCAGCATGAGCAACAAACAATGTTGATTGATTGTTATTCCACTTAGTTTTGTTGTCTCTTTATTTGGTTTTTGAGACAATAAACATGCTGCTTTGACCCTTTTTTCTTCCTTTTTCCAGAATTGCACTTGAATGACCAGAATTAGGAAAAGGAATGAAAAGGCCGAAGAATAGAGCTCAATTGATCAATCAGCCTTGACAGATTTTCAGCTGATGCATTTCCGACTCATCTCAGGGCCTTGAGATGAGGCTTCCGTGACGTTTCCAGTCTGGACAGCACTCACCATGATTTTGTGCGCCACTATTAATTATTCTTGAGTGCGTTTCCTGTCTCCTTGGACTCCGTTTTTAGAGACACTAAGTCTCTTGAGCTCCGATTTCATTCCTCCCACTCCTAACAAGTGCTTAGAAGACAAAAACAACATTCTCCTTGTGTTTTGGAAGAATATTGGACAAGCTTCTTGAAGACCAAACTGAGGAGACTTGTTAGTGGGAGTTGTCTCACCTTGGAGAGGAACATCTTGGCGTCCAGAAGGACATTAATAGAGATCAGAACGGGCAGAGGAAGGGATTCGGACAGAAGGAGGAACCAGAGGAGAAAATCAGCACTTCACCCACATTTTCCAGATTTTCCAGCTTTTCTGTATTTTTGGTTTTGCACTTCTAGTATCATTTCCATTATGTTTTGTAACTAAAAACCTCCATCTCTGGTAGAGATTTAGAGGTTGGCAATTCCAGAAACGTTGTGAGACTTCTTATTCTTAATTAAAAACGTTTTCATATCTCTTTTCTTGCTTGTTTTAATGACAATTTGTTCTTGTTGAATTTAGGCTTAGCTAACCTATGTTTAACTTGAATGATTACAGTAGAATCACTCTAATGCCTCGTTTCTGTGTTAGAGGGAACCCGAGTGGACAACTAGTGGATGGGATGATGTCTCCTTGAAACTAGAAGAAGAAAAGGGTTAGTTTTGAGGTCAATGGACTGCAAGTGCGTCCATCTCAAGGTCTAGAGAAGGGCCTTCCTAATCATAATCAACAAACTAGCAATCCTTGATTGTTAAGGGAGTTAGGGTCGCGAAAGGAGCTTCTCCTTGAGTGACTTGAGTAGGAGGAGGCTTGGAGATCGCCCCTGGATGTATCTCTATAACTTCTCTATGAAAATGGTTTTGAAAATCCTTTTTGTCAATGATCAACATCTTGGAATTGTCACTTCGTTAATATCTCTACCAGGGATACCTTTCTCCTACTGATTTTCCTCTTATTTCACTGCTGTCCTCTTTTATGCAATTTATTTTCGTGCATTATTGTTTCTCAACCTATCAAACTCTCACCTCTTTAATTGGTTCTTGTCATTTATAGGAAAGCAAAGATCAGACCGATGTCTCTGTGGGATCGATCCTCTCATCACTATCTACATTATTATTGTAGCTTAGCACTGAGTTGTATTTATAACTTTTATGCAGGGCATGCGACACCCTCGTCAAATGTAAAGGTGAATCCTTCCCCACGAGCAATCACAAGAGCACCATCAGCAGCGTAGTAAAAGTTCCCACCAGCTACATCCAAATCCAGCATGAGCAATTCTAAAAACCATTTCCAAGTTTCCTTACACTCATAACCAACGACAGCCCATGCAACTGAGTATATTTGGTCATTGGGATCCCTTCCTACAGCTGACAGAATTTCTCCCTTAAATGGTCCTTTCAAAAAACAACCATCTAATCCAATGATCTTCCTACAAGCAGCATTAAACCCTTTTCTAACCCCAGCAAAGCACACATACATCCTTTTAAACACTCCACCTTCCTCCTCCATGACTATTGTACTGCCAGGATTACTCCTCTTCAACTCCTCAACATAATCCTCCAGCCTTGCAAATTCTTTCAAAGGATCACCAATGTAATGATTAACAACCTTTTGTCTGGCATATATACACTACCCTCTAGAGACTTTTATCTTGGTTTGGCTAGTGAAGTGGTCTTTTAGTTCTGCCACAGTCATCTTCAAAGTTACCTTCTTCAAATGAGTAATAAATCACTAACCTAAAGTTTTGTAACTCAGACAAGAGATGTGAAACAGTTTTGGACAAGTATGATTAGCAACTAAAGTTTTCACTATCCATTGACCAGATCTCCCATCAATGGAGCATAAAACTTTCCAGTTGCAGTCACTATTTGTGCACACAACCCTACACCTTATGCCATCATTCTGCTTAAACCTAACATCTCTCCTTAAATGTATAGCATGTCTTTCAACAACTTTCTTAAACTCAGACTTATTAGGGAAAACCATACAAAGTGAAAACAGTGGAAAGTTCTCACCTTTTTTGAATCGAGGTCTTCTAAATGGAATTCTTCTGGCTTCTTCTTCCTCACTATCGCTGCTAGAACTCAAGAAGCTTCCCTCATAATCTGAGTCAAAACATACCTCATTGTTTTCTACATCAGCAGGACCAGTATTTTGGCGGCCGCTATCTCTTCTGTTCATTTCCCTTGTGATTTCTTCAACAAAGTCATCAGAATTATCATTTACACCATTTGGGCCACACACCCCACTTGGGCCATACACCCCACTTGGGCCACATGCTTCTGTTGGCCCATGCACCTCTGGACAACCCACCCCTGTTGTTGGTATTTGGACATCTGCTTCTTCCTCTACACATTGGTTTATCTTGTTCTTTTTTTCCCTCTTGGAACAGAATCTTATCTTCTTCTCACGAAAGTTAGTTAACTCCTCGTCCTCTTCAGCGGACAGGTATGGACAGTCAATCTAGTATTCATTACTCGTATTGTTACCTGTTTCATCACACTCGTATTCACTCTCCCCATGCTCCGTATCATATCCATCAAACTCCCCCTCCTCAATAACACATTTACCCTTACTGGACCCACCTTCCTCACTTACACCACCTACCATATACCCAGCCTATCACACATGGTCTTCGGATTTTGAGCATCAAAATAAGGATAAGGAACCATGCTCTACATATATATTCACATTAGCATTTTCAAGACAATACTTAATGAAACCCCCGAAAGTATTGTCACCATCTAAAACTTTAATGGTTTCTCTTAACCCCATACCAGCACAATGTTCAGCATACCATAACTTCTTAATGTTAGTAAAACCAAGTTCACCACACTTGTCCAGTATTGTACAAAATGAAACAACATCAGCATCAACTACATCCTCAAATTCAGTCCCACCAACATACATCCATTCACTCAATGTCCTAATAAGTTTCCCACCAATATGATATATAAAAACAGTCATTTTACTCCCCCACACTGTTTCCCTGCCAAACCAACCAACGCAATAAGACAAGTCAATACAGTTGCCATTTACAGTAAGTATATACAGACAACACATTCGAGCAAACAAATGCAGGTACCAAATTAGAAAAGAAACCAGTTGTTTAGGGGCCATTTAAAGCACGTATTTCGTTTCTAGGCAAGGGTAAAGACGAGAGTAATACAGAACGAGGAACTAACGCTTTACCCGTCAGAGAATTTGCAGAAAACACCTAAAGATCCTTCACTACGAGGAACTAACGCCTTCGAGACAACGATTGCGAGCAAGAATTTAGGTGAAAATGGAGGGTGAATCGATTTTCGCAAGGGAAGTGTCTCAAGGGAAGTGAGTTTTTTAGGGTTTTTGAGAGGAAAATCAAGTGAAATAGGGTTTCTTAGGATTTTCGCGAGGGCTTGAATCAGTACCAAGCTGCGACATTTTCATTCCAAATGGTGAAACAGCGTCGTTTCACATAAATATCAAGCATCCCGATTTTACGACCCTTTTCGAGCTCGACTCGGTTGGTTTCTGCCTACATGGCATGACACGTCAACATTCGGTGATGTAACACGACACGTAAGCAAACATACGGGAAAAATGGATGGCGTTAGGGTGGGAGATGTAATAAATCATTCGATTGAAGTGGAGGAGGTTTTATAACACACAAAAAAATGGAGGGCTGAAATAAAATAATCAAATAGACTGCAGGAGCTCTCATCCAATTAACCCTATATAAATTGTGGAAAGTAAAAAAGTCTTATCTACATCCTTTATTTGTGTAATTAAAAAAAAACGTGAGTATTGATTGACTCAAGCCTTCCCGTAACGGCTGAGCATCAGTAACAATTGATTGGAAGATGTCTAAACTTGAAAAAGAAAAATCTGTGGAAAAAAGGAGAACAATGGAAAGTTGAAAGAGTCGTGCAGTGAACATACAAGTAGAGAATAAGATGCCAAAAGCACTAACTTTTCATTTGTGAAATCCAAAATGTTTTTACAAAGGTTGACATATCACATGCTAAGAATCAATACCTAACTGAAAACAACTTACACAGTGATTCAACTTTGAGTTCAGTTAAGTGACAGAGAAGTGTCCTACACTCTGATAAATGAGGATTAGTGTTTTTCAACTTCATTAACCCTTTTCTCGTAAAGTTAATATATATGTGCAGACCAAGTGCAGGAACCGGATGCAGGACACCAAGCTGGACCGCCTGATTTAGTTCTATGCCAAAAAGAAGAGAGAAAAGTACAGGGTGAGACGACGATGAAAGAAGTTCCTCAACCCCCAATTGGCCTTGACAGAATTGCATGGAATGCTCAGCAGATTGGGGAGGGGGAAATCATCAGTCTCCAGAAGGATCTTACAAGCATAAGCGTATTCAGTTGTTGAAATTTTCTGCACCAAACGAAAATGGATAGAATAATCAGTACAAAGTGTAGGGCGAGCTGTATGCATTTGTCGACCAACATCAATAAGAAATAGCTGAACAGGATCAAATATGACTCGGAACCTCAAACTAACGAATTAATCAAGGCCTTCCAGTCTCAGACCTGTACTACATCTCCCAACTAAGTAAACAATCTTCTCATTCATCTCATGCTTCAAACATGAACTTACTCTTCAACTTGCTATTCACTGGACATCCGCATACAAGCTCATAAATAAGGATAAATAGTTGTGAAATTCTAGACAAACAAGTTCAGAATGAAAGTGACCAAAACTCCGCAACTAAAAGCACATTTCCATCAATCCAAAATTCCAAATACTAAAAACCTACTCAAAAAAATTGTCTCAGTGAGTACCAACAACAAAGACTCCTTGAGAACTAATTCAACAGGGGAACTTTCAAAACAATATATAAAAAATACAGCACATTCTTAAGAAGCATACCTGATTTTTTAGTTTTATCTTTATATTATGTAATTTAAAAAATTAAATAGAAATATGAATAAAGAATAATGATTGACATTTTAAAAATGATGACATCAGTTAACATGTAACTTAGAGCATTATTATTCTCAAAACTTTTCAACTTTCAGCCACAACATATGCATTATCTAACTTTTCTTTATAATTATTATATATATAAATTTGCTAAATAAGTAAATATGATTATTATGATTATTATTTTCTTAATTTAAAAATTAAATATCGATTATAATTTAGCTTTAGGATTTATTAATCAACATAGAATAATATATTAAATAAAGTTTACAAATATTACTAATTAAGAGATAATAAGAATATAGTTCAAAATATCATGAGTAATAAATGACAATGAGATAACTAAAACTGCATTTCACTTTTACTATATTTGATACTTTTAAAACATGGGATGAGCAAGTATAAGTATCGACACGGGTTAAGAGAAGGGTTTTGAAATAAGTGTTGCATAGCAGATTTCAAGCATGACCTACTCTACTTGAAAAGAGCCACACATTAAAAAGATATACTAATATACACAAAACACCATATGCCATGAAATATTCTTATGTATAAGCTTCTTACATTTTTGTTAAGTATAAACGCAACAAAGATCCCATACTAAAAGGAAAATGAACAGTCTAACTTTTATTTTAATCGAAACTTCTTTTCAAATATCTGACCAAGTTCTTGTACAATCTCAACGTTTCACAAAATATAAGTCCTGTTTATCTGCAGTGATGGTTCTAGTGACGCACAATTTGGTTCATCCAGTTGTTCTGCATGGGAGCATCAATTTTGTTGGTGTGGTTTTGAGTATGTGTGAATGGTTTCTAGAAAATATGGTTAGGGATCAGCAAACCTTTGTGATGGTAACAGGACAGTATGTTATGATGGAGACAATTGTAGAGTTGTGTATGAAGAGGAGAAGGAGGTGATGCTTGGGCAGTCATGTCCATGCGCGGAAGGGTTTATGACGTTGATAGCTACCAGTGGCAATCTAAGTGTGACAGTAGTCGATGCCAGTGTGAATGGTGAACCTAACGGGAACGTAAGGACAATGAAGCTATAAGAGGATAGTAAATGTAATTAAAAGTTGTATATTAAAAATGGTATTGCTGTTGTTAATTTAACAGACTACACTTCAGTTCAAAAAGTATAGCCTCTAATAAGTTTGGGTTTCAAAATGTTACAACCCCAAGAGACCCTAAAACAGTTTCCCTCTTTACTAATAGTATCTTCTTTTGTGAATATTTATTTTCCTCTACCGTATTTGTATTAGCTTTTTTACTTTGTCTTAGAAGGAAACCTACATAGAATCTTAATATCTGTTTGTATTAACATAGATTTGACTTATTGCTCGCACTTCACCACAAAGAGACACAGGCTCTGCTGACCACATGTGACACATATTTATAACTGAGTTTGAACCCAACAAAGGAACAAAATGATACATAATCACAAAGCAGACTTTTAATCATCTTACCCCTTTTTATTCTCCGTTCCATTCAATCAATTCACTGCGAGGAACATTCAGCTTTGCCACTTGCTCCTCTGCTTCAATGTCATTAACTACACCACGGCATCGCGGAAAGCCACAATAGCATGCCAGTTGTTCATCAATTGAGAAGAACCTGGGACAAGAATGAAGTAAGCATCTAGAGAAATTCTAATGAATAAATAAAAAATACAAGGAAAAACAAAAATGAACAACTTGCAAAAAAACCTATAATCGTATGTGAGTTCTTCCCATCTTTTGATATCTCTCTTTGCAAAAATAATTATATGTTTGTCACCGTTAACACTTATAACCCTTGAGTAGCAATTTGGCTGCATAAAACAAAAATGAAAAGAAACTTAGCATTGATGGTTAAGCATCTATCATAAGGAAAAACACCTTCAACAATTGTAAATACATATCAAAGCAGTACTGACAGGTTAGAAATGAGAGTTCTGCAAGTAAGGCAACATACAGCTGTCTGTTTCTTGCTACACAGTTTTATAACTCAAATAAGAAAGAAAAAAATATAGCAGCAAATAAATGGAATAAACCAAAGAGCAATAGAACATGCACCTCACAAGAATGATTAATCAGATGAGCAATACTCCCTGCTCTTGTGGCATCTATAACTCGCTCATCATCAATTCGAAACATATAAGTCCCAGCACCCTGCATTTTGAAAATTTCTCAACAACTTTGATCTCATCCACTCACTAGATAAATTGAACATGGTAAGCATCCCAACTTTCAAACACATACGTCAATCTATTGGATTTGATGCTCAATGGGAACTTAAACACAAGCAGAGCACAAACAATTGAGAAGAAATAACACGCTCTTGAAAGGTAAACTTACAACTAGTGAATTGTATATGAAGCGTTCTCTCCTGTCAGCAATAGGAGGTCTAACAAGTTCACCAATGTATTCAATGACCTACAAATCATAGTGTAAGAAAGTATACTGTGGAGATAGAATTAAAGATATAACATAATCAGCAAATTTACTTACCATGTCTCCTGCCCTATGCGGATGCTTCGCAAAAATACCAAACCCATGGATTCCTGACTTACCTATAAATATATTCCCCAATGATTAGCAGAAGACCAAATTGCAAATTAAAGTTCAAATTCCAATTGTTCATTCATGTAAAATGGAATTCTGAATAAAGTACTGCAAGACAAGCAAGGCTAAATCATGCATGTGAAGCACATGTATGAGGCAACTGTCAAAGTTGATGGTAAAAAATGTCTAAGTTTGCTCAAACAGTGTTTAGGAATAAATCAACATCCTTCTCCTGTTTTTAGCTAAATTTATAACGTTAAACAAATGAAAGGTACTAACCTTAAAATTTGTCGTGGGATTTTGAGTAACTACTAACTGGGATTTACTTTTTAATGAAAATAGCAAACCTCATAGGCTACAATTACACTTCAAAAAACAAGTGAGTTTTTCACCCTTACAATAGAAAAGCATTGTGTAATTACACAGATTACCTTTGGAGGGGAAAATAAGAAAAGAAAAGCTGATACTCATTTCCTACAAAATCCATGTAGCAAGCAGAAAACATCCTTGAAAAAGAAGATAGTTTCAAATTTCAATGATTGAATATTCTTTAACCAAGATGTTATATTTCCTAGGTGCTTTTCTGTTTATCCTGAAAGACTAAGGAGTCAGAATTGGATAAATTGGAATTGATTGCATGACATGGGCTTAATCTTATTCAAGGAAGGCATTAAATGAATATGTCTATGCATACAACAGAAACTTCACAACAAAAGAGAACACTATAGACATCTGTGCCATCAACACTTGTGTTGAATGGGGATAACTAAGAACATTAGAATTGCCACTTACCAAATGTTAGTCTCTTCTGGAATGTCTGTCTCATGTAATTATACTTCTCAGCCATAGAAAGAATGTTGTTAGGAGCATCAAGCTGAGAGGTTTTCAGCTTTTCAAGGCTAATAGAGAACCTAGAGCTCATTACACCACTTGAAGGCAATTTAACACCTGAGGATTCATGCTGGCAGTAACCACCAACCAAGTGAGGTTGGTTCTCCACAAACAGACGCTTCAAGGATGCGGCAGCAAGAGCTTCAGGTTCCTTCCTCCCTCTTCTTCCAAAGTAATTGTATGGCTCTGTAAGAATGAAATAAGAATTTAAAGGAAAGTAACATCTGACTTTTCATCTGACAGATAGCAAAGAAGCATTGCATAAGATAGGGACTTGGCAAAATTTGGAACAGAAAGACATAATTGCTGAATCAAAAGCAAAGGTGACCAGTACTTTAGGTAAAACCTATTCTCCTAATATGTGAAAGTCAAAAGAGAACACCAAGGCACAAAACACACGAGTTGGATGGAAAGTGGCATTCTATACAAATCCAATGAAATGCTATGTTGGTTGCAAATATACAGTAATTAAACTTGAATGCACTTCTGCACTCAGACAATCAAAAGGAAACGATAGACGAAATAGAACCATAAGAAAATGCAGAAAAAGCATACCAGTACGAGCACAGCCAAAAGGATTGCATGGGGGGATATAGTCAGAACATTGACGAGTAATTTGACCAACCCTTTCATCTGTCACGGGACGCTCGTTAGATGGTGGTCTATGCTTCTTGCAGAAAGACAGTAAACGAATGCATTGGTTTTCATCATCATCTACAGCAAGGAGATGGAGTCTGTCCTCATCCTCAAGCTATGATCCATGAAGAAAGAAGAAAAAGTCGCCGGAATATGAGTGATAGCATCTATTGTTAATACTGACTAAACAATCTAGCAGAAAATCAAGACAAGTTAAAATACAATAGAAACTTATCAAAAAAGAAATAAAACACAATACGACTCAGAACTTCTAACATGAAAAATACCTCAACACAAAGGCCAGCAGCACGTGCACAAAGCGGATGATATGCTACCCGACAAGTGTTATTTGAGCACTGTAGAAAGAGATCAAAAGGAAGATCGGTTTGTATACCTTATGTACATAGGAATAAATAATTTACTCAAAATCAGTTTCATACTTTTCAAAATAAAGTACATTTATTATTGAATAAGTTACTTCAATAGCAAACATATTGCTTCCCTAAGCAGACATAATAATACCACACGCCTACTGCACATAGCAGTATAAACAATATTGAACAACTACAATGAGAACTCTACTATCATTAGACTAAGTGCTTACTTGGATGCAAGCTCCATAAGCAACACCACATATGCTGCATAACAGCTTCCAACGATCCTGTTTAAATACAAAAAAGTTGATTAGAAGGAAGAGTAATGTGCATTGCTTAACCTTGATGGGTCTGACAAAAGCTAGATAGCAAACTGAATATACCTTGCTGATTCTATTTAGCCCATCAATTGGCTCCATCCTCTTGACATCAGACAAGCAAGTTTCTGTAGCATATTACATAAGTTAATATAACCTCATATGATAGAATAAGGAACAAAATGCATGTCATAGAACACGAACCAGGTATCCATATGGCACAAGCCAGGTGAGCCCAGCGCCCATCACTAGTTGGCTTCATTGCGCCTCCTGAGAAGACAGTACACTCACAGATTCAGTCATGTAATCTGGAACATAAAAAGAAGAGATGCTTTGAAACGTCATATCTACCTATAACAGGACAAAGGCAGCAGGGCGGCGTCGAGTCAGGCGCCCCTGGACGGCATAGGTTGCAAAACCATAACACACCATCAACGGGTTCTAATTCTCCATAGCATCTGGCATGGACCTGTGCAGACGTTAATTTACGGCATTGACAGAGGGATCAAAGATGCCATTAAAAGTTATAAAATCAAAACTTAAGCCCCACCAATACGGAAGAGAGAGTAGTTACAAATAAGGGCAAATGAGAAACTACTTTCACCAATAACAAACAATTTCTAAAGCATACATCCTAGCCGTAGATCAATTTGGGAATTCCTCATTAAACCCCGTCTTTTCCTTTCTTGTTCAACTGAGGCCACAACCATTTTTAAAATTCTAGAAAGTCAAATATATGGAAAACTTGTGTACTGCAAGTGTCTCACGCCAAACCCTAAAATAATCTCCTTAGACCCCTTCTCTGGAAAAATGGTGAGCATAAGGAAACTTCCTACCTTCCACATCATTGTCTCCAATATGCTTCTCAAAGCAAGAAGCCTAGAAAAAGAAAACAACCCAAGGAAGTCCACCAAAAACTTGGGCAGCGGTTCCTTTCGTAAAATCTCTCCCCTCTTCATTGGCTGCAAAAGCAACCATCTCCAAACCAAATTCAAACTCCTAGGCTTATGCTCAAGATTCACCAACTGACCCCAAAAGCTCTTAAGCCATATTAAGTGCTGAGGCCATTCATGTTATGTGAGTATATGGACAAGACTTACCTAGGTATTTCTCATGGATCAAAGAGAAGAATCAGCTCATATGTGCAACTTGCCTATTGCAAGGTATACTTCATTGGATGAAAATGAAGAGCTCATGGCATTTTACTGTTACTTGGAGACAATTCCTCGTGTTGTGGGCTTGCAGGGAAACTTGGTATGATTCAAATTGGACATCTAGTAAATGAGAGTTTAGAAACTTTAGGCACACAACAGGTTTGAACAAGGAACAAAGTGTTGATGTAACTGTCAGATGCGATCGCATCATTACTGCTGAAAGAGTAGTAGATAAGATTACTTATAAACATTGCATGTCATAGAATACCATGGTTACAGCCAATGTTCACCATCGGCTATTTCTGGAGATAAGGCATTAAGCAGAGCCGCAGGCCAGAAAATGACCATGTCATAAATTGGCACATGTTTCAGTGCAAGACAGACTGGGACTAAATCTAACTGGACTTGTGAAAGCAGTGGTGACATCGATTGAGAAAAAATTAAGGTATGGGAGCAAATGATAAATCCCTGTTAAAAGGAATAACCCTAATATATCCATCCCTATCTCTAAAATTCCAAAATAGTTGCAGCAACTGTACAATCCATAATGCAAAACAGATGTAACATCAGAAAGTTGATTATAGAAACCTTACCATCATTCTGCACTTATCACACTGCAGGAACAGGTTGTTTTCATATTCCTAAAATACAGGTCGAGAATGAATGTTGTCAGTAAACATGAACCAAAAAGCTTATGTCATGCGTATATAATTCCTTTTTTCTTTTTCTTTTCCAAAAGTGGTAGGTGTTAAGCAACCAAACAAGCATGAGCTGACAAAACTAGTGCCATCCATTCAGAATGGAGATTTTTTTTGCTTTTACCTCATCCATGTGGCAGACATTGCACTTGTCAAGGTCTTTCCAGTCAACACGAACAGGTCTGTAACCATGTGGTAAGTCTTTATATCTACCAGTGTTGAACTTGGACATAGACATTTTAGATGAAAGTCTAGATCTAGATAGTCCCTGTCAATTTCAACAGCAATTATTTCAGATTAAAATAGAAATGCAGAGCGTTTAAAAAAAAATGGCATTTTTACTTGGAATTTTCAGAGAAAAAAAAACAGCACAAGCAAATAAAACTAGCTAATTTGCACATGAAGCTGTAGCACAGCTAGTTAGTGTCATGCCCTCTTTATGAGATCGGCATGGGTTCGATCCCAGGTATTGCAACGATAATTAATAATATAATGCAATTTTAAAATAAAATAAAAACTACATAATTCTTTTGAAGTTCCCAGTGATTTCACAAGCTCTAGTTTTGTATTCTATTAATATTGGAGATTGTATAGCACACCTTTATATGCTTCATGACTTGTGGACTGGAGAAACCAAACATGTCAGAACCAGATCTATGCAGCCTTAGCGTTTTATCAGAAGTACCACCTTGAATTTTACTTATTCTTCTGTATATTTTATTCCAACATGCAGATGGAGTGGATCCCTTGATCTACGAAGGAAAAAAACATAAGCGTAAAGTATAACACATTAATTCAAATAAGGCCTTCTATTCTGCCTGTGGTTAACCAGAAAATATACAACTCATTTAAGGAAAGAAATCAGACTTTGGATAGTGAAGGTATATTTTGAGAATGTTTATATTCCTCGGCTTATTTGGATTTATATTGGGATTAATGTTTCTATATTCCTACAAAATTTTGGTTCACTGGTAGTAATTGGCTATCTAAATAGATTAGGATTTCTATACGCTGTTTCAATTGCTTTGTCCTATAAATAGAGATCTCCATGTAGAACTGTGTTATGAACTCAACAAAAAAAAAACATGAGGCTTCGGCTTGCTTTTTTGTGTTGGACTCATCCTTCATCAGTTGGTTCTAATCGACAAAAATCTAGTATCACAGTTTCTACAAAATATTTTCCTTTTTTTCCCATTGCTAAAATATGACCCCTGTCTACCAACCACCTCTTCCCCATGAGATCCAAGTAGGGCATTCTATCACATTCTACAAGTCAATCAGAATTGTTTACTTGACAATCATCTGTTGATACTACTAAACTAGAACCCTACGTAAGAGAGAGTTAAAAAGGGAGGGAGATTAGCATTGGCATGACAACAAACAATAGTCTAAGGTTAATTGCATCAAAACAGACCTGCTTTCCATTATCCAGAGTCACTCTAAAGAGTGGTCGAATTTTTGACTCAGCATCTCTCAGTACTTCCATCTTATATGTGGTACAAACATTTGGATCTGAAACTCAAAAAATTGGAACAGAAGACAGATTATTGTTAACAATGAATATGATAAAAATGGAGAAAGAAATCTCAAATACAGGAATGAGTTTTTGGAAGAGTAAATGAGGTATGCAAAATCAAAGAAACATCCTACGGAAATAAGCACCTGTTATGGAAATAAACTTCCTCAAGGCAGTATATCCTTCAGGCCATATAAATCTATCATCCTGGAAATATTCCGAGTCCTTTACAATCTTTCCTGGAAAAAAGTGTCCACAACCCATGAGCATGAATGGCTGGTCTAAAACATGCATAAATTAAATAAGCAGGAAAGCAGTTTTCCAGCTACAGAATGGGGATGAAATTCCAACAGCAGATATTACCAAGGCTTAGAATTTGCAGATCCCCGATTACATAAGGAGCAGTCCCCAATTCCCCTAATATATGTTGAAGTCCTTCATCCTTTGGGAAATCTTCACCCGAATCTGTGCTCACTTCATCCTCACTGCCTGCACTCTCACAGCTCTCAGCATTAATGCCGTTTTGCAGCTCTAGCATTCTTCTTGGAAGTTTTTGCTCACTCAGATACCTAACCAAAACAAAAATAATTGCTACATTATTATCCCAGTAATGCACAAATAACCCTGTCAGCTTCCACGAGTTCACAACTCTTATTATGCAAACACCAGTTTGTATTATCGATAACAAGAGTATCTAACGAACACCAGGTTACCAACAAAATAAACAAAGATGACACGCCAAGCAAAGCAACAGGCATAAACAAATTACTGAAGCTGCCCAATATCAACGACAAAACTCAATGTCATCCAGTTTAATGATAAAATCCAATGAACCCAACCTATTTAGGACACCCCCTATCACAAGTATCTATCAATGCTTGCAATACTGTTCACGACACATGCAGACAATTAATAATGTGTTTTAGAAGCAATAAGAAAAAATATAAGGACAAAAGAGTGTGGCGCTGCTAAAACAATATTTACAAAAGCAAACTACACATGCCTTCTAAAAAGATAGACAGACGTGATGACATCCAGATCAAGTTATGAAAGCTTTTGAGCATACATCCACAGCTTTTAGCTTACTTCTATACAATGAACTACTGCACATGTTACCTAAAGCTTACATTTTTGCTTCTTCCAAGCTCCGAGCAAAGCGAGGTTTCTTGCACTTTAAGTGGAATGAAGAAAGAAGTCCTTTGAGGAATGAGATTACTTGCTTTGGTTTAATTCTGAAATATTCCAAGATAATAGAAATATGTCAGCCCCTAAAACAGATCCGTGCACATTTGATATCGTGCAGCATCTGATACACGAAAAATTCCTTCAAACTCAAACAAATTGCAAACCTTGCAAAATCATGGGTACCAAAAAATTGAACTGATATTGATCTTCCACCGGATGTTTTGTTCAACCCTTTACCATCACCAATAAGTGACTCATCAACAACAATTGCTGGCCACATAGCGTGACCTGCACTACAGCAATAAAAGGATATGGTGTAAAACCAAAAAGGAAAACATTAGAAAGAAAACCTTGGTTTTATAACACAAGAAAGTAGTGCAACAATAGACATAAGATTAAGAAATGCTGTCACCAAAAATCTGAGAAAACTAGTGTAAATAATTTACTATGTGCAAGCATGCTTTTTTTTAATCAATGTGGTGTTCCCCATTGCTGGATCTACTGCTCATACACTCTCCATAACGCCACTCAGCAAAAGTTTTTGCAAAGCCAATCTAAGATAGGCACAGCTATATTTGCATGCACAATACTTGCAGATGAGGGGGTGGAGATTAGCAACCTGGTTCACTACAGCATAGACAAGCACAGTGATTCTGAATAATACAAAGATACTCATGCAAGTACCATGATTAGTATAATCAACATAGTCAAATCTTACAATGCCAATGTGTATGAATCAATAGTCATTTTTACCTATTAAATAAAGCGTAGCTAAACAAACAATGGGTGTATGCTCGTATTAGTATTTTTTGCAAATAAAGATCAGCTAGGTCTTCTATTAAAGTTATAATTTCACTCAGGAGAAACACTACATCTATGTATGCATGCCAAAAGAAAATAAATGTACACAGCAAGCAATTCCTTGATACAGGGTCTTTATGTTCTATGAATAGCATCTCCAATATTTCTTAGTTTTGCTTGGGTAGGTATATGAGTTCCATACAGAAAGAAACATAAAATATGAAAGGACAAGTGGAGAGGCAAATAAATTTATGCAGACCTGTAAGTTTTGCCCATATGATATCTCCAGGTTCAAAATCTTGGCAGTCATCCAGACTGGCAGCTAACACCAGCATCTCATCATAATCGCATCTCTCCCCATCCATGCTTTTAACACAGAACTTCAGGTGCATCTGCTCCATCTCCACACCAGAAATATAAAATTTTACTTTCTCATTAGAAAGAATCACATCCTCTTTATCTCCATCCGCATATTCTACCTGCATTGCATTTCAATTCTAATTAACATATTAACATAGAATCTAAGATAATCTGTCAGATCAAACATTAAGAAGGCCAAAATCAAAAGAAGAAAGAAGGGACATATTGGGCGTCAGAACCAGAGCATACATTATGCCGGTTTGTCTCCGGATTGTACCCAACAACACTTGCTGAATACCAATCAGCATCCAATGGCCAAAAAATCTGTAAACAATAAACTTAAATGAGCATAAAAAAACAGTTTTCTGGCATTGAAATACATAAAGAAAGCTCATGAACTCAAGTGTGCTTGCCTTGCATGCTAACCCGATGAAATTCTTTGGATCAGCATCATCAAAACTGAGCCTATCCAAAGCAAAATTAACACCCATCAAGCCAAATACATACATGTAAATTACAAAAACATAAATGTACCGCAGCATTTTACTCAGCTAGTCAGAGGAAGAAATAATAGCAAATCTAGATCTCCTACACAACTCAACTGAGTAGTAGCAACTACACAACACTATGCAGAATTCACGGACAAAAATTGCTATGCACAATTATGATACATTGCCTCCCCACCTAAAATTCAGCCTTATAAAAGTTACTAGTTTCTCGACTTCATTATAAAATGACACTTATCAGTCCATTAACATACCTAAAGGAAAGAAATAATTGAGAAAACTCACCTGACCCATCTTTTATTAATGGCTGATGAACCCACAACCCCATCAGGATCACGCTTCTTTACCACTAAATTCCCAGTATTCCTATTACTACTAATGTTACAAGAAGTATCAGTATCCTTGTCGTTATAATTGACACTTTGATTACGGCAATCCCTCAGACGAGGCCGCCCATCAAAACTTCCCAAAACGTTAGAATCCACCCCCAAATTCGCCAATTCCCCCTTCCCAACCAACCTCCTCTTCTTCTTCTTCTTCCCCAGTTCCTCCTCCCCAGCATCCTCGAACTCGCAAGCTTCACTCTTAGGAACCACTTCCCCAGCGCGTGAAATCAACGCGTCTAAAAAGGATGGCGTTTGTGAGAAATGTCGTAGGCGTTTGGGACGGCGAGAATACACGTGGACTAAAGGCGGTCTACTGGAGGGACAAGAGGGATCGTTGTCATGCGGGAGAAGAAGTTTCCGCGCCTTCACTTTCTTGGACATGACGTTGGAGGATCCACTGGCGGTGACACGACAAACAGATGCCGGGGCGGAGTAGACCCGGTCCAAGGAGACGTAGCGAACGGGAGTGTCGGCGTGGGTGTCAAAATCGATGCCGTCTTCGTCTTCACCTCCGTCTCCTCCTCTGGTCAGGCGGCGAAGTGATGGAGAGACGGGATGGATCTTGTTGGGATGCTGTTTGTGGACTAATAATGCCATGGGTTATTAGCGCGAGAGAGAGCGTGCGGGTTGCTCTAGCTCTCCCTCTGTGTGGAATGTGGATTTGGGGGGATTTGTTTAGTTAGGTTAGGGGTTAGGGTTTAAAAGCGGGGAAAAGGGAAGAAAAAGAGGAAATTGATTTTGGAGGGAGAGGATTGGATTTCCGCAAATTATCAGTTTCCCGCCGTGTGTCAGAAATGAAGAGAGGAGTGAGTTTGCGTTAGCCTAAAAATGGCATTGCGTCTGAGCCGGGTCGGATCCGGATCGAATTATTTAACTACTTGATAGTTGGTACTTGGGTCTAGGTTTTTTTTTCTTTTTCTTGGGGGGGGGGGGGTGTTTGTTAAAAGTTGTTATACTTTCCAATAAATTACCAAACAATAAACAAACTATATCAACCAATAGAAGGAATATAACTTCTAAGTAAATAACTCTCCCAATAATTAATAAGTAACAGTTTTTTTTTATCGTGTTCAATATCTTGATTTATTTTTAAGGTATGCAAAGGAAAGGATGTCATATAATATCATGAAAAAATCTTAAGTTGCTTTCTCTCAAACCTCGTAAGAGTTTCACCAAATTTTTTTATATTTATATAGATTATTTATACTATAAATTAATTAATAAATAACACTTAGGTAAGTAATTAATTACATTATAAAATATTTATACATATTAATGAGATTTAAGTAGGATTTAACCAATATTTATATTCATTTTTCCTTGATATTATTATAATTAATATTTTTATTTACATCATTAAATTTAAGTGTCATAAATTTCATAGTTTAGTCTTTGAGTTGAATGATTGAATGAACGAGAAGTTTTTATTGAGCCATCTGAAAATAGCTAGGCTTGAGCTTTATTGACATTTTTTAGATGCACATAAATGCTTTCGTGTTCATGAGAATGCTCATTTCTTTTATTTTCGTGTTCATGAAAATATGCAAATGTGTTGTTGTTACTTGTTAGACATCCCTAGAGCAATTTAATTTTTTTAGTGAAATGACTGCTTATTTTAAAATAGTTTTTATTCTTAATTGTGCCAATAACTTTAATATATATCAATAAAAAAATTACCAACTTGAATTATTAATTATTTAAATATTATAATTAACTATTTTGACAAATAGTATTTTTCAGAAAGATAAATAACTCACAGACTAAATAGTAGATCAATTAATAATTTAGTAGTTTGTGTTCCAAAACTTTAAAAGATTAGTAGTACTTTAAAACGGAAGGATTATTTATTATGGTCGAGAGTTTTTTTTAAAGCCTCATTTTACGATTTTTATTTACGTCTTTTTAAATAAGATTGGTTGAGAAAATTTAAAAAAGGAGCATCTCTTTAAATTTAATATTTTAATTTATTTTGTTCAAAATGATATTTTGATTTTCTTTTTCAAAACATCTTTAACTTTGAAAATAATTATTGGGTGTGAGACGATGACATTCATCAATAAAACTAAATACTACAATTTCTTAAAACAAATTCAAAAATAACAACAAAACAAATAAAATTATGATGAAAATAGGATAATTTTTTAATTATACTTTCACAAGAATTTATAACAATAATTATGCTAAAAGGATTTTTTAATCTCATTTATGACTCCTAATTAGACTTTACCTAAAGCATTTTGGCTTCTTTTACACTTTCGAAAATCACATTCATCAATAAAACTAAATAATTCAATTTTGTTACCTATGTTAAATAATACGGAGACAGAATTGTAAAACAAATAGGACCTAGCGCGGCCCAGCCCAGCCCAATCAGTAATCAGTAATCAAATCCTTTTCTGCCGCTTTTCCGCATCGGTGGACCCTGCTTTCTATCGCTTTCCACTTATTACGTTGTGGTGATAGGCACTTGCACTGAATTTTTTATAAAAAAAAATAAAAAGGGACCCATCATAGTGATGGGATAGAGACCGCGAAAGGTCCACGTGGAACTGCGGTGGAGGAGTTGAGTTCTAATCTCTGCTACGATGTCTTTTACAAACTCACCCTCAGACCTGCAAACAAACACCAAATACAAATCAATTTTATCAAATATCTCTAACATTTATATTAACATGACCCCAATCTCTTTTAATCACTTAAGACGCTACCAGGAAAACTGAGGAACACAGCTTGCTGACTGCGCAAGCCACAAATCTAATTACTAACATCTAGTAACAAATTAGGTTTAAGTATTAACCGCCATCTCCATTAAAACTGTAGGTCACAGCTCAACTTCCAGGAATTCAATATGAACACAAAAAACTCTTGATTTTTTTCAAAAACTCTTAAACTTTCACAGCATTCAAGCTTTCTTTTCCAGGCACGTAAGTACACCTAACGAAACATTTCGGGAGATGGAGAAAGGCCAACCAAGAACAAGAGATATGCAGTTTCCTGAGATGTAAAAACACCTACCAGCAAATATATCAAAACTGAGAAACGTATTGTAGATCATGAAATAGAGTTAAAATTACTCGTTTGAAACATCAAACTAGAAAGCATGAAATGGTGCAACACACATAGCTCTTGTTATTACGAGAACTAAAAGGAAATGACTTGGAGAAATCCACAATTCTTGATCCCTCAGGTTTAATAAAGAAGCAAACAATAGATGGGTGTTAAGGCAAGTTGGCAAAATTTGCATGAAAACTGCAGGTCATGGGAAGTTTCCAAATTTACCACAATATTCGATAATAATTAGTGCTTGTGCAAGCTAGTGGTTATGTTGCTACGGCCCTCTCTTCCCTGACCAGTTGCGGCAGAAAGCAGACCACTGACAGACTGTTAGAGCCTTAAAGATACACAGTCTATGTATCATTGCTATGATATTGATGACCACCATTCTCAGTGATGCCATAATAAACAAACTAACATGGAAAAGAGCAACACAAAAGCAAAAAAACCAAAATAATAGAAAATGTCCAAAACTAGTAGGTGATTTTGGTGATGGAAACAATTCTTTAAATATACCAGAGCTCTTTACCTATCATTTAGAAACATTCCTTCTAGATCAGCTGTTTCTCCAAGAACAACCCTCCATTGCTCCACCTTCTCCGACTTGTACGTTTCTTCATGTTTAACAAACGAATCCCCATATCTCCCTGACTGCTCTGCAACTTCATATCGACCCACTTCATAAAAGATAGGCACCACACTGTGCCCATCATTTCTTCTCCTTTCCATGATCATCACCAGCTCGTCCAAGCACCATCTTGAAGAAGCATAGTCTTCAGAGAAAATAACTATAGATGCTTTTGATTCTTGAATTGCCTTTTTGATCTCCGCATCGAAGTTCTGTCCTACTTTAATCCCCTTATCATCTCTAAAAACGCGAAACCCCGCATCGTTCAAGGATAGGTAGAGATGATCGGTAAAACCTGCGCGCGTATCCTTACCTCTAAAGCTCAAGAACACGTCGTAGTCTAGTGCAGAAGAGGAAAAGAACAAGAAACTGATGAATTGATGATAGAAAGCCATAATTCTGGTTCAAATTGTTTGAAGGATGATTCACCTGGATTTTGTTTATTACTTAGTTTTCTAGTGCGTTTGGGCTAGGTTTCCTGGGATGTGGAGATGACCAGATGTGTTGCAGAAGGAAAGGAAGTCGAAGCAAGAAAGTCAAAAGAAGGCGTCGGAAAAATGAAGAGGAAAGTGCCTTGAGTATCCAATTTTGGCGCTTCTAAAATGACTAAACGGGCCCATATCCCACCACAAAGAAGCCCATGGGAGAAAATAACCCCATAGTCCAAGCAAGGCCCAACTAATTCCTGTTGTAATTTTTGACAAACGCAGCAAGTACCGTACCTCATCTAGATAGTGTTTGGGGTTAAGGGTTGAATTGGGTTAGGTTGGGTTGGATTGCAAAAGCTGAGTTAAAGTGTTTGGGGTTAAGGGTTTAACCCAGTTTTTTAGAAAGCTGGCTTCCACGGGTTGGGTTGGTGAAGGCAAATTGCTTGGCTTTCCTCACTGGAAATTTTTGCTTCAGTGGCAAACGGTGCTGTGGGTAAAGCTGGCTTTGGCACCCTCTCTCATCCTTTTTTTTTTCATTTTAATTTCATTTTTTTACTTTATATAATGAATAAAATAAATTAAAAACTACCACAATAAAATCTCCATTTCTTCTAGATCCACTTTTCCTATTTTTATTAATTTTTTAAAAATGGGTTTTATACTCCAACTCTTTCATTTCTATAGTTTTACCAAACACTAAAAACAATTTTTCGTTTCCCACAACACTTTTAAAAAATGTTTACCAAACAACATACTAGCTTTTCTAGAAGTACTTTTGCCACAGCACTTTTCGGACCAGAACCGGAACGCCAAACAGACCCCTAATTTTCTCTCACCATCATCAGTACATTTAAAAATTAAAATTAAAGAAGTATTGATTCTGGCTATATATGCAGAATTTTTTTCCATCATTCTTCAGGCAACTTTTTTCAAGAAGAAAAAGTAGAGAGTAGATAGAAAATAATACTCCCTCCGTCCCACAATACATGTCGTTTTTCTGCAGATTCTTACTGTTCATAATACTTGTCATTTTATCTTTTTTGAAGCATATATTTTGTGCAAATGCCAAAAAAAAAATTATGCATCAATCCAATTTGATGATGGTGTGGTAATTTGAGTGGAAATTAAGAGTAAAAATGAAACAATGTGGAATAAAATAAGATCAAAAATCATTGTCCTACGGATTTTTACTATCCTAAAACGACATGTATTGTGGGACGGAGGGAGTACTAAATACCATGTCTGTATTCTTTTGAAAAGCAAAACAAAGTGAGATTTAAACCCTAACAAAGTTGAGGGCATCTTTTAGAAGTAAGGTAAGGGTGTACGTATTGATGTTCGATAGAAAAGGGATTCAGGCAATGAGATGACATGATCTGCATTGAAAGTGAGAGACCTAGAGGTGCCTAACGACATCAGTTCTTAAAGTTCATATGAAAGTTCCTTAGGGAGTAGGGTAGCAGGTTAAAGAGTTGGAGATTATGTTGTACACACTGTAGGGTTTCAAACCAATGCAATTTTCTGCAGAGAAAAAAAAACTCATGGCATTCAAACAGCAGTTTGTGCATACTAGAAAAATGAGATGGTATTTAACAGAAGTAAGTTATTTTCTAAACAGGAAAATCACAAAAATACTAAACCACTGGGTCAATCCAGTACAGAGGGTCGGGAAATCTCTTAAGAAGTCAAGAGGTGACGGGTTCAAATCAATTTATCTAACAAAATGATCATAGAATACACCCAAAATATACTTTCCATATAACTGTGTGGTCTCATGTGAGGGAGGAGACTCAGGAGAGTATACTTGGGGTATTACTAGTGGGACCATATCAGAACCATAGTACCCTAAAATTAAGGCCAAAAATAAGGAGTTCAATTGGCAGCTGAGCTCTAGCAATTTAGGTTGAGTGCGCTTATCTCTGATTATTTTGCAACAGGCAAAATAAGCAGTTGGTCATCACTCATCATAGCTATTGAAATAGAAGACGGAGGAGATTGTTTTATGACTCAAATAAGTCTAACCATATTCAGACTCAATCGATTTAGTTTGGTAAATAGAGGAATGACAAAAAAATCTAATGAAGGATGCAAACATGAAGTAGTGGCGCAAAATCAACAAACAACTTTCCCCTAAAACCAAATGCACTCCACACAGAATTTAGACAATGATGAAATTCCAAGTTAGGCCTAATGAAACGGCAGAGGAATTTCAAGCATAAATGATTAAAATCAGGAAAAACAACACCTAAACATCTATAAATGTGAATCAATTTAACGCATAATTTAAACATTGACGAATTTCCAAATTTGGTCTAACAGAGGATAAAGCAGAAGTGACTAAAATTAAAGCATTTCCCAAGAGATTAGATGATTAATTACCTTCGTAAAATCATGCCCTGAAGATAACTAACTTCAGTAAGAGCTGTCTTCCACCTATGACCTATCCACTCTCTCCATCTCCTCCGCATACCTCTTTTCATGCTCAGCAAATGCTTCGCCATACCGTCCTTTCAACAACCTCAATCCAGATGGGCTCGCGTGGTAATAAATGGGCAACACGATTAGCCCACTTTTATTTCTAGCTTCCATCATCGTCACAAGCTCGTCAAGGCACCGACTGGATGAGGCAAAATCGTTGGAGAATACCCATGTTTTCAGAACCGGACCGGACCGGCCGGTCCGTCCGGTTCAACCGGTCATTTTCACGTTTCCGGTCCGATTAACCTTTCTGACCGGATTGCCATCTGACCGGACGAACCGACCGGTTTTTACGTAACTGGCGAACCGGATTGAACCGGGTTAAACCGGCCGGTTTGATGAGCCAAACCAAAACGACGCCGTTTTGGTTTGGTTTTTTTTTTAAAAAAAAAAAAAAATTTGATGGACCGGCCCATTACAGACATGGGTCAGCCCATCAGAGAGGCAACCAAAACGACGTCGTTTTTGGATTTTTTCAATTTTAATAATATTTTTTGATATATTATAAAATGCTACAGTAAAAACCAGCCGGTTCAATCCGGTTTTTTCGTCTAAGATTTACCGGTTTAATGTGTAAACGGTTCCGGACGGACCAGCATCTACAATCCGGTCGAACCCGGTCCAACCCGGTTGAACCACCAAATTGACGAAAACGGTTCGTTGTCCGGTCCGGTTCTGAAAACTATGGAGAATACAACTACAGAGGCCCTAGATTTCTCAATTTCTCTCTTAATCGTTTCCAGGTGACTGTTTCCATTGGTAGTGCTGATGAATGTGCGAAACCCAGCTCCAGAAATCGCTGAGTGGAGATGATCGCTGAACTTTTTGCCTGTTTTGTTGTAGTTGAAACTTAAGAACACATCGTTTCGCATTCCGGAGAGGAACAGAATCAGGAAATGGAAGATTGAGTAGTCGCCCATTAGTTTTTGTTGACTATGAATTACAGCAGATGGAATACAGCAATAACGAACTCTCGATCGGTACAGAAAGAGGAAGAAGAAACTAAGCAGAGGGAATACAGCAGCAGCAATGAAGGTTGAAAGAAAGGGAGACGACTAAGGGTTTGTTTGGCGTTCCAGTTCAGGCTGGAAATGGTCAGTGGGAAAATGTTCAGTGGGGAAACGACATCTGGGAAATGAAGTGTGCTGTTTGGTAACAAAATTGTAAAAGTTCAGTGGGATACCTGAGGTGTTTGGTAAAACAGTTTTCCAAAACTATGGTTTGGATGTAAAATGACCATAAAGGGCATAATTCATTTTAAGTGTTATAATTAATTTTTTTATTATCTTTATATATATTTTTAATCATTTTATTTATAATCTAACATCTAATAATATTTATCTATATACCATAAATAAATTAAACTTATTTAAATCATAAATAGAGTAAAATTTATTAATAGCATAAAATAAAAAATTTGAGTACTTTGAAATTGCATACTTGACTACTCTTAATTTTTGTAAACATTAGTTCATTAATTGATGCCAAACAATTCTGATAAAAGAAGTTGATGAAAAATATTCAATCGTAATAATAGATCGTATAAGTTCTAGCATCAAGAACTAATGTTTGGTAAAAGTAAATGCATAAAAAACATCTCAACCCTACAAAAGAATTGTGCTGCAATTAAAAAGTGAAATCCACCCTAGTAACAACAAAAAATCGACCCTCGTCTGAAACCGAAACAAAACCATCTTTATTGGAATACGACACAACCACAAAATCATCATCATTTGCATACCAAAAATAGCCACAAAAGCCATAAAAGATGTCCGATAAACCAGCATTATTGACCTAATAACTTAACTATCAAACCCACACGAAAACATCATGATTCATGACACGAAATGAGAACCAATTTCAGCATCATTTACACCAGCAAAACAGCACGAGAACCACACACGAAACATTAGTTCATCATTCAGTTGTAAAACACAAATTGCGTCAAATTGAAGGACAAAAAGTTGAAGATGGTTTATTATAAGTAATTGAGACATAAATCAAACCCGTTATCACATATTTAAAACTACAATTACATACTAAGCATTAAACTATTAGCTATTGAGTTACGAACTTCATTCATCGGCAAGAATTGACTATTATTCCCTTCACTTTGCGTACTTCCTTCACCCATATGCATTGGATCTTGCGAAATACCCTCCGGATCCGCGAAGATATCTTCTGGCCTTGGGTGGTCTACTACCAGTTCCTTGACTTGTCATCTACAACAAAGACAATGCATTTATAAGAACAACTTTCAAAATGGAAAAAAGAAGATAAACCTATAAAACCATAGCTTACAAATTTGGAACCTCATAATTACAGTTGTCATCCCTAGATACAAAATCAACAAGTTGTAATCCATAGATACAAAACAACTTACAAAGAAGACATAAGACTGCATTCCCAGGACTAATCACAAAAGCTAATTAAATGCACACTCATTGCTTGAGGATTCCAAACAATGTCATGTTATCAGAAATTATCATAGCTCCTTCATTTATATGTGCAATTCCATTTTCACAGTACCTCCTAAACAGGGCAGCACAACTACAGATACACATAAACAGACCCATCACTTACTAGTAGAATCAGTAGTTTTAACTAGTACATCTCCATCTAGTTTCCCAGGTAACAATATGAAAGCAACTTTACGTTGATGTTTGTGATGAGTTTAGGACTCCAAAAAACTGAACATTAAATTTTCTATAGCTTAACATTTTCAGGGAGATGTTTAGTGAGTTTTGCTTTTTCAAGCCTCGATGACTAAACTCTTTAGGGTAGTGCAATACAATATTTAATCCCTTGTACTCACATGACAACTAATTCTCTCATTCATGAAACATGTACAAACCCAATCCAAGCAGGAACAACATGTATGAAACACGTAACGAGCGACATAACTTGACGAATATGCAACCAAAGGTTTCAACAACCACTCTTATAACATTAGCAGCACTAGCTATATGCATAGGAATAACATCCACAGTAAAATTAAAATCAACAAGCAGTTCATACATGGAGACACTCCTCCACAATTAGAAGTTACAAAATTAGTATCTTAAACATCAACAAACCAAGGGATCATAAATCATGTAAATAAAATTTAAATCAGCAAGCATTTCATACAAGGAGACACTCCTCCACAAATAGAAGTTACTAATTAATATCAATTACACCAACAAACCAAGGAATCATAGTTATATTATACATGAAATCAAACCTCAAACTTTTATAAAAAGAGAGTACTGTTGACTGGAGACCATTAAAATAGTACCTTAGCTGGGACAAATCCTTGAAATAGCTACTACGGGCCGAAGAACGATGGACGACGAGAAAGATACCGTGAATCACGATGGAGAAGAAGGTCGGAGACGAGAGAGGAGTCGGACGGAGCCAATTGAGGAGAAGGAGAGGTGTTGTCGGAGGATAAGGAGAGGTGCTATCGGAGGAGAATGAGTAGAGAGGCGTCGTGGGAGGAGAACGACAATGAGGAGAGAAAACCCTAGAAAATGTAGAAGAGAACGAGAATGGGGAGTTCTTGATTTTTTTTGAATATTATATACAAGGTAGCATCGTAATTAAACAAGAATAGAAAGGGTATTTTTGTCCAAAAATTTGCTCAACCCTCCATCCCGCAATCTAAATTTTTCCTGGTTGCTCCACTGGTCCAATTTGGGTCATTCCCAAAATGGAGAAAATGCTGAATTAATTAACCAACATTTCCAATTTCATCTCCAAAACTGGTGTTTACCAAACACCATTTTTTCAATTTCAGTCTGGGAATGCTGGTTTCGATACCGAAACCAGACTCCCAAACAACACCTAAGACATAAACTTGGACTTGGCAAGTTGGCATAGTTTCCCGTCCACCAATGGTTTTCTCATGCAGCAATAACACTTATTGGGCCTTCTTTTCCCAACTTTTTGTGTTTATCTGTGGCCCAATATCAAGCCCTAACTGGATCAAAAGATTAGGCCCAATAGAGACAATTGAGGATTAATTTATTAGTAATGATATTTTGGTCGCTGAAATTGGCCGAATCTGCTGGCCGACTGACGTGGATCTCCTTTAATGAATTTTTCTTCCAAAACTACCCTCCTCATCTACTTACCCTCATCCTCTCATTCTCTCAGCTTATGTATGGGAATAAGAATTAGAGTTGAAAGGAAAAGAAAGGAAAGGAAATTTTTAAAATTTCCCTTGTATGGGGAAAAAAAGTGCAATGGAATCAAAAGAAAAGTAAGGGAATACAGGGAAAATAAATTGTAAAAATTTCCCTCCAGGGTCTCAAAAAATTTCCTCCCACTTGAAAGGAAATTAGAGAAATGACATATTATTCCCTTAAATACCCTCTTTGATTCGAAAAATTAACAGAAATTTCAAAAGACCCAAGCAACCGTACTTGAATTTCATCTCGCTCCCTTCTCTCTCTCTCCCCGATTCCTTAGCTCCGATAACAGCATGAGATTTTAAGTTTGCAGTTTTCGTTTTGAAAAGCCTCAAACCAAGCTGCATCAACTGCAATAACTTGGTATTCACTTCCTTTTCTCTCTCTCTGCCTCCCTATTCACTTCCTTGTCCGTATTACTTGTGGAGGAAAGGTACATAATGATGCAAATCAATTTTTGAAACGGTAGTGTAATTTATCAATATATTGCATGACTATTGTTCTTAATTAGTGATGGCAGGCATTGAGAAAGGAAAAAAACAGCCAACAATTTTAATAGAAAGGAGAAGAGAGTAATTTATTATAAGAGTAAAGTGTTAAAAATAATTAAATTTCCTTCCTTTTCCCTTGAATATAAAAGAGGCAGCCATAGAAGGGAATTCCTCTTCTTTCCTTTCCTTTCCCTAGTTAAACTTCTCCTTTTTTCCCTCTTGCACTTTAGTTCCCATACAGAGCATCACTCTCCTCGTGCTTCATTCTTCTTCTTCTCACTCATCTCATTACCCTCGCCATCTCTCACTCTCTCTCGCCGCCTCGCCGTCTCTCGCGGCCGCTCTCTCTCTGTCTCTCACGGCCATCTCGACAAAGAGAACACTTATTTGTTAATTTTAGGTTTGGGTTTTAAAATTTCAGGTCAGTTTCTCAATTGGACGTTGTTTAGTCTCTTGTAGTGAAGCATGAATTTCCTGTGTTTTTTGAATTTATGGGCTTTGGTGGTTTGTGGTTATAGTGTTCTGTGAATGCATAGCGTTTTCTTGTATGAAAGCAAGAATAATGAGTGAATTTTAAATCTTGTGTTTACTATTCCAATTGTTTGCTTGTTCAAATTTTAAATTTCTGGCTGGAATCTAATTTACAGAAATCAAATGAGAAGAGTTGTTTATTGGTTTCATTCTACTAGCTTTTACTACATTTTCCCTTACTATAGGAAAGCAAAATAAGTATTGGGGTGAGGAACATATGCTACAACCTGGAGAAGGCGAAGCCATTATGGTGGAAGAAGCTATTGCGTGTTGTTTTCGTCTGCAGTTTTAAAATTGAAATCTGATTTTTCTTCACTGCATTAAAGGTGTTTGTAATAATGTCTCAATTATGATTCTGGCAAACTTTCGTTGTGTTCGCACTAGCCCCATCACTTTTTGATCAATTGAAAGAATGAATGTATCGCCAAATGCACAGTTTCGCCAAGTCCGACTCAAAATCCAATATCCTTATGCAAGAGCTAAAAAAGCAATTTTTAGACAATAACATCGATGACCAAGACAGCGCCATTTCGATCATAAAAAACACAAAAAATAATGAGGAAGAGATGAATGAGGAGGAAAGAAGGAAAAAAAAGGTTTTTAAAATTTTCCTTTATTTTTATTTAATTTATTATAATTCTTAAAAATATTATCACTTTTTAAATTAATTTCTTGAATTTTCTGAAATTTAAATAATTTTAGAATCTTTTTCAAAAAATTTAAAATTTCTAGTTTAAAAAAATTGTAATTTAAAAAAATTGAAGGACTAGAATAATTATTTTTAGAAAAAATAGGATTAAAAATAGCGTTAGCTAACGACATTAGTCAAAGTTAACTGACAAATTGGGAGTTGTGTGTTAAAGTGAGTAACAAACGAAAAGTTATGTGTCAGCTTAAGTAACAGAGGGAAAATAGAGTACAAATTTGAAACGACCTAAAAGTTAAATGCTAAATTTAAAATGAGAAGAAAAATTGGATGTCAAAATGATTTTTTCCCATCTTTTATTTCCTTACTCCTCCTATGATTTTAGTTTTTGGGCTGAAATTATGCTTGGAGTTTTTTTTTTGGGTTTTGTACGCTTGGAAAGGTAGGTGGACTAGAGTAAAATCATCATTTTAAATTTTAAGTTATTTTTTATTTATTTGATTAAGTTAGTTAGATTTATTGTATGTATAAATCTTTGGTAATTATTATTAGTCAAATTACTTAGCAAATATATATAACTAGAAACCAATCCTGGCGTTGCGGGTCTTTAGAATTTCTAAATAAATTTGACTTTGTTTGACTTTGTTTGACTTCGTGGTTACGGTGACAAACCATAATTTTTTACTAAAAAAGTAACATGTGAGTGTGAGGTACTTGTAAATTAATTACGGTAGGTTTGTCCAATCACAATCTAGCCTAAAAGATGTACAGTATTTTGGAAAATCAAGAAAAGATGCTTTTTCAAAAATCAGCTGAACGCTGCTTTTCTTTTCAAATGGAAGAAAGTGCTTGTTTTATTGATTTAAGCAAAGAATATATTAGTTTTAGTAAACTCGCATGTATGCACTAATTTGTGCTAAAAATACATTACAAACTAATCCTTATTCAATATGTGCTTGAACGTAACTTGCACTTCACTGTTGAATTTTTATATTACACAATTATAATTATAAGAATCATATGGGAGGATCTTACATATAATATTTTTATAGTTTATATTTTAAATTACTTTATTCTAATTAGCATATTCTTATTTAATTTCAAACTGTATATTTTTGTAATATTTTATGTAAAAAAAATATAATATATCTTTTATGTTATACCAAGAATTCATAATTTTGTAGGAAATCTATGTTAAAAATTAAAATATATAATTTTTTTTATAGGCGGATGTGAGATTCGAACTTGATATTTTTATCACTAGCTAGATAACCAATAACCTGTGTACCTATTGACAAAAAAGTAAATAAATCATACAATTATAATTCTATTGTGTCCAATAAAAATAATTAAAAAAGTATCATTCCAGATATATTTTCCCATAATATTGGAATGACATAATAACACCCCTCTCGTAAAACGCCAACCCTTTTAGAATTACCATCAAAGAACATCCCCACACTTGCTACCTCGATTAATTAATCAATCACAACCATAATAAAAGTCCACCACATTTCTTAATTGATAATTATTTTTTTACCCAACCCGCAATCCTCATTCATTTCCCTTGTAGGCTGTGTTTGGGAGTCTGGTTTCGGTACCGAAACCAGCATTCCCAAACTGAAATTGAAAAAATGGTGTTTGATAAACACCAGTTTTGGAGATGAAATTGAAAATATTGGACTCCAAATCCAGCATTTTCTCCATTTTGGGAATGACCCAAATTGGACCAGTGGAGCAACCAGGAAAAATAGAGATTGCGGGATGGAGGGTTAAGCAAATTTTTGGACAAAAATACCCTTTCTATTATTGTTTAATTACGATGCTACCAAGTATATAATATTCACTGTTCACGTCTTCTTCCTCACTTTCCAGACTTTTTCTCTCTCCTCTAGCCCGACCATTTTCCCTCTCCTTCTCCAAAATTCGACTTCTTCGATTTCTTGCTCAAATCACGACGAAATCCAGCCAAAATTTAGCTAAACACTCCTCATTCAATCCTAAACAAAACTCATGTGTCAATTTTAGGGATTAATCGCTCAATCTCCATAACCCATAAAATCCCCATTTTGGAACCCTAACTCCCAAAATCCATTTTTTACTCCAAAATCCTCTTTATCTCCACTCAATATGGTCAAAGGATCCTCTTCTAAGCGTGCTAGGACTAATACACCAAAGAAACCGTCTTCAAAGAGTCGGAAAAGTGATGCCGCTTCTTCTTCCTCCATGGAACCCGATTTATTTGCTTTGGTCGCGGGTAATCCTTACTTCTATTTTCCTCCGGCTGACTTTGATGCCAAGTTCTTTGTTAATACTGATGCCTGTGAGAATTTTCAAGAATCTCTTAAGTCGGCTTGTATGATTAGGCCACATGTCTTTAATTTCAAGAATTTTATTCCTTGTGATTTGCCTAAGCTTGTGAATGCTCAAGGATGGACTAAGGTTGTTATTTTGACTAGGTTCTATAGTCTTGTGCTTGTGAGAACATTTTATGCGAACTTAGAATCCTTTAAGAACATTAGGAATGCTGAGCATTGTGTTATTACCTCTCGTATTTTTGGCAAAACCATTCGTGTTAATCTAGAAAGGATTTGTAGAATTCTGGGTGTGGCTAATGAGGGTTTGTGCTCATTTGTATCTAGAGGAGTTGTTCCTAATCTTGAATTTAATTCGCGTGCACAATGATTGTGTATTGTTTGATTTGAATCATATCACTTCCCGGTTGATGCTTTGCATTGATGTTAATGGAAGGCTTGCGTATAACAATCGTAAGTCCTTGGGAAAACGATATGAGGTTGCTAGAGTTCTTCCCGATGAGGATGATGATGGGGTTGATGAGCCACCTGCAGAGAATATGTCTTCTCAAGCTGGTACAAGTGCACCTATGGATGATGAAGCTGATTTGGATGAAGAGGAATTTGATGAAGATGATGGTGATGATGAAGAAGATGAAGATTATATGGATATTACTGTTTTGAGGGAGCAAATGGTAGACCTCTCCTCTGATGTTGCTGATCTTCAGACATCTATGCATCACCTTGGTATTCGGCTTGGTCAACTTGATGCAAGACAGGCTGCAAGAGATGCTAGCATCGACGCCAGGTATTCGACTTGGTCAACTTGATGCAAGACAGGCTGCAAGAGATGCCAGCATCGACGCCAAGTTACAGGCCATTTTGGATCGACTTCCTCCTCCTCCTCCACCTCAGTGATATGTTTATATGTCAGCTTTGATAGTATTTAGTATTTTAAGTCTTTTGATATGCCATGTAGTCTGACTTGACTTTGATAGTTTTTGGATCTTTGATATTTATGATATGTAGTATGTTTTATGATCAAATTGGTATTTGCTCAAATATTTGTGACGTGCAGTATGATGTTTGATTCTCGTTTTGCTAATCTACTTGTGATGTGCTATTTGTTTTGTGATTATATGTGCACTAATAACTGGATTAGATAATTATTTTCATATTGCCATTTTATGATTGTTTGTGTGTATGATGCCCTTTCTTTTTGTTGATGACAAAAGGGGAGATAATTGTGAAATTTGATTAGCAAAGGGGGAGATAATTGTGAGATTGAAATAGGGGAGATAATTTTAGGAGAAATGCTTAATATTAATGGGGAGTTTAATATTAAGGGGGAGATATGATAATCTTCAAGGGAAGAAATGTTAGAAATGTTTGACAAAGGGGAGATTGATAATGATTTAATTGGTAGCAATTGAAATGGCTAATTGGGAGCAATTTATTTTCATTTGTCATGTTCCATGTGAAACTAACGTTTTATGTAGGGGGAGCATTAAAGCTCTTTATGCAAATCTATAGGGGGAGCATATATGACAAAGTCATAAGAAGAGCATACATGTATTTTTGCTCTCATTTATTTGTTTTAACTTAAATTGCAAGTTTAATTCATTTTGAATTTATTTGTGTTTGTCATCATAAAAAAGGGGGAGATTGTTAGCCCAAAGCGAACATCACTCTTATTTTGATGATTCAATGACATACAAATAAATTAGTTTACTAATGCAATTTCAAGTTGAATGGTATTTTAGTTTGCGAATGTGACAACAATTCAAATATATCGCAAGCTTCAAGATCAAGTGTAAATGAACTTAAAAATGTAAGTATGACACATTCTAACACTTGTTTAATGTTCAATTACCTCAAGAAATAGTGTCAAAAGGTTTTATACAAAGACAAGTTTTGAAAAAATGTATTTTGAAAAACGTATGGAATTTAAAACAGTGCTTACTGTGAATCACGGTAAGGGCTTAGCGTGATCACGCTAAGCATTTTTCTCTTAGCGTAATCACGGTAAGCTCTTACCGTGATCACGCTAAGGATTGTGTCAAATGGCCAATTATTTCCAGTGGCTACCGTAGCTCACGGTAAGGGCTTAACGTGATCACGGTAAGCACCAGCAAGCTCCAATAGCTATTTTGTCCACTAAAAACGGTCATTTTTGTCTCCATACTCTCTTGTTCGTGCCTCTCTTGTCTCTACACTATATATACTCATCTTAGATGAGTTAGAACATAACAAGAAAGAATAAGAACAGATTAAAACAAGAGATTAACCTCAAGAAACCTCTATACACAAAAATCACATTTTACAAGCTTACACAAATCAGATTTTACAAACGCAAGCATATTCAACGATTTCATATCTTCTTGCGTCACTTTGTCAAGCTTGTTTTCAGGTTTATTCTTGAGGTAAATTGTTCATTTAAATTGGTGTTGATTGTGCTCATATATTTATATATTGTACAACAATTTGTTTGTTGCAAATTTATACAAATTCTTTGTTAAGGTTTGAAAAGTGTACCTAACACTTTTGGGTAAAGGGTAGTGTTCTCATCCCATTGAAAGAGAGCTTAGGTTTGTGGTTGAGCCCTGGAAAAACCATAGGTTGTAGTTGAGCCCTTGAAAACTACTTGTTAGGTTGTGGTTGAGCCCGGAAAAACCATAGGTTGTAAGGTTGAGAGCTGAACCAAGAAAAGCTCAAGGAATAGCAAAGGTTTGCATTCAAAAATCCTAAGGGGGGAACTCTTAGGTAGTGGAGTACAATTCGGTTGTGAATTGGAACCACTATACACCGTGTGTTTGCTATTCTTCTCTTATCTTGTGCAGAAATTTAAATCGGCTATTCACCCCCCCTCTAGGCCGTTTATCACAGACGAGGGTCGATTTTTTGTTGTTACTATGGTGGATTTCACTTTTTAATTGCAGCACAATTCTTTCGTAGGGTTGACATGTTTTTTATGCATTTACTTTTACCAAACATTAGTTCTTGATGCTAGAACTTATACGATCTATTATTACGATTGAATATTTTTTATCAACTTCTTTTATCAGAATTGTTTGGCATCAATTAATGAACTAATGTTTACAAAAATTAAGAGTAGTCAACTATGCAATTTCAAAGTACTCAAAATTTTAATTTTATGGTATTAATAAATTTTACTTTATTTATGATTTAAATAAGTTTAATTTATTTATGGTATATAGATAAATATTATTAGATGTTAGATTATAAATAAAATGATTAAAAAATATATAAAGATAATAAAAAAGTTAATTATAACACTTAAAATGAATTATGCCCTTTATGGTCATTTTACATCCAAACCATAGTTTTGGAAAACTGTTTTACCAAACACCTCAGGTATCCCACTGAACTTTTACAATTTTGTTACCAAACAGCACACTCCGTTTCCCAAATGTCGTTTCCCTACTGAACATTTTCCCACTGACCATTTCCAGCCTGAACTGGAACGCCAAACAGAGCCGTAATCCGGTTACCAACCAACCCCAAACTCCCATACAACATGAAGCCCGCGTCGCTTCCGAGTCGGGGTGACGAGTCGCCAACGGGACACAATCGATCGAGATGACGAACACTGAAATGATTTTTCTTAGCTTTTGGAAATAGTTTTTACCACCCCTGAACTATTGTCGAAAATCAAAAACCTCTCCTGAACTTCATTTTTTGAAATTCACCCCCCTGGACTATTGTTTTTGGGCAAAAAACCCCTTCAATGCACATTTTTATAATTTTAAAAAAATTGTAAAAAATCTAAAAAAAATGTAAAAATTCACGAAAAAATGTAATTAACCTAAAAATCAAAAAACATTGTAAAAAATTCCAAGAATTCACAAAAAAATTGATTTAATTATGGACAGAAGGGGTTTTTTGCCCGAAAACAATAGTCCAGGAGGGCGAATTTCAAAAAATGAAGTTCAGGGGAGGTTTTTGATTTTCAACGATAGTTCAGGGGTGGTAAAAACTATTTCCCCTTTTTCTTAAAGTTTTACTTTTGAGTTTTCAATCTTAATGGCTCAAAAAAAGACCTAAATATCAGGTAATATATTAAAAAAATGAAATTAAATTTTTAATATTAGCATTAGTTAAGTAATAATAAGATCTTATGCTCGAGAAAAGAAAGAAAGAGAAGTAGTCGTACAAGTTAATCAGTAATCAGTAATCAGTAGTAGTAAACCAACGTCATTTGATTAGTTAAACAACCGAAAACCCTAATCATTTCATTTAAATACTCTAAAACCCGTCTCTCTCTCCGCAACCCAGACACCACCAACCAAAACCAGACAGACACTGCTACCTCTCTTCCTCCTCCACTCTCTCTCTCTCTCTCTCTCTCTCTCTTCATCTCTTCCTCTCTTCCTCTCCGTAACCCTAGCTGTAACAGACGCCGCTAGGTTTTTAAGCTTCAAGATCAATCTTGGTGATTGATTGGACGGTGGGGGGCGCCATGGATCTCCCAAGCCTCGCTCTTGTTCTCCAAGCCGCCCTCAGTCCCAATCCTGATGAACGCAAGGCTGCTGAGCACAGTCTCAATCAGGTCGGTTTTGTTAGCTACAGAATATCATTTTGCTTTTCTTGATTGTTTATTGCATGATTGTTTATTTGTTTACTGAGGAATTGACTTCTGCTTTGGTGTACTTTTTTTCTTGCAGTTCCAATTCACGCCTCAGCATCTGGTGAGGTTGCTGCAGATAATTGTGGACAATAATTGTGATATGTCTGTTCGCCAAGTTGCCAGTATTCACTTCAAGAACTTCATTGCCAGGAACTGGGCACCTCACGAGCCTGGTATACTATTGGTTATTACTGTGATTTGTGTCTGTTAAGATATCAGTTGGTCTTTTCTAATCTGTAAGAGTTTTCTTGTCGTTTGGTTTGCTATAGATGAGCAATCAAAGATCTTACAGAGTGATAAAGAAATGGTGAGAGATCACATCCTCGTGTTTATTGTGCAAGTTCCAGCTTTGTTGAGGTACTTAATTATTGTTGGATTTGGTATTGGAATTTTCCGTTCCCGTGATTTACTGGTTGTCCGTGGGTTTGTCCATGTTTGTTTGCACACAATTTTTGTTCATAGAATACAGTTGCATTTGGTATGCATTATAGTGGGAAGTACTATGCTATTTTGATGAAATTACTATGTTTTCACTCATTCTGACATCAAATGCGGCTATATTTAGGGTGCAGTTGGGCGAGTGCCTTAAGACCATTATCCATGCTGATTACCCTGAGCAGTGGCCACGACTTCTAGATTGGATCAAGCATAATCTAGAAGATCAGCAAGTTTATGGAGCTTTATTTGTGTTGAGGATCCTATCAAGAAAATATGAGTAAGGATGTCTAACTAGTTAATGGCGTTTTCAAATAACGTCTTTCTTATTGCTACTTTTGTTTGTATCATATGAAGATATTACCAACATCTGTCTGGTTCTATTGGTATATTTCTATTCTTTTGGTTCATTGCTGTTGGTTGTCACTTGTAAATTTTTGGATAATCTGGTTTGCACGTTTATATATGTAGAGTTGTACTTTGTCCTATGGTACTCAGTGCATACGTCTTGAGTGTTGGGAGGAATGAAGAAAAAACTGAACCTATTCAATAAAGAGATTAGTTTGTCTGGTCCTGCATTGCAGGCATATTTCATGTGTAGTTTGTAAACTGTTAAGGATTTTCCATTTCACATGAAGTAATAGACTTGAACATCATCACGATAAATAAGTTGTTCTAGCCTAATAAATGCGTAGGAATCTTCATTTATCAATGCACCAGACATACCATCCATTGCAATCTTTTGTCAAACATATAACTTTGCATGTGCTTTTTTCATTATAAATCCTTTTCTTTTAATAACTTTTCTTTTAATAAATTTTCTATGCCACTGTTTCTTTGTTTGCTGTCGTTGATGTTTTCCTTTTTACATCTTGGGGATTATGGAATCTACAAGTGAAATTTGATGTCCTTGTGGAATCACTCCATAGTCTGATCCAATGCCTTGAAATATGACCCTCATCTACCTTTGTTCTCTTCCATTTTGGTAGATGCTAGAGGAGATACCAAACCACTTTTTTGATTGACTCATTCTTAATGTTTTATCAGGTTCAAGTCTGATGAGGAGAGGACACCTGTTCATCATATTGTCGAGGAGACATTCCCGCATCTGCTCAATCTATTTAACAAGCTTGTCCAGATTCCAAATCCTACATTGGAAGTAGCTGATTTGATCAAGCTGATTTGTAAAATTTTCTGGTCGTCTATATATGTAAGTTCTAGAATAGACTTCTTGTAGTTCGCTACAGTGTATTTCCTTCCAGGTGTTCCTGAATTGCGGTGGTTATCATAAATTTGTAAACAGTACTGACAGGAAAATTAAGTTGCATTGTGGAAGGGGCTACAAAAATCTCCAAAAACTTTTCACCTTCCTATGATAGTCTCTTTGACTAGGTTTCTGTGAGTTTTGAAATTATGTTCTTTTTATGTGTTAAAGCTGTGTAGCTTTTGGAGTTGCTACAATTGCAATCATTCATCATGTCCTTTGAGCTACTGATGTGCTGGTAGAAGAAAAAAGGAATTCCTTTTCTCCTGCACATGCTGGTTTATGACATGGATCTGTCGTCATGAAAAATTAGTTCTCATGTTTGTGCATGGAAAAGATTTCTAGTGCTGTAGGTTTTCAATATTCCTTTTGCGAATCCTGTACTTGTATGTAGCATTACTTTTGTTTTTATGATTTTCTTAATTTAATTTAAGGTAATTTATTTTTCAGTTGGAGATTCCGAAGCAGCTCTTTGATCCAAATGTGTTCAATGCTTGGATGGTTCTGTTTTTAAATGTCTTGGAGAGGGCTGTACCCATGGAGGGTCAGCCTGTGGACCCTGAGCTTAGAAAGTCATGGGGTTGGTGGAAGGTGAAGAAATGGACTGTTCACATTTTGAACCGGCTTTACACTCGGTAATGGTTTCGAATCTGAGACGAGTTTTGAATAATTCAAAGAGACATGCAGATTTTACTAACTAGTCATTGTGCTGTAAATGATTGCAGGTTTGGGGATTTAAAACTTCAAAACCCAGAAAACAAAGCATTTGCACAAATGTTTCAGAAGAGTTATGCAGGGAAGATTTTGGAATGCCATCTGAATTTGTTGAATGTGGTACGTGTTGGTGGCTATCTACCTGATAGAGTTACCAACCTGATTCTTCAATACCTAAGTAACAGGTATTTTCCTTAAATTTTGCATCAATTTTTCCTTTCTCATTTCCACTTTTATGCCATCTATCAGTGTATCAAGTTTCTCACTTTGTTGAGTATGATGTTTTTTCTTATATGCAAATGACAATTGTGTTAGCATCTTTAATGAGGGGTGAAATAGTTAAACTCTTCTAAGAGGAGAATGATGTGTAATTGATGTACTTCAGGCTTTGTGTTCAGTTGCTTTTTGGCAAATTAATTTGGAATTGTGATGAGAACTTCCAAGGTTGGGGTCTGCTGCTTATTCTGTATGCACATGTTGCATCACATTTAGGTTGCCAAACATTGAATAATAGTTAAACTGTTGTTGAAAAAGTATTTTATCTTTGCTGTTACTTATCTGAACCCAGTAAAATGGTTGCTAAAATGTACTTAGTGGTGTCAATCTTCATATTTTGCTGGGATTATTACTTCTCCCAATGCGTTCACTGAATATTACTTCTCTCTATGCGTTCTCTGATGTTACTATTTCTTGTATAGCCATCTTTTTTGAAATTTTGTTAGAAGCTAAACTGTGCTGACTCTTTTTTTCTTACCCCAATTTTTAATTGTCAAACATATATTTTAGCTTCTCAATGCTCATATCCCACCCTATCAAAGTAAAAGTGTCCCACCCTTTACAAGCTCTATTCCCCTCTTGTAATAAAATTTACTGTATCTTTATTTCAACCATAAATTCATATTTTAATTTTAATGTATTTTTCCTCTCTTTATTTTTTATGCCTTTATATAACCCAAAACACTAAAACGAGATTTTTCTTGTCTACTGTGTTAGTACTGTTCCTAAGGATGTTATGTAGAAATACTTAACTGCCCTTAGAAGCTGACATTTCCCTTCTCTTCTACGTAGGATACTATTGTCAAACCACACCCTTGTTCTTTTCATAAAAGAAAACAAAACAAAGGGAGCTTCTCTACAAAGCTTCCTTCTCGTATTATCTTATTTATTGTTTATTTGTGTATACGGATAAAAATCAAAGGTATATCAATACCTTTGTGTTGATTAAATTTCTTCATTAGATTTTCTCAAACACATTTTGCTTATTAGCTTCTTCACTATTTGCTTTTTTTCTTTCTTTTTTGTTTTAAAGACTTTTGTCACTTTACACTCAGTATGAGAACTTAATTGCACAGCAGAAAGGAAAGCGAAATTAGCTAGGGAAGGGAATAGAAAATTGTATTTTTTTCTCATGTATGGCAATAATTTTAAATTTCAAGGTAAAGGGAAGGAAAAGTGGATAAAAATGTTGATGGCATGGTAAATTGTGTTGTTTTTAAAAAAAAATTGTGGGCCCAAGGGAAGAGGTTTGAATTTTTTTCCTCCCCTTACCATTACCTTGGTTCCCAACTTAAAACTTTTCCCATACAAAGGGAATTACCAAGTTTTCCATTCCATCCTATCCTATGATCCATACATAGTGTTAATTGAACTACAAAGTGTTCATAAATGGAAAAAACCATCTAATGCAAAGTGTTTAGAGTGTTCACTGTTCTTTGGGGTGTCAATTTTTTCAGCAATCACAACTCAATTCTGCTTGAATGGTGCCCTTTTTGGTTGTCTTGTTACTTTATGATGGGTGAATGGTGCTTGAATACCATTTTGAGATGTGCTTCTATCACCCTCAATAACAAGATAAGATGTCTTACCAATTCACTATGTCCGCCTTCATTTGTACATAATAATGTGTGAATATGCTTTGGTTTGTGAGTATATCTAACTCAAGTCATTTTGTTGATCTTGAATCATGGCTGTTTGTAGTGTGGTGTGTTGCCCTTCTTCCATGTCTGGTTATCTTTGTGCGGTATTATTTTAACGCACCTTTCATTATTCTATCCAGCATCTCAAAGAGTAGTATGTATAATCTGCTGCAACCACGTCTGGATGTTCTTCTGTTTGAGATAGTCTTTCCTCTCATGTGCTTCAATGACAATGATCAAAAGCTCTGGGATGAGGACCCACATGAATATGTGAGAAAGGGTTATGGTGAGTACCCAAATCTGGTTGTATCGCTTGAAAAGAAGAATTAGGGATGTCATTCTCTCTGACCTACCTTGAATCTTTGCAGATATCATCGAGGATTTATATAGTCCAAGGACTGCTTCCATGGATTTTGTTAGTGAATTAGTTCGGAAACGTGGGAAGGACAACCTTCGAAAGTTTATTCAATTCATTGTGGAAATATTTCGGAGGTTATTCTTCTTGTTTAGGTGCATTATAGATAACGGAAGTCTCTGGGTTGCTATTATAATGTTTTATGTTATGTAGATATGGTGAAGCACCCGTAGAACACAAGCCATACCGCCAAAAAGATGGTGCTCTTCTTGCCATTGGTGCACTTTGTGATCATCTGAAACAAACTGACCCCTACAAAGCAGAACTGGAGCGTATGTTAGTGCAACATGTTTTCCCTGAGTTCAGCAGCCCCGTTGGTCATCTTAGAGCAAAGGTTGATGCCATCCCTTATTTATTTTTCTTCCTTGTGTTGTTTCCTTCTGGATTACAAAGTATATTTTGGAAAAATCACGATCATCTGTGGTTTTTCATTTGACTATAGGCAGCATGGGTTGCAGGGCAGTATGCCCATGTTAACTTTGAGGACCAGAACAATTTCCGTAATGCCTTGCAATGTGTTGTCTCTGGGTTGCGTGATCCAGAGCTTCCTGTTCGTGTTGACTCAGTTTTTGCCTTGCGTAGCTTTGTGGAAGCATGCAAGGGTGTGTAGTTCACTATACTCTTTCTATGTGTCTACTCTATTCTTGCTCTGTGGCCATGCCTCTAAAATGGAATATTTTTTGGTGATATAGATTTGAATGAGATTCGTCCTATTCTTCCTCAACTTCTTGATGGTATGTGCTTTTCATATTTTTAGCTATAATATATCAGTAAATTTCATCTTGGTTTGTGGGTTATTTTTTTCCAGTTCAGTTTTTTTTTTTAGAAAGAAAAGTCCTGTTGGTAAATTTTATTAAGTTTGGCATCTCTCTATTTATCTGTGGTGTATCACTGCCTTTCTTTTTGGGGTTTTCTCAATCACCTTTGAAACTTAATCCTTTGTTGAAAATGTATAAATGGTGCTAAGGTGACTCTATTTATCATCCACTTCATTTTCAGAGTTCTTTAAGCTAATGAATGAGGTAGAGAATGAGGACCTGGTCTTTACTCTGGAAACCATAGTGGACAAATTTGGCGAGGAAATGGCGCCCTATGCTCTTGGGTTGTGCCAGAATTTGGTAAAGTTATAATTATTTTTTCCTTATTGGAGTATCTGTATTGGACTTGTGTCTCAGTCTGGGACTCTTCGACTTTCAGGCTGCAGCATTTTGGAGGTGTATGAACACTGCAGAAGCTGATGACGATGCTGATGATCCTGGTGCTTTGGCAGCTGTTGGTTGTTTGCGTGCTATAAGCACAATTCTTGAATCAGTTAGCAGGCTCCCTCATCTTTTTGTCCAAGTTGAGCCAACCTTGCTTCCTATCATGCGTAGAATGTTGACAACGGATGGTCAAGGTATTCACGGTTCAACCATTTTTTGCTTCTGGCTGTCTGTATTAGCAACGTTTTTGCTGCTGGTGTAGTTGGCACTTGCACACACATTTGATAACTGATTCGGAGTGGAGTCGAAGTCTTAGATATTTCTGTTTGTAATCTGAGATCGTCTGAGGTTAGTTTGAGTCCTGTTTGTGGGCCTTACCGTCTTTCCGCTTCTCTCAATAATTGTTGGCTAGGGTGTTGGTTTTTGACTATTGAATCCCCTACCAATTCCCACTCTCCTTACCTTGGCTTTGACTTATTGTGGCAACTATTCCATCTTGAATGGAATTGGCAATCATATGGCACCTTGCCACTGGGAACATACTATTTATTTAGCATGAGGATTCTGCAGTTTGTTCGTTCAAAAATTTATTCATGGTCCATAATTGAACTGTGAAATTTGTTTCTTCGAAAATTTATTGAAGGTTCATAGTATCAAGGATAAAATTGCTGGGGTTTGAGTATCCTTGTTTTCTAAAAAAACAAAAAATCTCTTAAGCTTTATGATCCTAGATTGATTAAATAAGTGAGTATTCCTGTTGGTTTATTGTTTGTATGTATGTGTTTTTGTGCAGAGGTCTTTGAAGAAGTTTTGGAGATTGTATCCTACATGACATTTTTCTCTCCAACAATATCATTGGAGATGTGGAGTCTTTGGCCATTGATGATGGAAGCACTGGCAGATTGGGCCATTGATTTCTTCTCAAGTATGTATTGACTTTCAGTGTTATGACTCTTTCATACCCAACGACTTGGAAGTCTGTCTGGTCTTTGGTACTTTTATAGTTTTTAGTCTCTATGCTTTGTTATATGCACCACAAAACATAATGTTTCTAAACTATTGATTTCCTTTATGCTGATTCCTGAACTAAATCAGGAAGTAGGAGTCCTGGCACTTTGTTTCAACTTATGGATCACATTGCATTTTATTATTCAGATGGTTTTTTTGGTCTGATGTTTTATTTTATGCAGATATTTTGGTTCCTTTGGATAACTATGTATCAAGGGGAACCTCACATTTTCTTACGTGCAAGGAACCGGATTACCAACAAAGCCTTTGGAATATGATATCGTCTGTAAGTTTTGAGAAGGATAGTATAAGTCTTTAGTTTGTTCCCATATGTTTGAAAACGAGATTAACTTTTGACTTCAGCTTTCATTTCCCCATGATGTGACTGATTTGCCGTTCTTGTCGGTTCTCACACAGATTATGGCAGATAGAAACTTGGAGGACAATGACATTGAGCCAGCACCGAAGCTCATTGAAGTGTTTTTCCAGAACTGTAAAGGGCAGGTCGATCACTGGGTTGAACCATATCTAAGAATCACTGTTGAGCGGTTGCATCGAACTGAGAAATCATATTTGAAATGTCTTCTTATGCAAGTGGTAAAGCCTTTCAAAGATTCTCTTTGCTTAGTTGCTTTCCAGTTTTTACTCATATTTAATCTCTTGACTCATTGTGATTGGTTCTGTCTGAGTTTCTTTGACTGTTCTTGTAACTTTTTATTGGGCTGTAATCAACATCTACTTTGGGTTGTAAACGGGTAAGGTAGTTTTGCATTTTGTTTGTGAACTTGCAAATATATCACATCCGAGTTACCTGGGTAGAAACTACAAGCATTTGGGTACTAAATGGTCATGGTTTGCCAATAAGTTGATCCCCCATTTGCATGTAATAGTCACCCATTTTCTGTTCAAGTAGAATTCTTCAATCTATATTTGATTGGGCTTGAGTTAAAGTTGTTGGTATAAAAGGAAGTTTTCTTAAGTTTTTCTTTTGTGCAGATTGCAGATGCTCTGTACTACAATGCGTCTTTGACACTCAACATTTTGCATAAACTTGGCGTTGCTACTGAGATATTTAACCTTTGGTTTGAGATGTTGCAACAAGTGAAAAAGAGTGGTGTAAGAGCTAATTTCAAAAGGTATTTTTTCATTTATTTGTTCTGTGGCAGTCAGGTTATTGTATTCTTTTGGTACTTCTTTTTGGTCTATTTTGGCATATTTGGGCATGTTTGCTAAGTAGTCTCTGCGGTGCAGGGAACATGACAAGAAAGTTTGTTGCTTGGGCTTGACAGCACTACTTGCACTTCCTGCCGATCAATTACCTGGAGAGGCATTGGGCCGTGTTTTCAGGGCCACTCTTGATCTCCTTATTCAGTACAAGGATCAAGTTGCAGGTCTCTCTTCCTCGTGTCCTTTTTGTCTTTCAACTCAGTTTGTTGTTATTCTGTATTACTTATTACTTGACACTCTTTATTCTTTTTTTTGTTTGTTTCATCTGTCGGGCAGAAGCTGCAAAGGAGGAAGAAGCTGAAGATGATGATGACATGGATGGTTTCCAAACTGATGATGAAGATGATGATGGGTCTGACAGGGATATGGGGGTTGATGCTGAGGATGGGGATGAAGCTGACAGCATTAAACTGCAAAAGTTGGCTGCCCAGGTGTGTACATTTTGAATATAAGTACATGCTTCTCCATAATAGGGTGTGCGCTACTGTGGACATATCTTATCACGTATGAGGTGCCAATCTGTTGGTTGATTGTTCTTGAACATGATATTTGCCTATGGTGATACTCTTTTTGGAAGCTTGTAGTTCAAGGAATTCAGAATTTAAGATACTGAGGTCAATTTTAGTTTGAGAACTAGAAATCGGTAGGAGTTTAACGCCGTAATGTAAAAAACTTGCACTACGTTGGAACATGACCACAGCTTAGATGGTTATATTAAGAAGTATGTTAGGAAAACACTGAACTCAGCTAATATTAAGTCGGCTCCTTTTTGTGTGGCTTTCTGATCAAACCATTTTGACATCCTTGCTCCTTTGCTATTCATTTCGAGCCATTAGAGTATTAATATTTATAACTTTGCAAATCTAAACTCCTGCATGTGGTTTGTTAAGATGTACTAGTCTTCATATGCCATTGACATGTTTATGTAATGTAATGTCCGTTTTTGCTATTCATAAGTTTTGTTGGAAAAAAAAAATCTTGAAAATTTGCTACCCAATAAGCTTGTACCTCAGTCATACTTCCTCCATATCAGGGAGGGCTAATTCTTGGGTTGAAGTAACTAGCTCTACACTCCTTTCTAGGGCAAAAGCTATTCTGTTTAAATTACTTGCAATATTTCTATTGAAGTGTCTGCAAGACTTGGCTTTCTATGTACAGTAGTTTCTTGAAGTAACTTGTGTAAGTAATTTTAGGGGATAAGCCCACTTTACATTGTTTTTGAAATTCAAGTGGAGCTGAATTCTTTTCCAAATAGAATTGGATTTGGATTCATAACCCAATGGGAAATACTACTGCTTTTGTTGTAGCAGATATTACTAAATGTGAAAGAGTCAACACCCTTTTTGTATTCTTGCTGTTTGTTGATTGGAGGCTTAAAGTTTTTGCAACATTGTTCCCCGTAAGCTTTTCCTGTACTTGTTATACAATCATCCTCTCCAACTTGGATATATCAGGCAAAGTCTTTCCGCCCATATGATGAGGATGATGACGATTCAGATGATGACTACAGTGATGATGAAGAGCTTCAGTCTCCAATAGATGAAGTGGACCCTTTTATTCTCTTTGTGGACACAGTCAAAGGTAGCGGATGTTTTTTTTTTTTTCTTTTTTCCACTCAATTATTCATATAATTAGCAGTTGTTAATTGTTATTTGAGTGTTATGTAACTGTTGAATAAATTTCATTTTGTTTGTGTTCACTTGAACCCTCCAGTCATTCAAGCAACGGATCCGGTAAGGTTCCAGAATCTTACTCAGACACTTGATTTTAATCACCAAGCACTGGCAAATGGTGTTGCTCAGCATGCTGAGCAGAGGAGGGTGGAGATAGAAAAGGAAAAACTCGAGAAGGCAGCTGCTTCGTAGCTTTATTCTTGAATACCATGTGGCTCAACTTTTGCATTGCTGTCCAGATCGATGATCATTCTGTTCGTTCAATGGGTGACCAAGAGTCGTATTGTTTCTCTGAACCATGGGGTTGGTTCAAATGGTCTTGATGTGTTCGAGTTGTCCTGAAGAGTCTTGAGGTTCATGATTATTGGCGCTTTGCGTGTTGGAGTTCCCAGTTGGTTTAGGCTGGGCTGTAAAACTCCAACCCTGACACTCTACGAGGTTCAGGGTCAGTCATTTGTTTGGTAAGTCCGGCCAGTTCTCCGTCAGAAGAGGCCTGTCCCACCAGTTTGCGCTTGTCCTTATGTTTTTTCCTGGAAACCTTTTTGTTATACTTCTCTGGATCCTTTTGGTTCAGTCACCATTTCTATGTAGTCTGCATGTTTTGGAAATCTTTTGGGGAGGGTCCTCCTTTCGAGTTTGAGAGCAAGAAGGACCTCATGCCGTTTTGTATCGGTGCATATCATTTGGGGGTAGGTGATAGGTTGTAATGAGAATTTTTGGTAAAGGGTAGGTGATATTCTTTTTTTTTTGGTCCCACATTGTATCAAGTTTAGGTAACAGCTAGCGTTACAAAAGGGTTTGTTTACTTGGCCAATGGGAGTTTTTTTGGGTTGGAGAGCTTTTGAGGGATGGCTCGCTGCCTATTGTAAAACAGACACCCACATATGTTGTTTAATGGGAAAGGGAGAATTGGTTTGTATGATTTTCTGTTAATTTTACCAGTTTAAGATGACACGTAGTCTCTTGAAAAGTAATCCTCGACGAGTAATGGTGAGGAAGTGTAACTGTCACTGTGTCGGAGAATCAGTGCTCGATCTCAGTTTTCAGTAATCCTGTAAGGATAGGGAGTTAAATGCAGATTTGGAATCCTTATAGATAAAAAGAAAGTAGAGTCGTGATTGTGCTGCATATTTCTATTGGGGTATTATAGCCAATAATTTTAATGTGTTTCACATAGCTTTTAGGTTAGTGTTAGTAGCTAAATGTGGTCGTCATGTCCCTTTCTTTGGGGCAAGTCATCACTTGACACGTCTCTAGACGACAGATGTTGGCATGTCGCGAAGTGATTGGTCCTCGTCAGGAATCTAATTAATAATGCATGTACTACTAACCAACAACCAGATACTTTTGACACCTATATCCCTCCAACTGCTTTTGTATTTATTGCTAAGTGATCACTGGTTACTTGACTAAGCTGTGCGAGTCTTTGTACCACACGTTCAAAATATTGTTCAGCTAATATTTAATTAATTAAAAATAATAATTCACCACTAAAATAAACATCTGAATTCTTAACACCCTAATTAATCATATAACATTAAAAAAATATTTTAATTATTAATTAATTATTCCAAGAAAATGACGCCTCTCAATCCAAATGGCTAGAAAGGGGACCTTGCGCACTTTCGAGTGCAACTTCATACCTAAAAGTGAGAAAAAAAATACTTTAAATTGTGGATGTGACTTAATTAAAGAAGGGATGATCACTATTTTTTCTTATATCCTTAAGTTCTTTTCCTTGTGCCAAGTAAGTGGATCATGTTAGTGATAGCGGTTCAAATGACCATCCACATCGCATTTCTATTACGCGGTATCTATAATGGAATTGTAGGGCTCATTTAGCAACTATCTATAATAAGTCACATTCCCTTATCAACAAAAATGCTTCAATTCTAGATCACACACACATATACATATGTTTGTATGTTGACTAGTTTCTCGAGTTATTGATTAGTTTAAGCTTTTTCTTTGGTGTATATATATGTATTGTATGCATGCGACGACCAAGAAAACAAGAAGTAGATATAGTCACAATCCATGTTATCAGGACCGGACCGGACCGGCCGGTCCGTCCGGTTCAACCGGTCATTTTCAGCTTTCCGGTCCGATTCACCTTTCTGACCGAATGCGCCTCTGACCCGGGTCGGACCGGCCGATTCTTCCGATTTTTTGTGAACCGGAGAACCGGCCGGTTTGTTGCCAAACTGTCCGGTTTGGCCACTTACCTGTCACGGCGTCGTTTTGGAACGAACGACGCCGTTTTGCTTCTTCACTTAATCTCTTCTCTTTCACCGTTTCGCGTGAATTTCTTTTCTTTTCCTTGTGTTTCAGTTTCTCTCTTTCTCAATCACAGCAGCAGAGCAACCAGCAACCAAAAACCCAAACCCAAACAAAAGTGGATGGTTTCAGACAAGCAACAATCCCTCCAACACTAACATAGAGAGGATACAAGCTTGATGCAGTTGATAACACATTCTCCGATCTGGATCTGAATGGTTTCGCCGGAATGACAGGCGCAGGCATAGGAAGCTGCTGGTCCGACTCCGATCCGGATTCCTCATGGACTGACCTTATAACTAATGCGGGGAAGCGTCGTCTAAATTTTGAATTTGGTACTGGAGAAGAAATATTTGAGAGTGGTTTTGGGTTGGGGACGGTGAAATTGATGAATTGGGATATTGGTGGTGGAGGAGATGATTTCAAGAAGCTACTGAGACTGAGGGAGAAGGACATTGCTTGTTGATATTATCCGCCACCGCCAAAGGTTGGAGACTACACAGTGTACACAATCTAGTTCCTCTAATTAATTTGACAAAATGAAGCAAAATGATGTGTTTAATCCAATTAGAACATCCCATGTGGCAGATCAGTCTTTCATACAAATTTGGCAAGCCCGGCCCAAATTTCAACTAGTGTTTTTATTTAATTAATCTAATTAATTAGTGTTTTTATTTACATATCTTTTGTTTTATAATTTTTATTATGTATGCTTTTGTTAATAATAGAAACAAGATTATTAGCAGTAAAAATATTGCAAGAAGCATATTACATATTTAAAAAATAATTATTTTATAAGTTCTTAATAATTATAATTAATTAAATTATTTAGTAAATTATTTTATAGTTAATTAAATTATTATTAACAAGTATGCTTTTTATTATGTATATGTACATATTATATAATGATTCAAATTATCTTTTTAAAACGTTTCGATTTTACATTTCCGATTTCAAATTATCTTTGGAATTGAAAATGGACGTCGTTGTGAAGACATTTTTGAAAATGCTAGTGGCTCAACCTCTCAATTTGTTGTCAATTCATGGCATTAACAATTTTGTAATTTGGATATTTAAGTGTATTTGAACTTTGAATATCATTTCATTTGAATATTGGATTGTTTCTTTATTTTGAAATTTAAATATTTAAGTGTGTTTGAACTTTGAATATCATTTCATTTGAATGTTAGGTAGTTTCTTTATTTTCAACTTTTGATCTACTTGATATACTTTATTTTGATATATTATAAAATGCTATAGTAAAAAAATCAGCCGGTTTAATCCAGTTTTATCGTCTAAGATTGACCGGTTTAATGTGTAAACGGTTCCGGACGGACCAACACCTATAATCCGATCGAACTCGGTTCAACCCGGTTGAATCACCAAATTTTCGAAAACGGTTCGCTGTCCAGTCCGGTTCTGATAACACTGGTCACAATAGAATGCGGGTGATGGGAAAAAGGGAAAAAAAGAGAACCTCTCTTAATTTGTTAATTCAGATTATTAATTAAGAGAGCTAGAAATTACTATATATATATAATATATGTCAAGAATAAAAAGTTACTTGTGCTCTTATTATTTCTATATATAAAATGATGAAACTATAATAAAATTTAGACTTAATATAGTTCTAAACTTCTACGTATAATATTTGTTACATTGTCGACGTTGCAGTTTTTTATTTCAAATGGTATAACATGACAAATGTTACGTTAAAGAGAGGCGATTGAAGAAAAAAGAGAGTGGGAATTAAGTAATAAGAAAATATATTTATATAAAAATAATTAAAATTAAGTTGAAATTAAGCAATCACTAATAAGATAAAAGACCAACATGTGATTTGTTTGAAAAATTTTAAAAAAATTATCTACACATAAGAAGTTATGGATTCGATCCATATGAATGAAAAAAATAACCGAGAGTACTTTATTTATTAATTCGATGTAAACACGATAGATTCTTGATTTAACAATACTTTCTAAGAATGAAGAAAAACTAACTTTTATTCTCTTGGAAAAAGAATCCTACTGCATAATTCACTAATGCGTGAAGATGCTTTTCTTCGTCATCTCGTGTTTGTCGTTTGATTGGCCTAAGAATTTGTTGTACAAGTTGATTTTGAGATTGAGAAAATGTACCTTAATGCATTCTGTTTATTGAAAAAATAAAATATAAAAACTAATGGCACGTAGCTCTCGTTACAGTTGTCTGATAGTAAAGTACGTGCTAATTATATAAATATTTAAATTCAAATTTATCTGTTTATATATAAAAAAATCCTTAATATATATATAATGAGTTTTTTAACTTGTAATTTTTAAAATAAAATAAAACTAAAACAGAACAGTTAATTTGAACCACGTTTTTAATAGGAAAATGATAGTTATTGAAAACTGAATGGAGTATTTTCTTATAAATAAAAAATACCACTAATTAATAAAAAGTATGAGTACGTGTCCCTTGTATATGGAAAAAGAAAACTTATTTCTCAAGTTTCCTCGTCAACTCCATGTATATCAACGTGTATCATTGTATCAAATCACTGTCGGAAACTTTCACTGCACACGATCATGACATTAAACGTAATTCCCCTTACATTCAATTTTCCCACATTTTTCTCTAATGTTATGTGGCTATTATTTTTCCCACATTATTTTTCTCTAATGGATATATATCACCCATCCATTATTATTATTATTATTATTATTATTATTATTATTATTATTATTATTATTATTATTATTATTAGCAGCATCAGCAGCAACATGGGTCCGCATCATTGTCCCGCTGTTCCTATCATTCAACCTGTCGATCTGAAATGGCAACCTCCTCCTATAGGAGTGATAAAGGTGAGCACAGATGCAACGATAGGGGTTACGGGAATTGGTCTGGGATGCAATGATAGGGGTGGGACGGTTTTTTCAGGAGCATTTTACCTCCCTCATAGAACTGAGGTGCAAACAACGGAGGCACTTGCATTAAGAGACGCTATAACGCAAGCTCGACAATACGGGTGTGACAATATTATTCTTGAGTCGGACTACTTACAGAATATCCTAGCCTTGACCAATAGAGAATTCTCATTAAACTATGCGGGATTAGTACTGGAAGAGGTGGCACGACTGACTTTTACTTTTCACAACTGCTCTTTTATGCACACTAGGCGGTCCACGAATATCCCAACACATGAGTTAAGCCAATTGGTTTTGATTTCCAGTTTAGGAAATGTTTGGATAGAAGAATGCTCCGAGACGATTGCGTTTTTTTACTTACAGATTTGAGTTATTCTATTTCGATATTATTTATCAAAAAGAAGAAGAAGTAGTAGTAGTACATAGGCTAGTTTATAATTATGTATATTAAAATTAAATCTCGTTTTACGTTTTAGCAAGTCACGTAAACTTTCCTTTTGGGGATCTAAACTTAGAATTGAGAAAAGCTAGAAAAGAAAAGTACTACGATTGAGCGTATACGTACATGAGAAAGAAAAAGATTAATTGGCAAAAAAAGAAAACTCCTCTTACCGAAAAAAACTCCTATAAATACAAGGACTAATTGGTGTCCCTATGCTCACAACCATAGTTATAAATTTGATCCTCCAACTCCAAAAGCTCTACTCATCAACACAAAAAACCATGCAAAAAAATTACATGTTTCTCCTCATCACAATTTTCATTTGCCTAGCTTCTTCCTTAGAAGCCAATCCATCAAAACCATCTCAATTCTCCAAGCTCACTAGATCACCCCATGCAACCACACCATCTTTTACTTCTCTTTGCAAACCCACACCTTACCCATCAGCTTGTGAATCCACCCTCCTTTCATTAAAAGTTACCAATGCTGCCCTCCTCCCCAAAACCCGAAACCAACTCTTTGACCACTCAGTTCAATTCACTGTGGCCCAAGTCCACTCGGGTCTGGACCACATTTCCTGGGTAAGGACCCAGGCGTCCCATCAAACCCGTTCTAGTGGTGCTATAAACGACTGCATCGAGTTACTAGATGATACGCTAGACCAACTATCCAACGTTGAGAATCGAAGAACCGAACCGACCCACAACCATAATGATGTACAAACATGGCTTAGTACATCACTTACAAACCAAGAAACTTGCCAAGAGAGCCTTCTTCAAGAAAATAGTAAATTGCTAGAGGGAGGAGAGAGATTATTGTTCATGAATTTTATGGCCAAAAATTTAAGTCAACACATAAGTAATTCCTTAGCACTTCATTTGTCGAATTACAAAAATACCCCAAATGGTAGAAAGTTGTTAAATCATGATAATAATAGCAATAATAATAATAAATTTCCAAGCTGGGTGTCTTCTAAAGAGAGGAAGCTTCTAGAAGCATCTATGGAGGAGATAAAGGCACATGCGGTGGTGGCGAAGGATGGGAGTGGGACCCACGAGAACATCGGGGAGGCTATTTTGCACGGCGTAAGGACTTCTTTGGCGGCGCGTGGTGGGGGTAGATCTGTAATTTATGTCAAAGCCGGGACTTATCATGAAACTATTAGGGTGCCCACCAAGCAACATAATGTCATGCTGGTAGGCGATGGAAAGGGCAAAACAGTCATTGTTGGTAGTAAAAATGCAGTGGATGGCTCCACAACGTACAACTCTGCTACTGTTGGTAAGATAAATTTTATTAATTCTTGATTATTTTTCTTTTTTTATAAGCAATACTTTATTCCTTTAATGAATTTTATTATTCAGTTTATTTTTGACCCCACTAAATAAAAAGTTTGGATATAGCAACATACACTCAATTAAGGGGAGTACGTGCGAAGCCTTCTTCAAGCGTGTTGGAATTTTGGATTGAAATTATTTTTGTAGTGGGCCTGACCACACGGCCCAGCAATCGTCATCTTATCTATTTTTCATTTATTGTTTGATTGATTAACCATAACAACAACATATCATATAGTTATGATATGAATCACTAATCGATGTACTTTCCTTGCACCATTAATTAGGTGTCATGGGTGATGGATTCATAGCCAAAGACATCACATTCGTGAACAGTGCTGGTCCATCAAAGCAACAAGCAGTTGCTCTACGAGTCGGGTCCGATCGGGCAGTGATCTTCCAGTGCTCCATCGTTGGTTACCAGGATAGTCTCTACACTCTTTCAAAGCGTCAATTCTACCGCGACACCGATATTCACGGCACCATTGATTTTATTTTCGGTAACGCGGCTGTGGTTTTCCAAAACTGTGACATCTATTCTAGAAATCCGGGGTCGTCCGGTTTGCAAAATTATATAACCGCACAAGGTCGGACTGACCCGAACCAAAACACGGGCATTTCGGTCCACAATTGCAGGATAGCATCCGAGTCGGGTGTAGGGTCCAAGATTACCTACCTTGGCAGGCCGTGGAAGCTGTACTCTAGGACGGTTTTCATGCAATCAACCATGGATGGGTCGATTCACCCAGCTGGTTGGTACCCTTGGACTGGTGGGTCAAACCCAAAATCGCTATACTACGGGGAGTACATGAATTCGGGCCCTGGTGCTTCTACTTCGGGCCGGGTGAAGTGGCCTGGATATCACTCTTCACTTGCATCAATAGAAGCCCAAGAATTTACTGTTGGCACATTAATTGCTGGGAATTCTTGGTTGCCCTCCACTGGGGTTACTTTTGATTCTGGATTGCTTTAATGTTGTAAATTGTTGGGTATTCTTGTAAATACGGGGATGACAGCTTTGGTGTGTATTTTTATAATTTCTTAAATGCGTGTAATTGATTATCCAAATTGTATAGGGTTTATTATTATTATTATTATTATTTTGGTTTGGTGAAAAGGAAATTAGCTAAAAAAATAAATAAGTCTTTGAACCTGGAGCAAATGCCCATGTCCAAGTACAATTGTATATACAATTTCAATGTAAAGAATTCTGCATTTTCTTACATTATCAGTATTAATTAACTCGTTTTGTTTAAATATTATTCGAGATTTAATTAAAGAAATAATAAAAAATTAATAAACAAAAAAATTAGTTAAATATTTATTTATTGATTGTATAGATTAGTTATACATAATATATATTTTTATTTTTATTTTTTCAGATATGTAAAAAAATAACATTTTAATTACTTTTGTAGTTTTGACAAGTAGATGAAAAAAAAAAAGTAACACAGAGAGTACTTATCTATCAAAAGCTTTTTGATTTCAATATTTTTGCGTAATTTAGGATTGAGATAACAACGTATTGCTCTAATTTAATTAGAACAAAGCTACTCAATATTATTGTTCCCTAACAAAGCCAATCAAGATAATGCATGTTTTTGAATCACTACAATAATTAGAGAAATGTGAATGCTTAAGCATTAGTGGTAGTAGTAGTACCATAATTTGTTGGTTAAGAAGTCCATTTTTGGAAGTTACACGTATTTCTATCCTTTGGCAGCAACGAAGGGACGACCACTAATCAATTCCTTTTGTGATTGAATAGCTAAGCTGTTATGACTAGTTATATGTATATATGCGTACCCGGGCGGTGGCTGAGTGAACCGCTTCTAACACTGCAGAGCTGCCATGTTTTGCCGGTGATATAGAGGCGGCATCGTCTCCGCCTTTTAAACCAATAAGGGCCGTAAGAAACACCCCTAGAAACATATTTTGCCGCCAGGAAAGCATCCTTTTTGTGTAGTGATCGAAGCATGTTTTTTTAACTCTTATGACATCAGCTTTCATTATTCCTTAATATAAGAGGACTAAAAGCTTCAAACTAAAGTTTTTTCCGTTATCCTCTTAAGTCTTAATTCTTTACCGTCTATAAAGTGATAGCTCTTTTTATTTCTAAGACTCAAATTCAATTTTTTTTGTTAAAAATGAATGAATTCTTTATCATTTAACCGATATGTAATTTATAAATTGATAAATGATAACGCAGAGCATATATTGCTTTCAGAAATAGAGCTGAAATTTTTATTAACCCAAATGAAATGGTTTAGCTGAAAAAGTGCAGAAATAACAGAAAAGAACAGTATTGTTGTGTATAAAAAAAGAAAAGAAAAGAATAATGAACACAGGGTATTCGCTGGGCTTTAAGCCTCTACCTGAGGTTGCTCCCAACGAGCTGGGCCTAATGGCCTGTTAGCTTCCAACGAGCTGGGCCTGATGGGATCAAAATCAAACTTCCTTTTTTTGGCTAGGGAAAATTAAACTAAAATATTGAATATATAAAGACAAATTAAATATTTCAATAATGTATAAAATAAATTAAAAAATCAAATTATTTTAAAAAATTTAGAGAGAAATATGAAAAGAAAATATGAATTTAAACTACGAAGAAAATTCTCATAGGAAAGGGCGGATCTTCTAGTGCCCCAGTACAATATATTGTTGGCTCAAGGGGCATATTAATTTTATTTTGATGAATTAAGACACAGATTAATTATCATATTAATACAATTTTAAGTTAAAATGTGTACGTAGCTTTGAAATCAAGACAAACTAGAGCAACAATTCAATTATCTCAAGCTCAAGAATCAAGTGTATATTAAAGCATAAATATGTAAATATGATTCTATCTAGCACCTGATTTATGTTCAATTATACCTTAAGAAAAAACGTCAAAATATTTCACACGAAAACGAGTTAAAATTAACAGAGTGGTTAATAACATCGACCCTTAACGGTATGCCGTTAGCGAGACTTGAATTTGTTAATTTCGTGTCGAAGCCAACGGCATACCGTTAGTAGCAGATAAATCATAACGACTAGTTTTCGAAAAATAAAACGGCTGATTTATGGCTCCAACAACTATAAACGATAACAAAACTCCTTAGTCCTATAAATACTCATCTTAGATGAGTTATTTAAAAATAAGAAAGCTTACACATGGTTCTATATACAAATTGTCATTTACAAACTCTCAAATTAAAGTTTTAAGACGCATATTTTCATATGGGCTTTCAATTGCTTTTACGTCATTCAAATTGAGGTTTGAATAGCTTTCTTTTTGAGGTAATATTGTTCATATATTGGTGTTATTATTGAATCATATAATTATTTATTTGTACACCAATTTCTTTGTTGCATTCTATATTTACAAATTGTGAAGGTTTGAAAAGTGTACCGAGCACTTTTGGGTTATTGGGTAGAATTCTTGTCCCGTGCAAAAGAACTAGATTTTTACATTCCTTACCTTAAAAGGGGATTGTGTATAGGTTGTGGTTGAGCTCGTGAAAAACCATAGAGTGTAAGGTTGTGAGCTTAACCAAGAAAAACTCAAGTAATAACAAAAGAGAGTTGCTTTAGAAAATTTGAAGGGTGAAGTTCTTAGATAGTGGAGTACAATTCGGATTGTGAATTAGAACCACTATAATTACTTGTGTTTGCTATTCTCTTTATATTCTTTGTGTTGGAATTTTTAAAGTGCTTATTCGTCCCTCTGTAGACCATTTATTGTTTTATCGTATATGATATATGTTCTTTCTTTTTCTTTCTAATATAGCCGTATAATACATGTATAACAGTATATACTTTCCCCTCCAAAGACTTGTTGCAAGCTCTGCCATTGCTTATAGGTTAAATCAAGAAGAAGGTTCTACTTATTAATGCCGACTGTGATCTTATTGTTCACGATATCTATGTGCTACACTTGGATTTTCAAATCTGTGAGATGAATTAGATTGTTTAAGACGATTACACGTGATATTTTAGGCCAAATCACACCAAAATATATAATGGTTTGTTGATTCTTTATTTTATTTTATTTTTAGTTAAGCAATGGGTTGTTCATTGGCTAATTATTTAACTAATGGGTTATTTAAAATTTAAATTTATCACATCTTTTAACTAGTGGTTGTTGCTTATCGGAAGAAAAAAAACTAGCGGATTGTTATTTTTAGGCGATTCAATGTTGAGATGGAAATACGAGTACACTTTGTATAATTAACTAGTTGAATGGCATTTTACATTCTATATTTTAATGTTTTATTTAATCACCCTCATATATTTTAGTTGTTTGTTTAATTACCACTATATATTTATGACTTTTTATTTAATTACCCTTTCATCGTGATAGAAAGTTTAATTATATAATATGTCACCTCATTGGTTGTTGCCACGTGGTCTATGCCACATCATTCATTTTGACCTTCAAATGCCACATTATCACACAATGACACGTGGCATGTGACACCTGCCAAGTGACATTTTAGTACTGATGTGATACTTTTTTGGATAAAAAATTCAGTGATGTCATCATTCAGTTATGACAGAAGGTGATTAAAAAAAGATATTTAAAAATTAGAGTAATTAAACAAGCAATTAGTATAGAGTGATGATTAAATAAATTAAATATTAAAGTATGGGATAAAATTTCATTTACCCCTATAAAACTCATTTGATGATAGCTTGTGACCATTAATGAAGTTTTGAGTAGAATACACACTTAGAATTCTCATTCTCCTCTGTTTTCCTTTTATTTATTAGTCGAAAAAAGAGGAAAAAGATGAAAGCTAATACAAACACAAAGCATCAATTCATAAGCAAGTAATCAAAGATTAGAAAAGAGGAAAAAAAGGTTCCATATTTAAGACAAGTGGGTAACTGACCCATGTGCGAACATGTGGTGATTGGGCCTTTGTGGGTCCCACCAACCCACTTCTCCAACTCTATACCTTTTTTGAAAAGGTACTAATTAAATCAATTAATTATCACTAATCGACTTTCATTAATAAAACATTAATCATCTTATTCCTTCCCCCCCTCCCTTTTAATGGCGCGTGCCTTAAACGCGCACCCTCAAAACCTTAGAATCATGACACGCACGCACGCCAGCAAGTCTTCTCCCGTTAGAAAGCAACATAAATTAAATACTAAATAATTAGTTAATTTCCCACAGTATGATCACTTAATACGGAATTTACTTAAAATACTTATAGTTATATATAGGTATTAATTAGATAACAAATTGATTTATAGATAAAATTTGAACTTAAATTTTAAATTTTTACTAATACTTTATCAGCGATAAATAATTAACTAATGACTGTATATATATTTTGGCAATATTATACGGAAGTGTAAAAGTAATTATAATTTTAAACCTTATTTTCACGATCACTAGCTTTTTTAATTGGTTAAATACGGGAGGTAATGTAAGAAATACGTAAAGTTGACATTAGAATCAAAACTTGAGAATATATACTATATGTTGAGTTAGATCATGAGGTAAAAGTTTAGAGGGTATTTGTGTTATATTTATATTTATTTTCATTTGGGGATTATTTCTTTCAATAAAAAATAACAATTCGATCATATCCTTTTATACATCGATTATAAAAGTGTTAATAACTTAATACTGATGATTTAGTATCGGTAGCATTATTCAATAACCTTATAAGCTATAAAAACCAATCTCTCAAACATATTTCTGTCTATATTATGTATAAAAAAAATTACATTTGAAGAAAACTAAATTCATAACTCCCACTAAAATAATGTTATATTTTTTTTGTAATTTAAATTTCGACCCTTTGATCACTGATTCTCATCTTTATAGCTGATTAATTATGCTACTACCTAAAGAAAATTCATGAGATAATAGCGTAATACTCACGCTATTGTTTTTTGACATGGACACGTGGCATGCTTTTATGAGAAAGAAAGATAAACATACTTAAAAGCTAAAATCCTTTAATTTGTAAGGCTAAAATCCTCTCCACAGCCGTCCAAAACTCAATCCTTTTCTTCCCACTCCCAACTAATTAATATTCCACTCCTCATCTCTTTCTCTCTCTTTCCTCTCTCTCAATTCCAACCATTTTCAAGATTGTTTTCAAGAACAATTTCAAGAAAAGCATTCCCTTTCTTGAATTGATTAAAAGACTTATAAGACATCATCGGTTTGTGTCAGAGAAATTAGATTTGCCTTTTGTCCTTGCAACAAACAAGAAGGCCCCCTCTTGTGTCAGAAACCAAATCTCATCCTCTAACCTCTCAATATTGCTCATTTGTCCCTCCTTCTTCCTTAAAAAAGTATCACCTGTGTCAGAGTTAGTTAATTTAGGTTTTTATGTTGTTGTACAACTCAAAACCCTAGTACTTCAGTCTCTCTCTCTTTCTTCTTAAATCTCTTCGGTAGCCATGACATCAAAGAACACAGCAAGAATACACAGATCAAGCTCGATTAAAACAAGATTTGCTCGTAGGTTCTTAAGAACTTTCTTGAAAATGAAGAGGCCGATTAGGGGTGAGATAGACAAGATTAATCTTGCCACAGGTTCAAGAACTTGTCATCAAGAAATTACCAAGAAAAGGAGTCAGACGATAAGGGTTGCGGCTTATGCATCGATGGCCCGCGCGGTGGGGTCCAGAAGGGCTTGGAGCCGTGCAGTTCTTGACAAGCTGCGGAAGAAGAGGGTTATTCTGAAGATGTCAAGTTTGGATACAAAGAAAAAGAAGATCAAGAAGACGACGAAGAAGAAGGGTAATTTCATCAAGAATTGTAACAAAAAGATGGACGGTCATGATTCGCTGAGGAAGCTTGTGCCTGGTGGAGAAGAGATGGGTGTGTGTAGCTTGCTGGAGGAAACGGCACATTACATCAAATGCCTTGCTACTCAGGTGAAGGTGATGCAAAATATAGCTGATTATTACTCTAAATGAGGAGGATTAATTTGCATACATACATATATTAATAGTTTAATACTTTATTTTTAAGAAAATAAATATTTTAGAAAATTTTAAATTTTGTGTGTTTAATTTATTTTTTTTTATTCTTGTAAATATGTTTTACATGAAAAATATACATGCTTATAATAAATATTATTTGTATAATTTTCTTGGATGGAGGTAATTAGTATCCTAATTCGTTAATCTATAAAGATCTCACTTGGTTAATTACATTTCTTTTACCATGATCAAGATAGAGTTATATTCAAAATTTAATTTTCATCTATTTTCTAATTTCTCTTCTGTTTTGTGACTTAGTTCTTTTCCTTTAATTATAATATATGTTTAATTTCAAATGAATTTTATGAGTGATAAAATTAACATATAGCATACTAGTTCGTATGATTTTATTTTTATTACATGGTACAAATGTCTCGTAATGAACAATACTTTCTGCAAATTAATAAAAGTGTTGTGTTTTGAATGTTTTTCATCTTAAATTTTTTTTCTTCTAAAATAAATAAATAAAACATAGAAAATGTTAGCAAAAAAATAACCAAACTTAATTAGAAATATTAAAAATTAAAAATTAAAAATAATTAATTAATTTTGACATTTTTTTGGGGAGTAGGTATACATTAGGTTTGTGTGCTAAATCGTTTCCTATGGAAGGTATTTACTTTTATTTTTCTTGCTAGCTTTGCTGCTTAATTTCTGATATAAATTATATAAAAAGTGTCAACATTTTTTGTTCATTGTTATTTTGAAAAAGAATTTAAATTCATAAAGAAAATTCATGAGAAACTTTAAAATTACAGGCTTTTGCATTCATACAATCTCTAAGTTTTGTATTCACCAAAGGATATAAGTATACTGTTTTTTTTACTTTTCCTTTAATCGAACGTTTTAGAGTATTGTAAAAAATTCAAATTAAATCACATTTTATTATTTTATAGGAATTTTTTGTTTTATTTTGCTAACTCACCTCTAATTATTGAGAAGAGATGATTAACGAGTAATAAAATAAGAAAAATATTCCTATAAAATGTAATCTATAAAAATGTAAAAAAAAATAAAAAATTAACTGTGTTGATTTGTGTAAAAGCTGCTAAAACAACATATATTCAGCAAAGGGAGTAGCTAGTAACAAAAAATGGTGTCAATCGACTCAAGACGGATCTATTATTCTCACTCTTTAGCTTCAACTTTTAGATGAAATAATTAATCCAATTTCGTGAGCTCGTACAATTAAACGATTAGAGATTTTGACCGTTTGAATATAATTATCCTTAATCTCACCCCAATAAACAAATTATGTTAAGCGCAATCACATTTTAATCGAGATATGTCGTTGGTTGGTTCAATCATTGGGATCCATGTTGCCTTAAACATGATATATTATGTTTAATTAATCTAACTTTTGAAACTAAATGAATGCATGTATAAATTTCCTTCTATACTTATGATAAAATTAAGAAATTATATATAGTAAGTATATAAAATTAAAAGATTTCACATCATAAATAGTTTATTTTAACACCATAAATTAAAAAAATATATATTTTTTCTCGTAATTTTTCACTCATAAATTTGAATGGGTAAAGAAGAGTCTATATATTGATTTTTGTTCTTATATTCCACATTTTTTAACAAAAATAAAAACAAATTAAATTTTACGTTGTGAAAATAAATATTTATGGTGTGAAAATAGTAATTTCTTAAACTTAAAGTACGTATCATAAAAATAAATCATTAGGATAGTTAAGAGTGGTTAATCTCAGCAAGGTTCCAATATAATAATCACCTTTATTTATTATGGAGATGGATGAACACATTTTTATGGATTAAAGACACATTATAGGAGCTTAAATAATAGGTTTAAGGATTAAAGACATTTTGGTTCATGTATTCAAATCTTTTACTAATTGGTAGTTTTGTTTAACATGAACATATATTTTTCTCAGCATTTTCTTGAAACGAGATTGGTACTGCAATTTTTTACTTCAAATCATTAGAGATTTAGACTCAGGTTTGAATCTTATATCCGGAAAAAAATTATACATTTTTCGATATACTTATTATATTGAGAATTTCCGCCCGAAAGTCTTTTTTGTTTCTTTAATTGGCTGATAAAAAAAACAATTGTCAATTGTCAATTTTAATAAATACATGTAGCATTTATATATAAGTAATATATGTACTAGCATTTATACATAATTAAGTAACTCTTACGCATTGATATTAAGATAAAATTAATAAAGCGTGATTTTAATCATATCGAGTTGGCTCACTAAATATGTAATTTTTTTTATACAAAAGTTGAATGTGACATTTTATTTAAGAGAGTGTCAAACCACTTATACCAATCACACGTGGATACCGTGTCTAGAATTTAACATTTAAAAGTTCACAATCTGTTCATTCTTTTTTGGGTTGATATTTTTTTACCCCCTTTTTGTTCCTATTGATATGATTGTCCTTCCTGGTAAAAATTAAACAGTGGATCTACACTGCTAAAAGCATCGGCAGTCCTGTCGAACAAAGCGAGCTATGGCTGTTCTTCCCCATGTCTGTCGTCTACTTTGAAAGTTACCAAAAGAATGTTTCCTAAGATAAGAGTCTGAGACAAGCATCAATATGACCTGTCGCACATGGTGGACCCAACATAGTTTCCTCGCCCATATATTTAGTAATTTTCGGGCTTATTTGTTATTATTTCTGTCGGTTTCAATAATTTCGCAACAAGTAATATTTTTGTATATAATCTGAATAAATATTTAATGTATATATTCTCAAATAATCTCAATAATATTTAATAATTAATAATTAACGCCAATTAGTTAGCCTCAACTAATAATAATTAACGAATGCGACACTTGGAGTAGTATATATCAAATAGTTTTTAAATTGCATAAACTTAATTATCTTGTATATATAGCTAGCTAACTTGCACTAGAAAAAACAACTAGTTCTTTTCGTATACTTTCTTCATCATTTTATAAGGTGATCCCTTGACTCGAATGAAGATGGTGGAGCATTTGCCATTAAAAGAGCTTTTGTCTTTGTCGTTCAATACCATCTTCTCAACTAAATGTGTGAACATTTACACTTATATTGACTTAATCGTCAAAGTGTTTATGTGAAATACGTGTTGATTCTTCGCAAATATTTATTAATATTGGTCATAAATAGATCAATGCCACGTGCACCAAGACCAAAAAGCTTGTAAGTCTTTTGCCCAAGTTGGTTGGGGACCATAGTACGTAGCTAATTCTCAAGACGAGAGGGACAATTTGTAAGAACATGTTCCTTTGGTAATACGACCTAATGCCACCTTAATGTTCCATTGATTTGCTACAATTGCTTTTGGAGAGAGACTAGCAATTTAAAAGGCAAGAAAGCCAAAAAGAGAGCTGGATAAAGAGGAGAAGAAAAAGTAATGGACAAAATTAGGCCCATTTCACTCTCGAAGCCCAGACACGCGTACATCCCTTCTTTCGGTTGGGCCAGACTTTTTTGACCCCCTCCTGAGCCTAGGTTTTTAATAATTTGTCGAAATATTTTTCTCTTACTAAACAATATCTCAAGTGGAAAGTGAGGGTGACGATGAGTCTAGTCGGGCACAGATGTTAGTGTTTTTCACACTCTTTAAATTAGCACTAAAAAAAATTCATTCATTAGTTTTTTTTCTTCATTATTAGTATCTTGTCAGGAAAGGATTCAAAGAAAACCCAGATAAAAAAGAAGAAAATAGTCATTTTGCGAATTTGGTCCTTATCACATTAAAGTTAATTTTACAAATCCTTCAAGTTTTATGTTGGTACCAATTTGACCCTACTATTATTCTTAACTCATTTTTTTTTTTTAAATATCACGTGATCGAATAACTCAATTCACACTATAAATAATTTTTGACATTGTTTTAATTCAAAGCAAGAGTATTTTCCTTTTAAATTTCTTTCTTCATATTTTTCTTTCCTTTTACGTATTTTTATAAACATCATTTTTAATGATAATATAATGATTCTACATTATGGTGCTTATTTATGGCGGTAATTATTATTTTGGTGGTAATTATTACTCAAACCTGAGATTTAATAAAATAAAAGCGTCAAGGTTTCGTATGGTTTTCTGAATGTGGGAGAAAGTATGTGTGAAATATTAGATTCCCAACTTTAACATGTTTGGTTTGTTTTGGAAAGTTACTTTTCCAGAAATCTCATAATTCTCAAATCTCCAAATGGGATAGTGTTTCCTCAAAATAAAACTTGAAAATCCAACTATTTAAATTTAATTTTTTCTTTTTTTACAATTAAAACGTGACTTTTTTATATAAATTTATAATTTTTTAAAAATATATTTTTATTTTTATTGAACGTCCCTTTATATTTACGGTCATCAACTAAACAAATGAATATAATTTTTTTTGAAATCACTCATCAAATAATTACTTTTAAAAAAAAATTATATTTCCGAGATAATTATATTACGAGAAAAAAATTACTTAGAAGTAATACTACTGCTAAATTGAGGAGAGCGAGAAGCCATTCATTTGGGTTATCAGGTCGCCGGTGGAATTCGACCTGAGGGATGAGTTCAGGCAAGAATGGTTGCTAGAGGGATTTGAGGAGAGGATGAGGAGCAAGAAATTGGGTTTGGTGGTGAAAGGATAAGGACCTCAGTTGGAGATTTTGGGGCATGAATCGACTGGTGGATTTTTGAGTCATTGCGGGTGGAATTCTGTGGTGGAGAGCTTGAGCAACGGGGTGCCGATGATTGGGTGGCCGTTGGCGGCGGAGTAGAATTACAATTCGAAGATGTTGGTGGAGGAGATGGGGGTGGCGGTGGAGCTGACGAGGGGGTTGCAGAATGGTGTGAGTTGGGAGGAAGTGAAGGTTGTGGTGGAGATGGTGATGGAGAAGGAGGGGAAAGGAGGGGAGATGAGGAAGAAAGCAGAGGAGATCGGCGAGAAGATTAAGGCAGTAATGAAAGAGGAAGGATCTTCTGTTAAGGCATTAGATGATTTTGTTAGCACTATTTTAGCGGCAAGACAAAAGAATAATTAGCAGTTAATTAATTAATCAATGACGGTGGTGTAATATCTTAGATGTTTATTGTTTGTTGCGGCTTGTGGGGTTTAAACTGAACCGGAAATGAAAATTTTCTGGTTCGACCGGATTGATCCATTGTACCGTTTTGAACCGTACACACATCGAACCGTTTAATCTTAGATATTTGAACCAGATTGAATTGGCCGGGTCAATGCCTATAATGGGCCGACCCATGCCTATAATGGGTCAGCCCATCACTGGCCCATTCTCTTCTCATTTTTTATTGGGCCACAACCCAACCCATTTCTTGTTTTCATTTTTCTTGGGGTGCAGCCCTACTCGTCTCTTCCCCTTTCTTTTTTTTCCTTCTTATTTGGCTGAAACCTCACGCTACTCTCTCTCTCTTTCCTTTTTCTTTCTTTTCTTTCTTCTTCTCTCTTTTTCTTTCTTCTTCCTTTCTTTTTCTCTTTTCTTTCCTCAACCGCACGCCGACGATGGTTGGGGATAGAGTGAGGGCAGTGGTTGGTGGCTGCGGGTTTGGTGTTTGGTAGTGGTGATGGTGTGAGGAGATTAGGTGGAGCGGTGATGTGACTGGTTAATTTGGCAGTGAGGGTGATACGGTCAAGTTTCTGAAGAAGGGAAACGACGTCGTTTTGACGTTTGACTCATCGAACCAGTCTGGTTGATGTTGAACCGGTCGGGTCACCGGTTGTGTAAAAATCGACCGGTCGAACCTGATTCACATGCGTATCTGGTCCGATAGTTGAATCGAACCAAAATTTGAAATTTTACGGTTGAACCGGCCTGTCCGGTCCAGTTCTGATAACACTAGTTCAAAACTTCAAAGCTTATTTGTTTAATCTGTTTTGGTTTAAGGAAGACTTTTTGTAAGACATTCTATTAGACCACGGACATTCCGACATTAGAATTATGGAGGAAAGTCATTTTTAAATTTAATTATATACATGATCATGAATGCAATTGAAACGTCAAGTTTAAAATGAGGTTACTCTTATAAATTCTTTTAGCACGTGTTAAACTACGATAAATATATATCTTACACCATTAATGGATGAGAAATATAATGAAAAAGCAATACACGGTAGGTGGTGAGTTTGAGACGTATTTTGCATTGTTTAATGTGTATCGATGTCAAAAACGAGTTCTATATGGGATACCACATAACATGGAGGTGTATGTTCTTCTGAGCAAAATCAATTGGATTCGAACCAAAATGGAACTGAATCAAGCTGAATAGAATTGAGTCGATTTTGGTTGGAGAATAGAAAAATTATATCGAACCAAACCCAAAATTTTACAATAAATATATTTCATCTATTTTTTTTAGTTGAATCAAATTATAATAAATGACAAATAAAACGTGTATATAAATAAATTAAATTTAGCACAAACTAAACCTAAAATCGAGAAAATCATGACATTCATTAGAGAGTCACATTTTGAGTAAAAAGGATACGTACCAGACATTAGAAAGGAAGAAGCAATAATTGCGATTTAAGTTCACGGGGCTAAAACGCAACCACCTTGAGCCCTTGTGCCTATAAAAACCCCACAAGCAAAACTCATCCCTACAACCCAAAACAGCAAAACAACAGAAGAGAAAAACAGCAATGGATAGAGTCCAGAAGTTCGTTCTTGTGGCTGCCGTGCTGCTTGTGGCCATGGCAACTAATGGAGAAAATCATGACATTCATTAGAGAGTCACATTTTGAGTAAAAAGGATACGTGCCAGACATTAGAAAGGAAGAAGCAATAATTGCGATTTAAGTTCACGGGGCTAAAACGCAACCACCTTGAGCCCTTGTGCCTATAAAAACCCCACAAGCAAAACTCATCCCTACAACCCAAAACAGCAAAACAACAGAAGAGAAAAACAGCAATGGATAGAGTCCAGAAGTTCGTTCTTGTGGCTGCCGTGCTGCTTGTGGCCATGGCAACTAATGGAGAAAATCATGACATTCATTAGAGAGTCACATTTTGAGTAAAAAGGATACGTGCCAGACATTAGAAAGGAAGAAGCAATAATTGCGATTTAAGTTCACGGGGCTAAAACGCAACCACCTTGAGCCCTTGTGCCTATAAAAACCCCACAAGCAAAACTCATCCCTACAACCCAAAACAGCAAAACAACAGAAGAGAAAAACAGCAATGGATAGAGTCCAGAAGTTCGTTCTTGTGGCTGCCGTGCTGCTTGTGGCCATGGCAACTAATGGTGTGCTTGCTCAAACAATATGCGGAGTTCCAGTTTCCGAGCTAATGGCGTGCAGGTCTGCTGTGACTCCTCCTAACCCTACTTTTCCATCAACCAGGTGTTGCTCGGCCATGTCCCATGCTGACTTGACCTGCCTCTGCAATTACAAGAACTCCGGCATGCTCCGCTCCCTCGGAGTTGACCCCAACCTTGCCCTACAGCTCCCCGCCAAGTGCAACCTCCCTCACCCTGCCAATTGCTAGACTCTGCTCTCGAATCTCCGAATTCGACTTGTTGAGCGTGTGCCGAAAGAAATGTTAAAATGCATCAAGTATGGTAGAAGCTAATAAAGCTGAACTTCAAATGCTCCTTTTTAGAAGTCTTGAAGTTGTTGGCTCTTTCTTTCATTTCCTCCTTTCTGTTTGTGATTTTGAACTTTCTTGTCTGTGAGTTGTTCCTGTTTTGATACCGATGATAGTGTATCAGACGTAATTTGAACTTAAGAAATGATACTTTTATTTTCTGTGGCATTTATGAGTGAACAAGAGGAACAAAAACTAAGATTTCTTTCTGTGAATTATTCCAGAAAATCAAAAATTGACAAGTGTAGTGGTAAAAATAAATCCTACAGTTGAGGTTACATAATATACAGTGGAATAACATGCAAGGGATCTAACTTCTACCAAAGGTATTTTCTTGGCAATATATTGGCAAGAACAGAACGAGGCGAACAACTTCGAAGCACACATCTTCGGTAAGCGCAATTTTCCCTGCATCTGGTGTTTGAAGAAATAACTGGCCAACAGCCTCATGCGTCTCCCGAAAGACTTGTCGCCGTTGGTGGAGTTTCAGAATGGTTCCAGAGGTCCTTCAATTCTCCTCTCACCAGACCCAAAACGACACAGGTCCCTGGTTACAAAAAAAGGATTAGAAGTTTCGAGCCTGGCATATGCCTACTTTACTTTTCATAGCTAACCAGAAGACATCTAATTATTTGCAATCGCTCGAATCATTACCTAATGTACAAGGAACGAGATAGAGAAGTGCAGGTTGACCATGCCCATTCATTAGATACAAGCCTAGGTATGTGAATAACAGGCCTGAAGACATGAATAAAAAATTATATTGCAGTTAGCTCAGATGCAATGAACCTAAATATTACCATCAGTAGTAAAGACAATCTGAGAATCGAGTTATACCCAACACGCATGCGGAAGATAAATATATTACAGCATTAACTCATGAGCAAAACAAGTTGAAGTGGACAATAGAATGCATAAAAAACAGTCCGAACCTATAAATGCTAAACAAATAATAGAATTGTTAACGTTGTTATTGTCATAAATCCAATGGTAAATCATTCTACAACCAAGGTGTGCTAGAACTCCAGCTATAACTTATAAGTGAGGGAAAAACATTCTATGTGACTGTAAAATTGAAGCAACTCAGCAACTGAACAATAATAAATCATTTTCAGACACACCTTCAAGTTTAAATAATTTTCCAAAAACTACACTTTGATTATTCTGCAAAGGATTGATTATCAATTGGATTTTTCAAACTTATTAAACCTGTTTTTATTCTCTGATAAAGTATCAATACCCTCCCAACTTGAATAAATCAGAAACAAATACACGTGCACTGTTAGCTTAACAGGTAGAACTGGATCCTGGCTAACTCCAGGATGGAGAAAATTCTAGAGTAGAGTGTTATCTTTGTGACTTTTGCAGTACATCAGGCCAAGAAAGTGACATTGAAAAGAAAATTCATAAAAAGTGAGAAGAAACCAAGAGTAAAAAAACATGACAGAAGAATGCTCACCAATTCCATAGCCAATTGCTAACCAAAGAAAATATCCACTAAAGACCCCCTTCTTATATTCTTTGTCAAATCTGAGACAACCAAAGGAACAAGAAAGCAAATTATCAGGGCAGTAAACTATGACAACACATTCTACTTTATGAACAAAGAATGTTACACCCAACCTCTTTGTATCGTACACAATCCTAATTACACTAGAACTTAAAAAGTAAAATTACATCTAATGGATAAAATACTTAAGGAAAACTGATAGGCTAACATTATTTATGTTTTATAAACGAAAAACATAAATAAAAGAAAAGAAATAAGAGCACTTTTTGAAACCTAACAATGGAAAATGTAGCAAAAATATGAATCCAGTTTACATGGACTTAGAAATCCTCATTTTGACTTCACCATTTTCTGTATTACATCCCAAGCCCAAACATGTAGCTTCCCAACCTTTTAAAGTTATGTGCACTACGGTATCTGTTGCTTAATCCACACACTCCTAAAACTTATCTTTTAGGTGCAAGAGTACTAAAGACCCAGCCCATGCTTACCCCTTCTACTCACAGAAAAGGCCCAAACCAGGAGAGTACCGATAGAACTGGATTAATAAAAGATTTTGATTCAGCCGATTTATTAGATTTTCCTTGCTCAGGAACAACTTTATAAATTCAAATTCAAACAGTACCTCAAAGAAAAGGACACAAGCAAACCGGGAAAAAGGATGTCCCCAAATCCAATCATGTCATAACCACCCCAAGGGTCACCAAGTCGAGGAAATCTCAAAAGCATGGGAATGGATTCCCCACCACTGTTGTCACCTCGAGCAACCTACAACAAATAGAAAAATTACTCATAGAGTACCTGTCTAGTTAAAGTAATAAGCATCTGATATCACAATGCACGTGATAATATCTCACAATAAAATTGGAAAGGGGCATTTCTATATTTGTTAAAAATACATAACTACGTAATGTAGATATGCGTGCATATACATATTATCAAACACATACGCAAACGTAGAGACAAACAATTTTCTTATCCATAATCTCTTTTCACACTCCATACGTTTCAAAAATTTCACACTCCTTACAGCTCATATTGGTCCAGCAAATCATTCTCGCTTTATTCAAGCTCAGCAGAAGCTGTCTGAAAATTATACTTGCTGGAAATATTTTCCGTATCAGGAGATCCAGGACTCAGGAGGCCAAAATTAAGGTATTGTTGACAATAACCTGCTTCCACCCATGCTGCAACTCGACTTGGTAGTTATATGGTAACTGTAAGTGGAGGAGCAAGCATACCGGCCACCATAAAGATAGTATGAGGTTGCAAAGTCTTTAAATATTACACTTAATGTAGGTTACTGTAACTTATACGCTTTATCGTTTAATTTCAATAATCTAAGCAAGGGAATTCACCAAACCCTTTAGTAATTATACATGCACCCTTGAACACACATTCGCTGGTTCCAACTTATAAATATTGACATTGAATGTTCTCTGCATGTCAGAATTACAAACAAAAGAGTTTCTTCAATTTATTTCCAATGCATCAACAAAATGGTAACCATCCTCAACGGCTATCATTAGCTCAACTTGAAAGCAGGCACAAAAAAAAACAGAACATAAGCAACTAATACTTACCACAATCATAACACTCTGATGGAATATTATTGGTGATAGAAAGACCCAAAAGATGTCATAAATAAACGCGCAACAAAGAAGTACTGTTGCAACCTGAATGAAGATAGCATTATCAGGAGCAAGAAAGGAAAAGGATATCACAAATGCATGACAGAATTAAAACCTAGGTACCTTAATATTAGGCAATCTTGCCACCTGCAAGACTGTTATCATCAAGGAAATACCCTGAAAACCAAAAACTCATTATTCATTCTAGAACATAAAGTATGTTTTGACGTGGTCACTTGCATGAAACAAGGAAATGAATTATTCATACAGTAGAACCTAGGTGCTATGCGAAAACTTCAAGAAACACCAAACAGACTTTTCTAGTGACTCCCATCTCATTTCACATTTAGCTCTCATCAACTCCATCAAATTTATATTAGTACTAATAATGAGTCAAATGTTAGCACTAAAAATTTAGCAAGTGCAATCCATCTAAGGAAATCATTTACTACTTGCACAGTAGATGATTTGAACTCACACTGTCCTACGTAGAGCATAGCCCCTAATTAGATTGGTAACTCAGCAGCCTAGCAATTATATTCATTGCCCTATAACATTTATTACAATAAAAGAAACTAAATTGTTGATAGAATGAGAATGAAGTGAAGTGCCATAAGGTATGGTATAAGGCATCTTCCTAGAGAAAGGAAAAAAGTAAGTATGAATGAAAAAAGTATTAAGATTGGAAACTCCTCTTGACTCTTAAAACTTCTCCATACAATAACAATACATAGTGCAAACTAACACAGTGAATTCATACTACTAAAGAAACTTACAAGAATATCTTGTCCAACCCATGAATACGATTCACGCCTATTTATGGCCCAGAGAATGGCGAATATCGCACAACAACAAAATACAAGAAGTGAGACGAGAGTAGTTTCCCCCAGAAGAGGTATATTTACTTTCTTCTGTCCACACCTACAAAATCTTCTCAACAAAACAAAACAAATTATATGAAACAACGATATAACAATAAGGGGTTAACTGACATTTTTGGTTTTTCTGGAGGAAGTGTTAGTTTAAATCTGTCCTTGAGGTAGTTTGTGACTGATACAGTCCTTGTGGCCATAGGCTTTATTTAATTTGGTCCCTGTGGTGATTTTTTGACTAATCCAATCCTTGTGGTGATAGCATTATGTTTAACTCGGTCCTTGATTATACATATCAGAACAGGACTAAATTAAACACAAATTTACCACTATGGGGACCACATTAATCAAAAAATCACCATAGGGACCAATTTAAATAAATGGTAACATCATAGGGTCTATATTGGTCACAAAATCACGACAAGGACTAAATTAAACGAGTTACCACCACAGGGACCAAAAATGTCATTTAACCAACAATAAAGCTGCTACGTGATGCGTTAAAAAACCTGAGAAATAAATTTACACTATACCTTTTAATCAGAGTTGTTATACAGTTATGCATCCCCTGAAAAGAAAGGAAAATGCTTTAATAAAGAATATTGTCACCAGTTGGAAATGTCAATAACACAAAGTGAAAATACTATATGTATAAAATAGTTTGTTAGACAGTGCTAATATGCTACGGCCACTATTTAGGGATATGCACCAGTCACACTTTTACATGTGCGGCAGTGTTTACCTCTTCCAAGAAGTTAGGGACCCTGTGTTATTTAGACTATCCAGCAAAGCAGATTTTAAAATAGGACACTGGCTATGACTAGATTAGTATAGATGTCCACAAAAGCATGATAATTTACCAGCACCTAGCTGCTGCCAGCATGGCTTGCACATTTGTCAAAGACTCAAACTTAAGCTAACACTTAGTATTGGTTAATGAAAAAACGGAGAATAAATTTGGCCAATGATAGTCGCATGTCATTCTTGAAAATATGTAAAACTTTCAAATCTCTGTACAACATGAGGATGGCAGACCTGTTGTTCTTTGACTAATATCCAACATGTTGATGTAAGGGTGTCAATGCATCCTGTCCACTCTAGCATATTTTAGTAGCGGAACTTGAGCACCTGGTGAATGGGTACTCGACATGCTAAATAACAAAACAATTTTCATCTTAAACTAATGCAATGAGCAGAGCTAGCCAAAATCAGTTTTTCTCTTGGGCAATGCGCCACTTTACCCAAAACTGTGCTTCAGCCTTAGTTAGTCTATACTTTTATCCCTGAATAAAGGAGATGACAGAAAAAAAGGGAAAGCCTTTTTATTTGAGTGAATGTCTTTACACTTCTGTGAGCAAAGCCAAGTTTTGGCTTCTATGTCTGTCAATAAGTGTAACTGACAGTTATTGCAGTCATTCAAGTTATAACATGAATTCGCACATTTGAAGAGCAGTAACCCAAAAGGGAATAACCAAAGTTGACACCAACATATCAAAAGGCAGAAGCAACCCAAATCTGCCAATTAAGAGATATCTGAGACTCCCACCCAAGCCACCCAATTGAAGACAGGTATAAATAAAAAAATTCTTGGATTTTTAAGCATTAACCCATTCAATGTCGCAATTGCATGACTTGAGTACTTTTCAACATTGTTCTAACTATGACAAGAACTTCTCAAAAGAAAATCTGTACCTCAACACCACCAAAGCAGAAAAGGACAATCAACAGCCAGACAAACCACTTGGACATAAAAAAGTAGAGCAGCACCAAAAACGTGGATGCCGTTATGACAAAAACCACTGCAGTCTTCGCATTGATATCCACAATGTCTTGCTCAGAATCATCTTTGACTACCCCACCATGAGACGATTCCTAGACAGTGAAAAGAGGTGATATTATGATACTCCTCAATAAAGCACCTTTACATAACAGATACAGAACTTAAAAAGTTAAAAACAGAACCAAACCGAAAAGAAAAATAGAGACACACCCAAGATAAAGAACCAAAAAAGACTAAAAGTAAGTAGATAGGGTGTCTGTCAAGGGTTTCATATCTTCTGTCATTAAAAGTCCAAGAAGTTTCTTTCTAGTCATGGTAACGACACACAATCGTGTGCAAAGTTATCCTCCAAATTACAAGTGATATCAACAATATAAATCTCAATGGCCTACACCAAGTCCAAGGCATTATCAAGGAAAGCTTGAATGAACATTTTTCATTACTATAAATCTTGATCTTCAACTTTTCAGCCACCAGTGTTTTTCTTCTAGTAAGAGAAGCTAAGGAACAAACTGTCGCTCATCAGCAATTGGTAAAAATAAGTTCTAAATAGTCATTCCCTTTCAGTCTGTTATATTCAATTCCAGAAGTGATCAAAAGAATACAAACAAATATAACCATTTTACAAAATAATTTCAACAAAAAAGAGAAGACAATATCTAGAACATTAAGAATTAATTCTTGCCTGTAGAACAAGAAATACACACTAATAACCCAGCTTGAAGAAAAAGCAGAAAAAGAGGAATGAATATCAACCTTTGGTGATAATTCGTCATACCGCTCGGGGTTCTTCTCTGGAGTAGTTAACCCTGACCAAGTTGCTGCACAAACAACTGTTCCAACAGCCATCAACCATATGAATAAAACTGAATAGGCCAGTACAGGACGAGCGGGTGCATAGAATAGAAGTTCCACTGCATTTAAAAGACACAAGGTTAGACATGCCACGTTGTGTTTTTGACGTGACCACAGGGGTAGATATCTTAAAAGTTTCAATGGTGCAGGAAATCTAAAGAACCACACTCAATATCAGTATGAGAAGATTTAACAAAATCAACACTCTCAAAGTCTCACCTTTCTTTCCATTGGCCATTGATTGGTTGAGATAATCACCTCCTGACTTTGTAACCAGCACAACTGGTATTGTAATATCCAGAGAAGCAGTATCATTTCCGCAACCCATCTCAGAAAGCTCTACAATAATAAGTTTGGGGTCAACACTAGACCAACAAAATAGATTAATCAAATGATCTACGCTGGAATATGACAATAATAACTTAATACGTCATATAGCCCTATGCTAATAGTAAACCCAGCAGCATCGAGATTACAACCTTCTTCAGTATTGATCACCAGCAGGGCAGCTGCACCTCCTTTTTTAGCAACTTCTGCTTTATCAGTGAAGGTACATTCGCTACGTACACGTACACATACGGCAATAGAGCCAGAAAGCTGCAAAATATGAAATATTTCTTAAAAAGAAGATACACACGCAACTTTTATAATTGTCTGTCCTTCTATCTTTCCGTTTTAACGATGAGAGTCAACAATGCGCAATAATTATCAATCAAAGACCTTGGAAGAAGAAGCAGAGCAGCAATCCAACGGGTTGGCGAAAACAGTAGATAATCTGAGACCATTTTTCTCGTCCTTAGGCAATAAAGCACCAAATTTGGCAGTTATCCCACTGATAGTTTCACCTCCATCGCCATTAATCCAGCTCTTAACCTTGACCTGCACGAATTTTAAAATTTGTTTCAGAAATAAACATGACTATGATGAGATTGAAAATAACAATAGAGGATGGGGGGGAAATATACCAGTTTGTAAGGATTGTTGCAGCCAGCGGATTTAGGGGAACCGCCGTCGTGGGAAGCGTCGTCGGCGGCGGAGGCGAAGGAGAGAGCAATGAGGAGGGAAAAGCAAAAGAGCCCACTCGCCCATGAAGAGAATGCCATGGCGAATCGGAAGAACAAACCCCTGGTCTCGACGTCTTTCGAATTGAGAAACGTGGTTGATTTATCGGAGAAGGGGAGGGAGGGGGAGGGGCATTTGCTTCTTTTTTCTTTTTTTATTCTTCTGGTGTTTCTGTTTTGTGAAAAAGAAAGAAAGAGACAAGGAAATAGAGAGAGAAAAAAAGAGGAAACGAATTTATTGGGAGAGGGACACGTCAGCCCGACTATCAAAGCTTTTTAAGGTTAAAGTACTATTTAATCCCTATCTTTATAAAATAAATTCTAACTAGGCCCTTGTGTTAACAAAATCTTGTATTTACCCCTGTGTACGTGAATTTTGTCAGATCTATCCTCCAAATTTGAAATTAAGCTCCAACTAAAATAAAAAAGAAAAATTCAAACCTTTTATTTATGAATAAAAATATCTTATTTTTTAATATTTTAATTTAAAATTTATATAAAAAAGGGTGCAAAGATAGGATTTCCTGACAGGGACTTAATTGAAAATCATTTTTTTCGTAAGTACTCAATTGAAAATCATTTTAAAAAGCAAAGGCCAAACGAGACTCAGGAGAAGAAGGAGAAGAAGAAGAAGAGAGCAATGGTTAAAAGGAGAGCAAGAAAGAGAAGGCGAAAGTGCGACCAGTGCGTTTCGGAAAACCCGAAATTCTGCTAACACAAAAAACACGCTTTGCTTGACTGTGTAGTTTTTCTTCCCTCCGTCCCTCTTTCTATGCTCACGATTGTGCTCTCCAGGAGAGAAAGTGAGAGAGAAGCAATGGCTCCTGCGATGAAATTCGTATTCGGACTCCTAACTCTTGTCACCATTGGCATGATTATAGGTATCTAAGTAGTATAGTATAATCATCTATTTACATTTGTTATAAATCTTTTACTTTTTGGAAAAATGGAGATCTGATCTCTTGTTTACTTGTTTTGCAATTCCAGGTGCTTTGTTTCAGCTGGCATTCATACGAAAGTTAGAAGACTCTTATGGTACTTCACTTTTTCAATAATTTTTGAAGTCTGTTATCTTTCTAATATTTTTTATGACTTGAATTAAGGGAAGATTGGTTGGAAGTGTTATTTCTTGCAATATATTTCAGTGATTATAAAAGTTACCCTTTTTTTCCCGAGCGATGAGTAACTAACATCATGATGATTTTTTGTTCCTTTTTCTTACGGATTTCCCCCCCTGTTGAACCATATTATTGATAGGCTCCCAGTTTCCATCTCTTAGAGGACCGCATAAAATTCAAAATGATGGCCATCTTCAGCTGCCCAGAGGTGGGTATGATTACTGTTCTGGAATATAACTGAATTTTTTTCTTCATGGTTGTATAATGTTGGTTATTTGTACAACTTCTGATCTACCATGATATGAGTGAACTTCTTTTTGATTTTCTTTATCCTTCTTTTATTTTCAGGTAGTCCCTTTTGGGGCAATGACAAAGATGCATTAGCTTTACGTCTCGGATATGTATGGTTTCTGTCTTTTGTTCCCTTGATTACTAAAGCCATTTATGGATAACAGCAATACAAGTTCAGATGCCTGTTTAACGATGAGGGAAATGCAGATAAAAAAACAGTAATGAATTGGAATCATGCTAAGTAGGCCCATGATAAAGTTAATTGCTTGATCACCAGTCATGCTAATGTTCCACATGGGAAAATCTTCTGTGACTGCTTTTATAAGAAGAATAGTTTAGACAAAATGTTTTACATGCCCAGGTTGTATATTTCCATATCTAGTGTTGCGTAGTGTGCTAGTTGGGAGAATGACTCTTATGTAATTGTGTAGTGTTTGCTTGAACTTTGTGATGTGTTAGAGACACTTGGTGCAGATGATTGTTCCATTTTGCATGGCCGCCCCTTTTTGGTTTTTGGTGGGTTAGTATCGAACTAAAGTAAAGTTAGTGCATCATTAGGATGAGCTCCTCCTCTGATTTACATATTCATGCCTTTTCTTTTAACGCATCATAGTTTGTGTTTTATGCTTTTTAATCTCCTTAATCTCAGTTTAACTCGCTTGTCCTCTGTTCCTTATATATTGCTGTGCTTTCTACAGTTATTTCTGAAATATTATGCTGAATATGATTTCTTTTCTTTATTCTTTCTGGAATATTGAATCTAAACTCATTAAGCTTAAAGTTACTATTGTTCCTTTTATGTAGGTCAAACCTGAAATTATTAGCTGGTCACCAAGAATCATTGTCTTTCATAATTTTTTGAGCTCAAAGGTATATCTTCATTGTAAAGCATAATCAAACTTATGTTTGAGTGTTCGCTTGTTGTTGGATGAGTATTTACGTTTTCAAAATTGGTGGTGTTCCATGAGGTCTTTTTACAAGTAAATTAAGAGTCATCCTGACATCTGGTAGTTGGGCAATTCAATTTCAGATATTCGAATGGTTTTTACCTTGTAATCATCTGAAATTGGGATCATATCATGTGGCTATATTCGGTGAGCCATTTGGGCTCCTTTCTACTTTGATCAGACCATCCCATCCTTTCCCAGAGCCCACTGTGTCTGGTTTGCTTCTTACAGATATTGGTGCCAAGTTATTGCATGGATGGTGATCTAAACCTCCTGTTCTTAACCTAAATTTTATAGTAGTTCTGAATCTGTGTACAACTACTATAAAATTTGTATTTTCTTGTGCTGTTTTTAAAACATCCTCTACTTTTCCATAAAGGGTTCTCAGAGCCATATTGCTCAATAAGTGTCATTGTTATCATGACTAATATTGAAATATATCAGTAACAGCTAGGTTTATTTTATCATATAATAAGTGAGTTACTCTAATACTCAGGAATATGGCATAACATATTTGTTCCTTGATAATTTTGCATCTTCCCTGCAGGAATGTGACTATCTTCGAGCTCTAGCCCTTCCTCGCCTTCAAATATCTACTGTAGTGGATGCAAAAACAGGGAAGGTAAATTTTGCTGCTTTCCATTCAGTCTATCATGGGATGGGATGTCTTATCATTTTCTTGTTTTCATGTATTCTTGCTTATTTTCTATGTTTCCATTTACCCTTGTACATACCTCATGTCTTCATTTGTGTCATGTCCCTAATCTTTTGGAGTTTTGCCATTGAAATTGCTGACTTTGTAATCCTTTTCACGAACTGAATTTTACATTTTGCACAGACCACAAACTACCTAGCTTGTTATTTTATTGCTCCATGCCATATAAGTTTTTGCTTCAGCAAACACTGTAACGTCTTAATCCCAATCAAACAAAATTAAAAAGCCAACCTGGTGTGGTATTTAATTTTCAAATCATTATTATGAAATACTTGTATCTCTGTTTTCAGGGGATGAAGAGTAATGTGAGAACAAGTTCTGGTATGTTCCTGACACCTTCAGAGAGAAAATATCCTATGGTAGAGGTCAGTACACTGTTCTGCAGATGTTGCTTCGTTTCAGTTTTGTGATTGTGGCTTCAATAAATAATCTTCTCTGAGCTAATCTTGATGGTTTAAAATATTTTTAAGTTTTCCTTTGAGCTGACATGCTTGCTACATGTGGCAATTGCCAAGGGTCTCCTAATGCTTGTAGATATATTTTAGGTGGAATACCTGTCTAAGAATAATACATTGGGAACCACCTAATAACCTTCCACATAAATAGAAAAAGTTATCCATAGCTAATCCTCTTGTTGATTTGACCATGTATGTAAGTTTTCCAGTTGCTCGAATTTCTCACCAAAACCTCTGTTTTTTTTTTTCTTCCTCTGAATAGACAAAAGGCCGAAACAAAAACAATCCCTCCTTGAACTTTAGTGCAAAAATCTAACTTTCAATTATTTCTTATTGTGAGTCCATGCTTAGCTAGGGTTAGATTTTTGTATCAAATCTTATTAAATTAAAGTATAAGTTCTCCATTGACATTCTGTTTGCAAGTTGTTTCACCTACTATTTAAAATTTTAATAGACAAAATAAATAACTTAGTGTATGACAGTGTTTTAATGTTTTATTGCTTCAGATGATCATTAAGTAATTTGAGGTATTCCATTTGGAAACTTTTTTTTCTTGTTCAGGGGCTGATTTTACATTTTAGACTAAACAAAATGCAAGTCATAAAGTGTTAGAAATATGGTTTTAGTTTTTGCCCGTATTTTTGTATGTGATTGAACTGTTTCTTCCTTCCTCGAACAGGCTATTGAAAAAAGAATTGCTGTCTATTCTCAAGTTCCAATAGAAAATGGAGAGCTCGTCCAAGTATTAAGGTGTGTATCTAACTTATGTACTCATGAAGTATGTTCATAAAAGGGGAAAACTAATATTTTCTGGTATCAAGGCTAACATCTTCAGCAGTACAGGTATGAGAAGGATCAGTTTTACAAGCCCCATCATGACTATTTTTCTGATACTGTGAGTCATTCAACCCTGCTTTTTTAAACCTTGATGTTTCTATAGTATTTTCTGTCCATGAGTCAGCTGTGCTCACATTTTCTCTCTTCCTCTTTCCTTTTTTGAACTTTTTTTTTTATAGTTTAACTTAAAGCGTGGTGGTCAGCGTGTCGCAACAATGCTTATGTACTTGAGTGACAATGTTAAGGGCGGAGAAACATATTTCCCTATGGTAATTACCACAAACGATTTGATGCTTTATTCCCATTATCACCTTAGGCTTATGGCTTCAGTAGTAGAAATTAAGCTTTTGTGGTGCATGCTGCTTGAAGAACCTTTTTATGTATCATCTGAAAAGATTATGAAGGTTTTGTAGTTTAACTATTTACCTATTTGATGTAGGAATGATCTAGTTTGAAACTTTTTGTTGCATGGGTGGTTCAACCCTTGAGTGATTGCAGGCTGGTTCAGGTGACTGTAGCTGTGGTGGGAAAGTTGTGAAGGGGCTGTCTGTGAAACCAAATAAAGGAGATGCAGTGCTTTTCTGGAGCATGGTTTGTTTCTATATCTGCTTTTTAAATCATCCATGCATATAATTCTGATTATATGTCTCTGTGTAGTTGTTGGCCTGTTTGTTTCCTTTGTTCTTGTTTAATTTTGTCCTTAAAATGCTTAAATAGGCAGTGCTTCAAAAGTTTAGCTTGTTTGTGCCTTCTATATTTTTCGGGCAAACGGTCGCTTAGGGTCTCTACAAGAATTTCCTTCAGATGCTTAAATATCATACGAGCATGCCAACAGCCCAAAACTGGCCGTCTCTCCCTTGCTTTTTCTGGTATTATGCGCCTACCTCCCTTTATTCTTCAGATACCTAGGTGCATCTTTTGGCAGTGGGAGGCAAGTTCCGTGTTCAGAATTGCAGCCTTGATGTTTTTTCATTCTTTCTTTCTTTGAAGTTCTTTTATGTTGATCCCACAGTGTTTTGACAATTTGCTAAGAAATAGAAGAAACTGGGGTTAGAGGAGGGAAGGCATTCATTAAATTATTGGCGAGTCAACGCCCATAAATGTTGGATGCAATAGTGTAACGAGTGCCTACCTCCTGTAGACCCAGTGTCTTCTTATTCATTTGCCTTTTTTCCTGAAACTTAAACCAATACAAGGATTGATTCTTCTCATTAAACTGGATCTCAGCTGCCATGTCACTTCCCTGTAAACCTGTTTCTTTGAAATTATGGATGGAGCCGAGTGTGGGAAGGCAAGCTTAAAGTGCTTAGAATATGATTATAAGTTTACAACAAACCATACAGCATCAACATTGAGGTTCTTCCTTTGCCCCCACCCCCCGCCAACACCCAATTAGGTTCGCTCCTTGTTCAAGATGAAAATTCGATGGCTGACTTTACATGATGATTTATTGTAAATTCAATTGGATTTTATTGTCAGTTTCAGGCTAATGGTGATTTTTTCTTTTCTTCTTCGGTTGTATTCTTTCAGGGGCTGGATGGGCAGTCTGATCAGAGCAGCTTACACGGCGGGTGCGAGGTTCTGTCCGGGGAGAAGTGGTCAGCTACGAAATGGATGAGGCAGAGGAGCACCACCTCTCTTAAATAGCTGAAGGCCGAAGCTAATATACTCAAGATACTCAACAGGACTGGAGAAAGCTTGAATTCTTATTCTTAATGGTAAAAGAAAAGTGATAAACTGATAATGAATTAGATGAGATTCTATAATTTTCTACTATCATTTGGTTTCCTATGATAGATTAGTCTTCTGCTAATTAGGATAGGGATTTGTATACTTTAAAGTTTAAAGTCACCATCTTTGTTATAAAAAGCTTAATGAGTATTTTGTCTTTACATTTATCACATTAATCTTCTTCTTTTTGGTAATAGCACATTAATCTCAATTACCCCTCTAATTAAATGAACCTTATTTTTTTGTTTTCATATTATTTAAAAATACATGAATTTTGATAATTTAATTAAAAAATGATCATTCTTTAAGACACGCCTCTTCCTGCGTAGCCTTCTAATATGATTCAGATTAGGAAAAAAAAAGAAAAAAAAAGGGTAGTAGAACACCTAAAATATTCATATAAAAAATTATTTTATATAAAAAAACTTTGAATTTTCAATTTCAAAATTTTCCATTTATGGTTATAGTGGAAGATTTTAAACTATAAGTTTATTTTAATCTACGTGGGCGTGGAAACTTTAATAATTTTTTTTAGTAAACTATATAAAAAAATCTTACAGCTCTTATAGTGTAAAGCTTATAATATAAACCCTATAATTCTCTAAAAGTTATAATTTAACCTTAATAGTGATTAAAAAAGTCAAAATAAATGGTAAAATAATTTTAAAATTATACAAACTTAAAATAAAATTTAATAAATATGGGAGAGTTTCCACTAAAAAAATTGAAAAAAATAATAAAAACTTTTTTAAAAAATATTTAAAAGTAATAAATTAATAAATAATTGAAATAATTTTATTTAAAAAGTTCACTATATTAATTCTACCATATTAGTTACATTTTTTGTCCAAATTTTATAATTTTTTCAACTTTTTACTATTTATTTTGAATTTTTTAAATATTTAAAAAATTAAAAAACTATAAAGTTTGCAGTGAATTTGATTAGAGGGGTTGATAGAGATAAATGTGCCATATTGGAGGGGCAATTTTGAGAAAAGTTTAACGATGAGGGTGTTATTGTAATTCTTTGAAACTTATTTCAAACAGCAAATTGCAGTCCGGTTTTGCCAGGGTTTATTTGCGGTTCAGTAACAAACCGGACTGTAATTTTAAAACCCTGCCAAAACCCTAGCTGGGAGTGAAGTGAGCCGATAAATACGAGTGCAGCGGAGCAAGCAGTCGAAAGAGAAATGGGGAGCGGGAAAGCAGGGAGGCTAACCTCCAAGTCCAAGAGGCAGCATACATCTCCTAAACCCAGCAGCCTCAAGAAGAAGAAGAATCAGAATCAACGCCATCCTACCCCAATCAAAACTAAGACGACGACGAAGAAGAAGAAAAACGCAAACCAAACCAAAAACGAGCCCAATGAAAACAACAACGAGAATACCGACATCAACACCAACGAGGTGTCGCAACCAGCATCAGCGTCTCAGCAGCTTAGTTTCTTTGTAAACCAGTTTCAATCAGTCAATGGTGTTCAACTTTCATCTCTCGAGCTGGAATCGATCAAAGGTTATTTCTTTTTTCCCCTCTATTGTAAATTTAACTTTAAATACCTTTGCTAGCCTGCATTATTATTATTATTATTAGATTTTAAAAGACTGGTCACTCGTGAATTTTCTTTTTGCGGGCTACGTGTTTGATTTTTATGAAATGAAATGCAGATACATCTTTTGTGGAGCTTTCTGAAGAATTAGGTGGTGAAGATGTTGAGGCTTTAGGAAAGCATATGAAGGTGGCTTTTGGGCCTGTGTGGAAAGAAGTTCTTTGTCAAGGGCAGCTTGTAGAAGGAAAAATTGATCCTGGGAATCCAGCTGTTCTTATTCTTAGTACATCTGCATTGAGATGCATCGAACTTCTAAGGTTACTTAGTTTATTTAATTGAATGTCTAGTTGCTCGATATATGATATAGGATGAGATAAAAGTTACCATTCTTGTTTCGTTGTTGGCCAAGTATGTTTCTCACTTTTCAATCAATGTATTATGCTGAAAAAGTGATTGTTAATTCTACAGGGGAGTGCGCTCATTGACAAAAGAATGCCATGCTGCAAAGTTATTCTCAAAGCATATGAAAGTTGAGGAACAGGTACCTTTTATCTTGTATTTCGCCCTTATCATTTATCATAGCAGTTTAGGAGTAGGTTGTTGGATTTATCACATACACAAACCTCCAGCAGGTTAGTAAGCCTTGACGGGTGTTGCTTCTGTTGAAGGTGGTCGATTTCTTTTGAAATTAAGTGTATATTAAACTTCATACGCCCAGCACTTATGTTGATTGAATATGATTTTTTCATACTTGGTCCCTTAATTGTTATTTTTTAACAACAAAGTTAATATACTATTGGTACAGCTGTCTCTGAAGTGGTTATTTTCTCATTTAAAGGTTAAGTTTTGGACATTGTTGTGCCTTTAATGTGTATTTGGCAAGGATAACTGAATGGAAACTTAATTTTCTTGCCTCATTTTCTCTTTTTAGCTGAATTCCTGAGTTTGTTTTTCACAGTTTTTACTTCCATCTACCACAATTTCTTCACATTCTTTTACCTTTTTTCCCATTTCAACCTTGTCAATATAGTCCTCATTGCTCAACCTTTTTTCTCGTCAAATGATGACTTGTTTTGTCTCTGTCTCAAGGATATCTTCTGGGCCATCTCTATATCTTGAATTTTTTTTTTTGTTACTGTACGAAGTTGGGAAATGATGCTAAGTATATCATACTATCAGAGGAAAAATCGGTGCTGAATATTTATATTTGCACGTCAGTCTGATCCTGACTTAACACTTGCACATTATTTTGCTACAAAAAAAATGTTTAATGATTGTTTTAGTATCTTATTGTTTTCTCTCTTTTCTCTCAAACGTCTTCTGAGCTATCTCTATTTCTCTTGAATTGTTTTCGTTGTAGTACGTAGTTGGGAAATGATGCTAAATTATATCATACTATCAGAGGAAAAATTGGTGCTGAATATTTATATTTGCACGTCAGTCTGATCCTGACTTAACACATTCAAATAATTTTGCTACAACAATGTTTAATAATGGTTTTAGTATCTTACAGTTTTCAAAGGATCTGGGCCATCTCTGATTCTCTTTAATTGTTTTTGTTATAGTACGAAGTTGGGAAATGATGCTAAATTATATCATATTATCAGAGGAAAAATATGTGCTGAATATTTATATTTGCACGTCAGTCTGATCCTGACTTAACACTTCCAAATAATTTTGCTACAAAAATGTTTAATAATGGTCTTAGTACTGTTTTCTTTCTTTTCTCTTTGATATCTATTTAGTTTCTGATGACTAGAGTGAGATGGCTTCATTTGTTTTGAAAGTTAAGTTTTGGTATGATACCAAGAAGCTTACCTGCCAGCTCCTGCTCTTCTAAAGAGTTACTTTGCTCATTGTCTGATCAGAAACAAGATAATCCTTGTTCGTCTTTTATTTAGTAAAGCGTTGTTTTGGTTTGTTTTTTTCCTTTTCTTTAAGATGGCCTATTTATAATTAGGCTTGATGATCTCTTTGCCATTTGTATCTCTGCCTTTTTCTGTCTTCTACTGTAATTTTATTTTGGTTTACAAGGATTTGAACCTCCCTAAGATCTCATCACTAGCCCAACTATATTGGATTTTACTATAATTCTTCATTTTTAGTTACCACTTTTGCCACTTTATCTTCTCCTTGTTTAAGGTGCAAACAAATTTTCAAAGGCTCCAGCACTTCTGTATATTTTGTTTTCACCTCCTCTGGTCTCAAATTCTTCCTGGATATTGTTTTTCTATGTTGTACTTTTTAAGTTTGTGTGTATTGTAATAATAAAGTTTTTGATGTTATTATTATTATCAAGTTTTGCGCAACAAAGGTTTTAATGTCTCCATTGCCACCGAGGCTTGGATTTTCTTCTTTGCCTTGATGTGTGGGAGATGATGAGAAAATATCATCAGAGGCACTAGCTCTGCTGAATATGTAATACTTTGCACGTCAGTCTGATCCCTAAAAAATGCACATTTTCTTGAAGTATAAATATTTGGACCCTACAAATTGCTGAGAATAAGAAGTGAATGTTTTCTTATTTTATCCTGCTTCATTTTCTCATCAACTAAAAGGTCCCAGTTCCATATTTTCATTCTCTTTTTGATCTCTGTTACTCAAGCTCTTCTTTTTCACTAATGTGTTGTCTGGGAGATGATGAGAAAATTCGAATGAAAATCTCTTTTGCGTCAGTCTGAACCCAGGAAAACATCATGGGTGTTGCCATATACAATTGTGTTGACGAAAATGGAGGACACATAATATATAGTTTGAGCATGCTAGTAGCTGGAATCTGACGCACTCTGCATGTTATTGTAGTGGCAAACCAAGTTGTGTTGAATAAAGTTTCAGAAGAGGGATTCAATCTATTACTAATCACCAAGTGAAACAATCTTGACCTTCATAAATGCTCATGTTTTTAATCTCCATGGTTGCAGGTAGCCTTGTTGAAGAACCGTGTAAATTTTGCTAGCGGAACACCTAACAGGTTAGTCATGCAGGTATATATTAATTAGTAATAGAGTGCGATGCCTTTTTTGGTTCTTTCCTCACTTATCTATGTACTATGTGATGATATCTAAAGGTGTCTTCTCATTGTAACTTTAAGGGTAAAGAAACTAATTGACATTGAGGCACTGGGACTTTCACGAGTAACAGTGGTTGTACTTGACATGCATCCCGATGTTAAGGGCTACTCATTGTTGACACTTCCACAAGTCAGGTACTATTTGTGATTGTTTGTGCATTGTTTTGTTTTACAATTCCAAAAAAAAAAATTGTGAACTTGTATTTATATCTATATGCATTTCACTTGTCAGAGATGAGTTCTGGGACTTGTACAAGAATTACTTTCATCAACGATTAGTCCAAGGCGATCTTTGTATCTGTCTCTTCGGTCCAATACCAAATGGTAGCAAGTTAAAGGGTAAAAGAAGAAAGAGTGTTCCTGACGAATAAATAGCAGCTGATCTGGCCAAAAATTTGAGTTGATTGTATCGCTTCATCATTCACATTTATGCTAATGTACATTGAAAATAGTGCTTGAGTAGTGCTGAGAATTCCAAATTTAGTTTGCACCAGATTCATATTTATGCCTCACTTGTTCACTAAAATCGCGATGGTTCATTTTTTGGTTGCGTCAAGGATGTGTTAGAATCACTTGATCAAAATTTTAGCAGGTGGTATGCTGATGGTGGTTTTATAATTGATCTCGAGACCTAACCCTATACAACAATTATATTTAAGCAGTTTTTTCTTCTGGATTTCTTAATGAATAGAAGGTTTGAGTATGAAATGATGATCTTGTAGTTTAATTTTTTGAAGATCTAATTCAATTGATGTGAAAGGTTCAACTAATCGGATAAGGAACTCAAAACGTAGTCATATGAGCTTGAAGTTTATCATGGTAAGGAATGTAGATGAGGAGATTCGACAAATCGTATTTGAGACACTGCTGTTATGGCAATATAGAGTGGAGTGTGGGGGGCGCAACCATTTTATTCCTTTTTGGAGATCTTCATCTCCAGGATAGAGTACTAAAAAGTCAAACGGGCATTCCACTACTGTTATTGTGGGTTCCCCACCAAATCACCAATGCTTCTAGTGGAATGTTCCGAAAGTTTTTAAAATGTGTTCACCTTGGATGCAATTTGCAGACGTTCTCACCATTAGTGGTCTTTTTTTGTCTTGTCGGTTTTCAAATTTTAAAAATGCTAAACGCACATGAGTTTAAAATGATATACTTATATTTAACTTGACCAATGTGAACCTTATAAGAAGGATCAAGCTTCTTAATCTTATACTATAAAAGAATTTTCTATTTAGATGAAGCAGCTTTTTTGGGAAGCCCACTTTATTGTTAATAGGCTAATTAATTTAGCTTCGATCAGCGAAATGATTTTTTAACATGTTGAGGTTCTATCGGGTGTCTTTTATCGATTTTGGAGAGATAGTAATAGTATAGTGTAGTTTATACCTGGTTTTATAAGACTAGAAGCCCATTTCTTCTTGATTGATTGAAAAAGAAAAATGAGGATAGAGAGTTGACTTGTTATGTTGTTTGAGCTGAATTAGTGTCGTTATCTCCTGGGTTGCATTTTGCAAATGTGGTTGGGTTGAGCATCGTTAATGGGCACTTTTGCTGGTGAAAAATAAAAATAAAAATAAATAAATAAATAAACACTCAAATCTAACAATTGCAGATTCGCTTTCATGTCCACTGACAGGGACGAACACATTTTTTAATGTTTTCAGTTCGATTTTGAGGCCAGTTTGGGCACCCACCCCTCTTAATGTAGACATCACCAAGAAACAGTACTTATTCACCAAAAGCAAGTGTCCAATTGGTCTAATACAATAAATATTCACAATTGACGATGATTCGGTTTATCGTATATAGAGAAATTATAAATTCAAAGTGCAACTATTTCTTTTTGGATTTTTTTTTTTTTAGCGTTTTAGTTTGAGGCTGATTTGTAATATTTTTTTTCGAGTTTCAAGCACACTTTTTGTGTTGCTTTGATAATATATCATCAATTTGTCGGGAAAAAAAACAGTAGGCTCCCCAAGTCCTGTATTAGATTTTTTACTCCAATGTTTTCTATGATTTGATGCGTCATAAATTATTTTTCTGTTCTTTTTATATTCATTTCTAATTAATTCACGGTGCACATGGTTACATTGTTTTGCGTAAATATAGGCATTGGGCGGGCCTAAATATGTAATGCGGGTCGGGCTTATGTTTCAACTTCAAAGCTCAGGCCCATCCTAAGCTTACCGGGATTGAACCGGGCTTGGCTAAAGCGGGTCGAGGCCTTTAGTTAAAGCGGACCACACTCAGGCAATTCTCGGCCCGAGCTTGCCCATGCCCATGCCCATGCCCAGGTCTTATAAACTAAACCTAGAGCGATTAAACACCATCAGTTTACACCCACAAATATGTTTTTTCCACACCTATAGTATTATCCTCTCTTTTTCTTTCTTTTTAGGGAAGATGATAATTTATTCATAATTCGTCTCAAATTGAATGATTTCTTTGAACCCTTCTTGTGTTATTTTAACTAACGATATTGTATTATTCACACTAATCTTCTTTCCTTAACTTAATAATCACGGGTGTTAATAAAGTTAAACAAAAAATTACCGACAAGTTTTATTTGGAAAAATTATTTGTGTTTTGTTTTGTCCTATATGGATAATGTGTGTGATATTGTTGTTGCCACATAGCCGGTCCATCACCCTCAAATGCCACTGCCACTAGCCTATGAAGTCCGGTGGCTGTCTTCGAAGGAGGACTAAATGGAATTTATCCAGCGTGGAGTCAAGCAAACGCAATGCTTAGCTCCCAAATATGTCACTTGGATTATTAACAAGGTTTTAGTCCACTTAGTATATTTGGTTTATAAAATGGAATTTATGACACTTACTAATAAATTTGTATTTGTATATTAACTGTAATTAGTGAATGTTAAAAAATTGGACCAAATCGAAAACTAAGAGACAATCAGCATATACCTCACTAGTTATTTTACTGGTGGTAAAAATATAAGTAAGTGCTTAAATTCAGTTTCGAATCTCACTTCTGCCTATAAAAAAAAATCAAAAATGAAACCGACCAAACTAAACCGAGCGGTTTGATTCTGAATTTTTTTATTTTAAAATTTGTACGACCAGGTTGACACATTTTAGTATGTTTTTTTCTTAAAGAAAACCGAACCACAATCCAAACTACACGCTTTACTAATTTAAAACTTAGATTTTTTATTTATTTTTGGAATGGAGTTAGCTGTTTTTTTTTTCTTTTTAAAGAATAATTTTAGATAATTATAACTCTTCATTTTAATTATTAGTAATATAATTTTTTTATATAGTTTTAAATGTATGTATTTTTTTCTTAAAAACTAGTATACGGTAAGTTGTATCATTTTTTTACTGTTTCAAATAGTTAGATAAGGTGAAAGTGGTTCCATAAACACACCCAATTTCCTTTGTAGTTTGTATAAACTAATCTAAAAATATATAAATGTCCACTCACTTAAAAAAAATTAAAATAAAATAAATTAAGTGTTGAAAGAATATGTGAATGTCAGAATATACTATAGTCGATAAATTATAGTTTAACTGATTAGTACATATACTTTTGGGACGTAAATGTAGAATCGAAAAGGTAGCTATCAATGAAAGTATGAAATACGCCGTCTGAATGTTAAGTACAAGTACAACACATAAATATAAAAAGTTGACAAAGACAATTAATTAAAAAGAAATACTATCATCATCCTTGACAATATGGCATTATTATCTTTTTGATGTCATGTCTTCCAACTATGCATTCAAAAGTTGGTCCTAAAATTTATACAAAAATTCAGAATAATCGAACTAGGGTCGGCTCAGCATTATTCGACTATGTCGTAGGACCTCTCTATTATATCTTAGGATCTTTCAATCATGCCCATCGGCATTGCTCGGCCATGGGCTATGGTTCGGCATTGTTCCGCAAATAGCTCATAAATCGTACCTTTTTTTTCCACAAATAGCTCATAAATCGAATTCATTTTTCCATAAAATAGTTCACAAATCAAAAAAATTCCCTCATAAATAGCCCACAACTCGGGGAAAAAAAATCCGCAAAGCCACCTTCATCGATATATTCTTATTTGGTCAAAAAAGACCCTAATATTACGCTCATAAATCACTGAACTCAAAAATTATGTATTTGCGATTAAAATCTAATATATTATATATATATATATATATATATATTAACAATTATTTGAAAATATTTTTAACACCTCAAACTATAATCACAAACCGTTTAAAATATATTATAAAAAATACTGTAAAAACATTACTGGCCAGAGCTTATTTGACCCAAATTAAAAATTGTAAAAGACAAATCAAATCGAACCAGAGCTTACTTTACAATAATTGTTTTCTAATTAATTTGTCACGCGGTCAGGGATGAGGTTACCAAGAAACTGACGACGGGAAATAGACAAAACCAAAGTCGGCTTAGTATTTTTTATGGAAACAAAAGATGAAGTAAGCACGAGGTAACCTTAGTTCCCAAAATCAATTAATCCCCTTTCAATAAAAGAATGACATTTGCTATTCTAGCATAGCATGTATTCTAAAATAGTCGGATAATTTACTATTTAATTTGCCAATTACATTAAAATAAACTATTAATGAACATCTCTTATAAATTAATTTTATTTATTAAAGAAATATTAAAAGAAAAAAATATGTTGTTTCACTCCGGTTCAATTGCTGAACCTCAAAGGCTCAAACTCTTCTATTTCGAGTCTTTTGACCAAACTCTACGTGTGAATTTAGGACCCAGAACAAGAAGAAGAGAGAATATCTTATTGACCTTTTATTTTAGAAATTTATCATTATTATTCTTCTTTGATACTATTAATTATTTAGCATCATGATGACAAGAACTTGACGTCATATTTATGATTGGTCCAAGGAGGACGAAAATGGAACCCACCACACTTGAAGTTAAATCCATCCCTCTTGTCCACTCCTATAAATAGCTTTCTACTCCTCTGCAATTCCCATTTTCTGTTTGGCCGCGCAAATCCAATTGACCAAAGCGAGTGAATTAGAATATTAAAAAGAAGTTTTTCTCCTCTGTTATATGAGAGCAATCTGTAACAAGTTTCTGTTCAAATTATACCCAACAACTACCAAATTCAAGAACAGTATCAAAGTCCTGCCTTTTATTAGAAACATTATGTCTGCATCAGAGCAATCAAGCCCAGGTTTTGATAATCCAAGACTGGTCAAGAAGAAAGTTCATGCCAAGCTCCAACATGAGGGTGATGGTGCTGTCGTCAGGAGAGGCATTGGAAGGTTTTCTTTTCTCTTTTCAATCAATCAAGAATTGGGTTCTTGGGTTCTTTCTTTTTTCCAATTTTTTTTTGGCTTATGGGTTTTGATTGATTCTGGGGGTTTTGCTTTTCTTGTGTGTTTTTGGTATCTGGGTTTTAATCCTTTTCTGGGTTTTGATTCTTTTTTCAGGAGTGACCTCAAGTCCTTGGATCCTTTCCTCATGTTGGACGATTTTGCAGGTAATTCCATTTTTCTGGGTTCTTGGATTCTTTCTTCGTGTTTGGTATTAAGATTGAAAGTTATTTGTTTTTGCAGTTACTCCTCCTGCTGGATTTCCTGATCATCCACACAGAGGTTGTTTCAACCATTTGATTCTGTTTTTCCGATCATAAGGGGGAAAAAATGTTGTTTGACCATTTGATTCTGTTAATGTGTAGTTTTGTATCCAAGTTCAGTTTCTAATAAGAATTGTCTTGTTACAGGTTTTGAGACTGTCACATACATGTTACAGGTAAAGTGGCTTTCTATATTCAAAACCAAGTTTGAAAATCTGAATCTTGAGAAGGCTCAATTTCTTCAAAAAACTAATTTAAGGTTGTTCTGGACATCAGGGAGGCATCACTCACCAGGATTTTGCAGGGCACAAGGGTACAATCCATACCGGAGATGTTCAGGTATTGGATTTCAGGGATTCGAAGACGGAGAAGTTTATGTTTAGTTTACAAGAATTTGAATTCGTGACCTTCTAATGGTCTCTTTGGTCCCTCATCACTGATCGAACTCCAGTGGCTGAACACGGGGATCATTTGTGATTGCATCTTCGTGTGAATTTCATTTTTATCGATTGATTTCCGTTCTCTGCAGTGGATGACAGCAGGAAGAGGGATAATCCACTCTGAAATGCCTGCAGGAGAAGGAACTCAAAAGGGTTTGCAGCTTTGGATTAATCTAGCTTCCCAAGACAAAATGTAAGAAATCCTCTTCATTTACTGCCAAATTTACCACATCCTACCAAGTTTTAGTGATTTGTGTCACACTCGGCCAAGTTTTTCGTATCGAATATCTGATGTTAAGGTTACTAATTTACTAAGTTTCCGAATATCTGTTAGCATTGAGCTATGACTTCTTTTATATTTTGTCAATGTAACTTGTTTGATTCTATTAATGATTTCAAATGACCATCAATGTGTCCTTCGCTGAATCTTTAAGCTATGCCAGCTTCCTGCAGCTGGAAGCGATATTAACTTTTTCAAGACTAACCGCCACGAAACATCATGACAGGATCCTTACATTTGTTGCACTTTGTTGAAACAGAATTGAGTTTGTCATGCTATGAATTAACAGAAATCTAAAACCCATTTTGCAGGATTGAACCAAACTACCAAGAACTTTTAAGTTCGGAGATACCAGTGGCAGAGAAAGATGGGGTCGAAGTACGAGTTATAGCTGGAGAATCCATGGGAGTTCATTCTCCAGTATATACCAGAACACCAGCAATGTACCTGGATTTCACCCTAAATCCAGGAGCTCAGGTTCATCAAAGCATCCCGGAAACATGGAACGGATTTGTGTATATCATTGAAGGCGAAGGGGTCTTTGGCATTCCAAACTCTTCGCCCGTAAGTGCTCACCATGTCCTTGTTTTAGGCCGCGGAGATGGTTTTAGTGCATGGAACAAGTCCTCAGACATGCTGCGATTCGTGCTAGTAGCAGGGCAGCCACTTAACGAACCAGTAGTTCAGTACGGACCTTTTGTGATGAACACTCAAGCTGAAATTGATAGAACCATTGAGGACTATCATTACTGCAAAAATGGGTTCGAAATGGCGAAGTACTGGAGATCAAAATGAGTTCAATGTCAGAACCGGTTTTCGTTAATTTGTTAAAAGAAATAAAAGATGGCTCTCTTTATTCTTCTGTCCCTCTCTGTCAATGTCTGTTGCTGTCAAACAAAGGCAATCAAATGGAAGTTGTTTGGTAGTGATGAGGACAAAAGAGCTTCTAGAGGATTGAAAAGTGAAAGCTGCAATAGCAAAGAAAGTGTCATAGTAAATCACAAACATGTCATCATGATTGGTTGATCTCTCTATTGTATTATTTCCCCATTTAAAAATAGCTCTGTTGTAGTTGATAATTTCTTGAGGAAAAAAAGAAAAGAAAATATGGTAGTTGATGATTAAGATTTTGTCTTGAATCTTGATGGTATCTTTTTCTTACTTGGTGTTATGATATTAGTGGTGGAAATTGGAGTAGGAGTTGAGTTTTTCTTGGGTTGGGCCTCCACCTTCAATGCAATTGCTACTATAATAAAACCACCTATTGAGAAGAGCGGCACTTACTACTAGAGATATCGTTGAATATTGACTAGAAATTGTTAATGAATCCAAAATTATAATGGGCTGAGACGTGCGTCAGGTCACAGATCCGTTCGGAGCTATAAACAAGAAAAAAATTGAATTGAACGAAAAATGTTTTTAAAATTGAATAAAACCTAAACATAAATCTTGATCGACAATAAATTTATAATCTCGAGCTAGTTCCCAAATAGAGTTTACAAGAAGAAAGATGAGGTGAACAAGGTATCGTAAGGGAAAGAGGATGGGGTTTTGGTGAGAGGATCTTTGATTTGATGCATCACTTTCACCAACAAGAGTTTTGGTGTCAAAAATAGAAAACCTTTTGGATAGGAACTCTAGAAGGTTTATCTATTCCCTCTTTTTGTTGTTAGTTTATAGTGGAGTTGTCACCCCTTTCTTTCATTATTTTCCTTTGAAGCTTCCATGAGAAGTGGTGGACCCAAAAAAAAATCCAAGACACCACATTATATAACAATAATGAAGAAAAAAAACCACAGTTACCGTACCAATTTTGCACATCTAATGATCTAACATTTGATCTAACCTTTAAATTAAATTACCATCCGTTTAACAACAATGTCAACTATAATCCAATAAAAAATGGCAACTAAGAAAAGGCAGGGGGGGCAAAATGAAGAGTACCAAAAAGACTTTATAATCCAAGGTACAAACTGCAACTAATGCACCTCAAGCAAATCATCAATGTCAAAATGCACAAATTGCAGTTGGAATCTAAGAAAGAATTTAATTGCTACCTGTAAAAACTTTTCACTAATTAATAATACAGTCCCACAAAGGAAAATGGATAGCTAATCGCCTTATTTTGTGCAATTACAATGATTCTTGTATCAAAAGCACAAACACTCGATTTTCTTTTTTGATCTTTCACTAAACAATTTAACCTTCTATGATATCAATTATTGTGCAATTAAAAGAAAGACAGAAAAAACCTGAAGACGTCCACAAATTACAGAACAAACCGACCAAAGAAATTGAATCGGCAAACCAACAGTGAAAAAGCCTTGAACCTGTATAAACTTGTGTAAATGGCGGGAAAGGAGGTCACCTGGAGCAGCAGGAAAGGTAGTTTTTGGATGATTTTGATCCATCAGACCCGTTATTAACGAGGGATACCCCCCGATTCATAGACAATTCAGCTTTGTAAGTATCTGAATTCAACACCTTTCTGCTGACATTGTTATAAATCTCTCGAATAACTATCTCAAAAGCCTTTTTGACATTTCTTGAATCAAGGGCAGATGTTTCCATGAAGAACAATCCTTCTGCTTCTGCAAAGCTTTTGCCTTCCTCGACGCTCACATCCCTGATATTGTCCAAATCACATTTATTTCCAACCAGCATTCTTGCAACCGTTGTATCAGAATGCGCTGCATATGTAGCATTAATTAGGCCCGGAACATGAGATTTCCAAATCCATATAACAAATGAGAATATAGAGTCATAAACAGCAGGAAAGATAAGTAAACAGTAATCGCTAAGAAGCAAAAGATGAGCAAGATGTGCAAAGTGACCCTACAACAATTACGAGTATTGACATAAAATGAAAAATCATTCATAAGAACCCGTGTCTTACACTTTGCAACAACCAGTCAATATAATGAAAAGTTGAGAACACACAACGGCCACGGAGACACATCTCATATTACCTCACCAAAAAGTTCTTGTCTGGAAAGCACCTAACTGGAAAGTTAGACTATCAACAAGGCCAAAACACTTCTCACTGGCATTTTTCTACTTCTCCACTGGTGAGAAATCGATAATGTAATTTCAATCACATTTCAGCATGCGCAGATCTAGCAAAGGAAAAGCTAGCTCTGAGAATATCCAATGATATTGTCCTAATTTTATCAATTGATTGTACTTTCTCGTTTACTATATCTCCAGTTTGCATATAGAAACATGTCTTTACCAAATCGTGTCTAGCTATAAACATAGACATAATATAACTACAGAAAACTTGGAAACACCAAAGACTTCTGCTTCTCCACCATCACAGAATACACAAATACTATACCATACTTAATCAACTACATATAAGACGCAAATATGCAGGCCGCAGGTATTTTTGAATCCCCAAATATCAAGTATCCAATATTTTTTGCACAGGACACACCCAAAGAACTATGCATTCCAATGAAACCAGTCACTCAAGAAAAAGACACCCTTTTTGAGCTGAAACTTTAAATCTTAATGAGCAACCATTCTAAACGTTAAAAAGCACTATCTGGTGCTAAACCACTGTCTCTTGTGCCATCTAGTAAAACCACTTAGAAATGGTGATGAAAGTGATCACGTTGAAATATATATAACAAGATATAGCCATTTTCATACAGAAATAGCATGCAAAGCAGTGATAAATAATTACATTTGTGTCAACTAGTTAAATACGTTGTAATTGTTTCATGCTAAGCATAAAGTTATTTCGAATGTCCTTATTTTAGATGCAAAATATCCTAATCCTAGAGTGGAAAGAATAAATGCAAACATAAGCATATAGGCCATGCCATAAACATGACAGAAGTAAAGACAATCTGAGATGCAAATTGCCACCAAATCAATAACAACTATCTGTATTACTACTGGGGAAAAGAGATAAAAAAGAAGGTATCCGTTCCTTATTGGCATGAAGTGACGTTCATAGGGATAATGGGTTGCAAACATAATGTCATATGCTATACCCTCTATAGGTCGTCTTTAAAAAAAAAATCCTGTAGAGCCACTACATACCTATTATCTAAGAGTAGGGATTAGAATCAATGAAGCAGTAGGAGTTAAAACAGGACATGGTTAATAAGAGTAAAAGATGATTGCATCATAACAGCAACAGATGGTTAAACGGGTAAGAAATGATTGCATAATAGAGGACAAAATCTTGCCTACAATAAAGGAAAGAGAAATATCTACATAACCAACTTCAAGTACTGAAGAAGGAGGGTTAGTTAAGTCAAGTAGAGAATATGCATCCAAGGCTAAGATCTTTACTAAGACCTAAGTACAAGAGTTCCTGCTTCCAAATTACTTTTAATAGTCAATTCTAGTCACGGTCTGCAAAGCAGGGAAAATATTGAGCCAACTGAACTGCAGTCCTCCCTACAATAGAAACTTTTCCCTTATATTAAGTTGAGAATAGGGAATAATTCAATATATGGGCAGCCATAATTAGCAAACTCCAAGCAAAGAGATTCAATCTCATCAGGAAATGATATCTCAAACTCCAAAAATGGACATTCTAGAAAACTACATGGAAAGCACACAATTATTACATATGCAGGCTAATACGTTGCTCCAAAAGGAAGGAATTTAAAATGTCAACTAGCTTTTCTTAAAAATGAGATCAAATTGGATGCTTTATTCTAACTTAAGTCTGAGAACTCATCATTTCAACTCCAGATCTACTAAAACAAGACCACCCAAATCAACCATTTCCACCAAACGACTTGGTCCACTAATTATCAAACCAAATCTAAGCAAACCCACATCCAAGCATTCAAAAACCAACGAACCAGCAAATGGGTACTCATTAAATTCACTTCTTCTTCAACCCCCCCAAAAAAACAACCGAATTGGATACTTACTTTTGAGCTCATCAAGCCAACGGGCAACGCTATCAAAAGTGGTGCGGCGGCTGATATCATAAACAACCAGAGCACCGACTGCACCTCTGTAGTACGCAGAAGTGACTGCACGGAACCTCTCTTGCCCCGCAGTGTCCCAAATCTGAGCTTTCACTTCCTTTCCGTCAATCTCCATGCTCTGGGTCTGGAACTCAACACCAATGGTGGCCTTTGAGTGGAGATTGAACTCATTACGAGCGTAACGGGACAAAAGGTTGGATTTTCCGACAGCAGAGTCGCCGATGATGACGATCTTGAAGAGGTACTCCTCACCACCTTCATCGTCCGACGACATGGTGGTCGGCGGTCGGTGGTGTCGTTTATATGGGTGGGGTGTTGTCGTTTAAGAGAGGAGAAAACAACAGAGCAGTAATAATGGAGAGAGTGGAGGAAGGCGTGGTTATGTTGTGTCGTCAAGCTGGCAAAGAGGAACAGACTGCGCATGTAGTGGCTCTCTCATCATAAAGATTTAAGTATTTCCATAAGTATCCAACCCCACTTTTTTAGCTTTTACATAATTTGATCTTTCTCCTTCCTCGTAATAACTTGCTCGTCCTAATAAGTAGGGTAGTAAATTTGTTGTAAATCTCTAGTATTTTTTTCCCTGGTATCTTAATTTTTTTCCGAATATGATCGAGTTTTAAAATGGTAAATTAAAATCTCACATAATTCAACCATGATTTTTTTTCGTTTTTCATACTTAAACATGAGATAAGAGTAGTCAAATTTCTTATCACTTAAATACAAACATTACCTTTAATTTTAACTATTAGATTTGTAGTGGAAAAAAAAACTAAAACTAAAACTAATTCCAAAAAATTCTAAATACTCAAGAGTGCTTTTAGGAATGGTTCTATTCCTATCTACATTGAGTTGTGTGCCGTCCAGATGGTGTTGTAGATTATATAAAGTTCTAATAATTGCAGATTATTCCCTTACCATTATGACCAACTAATTTGTAAGAGAATATCACATTTAGGGTTTAACAATGCTCAACCGAAAATAATCTATAAGCTTCCAATAGGATGGGAAAAGTAAGATGGCCTAAATGGCAAGGTTTTACAATATTGTGTACATCAAAGTCTTCATTTAAGCTTTACCTGTGCAAAATCTCAGACTGCTGTCAAGGACTACGATCACACATTGGTAGTGTTCCTATATCGAACACGACAATACAGTAAAGATGGAAGAACAAGCAAGAAGAAACCGCGGTACGGGAAATGGATATTTGAAAGTTCATAAACCAGAGTTCAGCAGGAGCTACAAAACTAATTAATGGAAAGCAAAATTTGAACAACATTTTACATACTTCTCGTTGGAATTTTCAGGGCCGGTAACATCCATGCGTGGTACCAAAATGACACATGAGGATCGACGAAAATGAACAGTATTTTACATTTGATCTGACAAACTACAAATCAAAACTTTCCACCCACTATATACACTTTAGATCTTGATTGTTATTCTCAATTATTGAGTGAAACATCGCAAGGCAGGCAAAATTAGATAGCCTAGTTACCTCCATCAAAATGCTCATCAAAACCTTCAGTTTCCGAATCCTACTCGCCAATATCATGAATTTTTGCACCCGCACGTACAGTTTTCCATTTCCTGATGGAGTTTCTGCGAGAGACAAACATGGAGTGATGTTTAGAGGAAGTACAACCATAAAGACGAGCTTATTACGTTGCTAGAGGCATAATGAAATTGCATATCGATACACAATGCATTCACATTAAAACAAGATTTTTTCTACTTGCTTCTCATCACTGAATGTTAAACACACCTGTACTTCATTTTGAAGACCCTTGATATGATGCACTGCCAAGTCCAACATGTCTGCATAGCTTGTTTGCTGTAAGAGAGGTCAAACACAACACAGGCCATAAGATTGTGTACATGATTAACAATGTTTCTGAGAATTAGCAAGGATATCCAGAGCGTGTGAAGTTACTATTGTGCTAAGAAACAATAGTCACCAAAATGTTTGTGTTTTGAATAATTATTTGTAGAATCACATGTTAAAGAAAATGTTATGGGTATCTTAAGCTTGATCTTAGACGAAAATAGTACAAGTACAGTATACAGAATTCATGAGATCAATATGCTTCTCATAAAACAATGCAATAAACTAACCTAATATGTTAAAAGGTAAATAACTCATCAAGGTAATTATTAGTCCCAACCCTTATGAACCCCACTTGTACATGCAACAAGTATAAACTAAAAACTTATAGTAATATAGAAGTGCATACCTTATCCATGTTTGGAACAAGCTCTTGTAGTTTCTTCAATTTCCCACTTATTCTGGTTCTCCTCTCCTGTATGGGTAAAGGTATTACAATTTGACAAACAAGAAGCAGAACAAAATTCTCCAAGTGTCTACCCAATTGTTGACTGAATATGATAAATTTACTCGAAATATAACTTTACTAACCCTCTCAGCAATGCTTCGGGGATGAGTGGCAAAGCCTCGCTTGGCACGGATTTTGCAAGGGACAGAGTCTTCAGGAATATGTAGCAGCTTGTCCAGTGTTGCCATCTCGAGGCTTGTTTGTGGCAGGCTAAACTGAATGAAGAACGTGTCAGAAATATATACCAGTAACAAATCCATTCTTTGAGTGTAATGATACATCCTTGTAAAAATTTCGTGGCTATGGCTATTTTTGGCGGCAACAAAAATGATGTAAACGATTCCTTGATTCATTATTTTTCGTTTCATGAAAGTGAAGTAGAAAGATTTGTAGCACTTCATGTTATAGAATCGTTGCATTTGAATAGGATATAAACAACTATGCAATTTTAAGTATGCAAATTTAGGTTACTTGAAGCCAAAAACAAGCTGAAAGAAATAAATGAAAGATGGAGCGAGTTGTAGAATGCAAATGCCATTATTCTTCCTGCTAGAGTAAATTGAAGTTTTGTGCACTCTTTCACAATAGAAGTAGCAAAAAAAATTGTAGCACCTGAGTGTCTAAGTTATTCAGACATGTATAGATGTCTCCATCACTGGTCCTAGCTTGTTTGTTTGGTGGTCCAGAGAATGCAATGGAATTGCAGTTCTCCCATGAATCCATCCCAAAGCTGGCAGCGGTGAAAGAATGGGTGGAATTCTGGCGGTCATTGTCTGAGCTGATGCCTTCACCAACATTCTCAGTCACTTCTGAAATCTGAGAAAGAGAATCTTGCGTAGTGAAGCTCAATTGTGACTTCAACCTCGAAACCGCATGGCCTCCATTAGAGGCATTGTGAGAGTTATAGCCCCCAGACGCCCTAGTAATCGAAAAGCCTGATATATTTCAAAAGAGGCAGATCATGGTCAAAGTCGAAACTAAAACATAAACTGTAGTATGTATCTAAACTCAACAAGGATATCTAGACAATAACAAAGATTTTGGAATTGCAGACCCTCTATCATAGCAAGAAACAATTTGATGTCTAGTTTTGAATACACTAGCAAACTAATTGCTTAAAAAAACTAAATAATTCAAATTACACTTTGAAATATAAATAAAAAAACTTTCAAACAAAATTGGTGATATTTCTAATTAATTTCCGTAGCTCGGAAATGAATGTGGGTATTAGTTTATTCTATAACATTAATATAAAAAATAGTATCTTCATTATACTGTTAAATGAAGAAGCATGTGTACTCATATATTCAGACAAAACATGTACCTGTGGTGTCATTATGAAAATTCAATTTAATTACCCAAAATAGAAAGTAAGTAGAACCAAACGGAAAATAAAAATGGTTATGATACTCGACCAAAATGCTCATCCCTATCACCTAGCAGCATGAAAGTTGAACGTGACAAGTACATGGTTTTAGAATAGAACGATTCAACCAACCAAAACGCCTTCATACAGCTACATTTAGGCCCTATCGTAGATACCAAAGAAGAAAACACATTGGCAATAAAAAAGCCATTTATTGAGAAGAAGACTTCTAATTTAACTCTTTCATGTAAGTTGGCATCAAGTCTTAAAAAAAATAAAAACAGATAAGAAATGGCATTAAATCCCATATCCCACATGTCATTATCTCTTTTATTTTTGGATACCCCTGGAGTGTTCATCATGCATTCATACTCAACTAATACCAAATTTGCTTAACTTGGCAGCCAAGCATCTTTATATCTTAAAGAATTTCAAATGTTCTTAAAGCAAGCACCTACTCTGAACTAACCTTGCTCGAAACCAGTCGTCTAATAATAAAACTTAAATCTATACTAAAGATGAAACTAACAACTCTTATTCCAACCGTTCAAGTATTTGACAACTCACATTTGTTAATTTGGCAGTCAAATGTTTGACCGTAAGATATAAAATAGTATCAACTTATGGGGGGGGGGGGGGGGGGGGGGGGGAATTACTTCGTAAAACGAACACAAGCAAATGGGCATTAAAAGAACATTAATAAAGAAAGAAGATACTTATTTTGAACGGTAAAAGGAAGAAGATAAAAACAAGTAAAAAACAAGCAAAGTCACATGGATCAACGCAATCCATGTTGGAGTGGACCATTAACCAAAGTTCCAAAACTACCCCTGGTCGACAGTATCAACATTGCACCAATTATATTTAGTGGAAGGACTCAATCGTCATTTCGTCTTAATCTAATCTAATATAAAACAAACAAGTGGGCACTATTCTTTCACTCTTCTTTTCTATTCAAATTAAAAATTAGAAGAATCTAATTAATCAATTAGATTAAATAACAAATGGGGAAAAAAAAGGAAAAATAAAAGAATGCGACATGCATACCATTTTCAATGGCTAGATGGCTGAAGAATCCAGCTGGCGAGCTACTTTGCCTGACCAATGATCCAGCGCCACGTGCAATCTCGTTCAAGCCGTAAGATCTCTGCAGCCCCCCTCCGCCGCCGCCGCCAGCCAGTTTTGGATCGTTGGATGAGTTGACTTTCCCTGACTCGGAAGTCAGCGAAGAGGACGAGTCGCCCGAAAAGTACTGGTGGCTCCCCCTACTACCACCGATGGAAGAACCGGATCCAATGGCAGCGGAGGATGAGTAATCGCGTTCACCTCCGCCGATAACAGATTCAACGGCCCGCGTTAAAAACGCACCAGGCGCTGAACCGTACCGGGTCAGACCGGGTAAACCGGTATTGGGCTTCTGCGGCGAAGAGGACGAAGATGCAGGAGGTTGATACATGGCCCGAGATAATTAGTTACAGGTTGCTAATTTTCCAGTAAGTATGGGTAATAAATGATGTTTTTGGAGGGAGATGGAGTAAGATAATGGAATTGGATTTTTTTAAAGATAGAATGGGAAAGGAAAGTTCTTCTTCGGGGTAGTGGAGGAGGAGGAGGAGGAGGAGATGGTTGTTGGGGGAAAAGTCGAAGGGTAGTGATAATTTCATTGGTGGGTGACTCACCGATGGCTTTTTGACCAATCGAAATGGGCTATTGTTGAGTTGTTGTGACAAGCAATCACGTGTGGGCTCCCATAAAATTATTATATATCATTTCGAGAGATCAACTCACATTCTACGACCGACTTAAAAAGATAATTGCGTCGATTGAGAAACCAACTATTTATATGTGTAAGGTATAAAGTGTAAGTTGACACGGTATAGTAATATTTGTTTTTTTTTTTTTTCATGTGCAAGTTGCCGAAGGAGTGAGTGTGATGCAACTTGCAATCCAATGCATCTTTCCAAAATTCTAAATGACGGAAAAGTTGTTATCTAAAGTCTTTTTTTAAGAAATACTAATTCTTAGATTCATGACTTTTGATTGCCTGAAAATAAATTATAAATTAGAGGAATAGAATAGATAATAAAGAAACTAATCCAATCTTAATTAAACAAAAGATTAATTATTAGGACTTAGGAGTACTAAATTAATCTATGAAGACAACATTAGTATTAGCGTCCATACAAAACAAAATATTTGAGTTGAAGAATTTTTTATGTGTGTTATATCTAACTTTTATAGTTGACTTGGTAAGTTTGATTCCATAGCTCTGAAATTAAATATTTTGTTTAATTACTTTCAATATTAATTATTTGTTTCATCAGCTCTTTATTCTCGTTTTTTTATACATTTCACGCTATCGTATCACATTCAAATAATAATGTAGCTTGTGCCACATCATCGCATCATAATACATGTTGTACGATGTAGTAGCGTGATGGCTTATCGAATGACATTCTAGTACTAATGTGTAACTTTTTAATTTGAATGAAAAGTTAAGTATTCTCGTATTTTAGCTGGAGCGATTAAATAAACAATTACTATATGATACGTAAACAAAATTTACAAGTGAAGGAATAAAATATCATTAAACTAATGAAGTTTTCTTTTGTTCCTTTACTACCACTAGATTAGCCACCAAGTCATTCATGCATGTCGACAACAAAACTTGCCTCGTACGATTATCAAAAAGGGTGAGAGATGGCTCAGTAAAGATTTTGGGATTTGTACCTTAAAAATATATTTCTCAGACTTTCTAAAATAGTAATATTCAGTAAAATAAATATTAAAAAATTAAATAAAATATTAGTAAAAAATGACAATTATTTAAAAATAGAGGGACTAATTATTAAGAAATGAACTTTTAAGAGATGACTGCCTTCAAACCTCATTAAATCAGAATATTAATCGGCTCATGAAGAAAGTGTATAGTTAAAAAGATTAGTATAACTTAAAAACATTTTTAGATAATTAGTAAATGATAAACAAATATTTATATTATATTAGTAATTAAAATAAAATACATAATTAGTTAATTATAATTATAATCATAATTTATAATTAGTAGACTTAATTTTAAAAATTGAATTGATAGAAAAGAGAGTATATAATTTATGATCGATAATACTAATTGATAAAAGTGTGACGGTAAAAAGTATAATTTTAAATGCAATTAAAACCCTTTAAATAAATGAAATTTGTGAAAGCCGGATTCATATTTGTTCAATGATTCATGTGTTTGGATTTTGCATGCAATTTCATAAATCACAGTCTTAACTGCGTTCATCCAATGTTTTATCTTGAAGCATTTTCTTTTAAATAAAAAGGTAAAAAGAAAGAAACTCTCACATCAATTCCCTCTTGGTGTGACCACGACGGCACCATCAACCTTTATCTCTGTAGTGATCATTATGATAGTTGGTTCGGATTTCATTAATTGATTTTTTGAAATACTAGATAAATTTAAAATGATGAATTTTATACCACCTTTTTTTTAGTTATAATTTAAAATTTGCCCATCTTTTATATTATAAATATAATAATACAATTGTACTAAATTAATTAGTTGGGCACTAAAATTAAGATAGAAGGTAGGAGTCGTAATTATGACTCAAAACGGCAGTATTGAAGTACGGAGTAAGTATATCACATAATCTCAAGAAGATTTTTTGATTTTGGAAAAACGGGGCACTTGGGCACTTGGGTTCTAGATTTTCTCCAAAATTAAAATTAAATGTTATTTTCGGCAGCATTGATAGAGTTTTTTAGCTTCTAAATTTAATTAAATATATTAATTCTTATAACATATTTGATTTTAGAAATCTCATTCGTCCAATTTTATTGGATAACTCAGATTCTTTTAACATAACTAGTCATAGTATAGGGAAAATTAGAGGAGCTAAATCCGTATATGTTTAGTAGTTAAACCTAAAATAATATTGCACGTTTTTGCTTCGATCATACCCCTTATTTTATATTTATGCTATTAATTAACCTAAAATAATATTATTGAATGGGAAAACAATCATTTATCGTTCTGTGTTATTTGAAAAAAAAAAATTTAATAAATTATTTGAAGAAAAATAGAATTTTTTTATTTTGACATTAATCAGTATTTTGATATATTTAATTTGTCAATTTTATTCGATTATAAAATAGTATTAAATAATGCACATGAAAGTTTGACATAAAAGTTTGAGACACTACTATCTAATTTAGCATAATTTTATTTTTTACTAATTTGAGTAACGATTCCAAGGCACTACGAAGTGGAAACAAATAAATATATAAAAAAATAGAATGAGGAAAAATATTTTTATTTGATGTAAAAAAATTTAAATTAAATATATGAATTTTTTATTGATATTTTTTTCAATAATAATTTAAAATAATTAAATGTGTTAAAAGATTTAGTTTGTTAGACGTTTGATTTTTTTACAAAAAAACTAATTACAATCTAATGAACTAATTAAATGATTAAAATACCTTAAAACTATTTAAAACCTAACTATTTTAAATAATAATTATTCAATTAATCCAATAATTAAAATCCTAAATAATTTGTTGACATAACTTTTTAACTAGAAACTAATTATTTAGTTAAATCTAAGTAATATTATGGATATGATCTCGAGTTCAAATTATATTATCTATATTTCAATTTATATCACACAAAAAATAATTAAGATCATAATTAACTAATATTTTTTCCTTTAAATATTGAGTTAAATTATGTATATCTACGAAGTCAAGTTTTTTTTAAAAATCTTTTCTATAACGTGCATTTACTCGCTCTTTCATGGTTTACAATGAATGTAGTATAGACGCCCTTAATTGGCTGGGTGGCTCCAAGTTTTCCACTTGAGTAGCTTTTCTTTTCTTCTCTTCTTTGGTTTTCCCCCACATGAAAACGTAAAAACCAAAAACAATTATCTGAACTCTTAAAATTTGGATAAAATTTTTAGCGAATAATGTCATAAATTAAAATTTAAGAGCTCAAAAGTTAGAGATTAATATATTAAGAATCTTAAAATATTTTAGTCAAAATTTGTACGATTTATTCAACCATCTCTCACGCGTAAGTAAGAGATCAACAATCCTATTATTTTCTTCTCTTATATGGGCCATGCTTGTTACATGATCTAAGCCGGTATACAGACTACAAAATACACTTTCAAATTAATTACAGTCTGAAAGGGGAAAAAAATAATAAGAAAATGATGAAGTTCATCATCTCTGACAGAGTGCAATTGCAATCTCTTTCTTGAAAACTGCTACAATCATCTTCTCTCATACACATTCTATCTTCTGGAAAATCTGAAGAACATTGTAAAGACAAATTTAGAAAGGATATTATACAGTATTTCTTTGCTGCAAAATGTTCTTCTTTCCTTAGCATATTAGCATCAGCAACTTCAATAACTGCATCAGGTAAAGATTGTTTTATCCAATGCTTCAACCTCATCTCCCCATAAAACATTTCATCCGTTGGCTTCTTCCTGGTAAAAGTTTCTATCAGTAATATACCAACGCTGTAAACATCTCCTCTCACCGACACAAGTCCTTGCGATCCATACTCTACATTTTAGATTAATCATATGATTAGTAGATGAATCAAAAAGATAAGTGTCATGGTTTGTGTCATAGGATCTCCTTCACCTAAGAGCTTTGAAATGCCAAAATCAGCGACGCGCGCAGTCATATCTTCATTGATCAGGACATTGCTGGGCTTAAGATCGCAATGTACCACAGGCGTAACGTGGCCATGATGAAGATGTTCTAATGCTGATGCCACATCTACCATAACATTCAACCTCTGTAGGATATCTAGAAAATAGTTGTGTGAGTACAACCATTTCTCCAGGCTCCAAAATGGCATGAATTCGAGTATCAAGGCCTTAAAATCAGGGGCTGCAGCAGCTGCTGATGACTTTGACAAGATTCCGATGGCGAAAATTACGCAGCATGTCACATTCAGCATCATAATTTGAGATGAAAGGTTTTAAGTTTTTGCTTTCCAGTATCAAAATTGAAATTTCCAGTGCATACGAACAATACGGACGGTTCAAGAAATTAAACAGGTAGGAAAAGAACGTCTATGTTCAAGGGTTTTTGGTCCAAGGAAATCAATCGGAGAGACGCAATAGAAACTCACATGTCTCAAACACTGATACTTTTTTCTCTCTTTCTCCTTTTTTTCATTGTTAGAGAGAAAGGGCGAACCTGTTGCATTATCAGAGGGAACTCTGAGCAGAGTGTCTTCCGTCCATGATCATCAAATATCTTTTCCAATGTTATGTCTTGCAGTGCAACCAATGTTGTCTCTAACATATCATGCCCTGCTTGGTTTGCAAAAGTGAAAACTGGCAATGCCTGCAAGAACCGTGATTTCAGGACCAAGTGGATCAAGTAAAAAGGGAACAATACCGAAGAGCCATAGCAATGGATGGATTACACATCTAGATACCAAATTGCAGATATTTCAAAGATGTATTCAATTTTTATGGTGAGCGACGGAAATGTTTGCATCATGATATTAGCGATTGCAAACAAATTATGCTATTTTATAGTTCTATGCATGTCCAACCAATAAGGAAAGATAAACAAATTACTATATTTCATCCTAAAGGCCTAGAGACAACTACGATAAAATCGTAAATGCGTAGAATGCTGAACGAGAATACGTAATAGGAGGGTCACAATGTTGACTGAACTTTCATTTAATAGAATGCTGCACGAGAATGCATAGTTTGCGTAATGCAATTACACATAATGCAGGAGAAAAAGAAAAGCAGGATCAGAAGCAAAAAAGTTATGCACACCTTCAGAGAGCAGCACATGATGGCATCTGAGTGATGCCACATCGACTTGAGGAGGGATTCGCCTCCTTCACTGGGGCATTTGAGCAGCACCACACCCAAGTAGCATCTGCAGGGCACATCATTTGCAAGAACAAAGTATGTGAGGGTCAATTTGTTATCTCTAACATGTAAAATTCTGATGCTCTGAACTAACAAAGTGTGAATCAATTGATTAAGCTTAGAAATTGCACAGTAATCACACTATCCAACTGTATAGATTTCACTTTCTCGATTCCAATAGTACAAATGCTAGGAACCAGTGACAAACCTATAGCTTTGGCAGATCCAGCGAGCAAGAGTTTGTGCTTCAGGTGTAACCAATGGTGACCGAAAGCCAGTATGTGAACCTAAATTGGAAGGAGAGAGAGCTAATGCCACCCTCTGAACTGATGATATAATGCTGTGGACATACTGCCGAGCCATTGATGCTACATGTTCTTGCATGTGGCTCTCAAATGCAAATTCAAACGCGATAGTCATCACAGATCTCATACAGCTGGAACTAGCAGAATAGTCACTGGATGCTCTGTTTCCAGCTGGACCAACATCAAGAGCAGAGGCAAGGTCTAGGGTGAGATTTGGACTGGACGTTTCCTGTATCATTGTTCAATGTATCAATGAGAAAGACTAAAAGGAGCAGCACATAGTACATTACACCAGTATGAATATCTAACCTTCCCAGAGTCAAGAGGAATGATGCGAAAGCCGGAAGGCAGAAGAGGTGCATCATCAGCAAAAGATGCATCAATTGGAGCAAATATCAGTTCAGCGCAGGTACCAACAGCATTCTCATCCATTCCACTGCAGAGCTGCAAAACCGTACAAGTAGAAACCAGCCAAACAGTCACAAGAAAACAAAATGAAAACTCATTTTTTGCTACAAGAATCAGTACTTTATTTCACTCAGCCTTTGTTTCACTATATTAAAAGCTCCAACATTTTTTGCACCCTAGTCATCTTAGGCTCAAAGCAAACGACACATGCAACACTGTCCACTAAAGGATCACATTTCCTCAGCCTAACCATTAATCTCTACTCCTGTTATGTTTACTTCTAATCTTCCGGTTATTTACCACCGATGAGGAAGCATGAACTGATGGCCAGGGTTTTGGTTTTGGTTTTTCCAACAATCCACTAACAGAAAATAGCTAAATTGAGAAATAAAAGCAGGTAAAGACCTAGATGAACTGGGAAGCAAGAATGAACAATAAACAGAAAAGAAATGTTTAGAAACTACACTTACTTGCAGCAGAAACATGTCTCTAGGCATCATTGCTTCTTCTGGACAATGGCCAACTCCTTCCAGTTTAATGAGCTCCAGGAACTGAAAAGAATAAATAATTCAGCAACCTATAAGAGGGTAAAAGAAAAAAAGTGCAAAACTTTATTTCAGAGAAAATATTTAGTCAGCAGTGAAAACAGTATCAGCTAGCCAACCTCTTCATGTTCAATAGTGTGAGCTAATGGAAGTATAACTTGACCCCCAAAACTTCCAACTCGTGTTCCTGGTAAGCTACATGGACCAACTTTAACTGCTGCAGCTGAATATGCATCAATGCTATTATCCGCCCATTCTGACCTGTGCTCCCGCAAGAACCGAAGAAGGATTGCTGGAGGAACATTCTGTAAGAGAATTTGAAGAAGGGGAGAGCAGAACAGAAAGGAAAAGAATAAAGGTTAGCCCAGACGTTAGAGACAAAAGTAAAGTAACACTATAGAACCTAGAACTGAAAAGATATGCATAATTAGTCACCATTGACCAAGAATTCCATGAAATACGGTTGTCACAAGAACATAAATGTTGCAAGCCCCGTCATAATCCCCTAAATAGAAGTAAATGCTTCCCCACAATGATTGAAGGACGTGCTCGAATGTGGTGTGTACTCCTTCCTAAAAACTGAATTAAGTGATACAATTTTGTATCCTAACTTGTAAAAGCATTGATGCTTTAGCGCACAAGACAGCATTGCTAACAGTAGAAAATCCATTACTGAAGGAAAGGTTTAAACCCATTAGCTTGTCTGGAGATGAGTTCACAAGGATGGTAACATCATCCATGCCATCATTTCCAATCATTGACCATCCCTCATCAGTAAACCCGTTGAGAGCTTCATTGAAACCCCTGCGAGGATCATGCCTATGATTGTAAAGATCAGGTAACCATTAAAAGACTGCATTGCGTGCTTTCAAGCAACAAGAGGGACTAACCTGCTCAGCCTCTGGCTCAAAGCTCGCAGTGCTGCAGGTCGTCTACCCCAATTGGTTGCATTATTAGACTGGGAAACCTCCTGAGCCATCTGTCTCAACTGACGTAGGGCCTGAAATAAAATAAAGCCAATATTGGAAAAAATATGAAGTCATGCACATAACCTACAATTGCATCGCACTGAATAGGGTACCCTGATAGTCTCAAACATGCATAGCAGAAAAAAAGAAGAGTTAAAAGGGTGCTATAACAGAAGCAGTTCTATAATATCAAAAAAGAAACAGAATCACAGTATCTTACCGCCATTGTTGTCTTCTGAGCAAGTACTGTTGATGATTCATATAGTGGGCGTAGTACCTCAGGCACACTCCAAGGCTAGTTCAAAAGATGAACATTCAAGTTAATATATTTCATGATCACATGTTCTAAATAACACAACCAAAAGAACGGATTGTGTAATGTTATGGTATGCATACCTCTAAATCCATGTGATCAACTATGTGTATGATTGAACCACCCCCTTCGCAAGGACGTACCAAGTAACCACTAGGAAACATTTCTGCTCTTACAAAATGCTGCACAGGCTGCATGCTTGGACCATTTTGAATATTTTTAAGTGCTCCCTCACAGACCTAAGTGTCAAATAAAATAATGAGAATGATAATGGAAAGGGCATTTTTCACTTTTCAGACAATACAAACTCCATGAATATTAAACACTACTTGAACATACCACAAGACTGCCATCTTCTAGAACAGAAGTGTAACACAGCAACCAAAAGTCACGAGTAGGCGCCAGAGTTGTTGGTGCATAGAGCTATATCAGGAACAACATTTGAGAACTAACAGTAGCAGGAGACTCCAAAATAAATTATGAGCATGCAATGATTGTTTTTCTACCTGCATGTACAGCAGTTCGATGGTTCCACCATTGGCAGTGGGCAGCACATCCACAGCTCGGCAATCACGAAACCATGATGGCCGATCCTTGAGGATTTCTGCAACCTGAAAGAAACATAGTCCGTTTCATAACTTTTTAGCATAGCATAATATGCACAAGTACCAAAACCAGGAGTACATACCCTTGTAGGCTCAAGGCCTACTAGGCCACAGGCTCGTGCACCTACGCCAGAGCAACCATGAGAAATAGCAACAATTCCAATGGAATCCGGACCACGCTGCATATCACAAAATTAGGTTCATGGAAGCAATAGATTCTTTCAAAACAATTTGTTCTACCAAGAAACTCATTAAAACAACAGCAGACCAAAATTTATTGATCCTAGACTCATTAAAATAAGTTATAACAAATTAATGAAAACTGTGTCCAAAAGCCTAATATTATCAAGGGTTACAAGTGTAGTATACATAACAAATATAAATCAACTGTCATAAGTTGTCACCTTTGTCAACTGTCATAAGTTCCTTTACTTGGTAACAATAAACAAGCAAAAAGGAATGGGTAATTATTTGTTCATTTTTTATTTCTTAATCTTTACCGTTTGTGATTTCTATATTGAGGAAAGAGGTAGCATTAACAAATGAAAACTACCTTAAAGAAAAATATGAACAAAGGAAGAGAAAGTACTGATAGATACCTTCATTCCAGGCATTTGGACCCACTCTACAGCAGTTCCAGTAGCCTTTGAAAGAGACTATCTTAAATTTTCTTCTGCAATGGACAAAAGCCTGGGAGATAAAGATAAAAATAAAAAAGAACAAAATTATTAATCATGGATTCAGTATTCAATAATGCTACAAACAAACACAAAAAGCCCGTACAAAAACAAAATGGTCACAGAGCACGATAAACAACAGAAAAAGACTTAACAACCATATCCCCACTCACTTACCCTGCAGGACTAGCATCCCTTGGCGGATGCTGAGGTGTCAGGTGGTGTTGACCACTCGTCACCACGTATTCACAACCTGTATCTTTGGTTGCAAGCGTTGTCTGTAAGAAAGTAACACCTCCATCTCAATCTCCATTGTATTTTGTCACACAATTCAATAAAAACATATGCAAAATAAACATGGGACAAAGCAAAAGTACTTGCACAATAAATAAATAAAGTTTTCTTCTTTTCTATCTAAAATTTCATTTTAACCAAAAAATACTCATTTTACCAAAAGATTCTAAATTCTTACGTTCTGGGTATGTTAGCGGAAGTAGCCATTCTCATACACCAGCTGCGAGACTTGCTTCTGCAACCTATCATTCTCCTCCATAAGAAGCTTGTTCATAGCTGTCAGCTTCCTGTTCACTGCTTGCAAGCGAGATGCCTCTTTCCACTGCTTCTCTCTACACCTGAAGAATCCAAACCACAGCAATGCCACAGTATCAAGATTAGCATGCGAGAAAACGAAAATGGCATGAAAGAGTTAAAAAACCAAATCTAATATTAGCAGAAACAATATGAAACGTGGTTCTTTTCACAAATGAGGAGCATATGTATGTATACCTTCTATTTTGGAACCAAACTTTGATTTGTTTAGGCTCAATGTTGGAGAGGATCGGGCACTCTCGAATCAGCTGCTGGGGACGAATGGAACTGGGCTTAGGACAATCATGATATAATCTCTCCAAGGCTTCGACCTGCTCAAGCGTATACCTAACATACTTTCCATTATCCAAATTGGCTAGCTGCTTACCACCATCCTTGCAGGACATTGCCATCTTCACTTACAAAACTTGACAACTCTCACAATTTCACCAGAAATAAGACCAACTTCCCTCCCAAAGTCCTAATCTTTTTCCGTACAAACCCTGAAACAAGCTCAACAAGCCCTTCAAATCTTCAACCCCACCAACAATCCAAGAAAACCCAAGTAGCCATTTTCCTTAAAACTTGCTTCAAACACTATCAGTTTATGCAAATACCAAGAGTCAACTTATGAAACAAGATAAAACTATACATGTATCAAACTCTATATCATAATCACGTAAAACCTGTGAAGAGCTTCAGACATTCGAAATAGAGTTCCTTACTGCTCTAAAGTTTATTCATGATGGCTTGCTAGACAGTAGAGATATGCTACAAATTGCTTCATAAACAAGTGATAGGTGACAAAAATAACAGTTTTAGAAAGTGGAAAAGAAACAGATGAATTGACAATGTGCCAAGGAGGAAAGAGTAAAGGAAAAATATGTATCATAGGACCAGAATCAACTCATGAAACACAATAAAAGTACAAATGCATTAAGTTGTATAACATGACATCAGGTTGGGAAAGGCTTCAGGAGTTCATTATTCATGATGGTCCCAAAAAAAAATGCAACAGTGACATGCTAAAATGATTGATTCAATACTTTAAAGAATATAAACAAAATATCAAGACTGAAACAAAAATATAGAAAGCAAAAAGAGAACTTATAATTTAAAAAAAACATGACCAAAATACCACCACAAAGGAAAAAAGAACAATAGTGAAGAGTAAAGCATTATGAAAAGAAGAAAAAAATAGAGTTTATAACAAAATGTCACGAGTCAAAATGAACCCAAGGAGAGCAGAACAAAAGAATAATACATTTCCTCTCCACCACTGCCTCACTGCCTCCCTCCACAAAAATAAAAAGGTGCAACAAATGTGCCAAAGGGAAATTCAAAAACAAAAGTGATTGAAAAGGGAACAAAATAAGGATATGGTTTAGGGAAACTGAAAACATAAAATTTCATCACCACCACTACCTCACTGCCTCCCTCCACAAAAACAAAAAGGTACAACAAATGCGCCATCTGCTTTTGTGGAGAAGTGAAGCTTTGACCGAGGGAAATTCAAAAACAAAAGTAATTGAAAAGGAAGCAAAATAAGGATATGGTTTAGGGAAACTGAAAACATAGAATTTTCTCAACACCACTGCCTCCCTACCTCCCTCCACAAAAACAAAAATGTACAACAAATGCGCCGTCTGCTTTTGTGGAGAAATGAAGGTTTGATAGACGGAAATTCAAAAACAAAAGTAATTGAAAAGGGAACAAAATAAGGATATGGTTTAGGGAAACTGAAAACATAGAATTTTCTCTCCACCACTACCTCACTACCTCCCTCCACAAAAACAAAAAGGTACAACAAATGCGCCGTCTACTTTTGTGGAGAAGTGAAGCTTTGATAGAAGGAAATTCAAAAATAAAAGTAATTGAAAAGGGAACAAAATAAGGATATGGTTTAGGGAAACTGAAAACATAGAATTTCCTCACCACCACTGCCTCCCTCCACAAAAACAAAAAGGTACAACAAATGCCCCTGCTTTTGTGGAGAAGTGAAGCTTTGATAGATGGAAATTCAAAAACAAAAGTAATTGAAAAGGGAGCAAAATAAGGATATGGTTTAGGGAAACTGAAAACATAGAATTTTCTCACCACCACTGCCCTCACTGCCTCCCTCCACAAAAATAAAACAAAAAGGTACAACAAATGCGCCGTCTGCTTTTGTGGAGAAGTGAAGCTTTGATAGAGGGAAATTCAAAAATAAAAGTAAGTGAAAAGGGAACAAAATAAGGATATGGTTTAGGGAAACTGAAGTTTTACAGCTTGATTAATGCATTATATAAAACAGAACTAGAGGATTATTGAAATTGCATAGGGAAAAAACAACTAAACAACTACCAGTGAGAAGTAAAACAGTTTTGGGAAGTGGAACATTGACAAGGTGCCAAAGAGAAAGAAAGTAGTATGTTGAGAAAATATCATAAGAACCAAAATCGAATGCATCATAATTTGAGATGAAAGTTTTTAAGTTTTTACTTTCCAGTATCAAAATTAAAATTTCCAGTGCATACGAACAATCCGGACAGTTTAAGAAATTAAACGGGTAGGAAAAGAACGTCTATGTTCAAGGGTTTTTGGTCCAAGGAAATCAATCGGAGAGACGCAGTAATTAAAATCGAGTGCAATCAAACCACAAAGAGAAATTTCAAGGACGCAAACAGAACCAAGTAATTGAAAGAGTTTATAAATAGAAACCCTAACAACATGCGTCTACACAACCATGAAAAGGAAGAGGAATACCGGATTAAGCCCTGCCCTAGCAATCGGAGAGAAGAAAGAAGGCGCCTTCTTCATGGACGGGAACACAAAACCCTAAATCGACGATGCTGGTTTTCAATTAAAGAAAGCGGAACAACGGAAATCCAAAAATCGACGGTGACGGGTTATGATTTATGATCGTTGGTTCGTCGTCTTTATAGAAAAATATAGAAAGAAGAGGCGGTGGTGTAGGGTTTCCTTTAGGAATAGAAACTCCTAAGGAGCCGTTTGTTGTGTTGGCGCGTTTTTGCTTTAATCGTACGCGGTATTTTATAATATGCATTTATAAGGTTTATTAGTTAATCGTAAAATAATATTGCTCGTTTTTGCTTCGATCGTATCCCGTATTTTATATTTATGCTATTAATTAACCTAAAATAATATTATTGAATGGGTAAGTAATCATTTAACATTCTCAGTTATTTGAAGAAAACAATTATTTGGAATTTTTTTTTTTGAAATTTTTTGTTGTTGATATTAATTAGTATTTTGATATATTTAATTTGATTATAAAATAGTGTTAAATAATACACATGATAATTTGACATAAATGTTTGAGACACTACTATCTAATTTAGCATAATTTTATTTTTTACTAATTTGAGTAACGATTCCAGGTCACTACAAACTGGAAACAAATAAATCTATAAAAAATAGAATGAGAAAAAGTATTTTTATTTGATGTCGAAAAAATTAAATTAAATATATGAATTTATTATTGATATTTTTTCCAATAATATTTTTAAATAATTAAATGTGTTAAAGATTTAGTTTGTTAGAAGTTTGATTTTTTTTATAAAAGTAATTACAACCTATTGAACTAACTAAATGATTAAAATACTTTAAAACTATTTAAAACCTAATTATCTTAAATAATAATTAGTTAATTAATCCAATAATTAAAATCCCAAATAATTTGTTGACATAGCTTTTTAACTAGAAACTAATTATTTAGTTAAATTTAAGTAATATCATGGATATGGTCTTGGGTTCGAATTATATTGTCTATATTTCAATTTATGTCACACAAAAAATAATTAAGGTCATAATTAACTGATATTTTTTCCTTTAAATATTGAGTTAAATTATGTATATCTACCAAAGTCAAGTTTTTTTTTATCTTTTCTATAATTAGCTAGATAAAGTTTACCCATAAATAAGTAAAAATGTCATAATAAATCATATGATACAAATAAAACTTAAAATATATGAATACTAGCATACACAAGTGAATGTAGTGTATGCACGCGAGCTAGCGTGCATTTACTTGCTCTTTCATGCCTTGCAATGAATGTAGTATACACGCCCTTAATTGGCTGGATGGGTGAGGGTGTACAACAACCGGGCCGGACCGGAACCGTCCTTTTTTTATCCGGACCGGACCGGCCCGGTTTTTTTTTTTTTTTTTACCCTGATCGGACTGGACCGGAGAATTCCGATTCAGTCCGGTTCTCCATCCCTTAAATCCGGGAACCAGCCCGGAGAACCGGTAGAACCGGAAATATAAAAAGGTGACTTTGGTAGATATACATAATTAGAAGATAAATGTAAAGATGCTACAATGCAAGAACAAATTAAGCGTCAAGCTTGGGCGTTTTGCAAAACAGCGATTTACACACCACAAGCATATGGATATTATGATAAAAAGAAGAAAAAAAAGAGAAATAAAAAGCTAAGCATTTTTTCAATCTCTCCATGTCTCACTAAATCTCTCTTTAGTTTCCAGTTTTCATAGTCTCTTAGTTCCCCTCACCTAAACAGAAGCCTATATATTATAAAAAAAAGAAAAAAAAGAGTCTAACCGGTGACTGTAAGTTATTTCCATCGCCGGAATTAAACCTCTCTGTATCCAAAAGATAATAATATCAAAGTTTCCATTTTGTTCAATGGTTAACTCATTACTTATTATATTAAAGGGGAGAGGTTCAAACCCTCTTGGCTCCCTTTTTTTTTGTATTTGTGTGCAAGAATAAGTTTTAAGTAAAAAAAAAAAAAAAAAAAATTCCGGGCCAGAACCGAAACCGACCTGGTCCGTCCCGGAAAAATTAGAACCGGGCCAGGCCGGTTCTATCCTGGACAAGAACCGGTAAATCCGGTCCGGTCCGATTTTAACCTAAAAATCGGATCGGCCCGTGTACACCCTAGGTGGCTCCAAGTTTTCCACTTTAGTAGCTTTTCTTTTTTTTCTCTTCTTTGATTTTTCCCCACATTAAAACGTAAAAGCCAACAACAATTACCTGGGCTCTTAAAATTTGGATGATTTTTTTAGCGAATAACAACATAGATTAAAGTTTGATACGTTTTAATGGATTTGACTCATCTAATTTTTCATGTAACATGATCAGTCATGTTAAAAGAATTTGAGTCATAAAATTGGACAAATGAGATTAAAATTCCAAATAATTAATGAGATTTTGTTGACATGGCTAACGGTGGACTTACAAGCCACCGTTAACTTTTGTTTTTATTAATTAATTCCTTTTTTTTCCTTTTTGCAGAGAACAAGAAACAATTAGCAGAGAACAGAAGAAAAACCGAACGAAGAACGATTTGCAGAGAACAATGGAAATTAGGAAACGATTTGCAGAGAACAGAAGAAGAACGATTTGCAGAGAGGGCGTAATCGGAGACAAAGAGAAGAAGGATAATAGGAAGAGGGAGGAAGGGAAGAGCGGCGGCGAGGATAAGAATAGTAACAAGGAAAGGGGAGAGTTGGCTTGCAGAGAAGAGAAGCTTGAAGAGTGATAACAGTCATTCCTTCTTTCAGTTGTTATTGATGATGGAGAATGCTTCTTTGCGTTAGGGTTTGATACAGATGTGGATGAATTGAATAAATTTTTATTATCAGTCTCTTTCTCCACCCAGTCTCAGCTTAGTGAGGAGAGGGAAACCAGAAGCGTTGAGTTTTTGAGAGCTACAAAAATGGATGGATGAGATACCGAATAGGATTACATTTATGTTCCTTTTTTCTTTTTTCTTTTTTCTTTTTTCTTTTCTTTTTACAGGACAGTGACGAGTGAAAAACTGATTAATTAATTAATCAACAAAAAAAGAATTAATTAACAAAAATAAAAGTTAACGGTGGTTTGTAAGTTCATCGTTAGTCATGTTAACAAAATCTCATTAATTATTTGTACTCTTAATCTTATCCGTCCAATTTTATTAGATGACTCAGATTTTTTTAACATGACTGGTTATATTACATGGAAAATTAGAGGAGCCAAATCCGTTTAGTAGTTAAACCTAAAATAATATTGCTCGTTTTTGCTTCGATCGTACCCATATTTTATATTTATGTTATTAATTAACCTAAAATAATATTATTGAATGAGAAAGCAATCATTTATCGTTCTGAGTTATTTTGAAAAAAAATAGAATATTTTTATTTTGACATTAATCAGTATTTTAATATATTTATTTTGTCAATTTTATTCGATTATAAAATAGTATTAAATAATGCACATGAAAGTGCAAGACGAAAAGGGCAGCGGGCTCACCAGATGGCCTTGTTCTCGTGCAAGAATTAGAGGCATATGTAGGTATAAGATGAATCGAAGCTGGGCCTAGTCTTTTTGATTGAGGGCCAGTTTAAGCCTATTGGACTTATAAGTAATTTAAAACTTAAAATACCATTTTTTTTTCTTTCCAAATTGTCTTTTAAAATCTAAATTTACTGTTATTTTATTTTATACATCTACCGGTATTCATGTCTCTTTTTAAACTCGATTATCGAAAAAATTACTACTATTGACTGTTGGTGTTAAAATGAATTATAGTTTTTATATGTAATTAGTGTGAGTGATTTGAAACTCTCATTTCTCAAGTAAGATGTCATATATTTAATTAAATTAGTTATAAGCGGAAGTATTTTATTTTATTGTTGATCAAAAAGGTGTTGACATGGCCAAAACTTATATCATTAAATGAAAGAATAGTTTTTTTTTTAGCCAAATTAAAGAACAGATCATTAAAAAAATAAAATAACACCAACGGTGGTATTTTGGTAGGTGACGTAGGTAGAGATACATATATTTGGTTAAAAAACGATGGAAAATGTTTGAAACTTTACGAAAAGGGAAATCTTTATTATAGTCTTAAAAGTAAGTTGGCAAACATGGAGAGGGACCCCAACACTATGATTGCAATTGGGCGCGCATAAGCCTTTGCTTTTAAATTTGTATGTAATTAATTACTTTTTTCGTTTTTTAAAATTTTATATCGAAGCAATAAGTAATTTTTTTAATTTTCGATAACACATTTTGACAGAATTAACTCATAATTATTTTAGCTAATATGTACAAGAATATATAAGGTTAATTGGGTAAATGAGTACATCATAGTGGCACATCTTTGTAAAAAATAATAAAAGGAGGAAAAATCATTGTAGTTGAATCCATTATTTTTCCTTGGTGTGCAAGCAAAGATATACTAGTTTTCTCTAAAAAAATCCTATTTTAAGTACTACCGAACATAGAAAAGGGCCCTTCCCACATACAGAGACAAAAGCCCAATCTCCTCAAAAGACGAAACCAGCTCGCACTCCACTCATCTACAAATCCTTGACTTTTACTCTTGGCCTTGAGAAAATGACAAATCAACGATAATCAATAAATTTACTTTACCACCACCTCTCCATCTTTTAAGTAAAATGACCTAATTTTAATTCTCATATAAAAAAAAATTACTTTAACAAAATAAGCAACCTAAACCAATCAAGAAAACTATCTGGAAAAAACAAACAAGCACCGCTCTCTTTTCTTCCTTTTAACTCCTCCTTCCACCCAACCCCAACATAAAAAAAGAAGCCATGCTAGACCCTGTAAAAAAATTCCCAGATCAGCATGATGAAGAAGAAGAGATCAGAGGAATTTGTACACCACCCTTGTGGAAGAGCCCGCGAAACCGATATAATGATTACCGGAGTCTATCTCCATCATCAAGAGCTGAAGCCATTGCAAGAGGCCAGAAGGAGCTGATGGAGCTGGTGAGCAAGATGCCTGAGGGATGTTATGAGCTGACATTAAAAGATATTGTAGAGCAGCAAAAGAAGCAGCAGACCAGCAGCTTGGTTGATCAGTTTAATCAAGAAAGTAGAAGTTTTGGTAAAGATTCTTGGAAGAAAGGTAGTACAAAGAAAGTGCAATATTTGGGTAGAAGTGGGAGTTTGGATAATGGAGGGTTTCTTTTGAAGATGGTGTCCCCAATTTCGTGGGGCACTTCAAGGAAGAAGCAAAGGTGCAGGAACAATAATAATTCTGCAAAAGATGGAAGGTATTTTTGTTTGTGTTTTAATTAATTAATAAAACTCCCTAATTAATCTGTGTCTAATCATAGCTCTACGATTCATTCAAATTGCCTGATCATAGATAGCTTCATCGGAGTAGGACACACGGAGAAATTTTACCAGTTTTTTTATAAGTTGATGTTGAGCTCTTCCATCTTTTTCACGAATTCTCTAATCTTTCTTTCTTTTCATTATTTAAAAGGGTAAAGCATCTTTAGCTCTATTAATCAAGACTTCCGTTTTGCAATGTAGGCGAACAAGTGGAGGTTGCTGGTCTTTCATTTTCTCCAAAGAGGCCAAGGCAGTAAACGAATGAGAACTCCTCAACTCCTCTCTTGTTTTCTTTCTTTGATAGACGCTCGTATTCTCAGAGTCTGATGAAAAAAATATTTTAAGCATTTTAATTCTTAATTAACAGGCCATCATGTATGAACAAGATCAATTCTAACTTAATTAATGAAATTAAAATTATGTATCTGATTAATTAAGTAGAATTTTTTTTTTTGGGTTAATTAGACTTAAAAATAATTTTCATGATAGTTGTTCTTACATTTCATTCTGTTTTATACTTTATTCTTTTACTTCTTTTCCTTAGTTGTTTTGTTAGTGACAAAAGTATTACTAAAGTTTTGAGTTTGACTCGGAATTTCAACGTATTGGAAAAAAGAGAGCAATGAATTCCAATTCAATGATTTTCAACCTGCCAAGAACAGGGCCTGTAAATGAGCCCATTACATGAAAAACTAAGTGCCCGGCTCGAAACTAAAACATCCATGAAACAACCCATTTATTTAAAGCCCATATTCCGGTCCATCATCTGTCTTTAGCGGGCCGGCACCAATAGAGTAGCTATGGACTCATCTTCCGTCTGTTGCCCCTGCTATTTCTGAACATTTTCATTATCAGCTCCCAAATAATTTTTTACTCATCGATTCACAGATTTTGGTTTTTATTTTACATTTTGGTATAATAATCACATTCCAATATCCGCAGTAGAATGATAGGTTAATAACGTAGAAAAGCAGAAGGTTTTTTTAAATTAACTAACGATTAGTGTGAACGGTTCAAAACGCTCTCATTTATTAAATAAAATTATCATTAATTTAATACTTATATACGAAGTAATTACTTACGCAAGCAATTTACCTGTACTAGACCGACATGGTGTGAATTGGGAATTTAGGGTGCTGAAGAATACCTACAATTTATATTTATATAAAAAACAGGTATGTTTAAGAAGGCAATTAAAGATGCAAACAACCGTCACAAATAATTAAAAGTTTAAATTCTACTGTGAACGTGAGACTTTTTCTGTCGCTCGTACATTGACATTTAATTTATGAAAAGTACATGTGATCTGATCTGACATCGATCCTTTGAAATTATGTTCTACAGGCTGAATTTGTTTGAAGCTAATAGCCAACAGGTGAACAGTATCCATTTTCAATTTTTAAAATGATTAATAGTAATTATTTATATAGTTATCCGTAACCACTTTTAATTACCTAATTATTCGTCAATAAATAATTGACGCGGATAGGGTAAAAAATTAAAGTGCCATTTTAATTGACGCTTTCGTGTATCGTACCATTTTCATTTTTTTAATATTATTTTTGACATGAGCCCACATTGAAAGAGCTGGTTTTTTTAATATTATTTTCTGACGCGGGTTCACCAATAAAGTTACTTTTTCATTTTTTTAATACTTATTTTCTGACGTGGTCCCCACTTTTATTAAAATTTGTGTTTTCCCTCCTCGCGTCAATTAAAAATTGACGGAGGGAGTAATTGGTAAAAAAATTAGCCGATAATTTTGAAAATGTCAGTCATTTTTTGGAAGAAAAAACGTTTTAGTCGAAAATTTTAAATATACTGCTAACATACTTTTTATAATAACTCCATAATTAATCAACTAATCATCGCCTTGGTTTCTGAAAAAAAACCGACAACTATTACTCTTAATTGCTCTATAATTGTCAAAAAAGTTGGCCGAAAATTTTAAAAATGATAACCATTTCTTGCAAGAAAAAACGTTGAAATTTGGTTGGTCGAAAATTTTAAATATACCACTGACATGCTTTTGATAATGGGTTTTGCTAACCTGTCCACTTCATGGGCAGGTTAGCATTGTGTCCATTTTTAGATGGACTCAAAATATCCTTTACTTTAATAAAACTTAAATGTAGTATAAAAGTTAAAAAGGTAATATACTATCAACCTAATAAAAAATTAATTACTTTCTCTTTCTCTAATTAATAAATCATTTTCTTTCTCTCCTCTCTCTTCCTTTTCTCTCTATTTCCCGTACAGCAAATTCTAATTTCTCATCTTCCTCATCTTCATCCTTTTTCTCTTCCAAATTCCAATTTATTCATGCCGTTGATATTGCCTGCTGCAAATTAATCAACTTACTTAAGGTTGACGTTTGTAGATCAGTTGAGGGAAACAATAATTTATTTATTTATTCATCTGGTTGACAGGTTGAGTACTGTAAAGGTTTGATTTTGTGAAGGAAGCATGGGATTTGAACACGTAGTCCAAGAACAGCCCAAACCAAGCTACCCAAGTTATTGAAAAACATTGCCCCCACCCCACGTCGCCACGCAAGCCATAAATTAAATAATTGGCATGGTTAATGATGTAACAGCATAGGTGGGTACTGGCCTGGTGGTAGGGGACGCCCTTCTTCTTCTCTTCTTCTTCTTCGCCCTTCACTCAGATATTCACCACCAATAGATAAAATCAATCAACTTTGAGTAAGTTGATTAATTTGCAGCAGGCAATATCAATGGCATGAATAAATTGAAATTTGGAAGAGAAAAATGATGAAGATGAGGGAGATGAGAAATTGGAATTTATTGTACGGTAAATAGAGAGACAAGGAAGAGAGAGGAGAGAGAGAAAATGGTTTATTAATTAGAGAAAGAGAAAGTAATTAATTTTTTATTAGGTTGATAGTATATTACTCCCTCCGTCCATTTTTAATGGACGCGAGGGAGTGAATCACGGTATTTTAGGGGAGTGACAAAGGCGTCAGCACGGTCGGCCACGTGTCAGCACGTCATTGGCTGCTTCTGCCTTTTCCCTCTCTCTTCTTTCTCTCTTTCTTTTTTTTCTTTCTTTCTCCTTCTGATCGAAAAATACTCCCTCTGTAAGCGTTTTCTGTTCTCACCTCCGCCACATAAAGGAGCGCAAGGACGAGACGAGCAAAACCCAGGTGGAACGGTACCAATCGGAGGCCGGACGCTCCGCCAAAAGCTGCCGAAGCCGTCGCGCGCTCCGGCCACGCGCCGCCACGCTCCGGCGCGTCCGGCCTCCGATCGGTCCGCCGCCACCTGCGTTTTGTTCGTCTCGTCATTTCCGTCACGAATCTATGGTTACCTTCGTGATATTGTCGTCCGAACATGTTTTATTGTCCATTTAAAATTGGAGGAGGAAAGATGAACGACTGAAATGGCAGCAGCTTTTTCTGACACTGTCGTGTTCAGGTCTGCTGTCAAATGTCAAATTTCATCCTTCAATTTTTTCGTTTTCCTTTTTTGCCCTGTATGACGCGTAGCTCAGCATGAAAACGACGGGTCGTTTGAGGGCATTTTTGTCAGAATAATAACAAAGTGGACTGAAATGACAAACGCGTCAGTTAAAAATGGACAAGGTTTTTAGGCTAAAACGTCCAATAATAATGGACGGAGGGAGTACCTTTCTAACTTTTATATTACATTTAAGTTTTATTAAAGTAAAAGGTGTTTTGAGTCCATCTAAAAATGGACACAATGCTTACCTGCCCATGAAGTGGACAGGTTAGCAAAACCCTATGATAATAACTTCATAATTTTTCAACTAATAATTGTCTTAGTTTTAAAAAAAAAACTAAAAAAAACGATAACTAATTTTTTTTAAGGAATAGTATCGAGGAAATTCGAACATGAATTTCTGCAAACAATTAATTAGCTCTGTCTATACTCCAACCATCACAAATAATTAAAAGTTTAAATTCTACTACTACATTTACTGTGAACGTGAGACTTTTTTTGTCGCTCGTACACTGACATTTAATTTATGAAACGTACATGTGATTTGACGACGTTCCTTTGAAATGTTCTTCAGGCTGATTTTGTTTGAATCTAATAGCCAACGAGTGAACAGTATCATCAAAGATTTATTTATTGAAATAATGATTTTTCAGACGATTCCACCATATTTTAAGTTTTTAATGAATACAAAATTTGATCCGTGAGATTTATTAATTTCACTACAAAATTGTAGCGGTACAATTTTTAAATGACGAAAACTAAGTTACGTTCTCCGAATTTTTAACCATAATTACACAGATCAAGATAATCATTAATTTCGGTTATAAATATATTTCTTTTATAATTTCTCTTCACTATATAAATTACATCAGTTTAAATTGACCAATTCAAAATTAATGTGTTTTAAATTAATTGGGTTAAACTTTGTAGAAAGATAAAAACTATAATTAAAAAACATCAACTAATCTTCTAAGAAATATAAATTAGACAACTAATTAAAAAAAAATTCATTTTACCAAACTACAAAATTATAAAAATTCCGAGGGAGTATCAATTTTTTGATTTGTATTATTATTATATATTTTGACCAAATTTAATATTCTCTTTTTGACATGAAAACTACTCCCCCGATTTTTTATAATTGTCCAGTTAACCGGAATTTCATATACTAAGATAATGATTATTTTTAGTTAAAAGTAGTAAGAAAGATGAAAAGATGGAAATAATTATTGTAATTGTTGAAAATGTAAAACAATATATAGCTAGACGTGCTAACTAGACGAGCCGCTTATAGGATTGACCCGTGCCTTTTCTAAATGGAAGGGCTTGGGCCTTTAAATTTTAAGCCCGAACCGACCGGCCAATATAAAAGGGTCGGACCTGGGTTTTCCGATTTTAAACCCTTAGCCCGGCCCGACCCGCATCACATAATTATTCGTTATATATATACATATAAATATATAATATGATATGATAATTTCTAATTTCTAAATAAATAAATAAATTGCAAAACCGTGACATGAGTTTCTATTATCAATGACATGCACTCCCTAGATTTTAGGATTACCCCGTTGAGTTTGATACTTTTTTATTTTGTTTTGTTTCATGAGTCGGTCATGAGTTGTAGGGAGAATAACAACATTCTTGCTATTATTGGTTAAGTATCAATTGAGATTGTAAGGTTAAAGTACTCAATTTATTATTTTGAACTTGTGAAACTCAACTTCTAGGAATATTTTGATTTACGATCTCTAGTAGCTATACAAAAATTGTTATTTTCTCTAATTACATAAAATTAAACGGGCCGACCCGTTTAGTAAGAGGGTCGGATTTGAGCCCTAATCGCCTAATTTTTTAGAGAGCTTAGCGAATTTACGCCCGAGCTCAGTCCGATCCGTCTAATTAGCATGTCTATATATATAGCTCATTACGTGATATTTTTAAAAAATATAAAAAGAGTTAAAAAAGTAATTAATTCAACTTTAAAATAGATATCTAAAAAATAAAATTTATTTTAGCTCGAATTAGACGGCTAAAAAAATCTGTATACGGATTAACTAAATTGTTTGTCTTACAACAAAAACGGCAGCATTGACCAACTATGTTTTCAATACCGTTGGAGTAATTTTGTCTTCGGTTGGGGGTTATAGTTAGACAGACTACGCAGGAATTGTGACACGTAGAGATGCCTTTCGTGGACGGAATTCGATTTCTTGATTGGAAATTAAATAAAGAAAACTACAGATAACACACACTTCTTAAAAGATAACACGTGAATTTGGTCAAATGAATAGAACGCCACAGACAGTCATGTAGAGTGTAGATACATAACTGCTTTAATTGTTTCTTGCAACTATTTTTCTTAATTTTTTATTTATAAAAAAATGGTTATATTATTAATTATTATTATAATACTTAGGATCGAACTCATAATTTTACATCAGAAAGACGGCATGCACTAACCAATTGACCTACAACTTTGCGTGTATTTCTTGCAACGATTGAAGTACATCTTTACAACCCCATAATTAAAAGAGAAAAATATTCTAAGGTTCCTGATGTTTGCCTCCCAAACTTTATGTACATCTTTGCAACCCCATAATTAAAAGAGAAAAATATTCTAAGGTTCCCGATGTTTGTCCCCCAAATTTTAGTCCCTGCTATTATATTTTTCATCGAAAATCTTAAACGGTTCATTAATAATGATTTTTTATAGTCAAATATTATTAAAAAGATCAAATCAAAATATTAGAAAAATGGAGATTATTTTTTCTATTATTAAAAATAAAAGAAAAAAGTCAGAACTTATGAAAGGTAATTTTTCAAATTCCTCAATTATTTCCTCATCTGCAATTATTAACTCCAATATATTCATGATGTTTATAAGTTACACCAGTTATAACTATAATAAGCTCTAGACGACGGTGATGGTCTAAAGCCTACAAAAATTTCCTTTGATGTACAACTAAATGATATGCTTAATCATTACAAAAAATTAAGCCCGTCTACTGACATAAAGATATACAAGGCCAGGTAGTTAATCAATCCTAACATATTTTCATCTATCAAGAATTCAGCTCTTTGAGACTGAACCAAATTTATCATTTTCGTTGCCACATTTTTCAAGGGCACCATCCTAAAATCTTGAGCCCTTAATAGCAACTCTTTCGCTCGATTCAAGAAATGTATTTCAGCATTTTCAAGATTTGATGATGATGGTGATGATTTCTTGCATTTGAGTAAGTTGATCATGTAGCTATCCAAGTCATGAACACACGAAGGGTTTTGCATGTTGAAGAAGTCAAGAACTAGTTCAACCCCAACATGAGCATAACATGAGCAGCTTATCCATGGAAACTCATACCTTCCACCAAAAACCCCTAAGTTCTCATTGAGAAAAAACCCAGGAAATTTTGTAATAGGGTCGTTAACATTGACAATTCTCAAAACTTTTACTCCCAACTCCTCACACCTATCCTTAAACCCTAAATTCCCCACCCTTGGCCCACCGAATGAAAAAACCGTCACCGGGATTTCCCGGTTTGGGTTGTTCGTTGACTGGTTCAACCCAAGCTCAGCTATATCATAAGCAAGAAGTTGAGCCAATGAGCTCCCCATGCTATGCCCTGCCAAAGATATGCTAAGTTCTTCTCCTTTATACTTATTTACCAATCTTGCAACTTCAGAAAGAAGCTGCTCTCGACAACTTCCTAGCCCGAACTTGTTTACGGAACCATCTTCTGAAGTATAAAGGCTTAAAAAACCTGACTCCACCTTAACTCCAGGGCGCGAATTGTGAGGGTCTAATTGCGCTGGAGTGAGGGAGCTCATGAAATTTGCCATCCACTCATGGTTGGTCACCGTTCCTCGAAATGTGATCAATATATCTCTCCTCCCAATCTTTTTTGCCATGTCATCACCGGACACCGCCGCATACCCTATCCACCGGCTACTGGATGGGGTGTTTTGGATGGGAATGGTGATGTCTGTGGTGGCGTAAATGTACTTGGTTACTTCATATCCTGAACTCTCCATCCCAATCTGTTTGAACATGTTTTTTTTGCCATACTTGCAACACAAGTAACGTCTTGAGTTGGGGTCGAGATCGAATGCTTTGTAGCAAGCAACGACAAGCTCTCCATAGCGAACAATCTCTTGCCGAAGAATAGGGTGCAAAGGGTCCACAAGGTTATCCCAGTTGTTGCACCCCTGAACTTCTCTCCACATCTCGGCCAGATTAATTGATGACAGGTCGTCTGTTTTCTTGGGTTTGGTGATTGATGAAGCTGGTTCTTGCATTATAGAAGTGGAGGAGAACAATTTCTTGTTGGTGATCAAGAAATTTTCTTTCCTTTTAGGGAAGCAAACTTGGGTGAGGGAATGGGGTGTCATGGGTGACATGTCGTTTGGATGTGGAACATGGGTTGGGGTTGGGGTTGGTGTTAAGATTTTGGAGGCCATGAGAAAAATGGAGAATGATGGGTTTAGCTGAAGAATTTTTGATGGAGGAAGTGGCCGTATTTAACTATTTATATTATAAAGATTGAGAGGAAAAGAGGTAGGAGCTGCTGAAAAAGCATGTTTGGCGAGTGTTTGACTGAGGAATTGGAATGGCGCCGTTTTCAAAATTGTTGAGGTTTTTGTAATTTTTTATTGGTCGGTTGGATTTATTGTCAATTGTTTCCTTTTAATTTCTTTCAACACCCAGCAATAAACAAATATTACTATCATCATTTCTTGCGGCGGGGTATTATTAATTAATGATAATACATAAATATATGCCAAAGGCATTTAGGTAATTTTACCTCTCTCGTAACCCAGTTTCCGGATGACTAAAGAGTTATCGGTAATTATGTACCGTACCGGTATCTATGTCACATATCACAAGGTCAACTGCTACCTATCGTCATCAACGGGGGGTTTCAATACTCATGCAACCCGATATCTATTATCTACGGTAGCCAAGACTACATCTACCAATTATATCATACTTACCGGCAACAGGTAATTACTTACCGGTAATGTATAAGCCACGTGACATGCGCTGATCGAGGACAATCATCACCTCCTGCGCTGCATTTATGACGGATGTGTGAGCATTTACGCCGGATGTGAAAACATTTATGATGGAGATGAGAGCATTTAATGCGCCGCTTAGAGCATTAAATGATTTGGCCCCTTGACCTCACGTGTTTGAGGTGACCCGTAAGGAGAGGGTATAAATACCTCCCTCATCTCTGGACATAGACACACATACACACACCCACACAAACCCTACACTGAATACATATCCTAACCCTGTAACTATCCCGGTAACCCTCCCTACTACTTACAATCTTCATGATACTAACTTGATCATTGGAGACCTTCTCTGATGCTTTGCAAGTGACTTAGGAGTAAGGAGATTATCCACATCAACACGTCAAGTTATAGAATTACTCTCACCCCGATTCCCGGATTATCAATTAATTTAATGTGTAAAGAGAGGAATAATTAGAATCATAAAAATAAAAATGATGCCATTAGCTCATTTTAGTCCCAAACACACCTATCCTTAGCTAGCCAGAGGTTGACTTATCATCTTTCGAATCTGAATGTAAAATATGGTTCAAGTATTGTTTGAATGACTCCCTTTTATTTTATTTTTCTCCACGCTATACTTTTTATTTGATTAATTACTTTTTATATTTCTATTTCATGTTATTTAAATACTTTTATCATAATATAGAGTGATGAATTATTCAATTTTCTGTCAAAATTAAAAAGTTATTGATTGCTTGTCGTTAGCATAAAAAATAGTTGTAAAAAGAATATGGAAATAGGTAAAAGAGTAAAACTTATCACGGTCCGCAAGGATTTGCAGATTGTGGTAAGAGGATCGTCCTCTTAGACCTCTAGGATTCTATAGCTCTTAATTGACTTTCTCGTCACTGGAATTGGATGATTGTTTCTGTAGCTCAAAGTAATTAAACTATAAATTGACAATTAAAAGTGGTCTTAGTCAAGATTGAGTCTTGGCCTAGGGTGGTTGTTTTAGGATCTAAACTTAGAATGGAGGAATTCCTGGTAAGGGCGAGTTCGTGAACACTTGTCCGCATACTTCGATCATTGATTTAGGGGTGTTCAACCTCTACTTTCATAATACTGCTATGGATTGGGAGGTATTCCTTTCCAATCCTGCTTTCCTCCTCTTGAAATCACTCGGCGGGAATTCCCTTTCCTTGTGATCCTAATCAAGGGATACCTTGCTGGCTAAAGGATTTATCCACTTGATCGTTGGTTTGAGTCGCATGCGCTTCTACAATGTCATAGGGAAAGACAGTATCTAATTCATGCTACCCTCTAATCAGGGCCCTAGGGCGTCAACCTGGTCTGAATTATATCCTCCAACTCTTACTAGCTTCGTCGAGGCTAGCTGCCTACTTGAGCCACTATAGTTTCAACTCGTCCCTTTCGTGGCTGGCTGCAAATTCACTTATGAACTCAAGAGTGATCAGGTATTGAGTGCAGTAGGAACCGATTTGTTGTAACAAGGGTTGGAGAGATTATGGAAGAAGATGGTTTATGAAGTGTGTTTCGATCTCACGAAGATGGGATTTAACTCACTTGACCCTTACCAAGAATGGGTGGTTTAGTTGCTAGACATGTTAATTAAGGAAGAAAATAAATAATTGATGAACATGAACTGAATTAAATTTGTGATATTCAAAGTGAATAATCACAGAGCAAGTTTTTACAACCCAGAAGTTGGAAGAAGGAAGATGTCTGTGATCGGCAACCTTCCCTAACCTTTTACCAAGGCTAGAGTTCCCCGCCTCTCACGGTTCTTTCAAAATCCAAACTTCAAAATTACAAGATAAAGATAAAACTAAATTGTTCAAGTACGAAAATAAAATAAAATAAAACTAAAGATAGATTGTTTGTTCAAATGTGAAATCGGATCAATATCCGAGAGTCCTCCTTGCAAACGCTTCTGCCATCAAGACCGGCTCTAGCTGTCGTCCTAATCCAAACTGGCTTTTCCATCCGTTTTGTCACTTCTTCGAATATCTGCACATTTAGAAAAATTTGACACAGTTTAAATAGTTTCACCACTCAATATGCTAGGAATTAAGTGGTAAAAATATGCAAAATTAATGGCCAATCAGTTATATATGTCACATCACAAATTATATATGATAACATGTCATATGCGCCACATCATCATCTCGAAAGAGATATGCGACGAGAAATTAACATATAACATTACATATGTGTTGGCCCAAGTGCTCATTAAATCTTGTTTTGATGAATTAAGGACACACAAATTAATTAATATATTAACGCAATTTTAAGTTAAAGTATTTGTAGTTTGCGACGAGACAACAAAAGAAGCAACAAATCAATTATCGCAAGCTCGAAGAATCAAGTGTATATTAGAGCATTAAACGTGTAAGTATGATTCTAATTAGCACTTGATTTATGTTCGATAATACCTCAAGAAAAGTGTCAAAAGATTTTTTACACGAAAAACAATTTTTGGAAAAAGAGTTTTTGATTTCACTGTAGCAACGGAGAATTTCACTGTAGCAATGGATAAACTCACTGTAGCAACGGGAACGGATAGTTTCACCGTAGCAACGGATAGTTTTTTTTACTGTAGCAATGAATAGTTTTTCACTGTAGCAAACAGATAGTTTTTGGCTCCAACGGCTGTAAACGGTCACAAATCTTTTGATACTATAAATACTCATCTAAGATGAGTTATACAAGATACAAGAAAGCTCTTACATACTTCAAAAAAACACAAAATCACATTTACAAACTCTCAAAATCAACTTTCTCATATGCAAGCTTCTCTTCAAGGATTTCAAATATTCTTGCATTGGATTTCGAGTTTCTTTGGCTTTCTTCTTGAGGTAAATTGTTCATTTAATTGGTGTTGATTTGCAATCATACATTTACATCTTTTTGTACACCAATTTACTTGTTGCAATTATATTCAATTAATTGTGAAGGTTTGAAAAGTGTACCTAACACTTTTGGGTAAAGGGTAGTGTTCCCATCCCATTGAAAGAGAACTTAGGTTTGTGGTTGAGCCCTGGAAAAACCATAGGTTGTAGTTGAGCCATTGAAAACTACTTGTTAGGTTGTGGTTGAGCCCGGAAAAACCATAGGTTGTAAGGTTGAGAGCTGAACCAAGAAAAGCTCAAAGGAATAGCAAGGTTTGCATTCGAAAATCCTAAGGGGAGGACTCTTAGGTAGTGGAGTACAATTCGGTTGTGAATTGGAACCACTATACATCTTGTGTTTGCTATTCTTCTCTTATCTTGTGCAGAATTTTTAAAGGGCATATTCACCCCCCCCCCCCCCCCCCCCTCCCCTCTAGGCCGGTTATTGATTTATCAATTGGTAGCGGAGCAAGGTCACTTGGAACAAGGTTTAACAACCTCAAGTGAAAGATTCAAATGGATAGAGGAGGAATTCCCAGCACTCAAGATAGAGGAGCACTCAATCAACCACCTTACCTTGATGGCAACAATTATCTTCATTGGAAGATAAAGATGAAGACCTTCCTTACTTCCCTCAATTGTGAAATGTGGGATTGCGTTGAGAAAGGATTTGTGGCTCCAACTGAACCAGCCGGAGTAGATGGAACCACAAGGATTCTTGACTTTGAGCGATGGACCAATGCACAGAAGACAAGAAAAACCATGGAAGCTAAAGCCATGTATGCTCTTCAAGTCTCCATCTCTTTCGGTGAGTTCAATCGCATCAGCTCTTGCAAAACAGCAAAACAAATTTGGGACACTTTGGAGATGGCGCATGAGGGTACCGCTCAAGTTCGTGATCTCAGGTTGGACCAACTCAAAACTGAATATGAATTATTCAAGATGATGCAAGGAGAGTCTATCTATGATCTTAGCACAAGATTGCAAAATTTGTGCAGCGCCATGGATAATCTCGGATTGACTCAAAGTGATTCGGAGATGGTTAGGAAACTTCTAAGCATTCTTCCAAGCAAGTGGGTAGCAATCAAAACCACCATCAAGCAAAAGGAAGTGAAGCCCTCATACACTCAACTTGTAAGTTCTCTCACCGCTTTTGAGCATGAGTTGGGCTTATATAACTTAGAAGAGGCAAATACAAAGGAAAAGAAGAGCATTGCCCTTGCAAGCAAGCTGGCTGAAGAAGATGATGAGTCTCTTGCCTTCTTCACAAGGAAACTCCATAAGCATTGGAAAACCAAGAAGAATAAATATCAAGGTGAGTCTTCTAACCCTTCTAAATTCAAGTTTAATACTGATGTTGTGTGCTTTGAGTGTGACAAACCAGGACATATTAAAAGTGAATGTCCTAGACTTGAAAAGAAGAAGAGATATGAGAAACACAGCTCAAAGAATAAGAAGGAAGGAAAGAAGCATCATAAGAGAGCATTTAAAGCAACCTCCACTTGGAGTGATGAAGATGTAACTTCAAGTAGTGATCCGTCGGAATCCTCATCCGAAGATGAAGTAGCAAACTTGTGCCTTATGGCTCAAAGTGATGATGAGGTAAGCTCTAGCAACTCTTCTTGTGATGAACGTGATTATGATGAATTGCAAGAAGTTTTTAATGAACTAGCTGCTCGTTTTGAAAATGCTAATAAGAAAAATATTAATCTTGTTAAGGAACTTGAAAGCCTTAAAAATGATATTAGTAAACTAGAAGAGCTAAACAAAGATTTGACAAACAAAAATAAATTGCTTGATATTGCTTGTGGTAAGCTTAAAGAGGAAAATGGTAAGTGTGAATTGTGTAAAAATTCTTCTAAAGAAATCCTAATTTTAGAAGAAAAGATTAAAACTCTTGAGAACACATTAGCCAAGTATGTGCAAAGTAATCATAGCCATCATAAATGCATGAATGATCAAAAGAGAATTGGTAATATGCATGGCATTGGTTTTAATTCTTCCACAAGCATGAATAATGGTAGGACTGTTTTTGTCAAAGCAAACTCTTCTAATGATCATGCTAGTTCATCAAAAGTTCAAACAAAATTCTCACATGCCAAACCAATTTATAAATGTAGCTATTGTAAAAAATTTGGTCACTTATCTTATTTTTGCTACATTCGTAAAGGGTTTGTTGGTTGGAAACAAATTTGGGTACCAAAGGATACACGTGCAAATGAGGAAGGATCCAAACATGTTTGGGTTCCTAAAGCTAACTAATTTGTTTTGTAGGAATGCCGGAAACCCAATGAAGCAAAATGGTATTTGGATAGCGGGTGTTCACGGCATATGACGGGTGACAAGTCAAAATTCACCCATTTGGAGAAGAAAGACAAAGGAGGTGTGACGTTTGGCGATAACCAAAAACGCAAGGTTTTGGGCATCGGTAAAGTTGGTCACTCCCCTTCTATTGAAAATGTGTTGTTTGTTCAAGGCTTGAAATTTAATCTTTTGAGCATAAGTCAATTATGTGATAAAGATTTATTTGTTATTTTTACTTCTACACATTGTGAAGTTAGAAATGTACACACACAATCACTTGTTTTTATTGGTAATAGAGTTGGGAATATTTACATGATTGATTTAAATGATATTTCTAATGATGATCATACTTGTTTAAGTGCTTTAGTAGATAATTCTTCAATATGGCATAGGAGACTTGTTCATGTAGGAATGAACCATATTGCAAAGCTATCTAGGAAGGAGCTTGTACGAGGATTACCTAAATTGAAGTATGAGATGAAGGGTTTGTGTGATGCATGCCAATATGGAAAGCAAATCAAAAGCTCATTCAAATCCATAAAGACCATATCTACTTCAAGACCACTTCAACTTCTTCACCTTGACCTTTTTGGACCAATGAGGACAGCTAGCTTGGGTGGTAAGAAGTATTGTTTTGTAATTGTGGATGATTATTCTAGATTTACTTGGGTTTTATTCTTGTCTCATAAGAATGATGCATGTGATAACTTCAAAAGACTGTGCTATAAAATTCAAAATGAAAAGGGTTTCAAAATTTCCAAAATAAGAAGTGATCATGGTGGTGAATTTGAAAATGGCATGTTTCAAGATTTTTGCAATGAAAATGGTATTGATCATAATTTTTCATGTCCTCGCACTCCTCAACAAAATGGGGTAGTTGAGAGGAAAAATAGATCTTTGCAAGAAGCGGCTAGGACTCTTTTGAATGAACATTCTTTGCCTAAATATTTTTGGGCCGAAGCCGTTAGTACCGCATGCTATATTTTAAATCGTGTTTTAATTCGTCCTCTTTTAAACAAGACTTGTTATGAATTATGGTATGATAGAAAACCCACCATTGCACATCTTAGAGTCTTTGGTTGCAAATGTTTTATTCTAAATATCAAAGACAATTTGGGAAAATTTGATGCAAAGTCGGATGAAGGTATTTTTCTTGGTTACTCTACTTCTAGCAAAGCTTATAGAGTTTATAATAAAAGAACTCTAGTTGTAGAAGAATCCATGCACATTGCATTTGATGAAACTAACCCTTTTAAAAGTGTGAAAAAGATAGCTAGTGATGATGATGATGATGAATTTGGAAGTCTTCAAGTTTATCCTCCTACGACGATTCTTGATGATCCAAAGGACAACACACCATCTCTAGAAAATCCAGAAATTCAAAAGGAAAAAGAACCGGAAGAAGAGGTCCTTGAAAATGCAAATGATGAAGTCAACCAAAATGATCAAGGCCCCTCAAATTCTAGACCTTGGAAAATCATGAATGCCCATCCACAAGAGCAAATTATAGGTAATCTAAATGGCAAAGGTATGACTACTCGTTCTTCTCTTAGAAATATGTGTGATCATCAAGCTTTTGTGTCTCAATTTGAGCCTAAAAAGTTTGATGAGGCTTCGCATGACGAAAATTGGATGATTGTCATGCAAGAGGAACTAAATCAATTTGAGCGTAATCGTGTTTGGAATTTAGTTCCTAGGCCTAGCAACCATACTATTATTGGAACCAAGTGGGTTTTTCGAAACAAACTTGATGAGTCGGGAAATGTTATTAGGAATAAAGCTAGATTGGTGGCCCAAGGGTACAACCAACAAGAAGGTATTGATTTTGATGAAACATTTGCCCCGGTTGCTAGACTTGAAGCCATTCGCATGTTATTAGCATTTGCATGTTTTAAAAATATGAGTTTATATCAAATGGATGTGAAAAGTGCATTTTTGAATGGTTACATTATGGAAGAAGTGTATGTTAAACAACCTCCCGGTTTTGAAGATCATAAATTTCCTAACCATGTGTTTAAATTGGAAAAGGCTTTATATGGTCTTAAACAAGCTCCTAGAGCTTGGTATGATCGTTTAAGTCAATTTTTATTGAAAAATGGTTTTAAGATGGGAAAAATTGATTCTACACTCTTCACTAAACATGATGGTAAACATATGATAATTGTGCAAATTTATGTCGATGATATTATCTTTGGTGCTACTAATGTTTCTTTGTGCAAAGACTTTGAAAAATGTATGCATAGCGAATTTGAGATGAGCATGATGGGAGAATTGACATTCTTCCTTGGACTTCAAATACGACAATCTCAAGATGGTATCTTTATCAATCAAGCAAAGTATATCAAGGATCTCCTCACAAAGTATGGATACAACAATATCAAGGAGAGTCCAATTCCCCTTAGTCCTACCACTAATCTCGACAAAGATGAAGATGGTAAAGATGTAGACATTACTCTTTATCGAGGTATGATTGGTAGTCTTTTATATTTAACGGCAAGTAGACCGGATATAATGTTTAGTGTTTGTCTATTTGCTCGTTATCAATCTTGTCCTAAAGAGTCTCATTTAGGTGCATTGAAAAGAATTTTCAGATATTTGAAAGGCACATCTAAATTAGGACTTTGGTATCCAAAAGGATCTAGCATTGCTCTAGTTGGCTATTCCGATTCTGATTTTGTAGGTTGTAGAATTGATAGGAAAAGCACTAGTGGCACATGTCATTTCTTAGGACAAGCTTTGGTTTCTTGGTCTAGTAAGAAGCAAAACTCAGTTGCAACTTCCACTACGGAAGCCGAATATATTGCATGTGGTTCTTGTGTAGCACAAGTTCTATGGATGAAACAAACCTTAGAAGACTTTGATCTAAAGTTTAGTAACATTCCTATTTATTGTGATAGCACAAGTGCACTGAAATTGGTCAAGAATCCTATATGTCATTCACGGACTAAGCATATTGATGTGAGACACCATTTTATCCGTGATCACTTGGCAAAAGGGGATATTTTGCTTAAATTTGTTGGTACTAATAGTCAACTTGCAGACATTTTTACTAAGCCTCTTGCAAAGGATCGTTTTGTGGAGCTAAGACATGAGATTGGCATTTGTTATCCGTTTTGAATAACTCTCCATCCGGTATTCCTAAAACTCTAACCTTAATATTCATGCTAGTTTGATTATTTACTTGATGAAATTTGTTCATGTGATTGATCATTGAGGAAATCTAGTTGATGTGATATTTTTGGATATACGAACATGAGTCAAATGATTAGAGTATTCTTTGGAAGATTTTCTCTTCGAAATCGCATAAATCTTGACCAAATCCTACTAAATTTTATTTGATCTCTTCGTTTGCATGCGTTGGGCATAATAGTCAACGACGTTGCATATCCTCGAGCTGTAATTCACAGACCTTAAGCCGTCAATTTTTTGTTTAAATTGTTCTTCGATTACACCTCTAGAGATATCCAAAATTTCCTAAACCGAGAGTCTATCCTTCAATTCCTTCGAATCTTCAAAATGCTTTCGTTTGAGATGAGGATGATATTGGCAATTTTGGCATTGATGATTTCTCTCTTTGTTTTTCCCTTTCTCATCATGCAAAATTGTCCAAAGAATGTTGATTTGTTCGTTTGCCCTAAGTGTCATTGCCCTCCATGTCATTGCCCTTCTCCTCAATGTCCTATTTGATCACATCCGTGCAACATTTGTATTCCCTACTAAAATTTCTATTTTTGAACCTATTTGCACTTATGCTTTGTAATGTTTTTGGTTGAATAAGTGTTGTACTATTCCTTTTGAAGGAATTTTAATTTATATTATGCTTGTATTTTGAATATTATCCATGTTCTAAATATTCTCTATGTTTTATGTATGTGAAATTTTTAAGAGAAATGATTCTAAATTATTTATGCATATATATAGTTATTTATGCTTTTTCGCATTTATTTATGGTTGATCATTAAGAAATGGGTTGAAATTGATTTTTAGGCTTTGATTAATTGTATAAGGATATTTTCTGGAAGTTTTGATTAAAGAAAAATGCATTTTGAAACTCAAATTGCTGAAAAATTGGTCTCATAGTTGAGTTGATGGTTTGCTGTATTAAACCATGATGCTACCCATGAACTATTTCGTTTTTCAAATTTGTTGGGTAAGAACGTCATATGGGCATGAGCTCACCCATGAGGGTGACCATGAACCTTGCAGGGTCATGGGCATGAACTCACCCATGAGGCAGACCATGAAACCTTCGGCAGAAACACTTCAAAAATCAAATTTTCAATTTTTCAAATTGTGTTGCCATTAATTTAAAAAAAAAAAAAAAAAAATCTTAGCATTTTTATTTATCCATTTCTACTTCTAAACTTATTTGCATTTATGGTTTGTAATAATTATTGGATTTGATAATTGTTGCACTATTACTTTTATGAAGTAATATTTACATTATACTTGCTCCTTAAATATTTTCCTTGCCTTAATTAATTGGTAGAAACATTTTGATGTTGTTTTCCCTTTTTGTTAATGACAAAGGGGGAGAAAATGTATATGTGGGGGAGAAAATATGAGGGAGCAATTTTGATTCTTTGCTATGCTCCATGTGCACTAACGCTTTTATGTAGGGGGAGCATTAAGGCTCCATAATCAAATTGATATGATCAATTTGGCAGCATATCGATAGGGGGAGCATTTCGGCAAAGATATAGTGGGAGTAATTCTTCTCCTTTGTTCTTTAATTTAAAAATTGCATGTTCATATTGTCTTAAATTTATTTGTGGTTGTCATCATCAAAAAGGGGGAGATTGTTGGCCCAAGTGCTCATTAAATCTTGTTTTGATGAATTAAGGACACACAAATTAATTAATATATTAACGCAATTTTAAGTTAAAGTATTTGTAGTTTGCGACGAGACAACAAAAGAAGCAACAAATCAATTATCGCAAGCTCGAAGAATCAAGTGTATATTAGAGCATTAAACGTGTAAGTATGATTCTAATTAGCACTTGATTTATGTTCGATAATACCTCAAGAAAAGTGTCAAAAGATTTTTTACACGAAAAACAATTTTTGGAAAAAGAGTTTTTGATTTCACTGTAGCAATGGATAAACTCACTGTAGCAACGGGAACGGATAGTTTCACCGTAGCAATGGATAAATTCACTGTAGCAACGGATAGTTTTTTTACTGTAGCAATGAATAGTTTTTCACTGTAGCAAACAGATAGTTTTTGGCTCCAACGGCTATAAACGGTCACAAATCTTTTGATACTATAAATACTCATCTAAGATGAGTTATACAAGATACAAGAAAGCTCTTACATACTTCAAAAAAACACAAAATCACATTTACAAACTCTCAAAATCAACTTTCTCATATGCAAGCTTCTCTTCAAGGATTTCAAATATTCTTGCATTGGATTTCGAGTTTCTTTGGCTTTCTTCTTGAGGTAAATTGTTCATTTAATTGGTGTTGATTTGCAATCATACATTTACATCTTTTTGTACACCAATTTACTTGTTGCAATTATATTCAATTAATTGTGAAGGTTTGAAAAGTGTACCTAACACTTTTGGGTAAAGGGTAGTGTTCTCATCCCATTGAAAGAGAACTTAGGTTTGTGGTTGAGCCCTGGAAAAACCATAGGTTGTAGTTGAGCCATTGAAAACTACTTGTTAGGTTGTGGTTGAGCCCGGAAAAACCATAGGTTGTAAGGTTGAGAGCTGAACCAAGAAAAGCTCAAAGGAATAGCAAGGTCTGCATTCGAAAATCCTAAGGAGAGGACTCTTAGGTAGTGGAGTACAATTCGGTTGTGAATTGGAACCACTATACATCTTGTGTTTGCTATTCTTCTCTTATCTTGTGCAGAATTTTTAAAGGGCCTATTCACCCCCCCTCTAGGCCGGTTATTGATTTATCAATATGCTCATGTGACATGCTTCCACGTGTTTAAAGTTAATGATATGGTAATGTGTCACGTAAATTTTCCGTCATAGTAAGGAGGTTATTATTTAAAATAGAAAAATAAAAAAGTATGGGGCCATTGGATAAATAATTAGTATGGTGTATGATTATATATAACAAAATTAATACAAGGTTTTATAACATTAAACCCACAATTAATTTTTTAATAAAAAAATCCACTATTAATTAAAGGAAAATGCTTCACATACTAATAAATACTATAAACTTTTCATACTAACTGATGTATCGAAATATGAATGATATTCTTTAAGTAATGACCTTTTAGTGAGTTAATTTATACCACTCAAATTAGTTCGGTTACTATATATATATATTTATTTATTTTAATGTAATTTAATTTAAGTTAATTCATTTATGTTTAAATAAATTTAAGTTAAACTTATCTAATATAGGCATGTGATGGATAATAACTTCAATATATTAGATGAATTATTTTTTAGTAAAAAAATATATTTTATTCTTTTTACTTAACAAATTTTAACTACAAATTTAATAATTAAACACAATAGAAGTTACTCTTTTAAATGATTTCAAAAAAAGATTTTTTTTAAAATAATTAATAATCAAACATATTACATTATTTGAATAGTGAAAATTGATCACATTAAATTATTTCATTGGTTTGGATAAATTAATAATTAAAATAAATTTTAAAAAATGAATATTTTTAAATTAAGTCTATTTTTTGGAAAAAAAAGAATAAGGCAATATGTTGAATAAGTAATAACTTTATTTATTGATTAAATGTGAAAAATTCAAATATGTATTTTTTTTTATAAAAAAAAGCACTAACATACTTTAATTAAGGAATTACTTTCCCTCATTTAAGAAAAGTGGAGGAGTTAAGGAAAGTTAGATTCTCGAGGAGTTCAATTTTTCTTGTTTCAATTAAACACAATAAAGTTAGGAATTTTTTTAAAAGATAAATTTGACTATTAAAAGAGAACGAGGAGAAGAAGAGTGTATAATGTATACAAAAAAGAAAAGAAAAAAAGAGAGAGCTGTAATTAAATTGACTTTTAGCTACGACAATTTGAGGAATGGACTTTTGTAAATTTTGTAGGTGCGGTAATTGGGACTACATGCGCACTGCCGCACTCTCGCAAGTGTGAAGCAAGACCTGATTCGATTCGGCTGTCGCTGCTTGCCACTTCTCTGTTCTCTCCATATCTATCTGTTCTGTTGTGCTTGGGACCAATTTCTTGAATGCATTTCCTACTTCCACGAGTTTCAAGTGTCTATCAAACTCAAACCATACACTAGACAGGTTGATGAAAACGAAACCGAAGGAGCAAAAGCGGCAACATAAGAGTTCACATACAACCAACAAAAGAAGAATTTAGTTTGTGAAATATTAACAAACAAACAGACAAACTAATATTGGTTAATTACGATAGAATTGGCATACGAAATTGTAGTATAACTGGTTAATATATGTCATATACATTAGATAAATTATATGTGTTCGACCCATAATGATGAATGAAAATTCTTGACAATTTGAATCCCTCTTATAATAAATAAAGAAAAATTGCGCAATTTTTTTTTATAAAAAAACTTCACCGTAGAATGGTATTAAAATGAATAATGAATTTTAGACTTCATTCAAATGATAAAGTAATTCATCAAAGTCTACTAAAAAGAAAAAAGAAGAGGATGAATTTAGAAAGATTTTGGAAAAATTGCTCGCCAAAATAATTATGATTTACGAATTACAGCACCGTTGACGTACTGAATTTTTTTTCCACCCCAAACAATTTACAAGAGGAGGGCCTGGAGTATTGTTAAATTGCAAGAGATCCCCACTTTTAATGCTAGAACTCAACGCGGAGAGCAAATGATTGATGACAACTCTTTTTCTGTACATGCCAGCTGGTTTGTTCCACTTTCAACCTTTGAAGTTTCTACTAGAGAAAGAAACAGAAATTTGGGTTTATTTATAAAAATAAGATACATCTAAATTATCCAATTAATTTATACGTTTTATTCATTTTCGACTTAATTGAGATATGTATATTTGCTCAAATTAGATAATTTAACCCTCCGATATAAACTAAACTATTTAACCTACCATATCAAGATGTTACGTCAATTTTTGATGACATGAGATGACATGTCAACTTATTGTGTTTATTTACAAGAGTATGAATCAAGGATGTCAATTCCGTATGAGTGTTTCATTTGGTCATTGGTATGAGATATACTGATCCCAATTAAAATACCGGTATCGGTTAATATTTCAGTATTTTATTTTTCTTATATGTATTACATATAAATTTACAAAATTCAATAAATTTAAGATAATTTTTTTAGTGTTGGGATGAGACGTACCGTTCATACCGGTCGATATTTAATCGATATAGTATATATGATCGATATAGATCAAAATAGAAATTGAGATCGTATGACATATTTTGTATCTTATTTTTAGTATTGAAATGTGACGTAATGATTATATCTTCCAATATGGTAATGTCATCCATAAAGTTGGTATGAATATATACCGGCAAAGTCACCCATTGTTTGTTAACTTTTGACTGCGACGATTATGCATCTTTTTTTTAATGAATGTATGAAAAAGAGCCTTTCTCTCATCTTTTTTCTCAACTCATGTCTACTTATGTTTGTTTGAAATTACTCTGTTTACTTATATGATAGGTAACATGACTCTAATTCTTTACTTTTGAAGTGGGTTTGGGGCCTTTTGGCGGGAGAGAAAAAAAAATGGGTGGAAATTGTGCGCAAAGAATACAACATTCTTTCGTCGGGGGACTTGTGGACTCAGGACAGACCCAATCTCTCCTACATTTGGAGCGACATCATCCAGGTATGTGGGAGATCTTCCTCCTTGTTTGGGTCTTGGATCCCAAACGTGCACTTGAGTATTGGTTCTGGCGAATCGGTCAGTTTTTGGTGGGATCCTTGGGCTGCTCTAGTGCCTTTGGCTCTCAAATACCCCCGACTGTATTCCATCACCAGTAACAGGACGGGAGTTATCCGGGAGTACGGGAGTTGGCAAGGTTTGGAATGGCGTTGGCATATTCCTTGGAGGAGGGGTTTATTTGAGTGGGAGGTGGATGAGGTTAACGACATGCAGGAGTCCCTGCCGATTCCAAACAGAACCACTCGTGCTAGCTCCCTACGTTGGAAGTTAGAAAGCTCGGGTAAGTATTCAGTCAAATCCATCTGCAAGGTCATTGATCAGACAAAAAACGGCCACCATAAAAATGACACCCTATATTCTTGCTGGCGTGGGACGACTCCTTACCGGGTTGAGTTCTTTCTGTGGTTGGCTTTGCAAGATCGTATTGCCATTCGGGAGTTCCTCAGGAAACGCAACATCCTTGCAGCGGACTCTAGTATGTGTCCTCTGTGCGCTTGCTGTGAGGAGAGTATCCATCACTTATTCTTACATTGCAGTAAGATGGACCAGCTGTGGAATATTGTCATGCATTGGGTCGGAATCGTTTGGGTTCGCCCGCGGCGATTGGATGACTTGTGGCAAAGCTGGCGAGGGATGTTTCCTGGTCATCACGCTAGGACGCTGGACATGTGGATGAAGTTGCTTTAGGAAATTTTATGGAGTTTGTGGAAGCACCGTAACGGTATAGTATTCCGGCAGGAGAGTTTTAACTACCACAAACTGCATCATGTCATCTTTGCTACTTGGAGGCGCTGGATTCGTAGCGAGGACAAGTCTTTTCCATACTCCATTACTCAAATGGGAATGTCCTCTACGTGGTTACATGTATGAGGCTGCCAATCAGCTGCGACAGCCACCTGATAGGGAATTTCTAATAGGCCTCTTGCTGTTGTTGTTTCACAGCCATGTATTTTCAGTTTTGTGTTGGCACTGATGTGTAGTTGCTCTGCTGTTTCTGCAGCAGTTCGGTAGTTTTGGGGTCATGTTCTTCATGACCCCTTTAATAAAATCCTCTGCTTATTTAAAAAAAAAAATGACTCTAATTCTTTGGTCATATTTGTCCTAAATTGTTTGTCTTCTCAAACTCGAAGAATTATGTTTTTTAATTATTTATCTATACAATATTTCATTTTAAAAAAAACTAAGTTACATTAAACAATATAAAAAATGCATTTATTTTATTTTAGTTTATTTTAAGAAAAAATATAGCAACAATGCATAATAATTAAATATTTTTCTAATTATCCAAAAACATAAACCTAGACAAAAGGAATAAGGGTGTATATGACACATAAAGTTGTAGCATAACTACTGAGTGCATATGCTCTCTTGAACTAAGTATCACTAAGTATTAACAATCTTTACCTCGAATTATGTACCTAGAACCTAGCAGCTAGCTAGCCCATCGAGTGAAGATGAACATAATGTTCAACCTAGAGCAGTACAATATATACTTCTTTTTGTTTGGATATTGATAATACATAAAATTATCAGAAGGGCACAATGGACTTTGCACCTTCACAAAGTACCATTGACCGGTCAAAACGGCACATGACCGGTTTGACCAAGTCAATGATATAAAACGGCATCGTGATCGATTGACCAGGTCAACGGGAATAAAAGACTAAAGGACAAGTCCAGCCCGTTATCACCAAAACGGCACAGAGCCGATTCATCAATAAAGGCAAAGACAACGGCACTCGGCCGATTCACAACAAACGGCTCCTTGCCGATTCCCCACAAACGGCATCGTACTGATGGGGCCCAGATATTAATCTCCCCTCACAGATATTATTGGTATAGTACTCCATAGTCAGTATACATTTAGTCAAGGTTGGCAGGGAGGATAACCTGCTCCCATCGCATCGTCACCTGACAACCGGACAAAGGGACGACTCTATTCCCCTAAAATAAGGTCTGCACCCCCACGTTATAATGATGAATCCCTGCCCCTAGACCACCTGCTGAGGAAAAAGGGGAGGGGATGTCAGAGATCTAACCACTCTAGTCCAGCCTAAGGGCTAGAGGGTGGTATATAAGGGAAGTTTTCTCCTTTACTCAAGGACACTGAAAAATACACACACTTTCTCCACACTTAACAAAATTACTGACTTTGGCATTGGAGCTCTTACGCCGGAAAACACTTCCGGCATTGTGCAGGTCCTTCACGGCGATCTGATCACCACCTTCCAGCGTGCCACTTTACCAAGAAACCCCTCACTCCGGTCCACGGATTATCATTTGGTGCTTTCATTGAGAGCCTTTGAGTTTTGAGTGAGCAGCCTTGGAACTCAAAGCTCTTCCTTTTTCAATCTTATTGGGGTTTCTTCATTCCCAAAGATGGCATCCGATCCAAACTTTCAATCAAATCAACCTACCAGTGGTGCTGCTGGTCAGTATGAAACTCCACCTCCTCACGCCTCATCTTCCCGTGTGGACATGAACGCCGCAGCCCGCCGGCTTAATTTCCCAGAAATTCCAGAGGTGCTACTTCCCGGCACTCCGCAACCAGCAGTCATCCCACCAGCAGTCATGCATGAGTTCGCTGCCTTGCATCGACGGATGGATCTGATGATGCAAACGTTTATGGGAAGGATCCCTCCGCCCGTTCACCAGCAAATCCTTCCCCAGCAGATCCTCTCCCAACAGATCATCCCTCAGCATGTCCATGATCAACCCGCGGTGACTCCGCCTCTAGTGCCTCCGCCCATGGCACCCCAGCCAGTCAGATCCGTCCACCAGCACGTCAGTCAGTCAGCTCAACGGGAAAATCCTTCGAATGAACTCAGGCTACACCGTCACAGTGAAAATTCGATCAGAGGGGAAGGATACCTGGACAACATGGAAGAGGCTAATAGCCGAGCAGTCCAGCGTAGCCCGAGAAGGAGCCAGAAGCAGTCAGTAGAAGGAAGATCCGAAAGAGGAAGAGTTCGAGAGAGGTCAATGGATCGGCCCCAATCGGGAAGGGATCGCGAGAGGGCTGATCGGAATGCTTCAAGAGGCTCTGCCTCCCTACGAGCTCAGGAAGAGCAAGATGATGATCCCAAGAATCCTTTAACCTTTCGGGTTAGGAAGCATCGGGTGAGCAGACACGTCAAATTGCCAACCGATTCCTACATGGGGACGACGGATCCGACAGTTCATGTGAGCTTAGTAAAAAAACATGTTAAGTTTTTTACTAGAAAGGATGAGGCGCTGTGCCAAATATTCGTGATGACTCTGAAGGGAATCGCCAACACCTGGTTTGAAAAATTACCAGCCGGATCTGTGGACAGTTTTGAGCAGTTGGCGAAAGTTTTCACAAGCCGATTTAGCTCTTGTATTCCTGTGGAAAAGTCTTCGGCGGTTCTATTTGATATGGTGCGAAAGTCGGGGGAATCCTTAACGGTGTATGTTGCCAGATTCAATGCTGAGTTGGCCACTCTGCCCGACGTTGCGCCAAACTTTGCCGCTGAGGCTTTGAAGAGGAACTGCAGGTATCGGGAGTTGGAAAATGCTCTGATTGCGAGCACGCCGAAGACCCTGGACCTCTTACGGATCGAGGTGGACAAGTTTGCGAGGATGGAAGAAGCAGATTTCCAGCGGAAGAAACGGGAGGAGCCCGATCTCCCCAAGAAAGAAACGGCCGTCCGCAAGCAGGGAGAAAAGAAGCAAGCGGCTGGAGGCCGGCAGACGGATCGCCTTGCGGATTTCTCCACGTTGCAGCTAACTAAGCCGGTGGCGGAGATCTTTGCCATCATAGAAGAGCGGAGATTGCCGATTCAGTATCCAAAGCGCAAACCTGGCGCCATTATGGGACCGCATAAGGATTCTTACTGCCGTTTCCATAAGGCAAAAGGGCATGACACTGAGGATTGTTTCTCTCTGAAAAAGGCTATTGAAAAGTTGATTGAAGAGGGCTATTTGGGCGAATTTGCGGCCAAGGCTCGAAATAGGGCCAGGGAGGATCGAACTGACGGCAACAGGAGAGAAGCGGAAGCCGATCCCAATGCAGCCGGAACCAGTAGCCAGAGAGACAAAGGAAAGCAGCAGGTGTTGACAACCTCTCTCGATGAGTTCTTCATGATCAATTTGATAGCGGGAGGAGCCCAGCATGAGGAATCGGAGGATGTACCGATTGGGGAAAAGAGAAAGCGGAATGATCCCGTTGGGGAAAAAGCAGGTCTATCGGAGCTGGACCGAATGGCCATAACATTTTCAGAGGAGGATGAGATCGGAGTGACATATCCTCAGAATGAAGCATTAGTAGTGACAACCATCATTGCCGATTGCGGGGTCAGGCATACACTGGTGGACAACGGAAGTGCTGTGAACCTCATTTCTGCCAACGCCTTTAACCGTTTGCAAGGACCTAGGCCGGACCTGAAGCCTTGCCGACGGCCGATCATTGGGGTAAACGGCATTCCCATTCCTGTTGTAGGCTTAACTTTTCTGTCAATCTTTTTCGTGGAAGACAGCTCCCGCAGAAAGGAGCAACAACTATTTCTGGTGGTGGACTTAAACCTGCCATACAATGTGATCTTGGGGCGTCCGTTTTTAAATGCTTTCGGTGTGGTAATATCGCAAAGGCATTTGAAGATGAAATACCCTTCCTGGGACGGCGTGGTTACGATCCGAGGAGATCAGAAGGTAGCTGCTGAATGCTACATCACAATGGTTGATGGTTGCTGTGATCGCTATGTCTGCGTAGCGGACGATTCACTAGAAGATGATGAGGAGCAGCGTACCCAGCCATTGGAGAGAATGGTCCAAGTGTTGGTGGCTGATCTGCCCGCTGAGCATTTTTTAATAAGCGAGAAGCTGAGCAAGGGAGATTGTGACCAGCTTGCGTTTCTGTTAAACAAGTGCAGAGGAGAATTCGCCTGGGTCCCGGCGGACATACCGGGCCTCTCGAGGGAAACGGCAGAGCACCGACTGAACGTATACCCGAATGCCAGGCCAGTGCAACAGAAACGGCGAGCTTTCTCCAAAGAAAAAGCAGATGCAATTGAGAAAGAAGTGGACAAGCTCTTAAAAGCCAACTTCATCCGAGAGGTTCAGTATCCGCCATGGTTAGCTAATCCAGTGGTAGTAAGAAAGCCAAACGGGGAGTGGAGGATGTGCATTGATTTCACCGACCTGAACGAGGCATGCCCCAAGGACTGTTATCCGCTGCCACGGATAGAGCAATTGGTGGATCAAACGGCTGGTTATGGGTATCTAAGTTCGCTTGATGCCAATTCGATGTATCATCAGATACCGATGGCGATCGAAGACGAGGAGAAAACGACTTTCATCACGCCGAGGGCCACCTACTGCTATCGGGCTATGCCGTTTGGTCTGAAGAATGCTGGAGCAACATTTCAGAGAACGGCCAATAAGATTTTCGAGCCGATAATCGGGAAAAATCTGGAGGTGTACGTTGATGATATGCTGGTGAAAAGCAAAAATTTTGAGACCCATCTGCGAGACCTTGAGGAGGTATTTAGGATAATGCGAAAATTTGGAATGAAATTAAATCCAAGAAAATGCATGTTTGCATTCCAAACGGGGAAATTCCTTGGTTATGTGGTCAGCAGAAAAGGAATTCAGCCCAATCCCGCCAAACTGAAGGCAATCAAGGACATGGTTTCGCCAAAGAGTGTGAAGGAGGTGCAGCGACTCACAGGAAGAGTAATTGCTTTGAGCCGATTCATCTCCAAGCAGGGCGAGAAATGCCTCCCGTTTTTCAAAGTCATTCAGAAGAAGGCACAATTCGGATGGGAGGACGATTGTGAAAAAGCTTTTCACGACTTGAAGCAGTATCTGTCTTCCGAATTGTTGCTAACTCGACCCGAAGAAGGGGACACCCTTTTTCTTTATCTAGGGGCGGCCGATGAGGTGGTTAGTGCCGTCTTGGTTCGGGATGAAAACGGCATACATCGACCGATTCATTTTATCAGCCGAATCTTGAAGGATGCTGAGCTGAGGTATTCTCAAATCGAAAAAATCGCTTTTGCCCTGTTGCAAGCTGACAGAAAGATGGCCCGGTATTTCCAAGCTCATCCGGTGGTCGTGCTGACAGACCAGCCTCTAAGAAGGGTTTTCAAAAGACCTGAGTCGTCTGGCCGAATGGTCATTTGGGCCATCGAATTGGAGCAATACGGATTGCAATATCAGTCCAGACCTGCCATCAAAGGCCAGGCGCTGGCCGATTTTATTGCAGAATGCACATTTGTCCAGAAGCAAATTCCTTCGCCAGAGAGCAAAAAAGAAGCCTGCTTACCGCTTCCCGATGTGAACGGAGATCGATGGACAATCTTCGTGGATGGGGCCAAGAATCAAACCGAAGCAGGAGCCGGCGTCATCATTTTAGGTCCAGAAGGGATTAAAATGAGGTACGCCTTAAAAATCTCAAGGCCGTTATCAAATAATGCGGCCGAATACGAAGCTCTATTGGCAGGATTGCGCATCGGAGGGAATCTGATCGGTAATGCACAATTAGCCGACGTCCGTTTGGTCATCTACGGAGATTCAAAATTGATTATTGATCAAGCCAACGGAGATTCTCAGGCTAGAGAGCCGATTATGATTCAGTACTTGAAGAAAGTACAGAAGGAGCTAGCCGAAATTAAAAATAGGGGAATTCATGCTGAAATCAGCCATATCCCAAGAGAGAAAAATGCAGAGGCCGATGAGATTGCCAAGCTGGCAGCAAACTCCGAAGCAATGATGCCACCCGATGTGACTGTAGAGGAAATTTCCATTCCTTCTTTTATGGAAGAGCAGCAAGTGCTATGTGTGTTAGAGGCAGCCGACGATTGGCGCATTCCAGTGATTGATTATCTCAAGCATGACAAGCTGCCGGAAAATGCGAGTGAGAAGCTGAAGATCCTCAAGAGAGCGGCTAGATGCACTTACCACGACGGGGTACTTCTTCGCCGTTGTCTTACTTACCCGGCGGCAAAATGTATAACGGAAGAAGAAGGCCTGTATACGCTCAGGGAGATCCACGAGGGAATATGCGGAATGCACGCCTCAGGAAACACCATGGCTGCCCAAGTTCTCCGAACAGGGTTTTATTGGCCGACAATTAGAAGAGATTCGGATAACTTTGTGAAGTCTTGTCACAAATGCCAGGAATTTGCAAAGGAACCACAACGGCCAGCAGCTGAATTATCAAGTATGGTGAGTCCATGCCCATTTGCAAAGTGGGGAATTGACATCTTGGGACCCTTTCCAATTGCCAAAAGTCAACTTCAGTATGTTATTGTTGCTGTCGATTATTTCACAAAGTGGGCCGAGGCAGAAGCTGTGGCAAAGATAACGGCAGACAACACTTGGAGGTTTTTCATGAACAACGTCATCATGAGATTCGGGTTCCCAAGAATTCTCGTGAGCGACAACGGCACCCAATTCACCAGTGCTTACTTCAAAAAGAAATGCTCAGAATACTCAATTGAACAACGGTTCTCTTCCGTTGCGCATCCACAAACAAACGGGCAAACCGAAGTCACCAACAGAACAATCCTTAACGGGATTAAGAAAAACCTTGAGGGCAAGCCGGCAAAATGGCCAGAGGAGTTGCCGTTTGTCATGTGGGCCTATCGAATGACCACTAAGACCAGCACTGGCATGACACCGTTTGCCATGGCGTATGGGGTCGAAGCTGTTTCCCCAGTAGAGATCGGCGCAATCAGCCTTCGAGTTGAGTACTTCAACGAAGAGCAAAATGAAGAAAGATTAAGGGAGCAGCTGGATCTTTTGCCAGAGATGAGAGAAGAAGCCATTCTCAAAACATTGCACTACAAGCGCAAAATGGCGAAATACCATAATCGGCGTGTCAAAGAACGGCTACTCAAGGCAGGAGATTTAGTCCTACGCAAGGTAACAGCAACGGGCCAAGAGAAGAAAAAGCTCACGCCGAATTGGGAAGGACCATATCGCGTTACCAGAGTCATCGGCAAAGGTGCATATCACCTGGAAACAATGAACGGTACTCCGATATCCAACTCTTGGAATATTTGCAATTTAAAGCTATATCACTCCAGAGTGAATATGTTGTTTTCACTGGCCGAATAAATGATAAAAATATTGTGAGGGCAAATCATTCGCAACTAATAATGTTTAAAGTATATATTTGCCCGTATTGTGCTTATCATATGGTTGCAGATGTAAAGAATCGTGGATGTAGGTTATTTTAAATCGAACCACGTTACCAAAACGCAAAAAATAGCGATGTTATCACTACCTAAGGCACTGCCTGGGGATGCCGACACCCAAATCGGCAGCAGCCCGAGTAATTCAAAACACTACCAGGGCATATATCGCCAACGATACATATATCGCCAATGATACATATATCGCCAACGATACATATATTGTCGCCAAGACATATATCACTATTGAGGCATATATCGTTATTGAGGCATATATCGTTATTGAGGCATATATCGCTATGAAGATGCATATCGTCATCACATCGTCATAAGGCCATTTCGGTCCTGCTGATCAGACGGTGACAAAATGGAGAAAGACTCAAACCTATCTGTGTCTTAGTAAACCAGATAGAAGTACCTGTGTCTTCGTAAACCAGGTAATAAAGACTCAAACCTATCTGTGTCTTAGTAAACCAGATAGAAGTACCTGTGTCTTCGTAAACCAGTAAAACAGATAGAGAAACGACAACGCAAAAACAATGTCTGATGAAGATAAGGTAGGTCGTCCTTCTCCAAATCGGCACGGTGACAAAACGACCCAGTGCCGAAATGTCGAAACGGCCACCTCAAGCAAACGGAAACAGATTCCTCAAACGGCAACTTGCCGATTTGCCAAATAAAGATAAGTTCAAGTTACAATTGTTTTTATCTTTTTTATTTTTATTTTTTCGGGAGTAGCATATATATAGCAGAAATGGTTAAGCATGTGCAATAACTTAAAATTGCAAAATTGCAAAATTATATATATTCCGAATAAAATATCGTTCTTTATAAAATATCGGCAATAGTCAAAAAACAGAAAAGACAAATCTAAACAAAAGACAGCTCTATGGTTCATCTTCTGAAGAGGATTGATACTCCTTTGCCTCAGCCTCTCTTTCCAAGGAGTCAACATATACGCCAATCTTTGTGGCATCAAAGTTAATCTCCCCATAGAACTCCATATAGCTGTCGATCATGATGTCCTTTGTCTTCTGGCGCCACCAGCCGATCTTGCGTGGAACTTTCTCCAGTTCAGCCTCCGTATCGGCAATACAACTCCTAGCTGATTCCAACTCTGCTGTTTTGGTCTCCAAATCGGCACGGGCTGCTTCCAGTTCAGCAGTGAGCTTGGCCACATTATTAACCAGAGCGGCCTTATCTTCACTGAGTTTGGTGACGGAATCACACAGGGCCGATTTGTCTGACATCAGCTCCCCGATCCGCACCTGCTCTTCCCTGATCTTAGCCGAAAGGCCATCCCTTTCGTGAAGACTATCGGCCAGCTTCTTGCGTGCGTCAATGACAGCTTTCTTATCCGATTCATGGGCGGCCATCAGACTCTCCTTTTCTTTCTTAAGGGTAGCATTCTCAGCGGTTGATCGCCGAAGTGCCTCCCTGGACTTTTCAAGCTTCGAATCCACAGCTTCTGCAACATATCGGGAAGCACATAAGCAGCTGTACATAATGCTTTGCAGGTTGGCGAAGTGAGAACTAAGTTCCAGGCGGCTGTAGCGTTCCCTGTCAGCTTGATTGGCAAAAATTTCGCCCACCAGGTGACCGGTCCGATAGTCATTGCAAGCCGGCATTTTCAAGCCAAGGGAACGGCCGCAGCTCTCTCCTAGGTTATTCAAACGGGTGACGTGAGTAACCTCCCCGTCAGGGCCTTCGCTGGAAAAATAGCCTTTGAAATCAGAAGGGGGAGGAACTGCAAGATCATCCGAAATAAACGGATCATTGGGCATACGAGGACCGGCAACCCAGTAAAGCACGGCAGGATCAGAACTGGAAGAAGCGGCAAAAGGAGCATCCGCTGATGTGGTTGCCTGCCTTTCCGGACGAGGAACCGACGGGCCCTCGCCAATAATCGGCTCAGTAGCAGCATTTGACAGATCGGCGTCAGGATTTCCTAAGCCGGCATTCGGCTCAGCGGCAGCATTTGACAGATCGGCGTCAGGATTTCCTAAGCCGGCATTCGGCTCAGCGGCAACATTCGACAGATCGGCGTCAGGACTCCCTAAGTCGGCATCAGTCCGATTGAGGTCAATCGGCTCAGAAACGGTGTCAGGCCGACTGATTTGATCGGGCTGAGGAGGAGCGGCAGCAGATGGATCGGCTTCCTCTGAAACGGCTCCAGGCCGATCTCCCACATTTTCTGCCAAAACGGCGGCAGCCCGTTTTGCCGCAGCAGCTTTCTCCCTTTTTTCCGCAGCTCTTTTCCTCTTCAAAAGAACCCGTTTCGCCGCCTCAATAATCTGCGGATCAGGATTTTTCAAGGGAAACGACTCAAATGTATCTCGGCCGACCTTCTTTCGTCTAAAAACTGACGGGACCGAGAAATCCTCATCATCGGCAGGCTGGTCAACCTCTGGGTCCTCAGAGCGATCCGCATTATCGGCTACTTCTTCCTCATCGGAATCGACGATACGAGAACGGACCAAGGACGGTCCTGCAACAACGGCCGCTCTCATTGGCCGTCCTTCTTCTGCATAAAAGTCAAGTCAGAATTCTACAAAAAGATTCGGGCAACCTTTAGAAAATCGGGTAACTCACCATCAATGGCGCAGTCCAATAACGGCAAGCCCAGTGCCATCTTCTGCACATGGAACCTCGTGTCAAAAGTTAGCAAGATGTCGATCTGGGCCTGCAACTTGCTAGAAGGTTCCTCTGTTCTTACCCATTGAAGCTCATTGATCGCTGGATTGAACCCAGAGGTCCATAGGGGTTTGTTTGTGCTGGAGATCAGGAAGAAGTGCTCCCTCCATCCCTTAATAGAAGATTCTTATCTGTCAAAATTCTTCAGAAACGGCTGAAGATTCTCATCCTTGCGAGGGCGAAGGGTAACCAAACTACTGCGAGTGCTGAAATGGAAGAAGTACGTAAACAGCTGGAGTGGAGGTTCTTTGATTTGAAGGTGAGCACAGACGTTGATAAAATCATAGATCGAAGCCCAGGAATTGGGAGTGATCTGGGCAGGGTTAAGAGCATGCTGCACTAGCAGATTTTTCACCATGGTTTTTAGAGGAAAACGAAACCCATAAGCAAACATCTTAGAATACAGAACCCTGCGGTTATCTAGCAAGTCACTATTTAACCTAACATTAGGAGGAGCTACCAGGGCTTTACATCCTATCGGCAACTCAATATCGTACTTCTCTAGTTCCAGATTTAAGTCATCCTCAGTCCGAATTTTAGTAGCAGTGTTCTCAAGCAACTCACCAGTGGTAACAACAGGGCGCCTAGGAGCCATTTTCTCAGTCTCAAACAACACAAAAAGGAAAGAGAAGGTTAAGAAATACCAGGTGATTGCAGAAATTCCCGGAGAGCAGAGCCCAAACTCGAAGATAGCAGAAGAAGGTTGCTTGAGCGAGGAAGAGAGAGGATTTTTGAGGAAGAAGATGAGAGCGGCGTTTAGAAATGAAAAGTGATTTAGGTTTTCCAAAGGAGAATGCTTTTAAAAGAAATGAATCCCTAACCGTCAGCAAACCCAATCGGTCGCTGACACGTGGCTCATCTGTTCTGAAGAGGCAGTAATTTGTCAATAAAGCTGAGCGGCGCATTTAAAGAGGAGCAGCGCACGCGTTTCTCAAAGGGTTTTTGAATTTCGAAATTCAAAAACTGGACAGACGAAGAGACGTCTCGCCTCAAAAGCAGCGAGCAGTTACAAACACTTGGCCATTACAGCGCCACGTCACAGGTATACTTTAAGTTAAAAATTTGACTTTATTGCAAACTAAGTTTTATGTGCAGGAATGAAGAAGAACTTTTCAAATACGCGGAAATAGATCAAAACGGCAACATGCCGATTGTCAGACGTCAAGAGGGAAACGGCAAGCCCTTGGTAAACACTCGGGCTCCTTTGTTGTTGGGCCTCTGATAATACATAAAATTATCAGAAGGGCACAATGGACTTTGCACCTTCACAAAGTACCGTTGACCGGTCAAAACGGCACATGACCGGTTTGACCAAGTCAATGATATAAAACGGCATCGTGATCGATTGACCAGGTCAACGGGAATAAAAGACTAAAGGACAAGTCCAGCCCGTTATCACCAAAACGGCACAGAGCCGATTCATCAATAAAGGCAAAGACAACGGCACTCGGCCGATTCACAACAAACGGCTCCTTGCCGATTCCCCACAAACAGCATCGTACTGATGGGGCCCAGATATTAATCTCCCCTCACAGATATTATTGGTATAGTACTCCATAGTCAGTATACATTTAGTCAAGGTTGGCAGGGAGGATAACCTGCTCCCATCGCATCGTCACCTGACAACCGGACAGAGGGACGACTCTATTCCCCTAAAATAAGGTCTGCACCCCACGTTATAATGATGAATCCCTGCCCCTAGACCACCTGCTGAGGAAAAAAGGGAGGGGATGTCAGAGATCTAACCACTCTAGTCCAGCCTAAGGGCTAGAGGGTGGTATATAAGGGAAGTTTTCTTCTTTACTCAAGGACACTGAAAAATACACACACTTTCTCCACACTTAACAAAATTACTGACTTTGGCATTGGAGCTCTTACGCCGGAAAACACTTCCGGCATTGTGCAGGTCCTTCACGGCGATCTGATCACCACCTTCCAGCGTGCCACTTTACCAAGAAACCCCTCACTCCGGTCCACGGATTATCAGATATGATGTGAGTACATGACATATGTTATATCATCATTTAAAGATAACATGATATGTACTACGTCATCGCATGTATTGATATTCATGGGTAGATGTATTCATTAAGTTTGGGTTCAATTGAACCCACTTAGAACTTTTTTTAATAATTACATATATATATCATATATTTCTAAAAATAATCCACTCCGTTTATTTATTGACACCACTCAAAAAACTATAGCAATGACTATTATCTAACTTAAGTTCCTAAAATATAAAAAAACTCGTTTAAAACAAAATGTATTTAACCAAACTTTAATTAACCTCTTTTTTTTATAAAAAAGTCTAATCAACTTTTAAAATTACAACATTAGCAAACTCATATATGTTGAAAAATTAGTTCAGACAAGAAAACATGTTTGATCTCTAGAATATTTTTTTAAAATAATCCTTTTAAGGTCCAACGAACTTCTATATGATTACAATTGTTGCAAATTTAAGACTCGTATATGTTGAAAAATTTGTCGAGGCAAGAAAACATAATGTTTATCCGTAAATATACATTCATATACGTAGAAATGGCATTATCTGTAGTGGATATTGTAAAAACTCAATTGCGAAATCGAATGAGAGATTACTTGTTAAATGATTGTTTGATTACATACATTGGAAAAAGTGAATTTGATTGTGTTTATATTGAAGTTATTATAAAGTGCTTTCAAAATATGAAAAAAGCGTCGCGGACAATTATGATCGTAATTATGACTTATAACAAATCCATATATTTGATGACTTTATATATGAACTTAATTCAATCCCTATCAAATTTTATTACATTTTATTTATTATTATTATATATAATATTTAATTTTTTATCATTGAAAATATTTTTTTGTTCCGCCACTGTTGATATTGTATATTATCACGTGACAACAACTAATGACATGCCATATCATGTGAGTTTTCTATGAAAAAAATATAATTAGAGGGGTAATTATACAAATAATTAATTAATATATGTAGGTGGTGACGGGGACAGATTCAGCCCTAGGACATATTCAGCCCTGGGCCAGGGTGGGCGGCCCAATGAAAAAAAAAAATTAAACCCTACTCAAGCCCAACCCAAATCTCATATGACCCAACCCAACCCATACTCAAACCCTCCTCATTTCCCAAATCCCCCTACATCTCAAAATCCCCCTCTGCAAAATCCTCATTTCCTAAATCCGATTTCAATCCACCACCCATACCACCACAAACCCGAAACCAAATCGCCGCAATAACCACCACCAAAGCCGAGGAAACACAACATCCACAAAAAAATGGATCAATGAATAAGCCACCAGCCATTACTTCAATCAAAACGAGGATAAAATCTCAAAATTCACTAAACTGAAATAATTTGTCTCAAATGACATAATTCAATTTGATTTAAGCCCATTTCAATTCCAAATCTTAAACCCAAAAACACAAGACACAGAAGTCAACCGGAGGAGAACAAAACTTCTTACTCTGTGCCTTTCTGCCTCAAAATCCGAAACTGCTCCGGCGACAAAACAACATGCCACTCCTCCTTTGATTTCTGAACCGAAGACCCAGAACCAGCCATGGCTACGACCCCGTTACAAATCCCGCGCTTACTCTGGCACAAAGACAATGACCCACCAAACCCAGCAACAGAAATAGAGCAACCGCTGGCTTTAGACGTTGGAGGTCTAAAATGGGTTCTACCCAAGCTTCTATGTACAGAGTGAAATTTTGAGAAAGCGGGGTTGGTTGCTCTGGTGGTGGTGAAGAGAATTGTTCTGGTGGAAGAAGTAAAAGGCGAGATTTTGAGGATGTTAAAGCCCATTTGAACCATAGACGGGTGAGGATGTGGACTTTTGGATATTGTTGTTTAGGTAGCCCCGAGTTAGAACAGTTCAGGCGTTCGTCAAATGCAACGCCGGTTTGGTTGTTCGCCACACGTGTTCGTTTCCGTGTCACGGATTTGTGTATTTGGGCTATTGGGCTAGACGGATGGGCCTTTGGGTTTAGATAGACCATTGCATCTTCCCTGGCAGCGGTGAGTGAGTACTGGTGGGAAAATCTAACCAATCCGATCCGAACTAACACATAAAATCTGATCTAATCCGAATTATATCGGACGGAATTTCGGATGGGGAGTAAAGATCTAATAAGTTTCAGAATTTGATTTAATATTATCCAAAAATTCAAAATATTCGTATAAATTCTTAATTTAATTCTCTTAGTTTTATTTATATTTTCTTAAATTTTTTTCTTATTTTTCCTGCTATTTTCTATGACCTAGTAGCTTGTAATATTCTTGTGAGAATTTATATTTTGTTTGCATTTGATGAAGAATATATTAGGAATTACTAATGAATTCTCTCAAGTACTTCAAAGAAAAGATCAAGACAGTTAATGCTTTAGATTTACTCCAAGTATCCAAGTTGAGACTGCAGTCAATGAGGGATGAAGGTTGGATGTTATTACTTAATGAAGTGTCTTTATTTTGTGGCAAATATAATATAAATCTTCCAACTATGAGTGATATGTTTGTTGCCCAAGGTAGACCAAGGCGGAAAGGTGAGCAAATTTCCAATCTACATCATTATCAAGTTGATTTATTTTATCAAGTCATTGATATGCAACTTCATGAGCTCAATAATCGATTTGATGAGAGGAATAGTGAATTACTCCTTTGTGTGGCATGTTTAAACCCAAGAGACTCCTTTGTTGTTTTCAATAAGGAGAAATTGCTTCAATTGACTCAATTTCTAATGAGTTATCTACAATTGATGTTTTGCTCTTGATAATCAACTTGAGAATTATATTTTGGATATGCGATTGGATGTTGGATTTTCAAAATTGAAAGAGATTAATGATCTTTTTGAAAAGTTAGTTGAAAGAAGAAAGCATATTGTCTATCCATTAGTGTATTTACTTTTTTTTTTTTAATAATTGGAAGATATTATTACTGCTACTGTCATGAAGATCATGACAGCACAAGGAAGGAGAACAGCAAAACAACAAGAAGGCTAAAACAGTTCAAGACATCACAAGGAAGAAGCTGCAAAATCAACAAGAAGGCTAAAACAGCCCTGGTCATCCTATCAACCAAGCTGGTGAAGACATTACGCTATCAAAACTGTAAGGAAAAGTTACTTCTTTACACTTTATCCACCAGTGCCACATCGCATAGATAAGATTAACACTTCGCGGCTTTTCATATGCCACTTGCCGGAAGACTATGCTGTTTCGTTGTTTCCACAAGGTCCATGTCGCTGCGTAAAACAACATCTTCCACTTCTGTTGAGCTTGATGGCCTCACTGTGGAAGAAGCCCAGGCTAAGTGGCCCATAGGTCCCTCACTGTGTTCGGTGGACACCACTTCATCCCCAGCCAGGTCATGATATGGTTCCAAATTCTTCCCGCCACCCTACACTGCAGGAATAAGTGGTTCACACTTTCTCCTGGCTCACTGCACAAACACAAAGGACATGAATAGGGGTGTGCACATTTTCGAAAATCTGAATTTCTGAATTTTTCGACTCGAAATTTTTGAAATTCGGATAGTATATTTCGGATATCGGAAATTCGGGTTCAGATATAACATACTCGAAAATAATTTCGGGTTTGGGATCGGAATTGGTTTTGGAAAAATCGGGTATTCTGAAATAGTTATGTATCAGTATTCCCTTTTTCCGAAATAGGGCTACTCCTCAGTCACTCACACACGAACGACTCACCTCCTCTCTCACAAACCACTCACAAAGTCTCAACCTCTTCTCTCTCGATCGACCAAATCGGAACCCTAGCCTCACCAGTCACCACCACGAGTCACCTCTCTTTCTCACAGTCACTCTCTTCTCTCTCGACATCGACCAAATCCGAACCCTAACGGCCTCACCACCACGAGTTACCTCTCTTTCTCACAGTCTCACTCTCTTCTCTCTCGACATCGACCAAATTGGAACCCTAACCCAGTAACCTGTAACGGTGTAACCCTCACCTCACGGTCACGGTCACCAAACCACGAGTCCTCTTTCTCACAGTCTCACTCTCTTCTCTCTTGACATCGACCAAATCGGAACCCTAACCCAGTAACCTTCACCTCAAGGCCTCATTCACAGTCACCTCTCTGATTTCTCTCTCTCAAATTATAAATCTCTTCTCTCTCTCGACTCTATCACGGAGTGTCACCGACTCACCGCTTCTGGTATGTATCTATGGTTCTTCATCGCTTTTCATTTTCTTCGTGTGATTGTGAGATTGAGTGGACTGTGGATTGTTAATTCTTGTGTGATTGTGTTGTGTGGATGAGGTTCATGTCCATCCTGAAATCACAAGAAGAGAAATTCACTATTATTGTGATTGTGTTGTGTTGTGTGAATTTTGAATTAATTTCTGTTACACACATTGACATGCCTACCACCTCTGCTGCAAATTCTTGTTTAAATTCTAGCTAGATTTTTCATGAGGATTGAATTCTTCCGTGGAATAACAGTAGTATGGTATTGAATTAATTGACTGATAGTTAGGATTTTTTAGCATTGAGTTGCTTGTACTTTAAAGCTCCTTAGTTGGTAAGCTTGACAAATGGGAAATTGGTAAGTTTTTTTTTATTGCAATTTAGTTCTCTCTATATATTTATTTTCTACATTTAATTACTCATATTTTTTATTGCTTGGAATACTTTATTTTTCAGAATTTTCTCAAATGGGAGTGGAGACCACCGTCACAGAAATTTTAGGAGATTAATGCTTGGTTGGATTTTCAAATTGGTGCAAGTTGCTTGGCAGTAGTGGACTAATTATTATTACTGTTATTGTATGTTTAATTTGGATTACGTCGGTTTGTTCGGTTTGTTGTTGTTGCTTGGGATAGTGGATTGTAATTTGTATGATTAATGCTTGGTTGGATTGTTGTTGTTGCTTGGTTGGCAGTAGTGGATTGTAATTTGTATGATTAATGCTTGGTTGTATTTTGTAGTGGATTGTTGTTGTTGCTTGGCAGTAGCTTGATTCATGATTGTATTTTGTTGTTGTTGCTTGGCAGTAGCTTGATTCATGATTGTATTTTGTTGTTGTTGCCATTGAGGCTTTCAATTTGTACTGGATGTATTCTATGAAGCCATTGAGGCTTTCAATTTCTGCTCCCAGGTTATAAAATTGCTTCCAGATGTAATTTGCTTGGCTTGATTAATGATTGTAATTTGTTGTTGTTGGCTTGTTGCCATTGAGGCTTTCAATTTGTACTGGATGTATTGTATAATTTGTATGAAGCCATTGAGGCTTTCAATTTCTGCTTATAAAATTGCTTCCAGGATGTAAAATTAAGACACGGTTTTTAATTTGAATTTCGGATATGTATATCCGAATTTCCGAAAACCCGACCCGAATTTTCAAAAATTAAAATTCGGAAAATTCGGGTATATCACAATTTCCGAATTTTAATTTTTGGAAATTCGGGTACGGATAGTCAAAAAAAAAATTCAGACTCGGGAGGGATTTTGGGTATTTCGGCAAACCCGATATCCGAAAAAAAAAATTCGAAAATTTTCGAATAACCGAATGCACAGGGCTAGACATGAATTCATGGCATCCTGTATCAAGTTTCTCTTCCTTAGGAACTCCCTTGTGACCACTCTGTCTCGCATCATAAGCCAAGCAAAAAACTCCACTCGGTATGGGACCAATCCTGACCAGCAAGAATGAAGGAGAGGTTGAGGCGGATATCAGATTTCTTCTATTCCCTTGCAGCAAGACGCCACGGTGTACTCCCCCGACTTATCTAAATCCCAGCGAATTGATGCAGTGGTGTCGGCTCGGCATGGAGTAGGTATGCGCACTCTCAATTGCTCCCACTCGTCCGCCTCCTAATCAAATAAATCCCGACGCCCTTGAAGCTAGCTTTGATTTTACCGGTTGCAACTGCGACAGTGGAAAGGACTTTTTCTTATATGAGCATTGTGAAGAATCGACTGCGGAACCGTATAGGAGATGATATGTTAAATGATTGTTTGATTACTTTTGTTGAAAAAGAAATTTTTGATAGTGTAGAGAATGAGAGAATCATATAAGGATATCAAAAAATAAAAACTCGTAGAGAACAATTATAAAAAGTACGTATATTGTATGAATTCTAATGTATAATTTTTTTTCTATATTGTCTTCTTATTTATCTTTTTTGTTAAGTTTATCTAAATATTTGTTATTTAGTGACGGATATAAATACTCTTAAGTATTTTTCCAATTTTTCGTTCAGCTCGCTTGTTTTTCCTTTAAAATACTCAAAAAAAAATATTTAATGCCCCCGAACCCCGCCCCTCCTGAATTCAAATCCTGGATCCGTCTCTGGGTGGTGATTGTAAAAAAATACAAACATTGCAGACAATTGTCAACTTCATGCCGCAGGCCCGCAGCCACCGTCTGCACATGGATTTTACGCATGAAGCTTAATGGCCCAGGAGAAATCTAAATCTAAATTGTAATCTAAATCTAATGGACGATATTTCTGAGCGGAGGGAGAATATATAAAGTTCGGCATATACTATAGTAGTCATACATGGGAAAATGTTGCATGCCAAAAAAGAAGGTGAAAAGCAGAAGTTGATACTGAGTATGCAAATCATCCATAGAAAAGACTTCAATTCAAGCAAACCAAGAAGAATCAAAATCAAAGATTAAATAAATAGCCAACTTGGGTAAGGACAAAAAACGGAAAGAAAAAGAACAAATTTGGAGGGATATGCATAAATCTTGAGCAGATTTGCAACTAAATTTAGTCGTACCCAAAGTCCATTTGGTCATTAAAATACCGTCTCATCAAATTTGAATTCAACATTGATGGAATTCTTGCATTAAATCAAAGATTGGTCAATTCCTTCATTGTATCTAGCCTTTGTTTTTTTCTGTACAGAATTCCCAATGTACTGAAAATTTTCTCCTATACGTTTTTCGCATATAAGGATTTGAATTCCTGACCATCAAAGCTCAGCAGCTTTCTATAGTTTGAAGCTTTTAGTATTAATTAAATAATGTATACTCTCTTGTTTTTTTCATCTCAGGAGGAGGTAGGTAGTTAGGAAGATAAGCATTGTGGCTATGAAATCTTTGAAATTATTGAGAAAAAGGTTTTCAAATTTGGCCTTAATACTTTCCAACTAGTTCATTTCGTGCAACATCATTACGCACGACCGTTCCTTTTCTTCTTTCCATAAATAGAATGAAATATATAATGATTTGAATCCAAGAAGTAACCATTATTGTTTTATGTCAAAAAAGAAAAGAACTAACCATGGTTGTTTTTTTTTAATAAGCTGGAAGAAATATTATTAAAGTCAAGAGGAACTTGGCAGCAACAAGCAAGGGAGAGAATGTACAGCTGGACATCTTCAGCTCAGGCAAAAGCCTAGAGCCCAAGGCTGCCCAGCGAAGAAAAATACAAAGCAAACAACCTCAGGCCAACAGCCAACACGAGAACCCACCTAGCTGATCACCCCATCTATATAACCAAACTGAAGATTGTACCATTTGTGCTGCCGAGTATGGGAAGCTAGAGTCGTTGCACAAAATCACGGTGCCAATGTCCAAAAATTGCAATGAGAACACGTCTGTAGCATGGCTCATCATGACTAAAGATTGTCGCATTACGTTGCAGCCACAGAGACCACAGAACAGGCTTAGCTCTCACCACCATGAGAGACGGCCACAGACCCCAAATCTCCGCCACTGTCCTGGGTCTTGCCCATTGGCAGCTTGCCCAGCGAGAGATTTGCTCCCATATCTTGTCTGCAAACGTGCAATGAAGGAATAAATGGTGAATGGTTTCTGCTTGGTCAACGCAAAGCGGGCACCTATTCTCTTCTTGCGCAATGATGCGGCAGTGACTGAGATGGTCCCGAGTGGCAAGGCGGCCCTGAACAGACAACCACAAGAAGAAGCTGATGCGGTGAGGCACTTTAACCCTCCAGCAAGAAAGAAGGTTACCATCTGTGCCCCCCCAAACCGAAAGGATTCCAGCCCCTCTCGCCATTATTTAATAGAGAACTCTCCCGTTTTATCGAGATCCCACTTCACCTCCATTTTGCAGCTGGTACTCTGACGTAAAGGAAGGCTGTCACGAAGATCTCACAGCATCAGCCTCCCACTCAAGGAGGCCCCTACGCCAGTTCCAATCCCAATTCCAGGTGCCTCCCACCCAGTGCCCAAACTCCTGCACCACACCCATGCCATTAATGGATAGAGAGTATAGCCTCGGATACCTTACAGCTAGCGGCACTTTGCTGGCCCAAGTATCCCACCAGAATCTCGCATCTTCTCCATTTCCTACCTTCACACTCACTTGGTTGTTACTCCATCGTTTGAACTTTGAGGGTCATACATGTAATCCCAATTATTGGTGGGCTTCGGTGGTTTAGCAGGCCTTTTACTGGCCGGCTGATAATACATAAAATTATCAGAAGGGCACAATGGACTTTGCGCCTTCACAAAGTACCGTTGACCGGTCAAAACGGCACATGACCGGTTTGACCAAGTCAACGATATAAAACGGCATCGTGATCGATTGACCAGGTCAACGGGAATAAGTGACTAAAGGACAAGTCCAGCCCGTTATCACCAAAACGGCACAGAGCCGATTCCTCAATAAAGGCGAAGACAACGGCACTCGGCCGATTCACAACAAACGGCTCCTTGCCGATTCTCCACAAACGGCATCGTACTGATGGGGCCCAGATATTAATCTCCCCTCACAGATATTATTGGTATAGTACTCCATAGTCAGTATACATTTAGTCAAGGTTGGCAGGGAGGATAACCTGCTCCCATCACATCGTCACCTGACAACCGGACAAAGGGACGACTCTATTCCCCTAAAATAAGGTCTGCACCCCACGTTATAATGATGAATCCCTGCCCCTAGACCACCTGCTGAGGAAAAAGGGGAGGGGATGTCAGAGATCTAACCACTCTAGTCCAGCCTAAGGACTAGAGGGTGGTATATAAGGGAAGTTCTCTCCTTTACTCAAGGACACGAAAAAATACACACACTTTCTCCACACTTAACCAAAATTACTGACTTTGGCATTGGAGCTCTTACGCCGGAAAACACTTCCGGCATTGTGCAGGTCCTTCACGGCGATCTGATCACCACCTTCCAGCGAGCCACTTTACCAAGAAACCCCTCACTCCGGTCCACGGATTATCATTTGGTGCTTTCATTGAGAGCTCTTGAGTTTTGAGTGAGCAGCCTTGGAACTCAAAGCTCTTCCTTTTTCAATCTTATTGGGGTTTCTTCATTCCCAAAGATGGCATCCGATCCAAACTTTCAATCAAATCAACCTACCAGTGGTGCTGCTGGTCAGTATGAGACTCCACCTCCTCACGCCTCATCTTCCCGTGTGGACATGAACGCCGCAGCCCGCCGGCTTAATTTCCCAGAAATTCCAGAGGTGCTACTTCCCGGCACTCCGCAACCAGCAGTCATCCCACCAGCAGTCATGCATGAGTTTGCTGCCTTGCATCGACAGATGGATCTGATGATGCAAACGTTTATGGGAAGGATCCCTCCGCCCGTTCACCAGCAAATCCTTCCCCAGCAGATCCTCTCCCAACAGATCATCCCTCAGCATGTCCATGATCAACCCGCGGTGACTCCGCCTCTAGTGCCTCCGCCCATGGCACCCTAGCCAGTCAGATCCGTCCACCAGCACGTCAGTCAGTCAGCTCAACGGGAAAATCCTTCGAATGAACTCAGGCTACACCGTCACAGTGAAAATCCGATCAGAGGGGAAGGATACCTGGACAACATGGAAGAGGCTAATAGCCGAGCAGTCCAGCGTAGCCCGAGAAGGAGCCAGAAGCAGTCAGTAGAAGGAAGATCCGAAAGAGGAAGAGTTCGAGAGAGGTCAATGGATCGGCCCCAATCGGGAAGGGATCGCGAGAGGGCTGATCGGAATGCTTCAAGAGGCTCTGCCTCCCTACGAGCTCGGGAGGAGCAAGATGATGATCCCAAGAATCCTTTAACCTTTCGGGTTAGGAAGCATCGGGTGAGCAGACACGTCAAATTGCCAACCGATTCCTACATGGGGACGACGGATCCGACAGTTCATGTGAGCTTAGTAAAAAAGCATGTTAAGTTTTTTACTAGAAAGGATGAGGCGCTGTGCCAAATATTCGTGATGACTCTGAAGGGAATCGCCAACACCTGGTTTGAAAAATTGCCAGCCGGATCTGTGGACAGTTTTGAGCAGTTGGCGAAAGTTTTCACAAGCCGATTTAGCTCTTGTATTCCTATGGAAAAGTCTCCGGCGGTTCTATTTGATATGGTGCGAAAGTCGGGGGAATCCTTAACGGTGTATGTTGTCAGATTCAATGCTGAGTTGGCCACTCTGCCCGACGTTGCGCCAAACTTTGCCGCTGAGGCTTTGAAGAGGAACTGCAGGTATCGGGAGTTGGAAAATGCTCTGATTGCGAGCACGCCGAAGACCCTGGACCTCTTGCGGATTGAGGTGGACAAGTTTGCGAGGATGGAAGAAGCAGATTTCCAGCGGAAGAAACGGGAGGAGCCCGATCTCCCCAAGAAAGAAACGGCTGTCCGCAAGCAGGGAGAAAAGAAGCAAGCGGCTGGAGGCCGGCAGACGGATCGCCTTGCGGATTTCTCCACGTTGCAGCTAACTAAGCCGGTGGCGGAGATCTTTGCCATCATAGAAGAACGGAGATTGCCGATTCAGTATCCAAAGCGCAAACCTGGCGCCGTTATGGGACCGCATAAGGATTCTTACTGCCGTTTCCATAAGGCAAAAGGGCATGACACTGAGGATTGTTTCTCTCTGAAAAAGGCTATTGAAAAGTTGATTGAAGAGGGCTATTTGGGCGAATTTGCGGCAAAGGCTCGAAATAGGGCCAGGGAGGATCGAACTGACGGCAACAGGAGAGAAGCGGAAGCCGATCCCAATGCAGCCGGAACCAGTAGCCAGAGAGACAAAGGAAAGCAGCAGGTGTTGACAACCTCTCTCGATGAGTTCTTCATGATCAATTTGATAGCGGGAGGAACCCACCATGAGGAATCGGAGGATGTACCGATTGGGGAAAAGAAAAAGCGGAATGATCCCGTTGGGGAAAAAACAGGTCTATCGGAGCTGGACCGAATGGCCATAACATTTTCAGAGGAGGATGAGATCGGAGTGACATATCCTCAGAATGAAGCATTAGTAGTGACAGCCATCATTGCCGATTGCGGGGTCAGGCGTACACTGGTGGACAACGGAAGTGCTGTGAACCTCATTTCTGCCAACGCCTTTAACCGTTTGCAAGGACCTAGGCCGGACCTGAAGCCTTGCCGACGGCCGATTATTGGGGTAAACGGCATTCCCATTCCTGTTGTAGGCTTAACTTTTCTGTCAATCTTTTTCGTGGAAGACAGCTCCCGCAGAAAGGAGCAGCAGCTATTTCTGGTGGTGGACTTAAACCTGCCATACAATGTGATCTTGGGGCGTCCGTTTTTAAATGCTTTCGGTGTGGTAATATCGCAAAGGCATTTGAAGATGAAATACCCTTCCTGGGACGGCGTGGTTACGATCCGAGGAGATCAGAAGGTAGCTGCTGAATGCTACATCACAATGGTTGATGGTTGCTGCGATCGCTATGTCTGCGTAGCGGACGATTCACTAGAAGATGATGAGGAGCAGCGTACCCAGCCATTGGAGAGAATGGTCCAAGTGTCGGTGGCTGATCTGCCCGCTGAGTATTTTTTAATAAGCGAGAAGTTGAGCAAGGGAGATTGTGACCAGCTTGCGTTTCTGTTAAACAAGTGCAGAGGAGAATTCGCCTGGGTCCCGGCGGACATACCGGGCCTTTCGAGGGAAACGGCAGAGCACCGACTGAACGTATACCCGAATGCCAGGCCAGTGCAACAGAAACGGCGAGCTTTCTCCAAAGAAAAAGTAGATGCAATTGAGAAAGAAGTGGACAAGCTCTTAAAGGCCAACTTCATCCGAGAGGTTCAGTATCCGCCATGGTTAGCTAATCCAGTGGTAGTAAGAAAGCCAAACGGGGAGTGGAGGATGTGCATTGATTTCACCGACCTGAACGAGGCATGCCCCAAGGACTGTTATCCGCTGCCACGGATAGAGCAATTGGTGGATCAAACGGCTGGTTATGGGTATCTAAGTTCGCTCGATGCCAATTCGGGGTATCATCAGATACCGATGGCGATCGAAGACGAGGAGAAAACGGCTTTCATCACGCCGAGGGCCACCTACTGCTATCGGGCTATGCCGTTTGGTCTGAAGAATGCTGGCGCAACATTTCAGAGAACGGCCAATAAGATTTTCGAGCCGTTAATCGGGAAAAATCTGGAGGTGTACGTTGATGATATGCTGGTGAAAAGCAAAAATTTTGAGACCCATCTGCGAGACCTTGAGGAGGTATTTAGGATAATGCGAAAATTTGGAATGAAATTAAATCCAAGAAAATGCATGTTTGCATTCCAAACGGGGAAATTCCTTGGTTATGTGGTCAGCAGAAAAGGAATTCAGCCCAATCCCGCCAAACTAAAGGCAATCAAGGACATGGTTTCGCCAAAGAGTGTGAAGGAGGTGCAGCGACTCACAAGAAGAGTAATTGCTTTGAGCCGATTCATCTCCAAGCAGGGCGAGAAATGCCTCCCGTTTTTCAAAGTCATTCGGAAGAAGGCACAATTCGGATGGGAGGACGATTGTGAAAAAGCTTTTCACGACTTGAAGCAGTATCTGTCTTCCGAATTGTTGCTAACTCGACCCGAAGAAGGGGACACCCTTTTTCTTTATCTAGGGGCGGCCGATGAGGTGGTTAGTGCCGTCTTGGTTCGGGATGAAAACGGCGTACATCGACCGATTCATTTTATCAGCCGAATCTTGAAGGATGCTGAGCTGAGGTATTCTCAAATCGAAAAAATCGCTTTTGCCCTGTTGCAAGCTGGCAGAAAGATGGCCCGGTATTTCCAAGCTCATCCGGTGGTCGTGCTGACAGACCAGCCTCTAAGAAGGGTTTTCAAAAGACCTGAGTCGTCTGGCCGAATGGTCATTTGGGCCATCGAATTGGAGCAATATGGATTGCAATATCAGTCCAGACCCGCCATCAAAGGCCAGGCGCTGGCCGATTTTATTGCAGAATGCACGTTTGTCCAGAAGCAAATTCCTTCGCCAGAAAGCAAAAAAGAAGCCTGCTTACCGCTTCCCGATGTGAACGGAGATCGGTGGACAATCTTCGTGGATGGGGCCAAGAATCAGACCGAAGCAGGAGCAGGCGTCATCATTTTAGGTCCAGAAGGGATTAAAATGAGGTACGCCTTAAAAATCTCAAGGCCGTTATCAAATAATGCGGCCGAATACGAAGCTCTATTGGCAGGATTGCGCATCGGAGGGAATCTGATCGGTAATGCACAATCGGCCGACGTCCGTTTGGTCATCTACGGAGACTCAAAATTGATTATTGATCAAGCCAACGGTGATTCTCAGGCTAGAGAGCCGATTATGATTCAGTACTTGAAGAAAGTACAGAAGGAGCTAGCCGAAATTAAAAATAGGGGAATTCATGCTGAAATCAGCCATATCCCAAGAGAGAAAAATGTAGAGGCCGATGAGATTGCCAAACTGGCAGCAAACTCCGAGGCAATGATGCCACCCGATGTGACTGTTGAGGAAATTTCCATTCCTTCTTTTATGGAAGAGCAGCAAGTGCTATGTGTGTTAGAGGCAGCCAACGATTGGCGCATTCCAGTGATTGACTATCTCAAGCATGGCAAGCTGCCAGAAAATGCGAGTGAGAAGCTGAAGATCCTCAAGAGAGCGGCTAGATGCACTTACCACGACGGGATACTTCTTCGCCGTTGTCTTACTTACCCGGCGGCAAAATGTATAACGGAAGGAGAAAGACTGTATACGCTCAGGGAGATCCACGAGGGAATATGCGGAATGCATGCCTCAGGAAACACCATGGCTGCCCAAGTTCTCCGAACAGGGTTTTATTGGCCGACAATTAGAAGAGATTCGGATAACTTTGTGAAGTCTTGTCACAAATGCCAGGAATTTGCAAAGGAACCACAACGGCCAGCAGCTGAATTATCAAGTATGGTGAGTCCATGCCCATTTGCAAAGTGGGGAATTGACATCTTGGGACCCTTTCCAATTGCCAAAAGTCAATTTCAGTATGTTATTGTTGCTGTCGATTATTTCACAAAGTGGCCCGAGGCAGAAGCTGTGGCAAAGATAACGGCAGACAACACTTGGAGGTTTTTCATGAACAACGTCATCATGAGATTCGGGTTCCCAAGAATTCTCGTGAGCGACAACGACACCCAATTCACCAGTGCTTATTTCAAAAAGAAATGCTCAGAATACTCAATTGAACAAAGGTTCTCTTCCGTTGCGCATCCACAAACAAACGGGTAAACCGAAGTCACCAACAGAGCAATCCTTAACGGGATTAAGAAAAACCTTGAGGGCAAGCCGGCAAAATGGCCAGAGGAGTTGCCGTTTGTCATGTGGGCCTATCGAATGACCACTAAGACCAGCACTGGCATGACACCGTTTGCCATGGCGTATGGGGTCGAAGCTGTTTCTCCAGTAGAGATCGGCGCAATCAGCCTTCGAGTTGAGTACTTCAACGAAGAGCAAAATGAAGAAAGATTAAGGGAGCAGCTGGATCTTTTGCCAGAGATGAGAGAAGAAGCCATTCTCAAAACATTGCACTACAAGCGCAAAATGGCGAAATACCATAATCGGCGTGTCAAAGAACGGCTACTCAAGGCAGGAGATTTAGTCCTACGCAAGGTAACAGCAACGGGCCAAGAGAAGAAAAAGCTCACGCCGAATTGGGAAGGACCATATCGCGTTACCAGAGTCATCGGCAAAGGTGCATATCACCTAGAAACAATGAACGGTACTCCGATATCCAACTCTTGGAATATTTGCAATTTAAAGCTATATCACTCCAGAGTGAATATGTTGTTTTCACTGGCCGAATAAATGATAAAAATATTGTGAGGGCAAGTCATTCGCAGCTAATAATGTTTAAAGTATATATTTGCCCGTATTGTGCTTATCATATGGTTGCAGATGTAAAGAATCGTGGATGTAGGTTATTTTAAATCGAACCACGTTACCAAAACCCAAAAAATGGCGATGCTATTACTACCTAAGGCACTGCCTGGGGATGCCGACAACCAAATCGGCAGCAGCCCGAGTAATTCAAAACACTACCAGGGCATATATCGCCAACGATACATATATCGCCAACGATACATATATAGCCAACGATACATATATTGTCGCCAAGACATATATCGCTATTGAGGCATATATCGTTATTGAGGCATATATCGTTATTGAAGCATATATCGCTATGAAGATGCATATCGTCATCACATCGTCATAAGGCCATTTCGGTCCTGCTGATCAGACGGTGACAAAATGGAGAAAGACTCAAACCTATCTGTGTCTTAGTAAACCAGATGGAAGTACCTGTGTCTTCGTAAACCAGGTAATAAAGACTCAAACCTATCTGTGTCTTAGTAAACCAGATGGAAGTACCTGTGTCTTCGTAAACCAGGTAATAAAGACTCAAACCTATCTGTGTCTTAGTAAACCAGATAGAAGTACTTGTGTCTTCGTAAACCAGGTAATAAAGACTCAAACCTATCTATGTCTTAGTAAACCAGATAGAGAAACGACAACGCAAAAACAATGTTTCCAAAACGGCCCAGTGCCGAAATGTCGAAACGGCCACCTCAAGCAAACGGAAACAGATTCCTCAAACGGCAACTTGCCGATTTGCCAAATAAAGATAAGTTCAAGTTACAATTGTTTTATCTTTTTTATTTTTATTTTTATTTTTATTTTTTCGGGAGTAGCATATATATACCAGAAATGGTTAAGCATGTGCAATAACTTAAAATTGCAAAATTGCAAAATTATATATATTCCGAATAAAATATCGTTCTTTATAAAATATCGGCAATAGTCAAAAAACAGAAAAGACAAATCTAAACAAAAGACAGCTCTATGGTTCATCTTCTGAAGAGGATTGATACTCCTTTGCCTCAGCCTCTCTTTCCAAGGAGTCAACATATACGCCAATCTTTGTGGCATCAAAGTTAATCTCCCCATAGAACTCCATATAGCTGTCGATCATGATGTCCTTTGTCTTCTGGCGCCACCAGCCGATCTTGCCTGGAACTTTCTCCAGTTCAGCGTCCTTATCGGCAATACAGCTCCTAGCTGATTCCAACTCTGCTGTTTTGGTCTCCAAATCGGCACGGGCTGCTTCCAGTTCAGCAGTGAGCTTGGCCACATTATTAACCAGAGCGGCCTTATCTTCACTGAGTTTGGTGACGGAATCACACAGGGCCGATTTGTCTGACATCAGCTCCCCGATCCGCACCTGCTCTTCCCTGATCTTAGCCGAAAGGCCATCCCTTTCGTGAAGACTATCGGCCAGCTTCTTGCGTGCGTCAATGACAACTTTCTTATCCAATTCATGGGCGGCCATCAGACTCTCCTTTTCTTTCTTAAGGGTAGCATTCTCAGCGGTTGATCGCCGAAGTGCCTCCCTGGACTTTTCAAGCTTCGAATCCACAGCTTCTGCAGCATATCGGGAAGCACATAAGCCGCTGTACATAATGCTTTGCAGGTTGGCGAAGTGAGAACTAAGCTCCAGGCGGCTGTAGCGTTCCCTGTCGGCTTGATTGGCAAAAATTTCGCCCACCAGGTGACCGGTCCGATAGTCACTGCAAGCCGGCATTTTCAAGCCAAGGGAACGGCCGCAGCTCTCTCCTAGGTTATTCAAACGGGTGACGTGAGTAACCTCCCCGTCAGGGCCTTTGCTGGAAAAATAGCCTTTGAAATCAGAAGGGGGAGGAACTGCATGATCATCCGAAATAAACGGATCATTGGGCATACGAGGACCGGCAACCCAGTAAAGCACGGCAGGATCAGAACTGGAAGAAGCGGCAAAAGGAGCATCCGCTGATGTGGTTGCCTGCCTTTCCGGACGAGGAACCGACGGGCCCTCGCCAATAATCGGCTCAGTAGCAGCATTTGACAGATCGGCGTCAGGACTTCCTAAGCCGGCATTCGGCTCAGCGGCAGCATTCGACAGATCGGCGTCAGGACTCCCTAAGTCGGCATCAGTCCGGTTGAGGTCAATCGGCTCAGAAACGGTGTCAGGCCGACTGATTTGATCGGGCTGAGGAGGAGCGGCAGCAGATGGATCGGCTTCCTCTGAAACGGCTCCAGGCCGATCTCCCACATTTTCTGCCAAAACGGCGGCAGCCCGTTTTGCCGCAGCAGCTTTCTCCCTTTTCTCCGCAGCTCTTTTCCTCTTCAAAAGAACCCGTTTCGCCGCCTCAATAATCTACGGATCAGGATTTTTCAAGGGAAACGACTCAAATGTATCTCGGCCGACCTTCTTTCGTCTAAAAACTGACGGGGCCGAGAAATCCTCACCGTCAGCAGGCGGATCAACCTCTGGGTCCTCAGAGCGATCCGCATTATCGGCTACTTCTTCCTCATCGGAATCGACAATACGAGAACGGACCAAGGACGGTCCTGCAGCAACGGCCGCTCTAATTGGTCGTCCTTCTCCTGCATAAAAGTCAAGTCAGAATTCTACAAAAAGATTCGGGCAACCTTTAGAAAATCGGGTAACTCACCATCAATGGCGCAGTCCAATAACGGCAAGCCCAGTGCCATCTTCTGCACATGGAACCTCGTGTCAAAAGTTAGCAAGATGTCGATCTGGGCCTGCAACTTGCTAGAAGGCTCCTCTGTTCTTACCCATTGAAGCTCATTGATCGCGGGATTGAACCCAGAAGTCCATAGGGGTTTGTTTGTGCTGGAGATCATGAAGAAGTGCTCCCTCCATCCCTTAATGGAAGATTCGTATCTGTCAAAATTCTTCAGAAACGGTTGAAGATTCTCATCCTTGCGAGGACGAAGGGTAACCAAACTACTGCGAGTGCTTAAATGGAAGAAGTACGTAAACAGCTGGAGTGGAGGTTCTTTGATTTGAAGGTGAGCACAGACGTTGATAAAAGCATAGATCGAAGCCCAGGAATTGGGAGTGATCTGGGCAGGGTTAAGAGCGTGCCGCACTAGCAGATTTTTCACCATGGTTTTCAGAGGAAAACGAAACCCATAAGCAAACATCTTAGAATACAGAACCCTGCGGTTATCTAGCAAGTCACTATTTAACCTAACATTAGGAGGAGCTACCAGGGCTTTACATCCTATCGGCAACTCAATATCGTACTTCTCTAGTTCCAGATTTAAGTCATCCTCAGTCCTAATTTTGGTAGCAGTGTTCTCAAGCAACTCATCAGTGGTAACAACAGGGCGCCTAGGAGCCATTTTCTCAGTCACAAACAACACAAAAAGGAAAGAGAAGGTTAAGAAATACCAGCTGATTGCAGAAATTCCTGGAGAGCAGAGCCCAAAAATCGAAGGTAGCAGAAGAAGGCTGCTTGAGCGAGGAAGAGAGAGAATTTTTGAGGAAGAAGATGAGAGCGGCGTTAAGAAATGAAAAGTGACTCAGGTTTCCAAGGGAGAATGCTTTTAAAAGAAATGAATCCCTAACCGTCAGCAAACCCAATCGGTCGCTGACACGTGGCTCATCTGTTCTGAAAAGGCAGTAATTTGTCAATAAAGCTGAGCGGCGCATTTAAAGAGGAGCAGCGCACGCGTTTCTCAAAGGGTTTTTGAATTTCGAAATTCAAAAACTGGACAGACGAAGAGACGTCTCGCCTCAAAAGCAGCGAGCAGTTACAAACACTTGGCCATTACAGCGCCACGTCACAGGTTTACTTTAAGTTAAAAATTTGACTTTATTGCAAACTAAGTTTTATTTGCAGGAATGAAAAAGAACTTTTCAAATACGCGGAAATAGATCAGAACGGCAACATGCCGATTGTCAGACGTCAAGAGGAAAACGGCAAGCCCTTGGTAAACACTCGGGCTCCTTTGTTGTTGGGCCTCTGATAATACATAAAATTATCAGAAGGGCACAATGGACTTTGCGCCTTCACAAAGTACCGTTGACCGGTCAAAACGGCACATGACCGGTTTGACCAAGTCAACGATATAAAACGGCATCGTGATCGATTGACCAGGTCAACGGGAATAAGTGACTAAAGGACAAGTCCAGCCCGTTATCACCAAAACGGCACAGAGCCGATTCCTCAATAAAGGCGAAGACAACGGCACTCGGCCGATTCATAACAAACGGCTCCTTGCCGATTCTCCACAAACGGCATCGTACTAATGGGGCCCAGATATTAATCTCCCCTCACAGATATTATTGGTATAGTACTCCATAGTCAGTATACATTTAGTCAAGGTTGGCAGGGAGGATAACCTGCTCCCATCACATCGTCACCTGACAACCGGACAAAGGGACGACTCTATTCCCCTAAAATAAGGTCTGCACCCCACGTTATAATGATGAATCCCTGCCCCTAGACCACCTGCTGAGGAAAAAGGGGAGGGGATGTCAGAGATCTAACCACTCTAGTCCAGCCTAAGGACTAGAGGGTGGTATATAAGGGAAGTTCTCTCCTTTACTCAAGGACACGAAAAAATACACACACTTTCTCCACACTTAACCAAAATTACTGACTTTGGCATTGGAGCTCTTACGCCGGAAAACACTTCCGGCATTGTGCAGGTCCTTCACGGCGATCTGATCACCACCTTCCAGCGAGCCACTTTACCAAGAAACCCCTCACTCCGGTCCACGGATTATCACCGGCCATACACGCGCAAACTGAACTGTTTAGAAACATTATGATAAAGTAGAATGAACAATGGCTTCTGCTATGCCACTTTGATAAATGGCAGAGGACAGACCAGAATCCCTAATCAAAACCATCATCACAATCAACTACAAAACCTGCTCTACCCACATTCTGAAACACAACCACAAACAAGGAACAGATGATGAAGCATCCGTTACCGTATTGTGAATCTGTCCCCCAAAGCGTAAAAACTTTCAACTGTTGGCCACCAGAGTAGAGAAGCCATTAGCTAGAGGGTTGAGTTGACTGGTAGGCAAGATGATAGCAATTTTAATCCTAAAAATATTCTGCAGAGTGGCTGTGAATGAGGACAGATTGAACTACAAATAAATACATCAGTAGATCTTTTTCCTTTTAGAGTTAGCAGAGAAGCCAGCCAATACTGGGACATAAGACCTAGCCTTCCGGCTTTACAAATAGTGAGCATCCCTATCGTGCAAATAGCATAGCAGCAATAGCACCTCCCAGGGAATGCCCAACTATACGCAAGTTGTATCCATAACACTCGCATCCAGCTCCCAACAATGAAGCAAGGAAGCCACTTGATCCAGTTTCTGTGTTTTCCGTATATGAAAAATAAACCGTAGAAGATTCAGGATAAAGGAACAATAGATTCCAAGAAATAAAATAAGGAAAAAAGATGCTAGAATCGAAACCATGTTATTCCTTATCGGAGCATCAAAGATCATTTCCTTAATCACTACAAGCAAATAATGAGTTTCTAGAATCTGCAATAGAAATAGAGGGGCTCCTGAACGGTTCACTAACAAATTCTCCGCAAACTTCCAACTCATTAACTACAAGACACTTTATACAGCCACCACTCCGATTCCCTAATGGGATAATATGATGGCAAGACCACATTATATACCTCCTTTAGTTTGAAAAGAAATGCTTCTTACCACAGAAAGGAGGAATGAGGCAAAAAGAAAAGGGAGAAAAAAAAGGAAGCGATTAGAATGCTCATTACCAATGTCCTTATGATTTCCTTCAATTTGGATGTAGAGATCTCGTGCAGCCTCAACTATGCCTGAGTGCCCATAGTGTGGGAAAGATGATTCAATGCTTTGATTCACATCAGGGGAGATGTGGTTACCACTGCAGACAGACATAAAATAAGTTCTAGCTATGACTGAAAAATCCTGACAATCGGCGTGAGGTGGTGCCGGCTCGGTTGATAGGTGTGGGCTGATTTGGTGATTTCGGCAGAGAAGGAGAGATGGATTTTTTGGTTGAATGTCCGGGTCTGAATTAATTAGGTGAGGAGATGGCCGTGTGTGTATTCTGGTTTTTTTTGCAGAGCTGGATTTTGAGAGGAGATGATTTTGGTGGTTTGACAGAGGTGGATTTGGAAATGAGAGTGTATGAGGGCGTGTCCCCTTTCGAATTGAAATTGAGGATGTTTATTTATGGTGAGGGTGTGGAAATGTGGTGCTGTCCGGCGTGGGTGTGAATGAGAATGAGGAAAATGGAGAGGCCGGATGAGTGATGGGTTTTATTTTGTTTATTTGTTTTTGTGAGAGTGGGGGAGGACGATGGGTGTGGAATTGATGATGATGACAGGGATGGTCGAAGAACGATTGAGCGGCAAAATAGAAAAAAGAACAGGAAAGGAAAATGACAAGAAAGCAGACTTAAGAGGGTGTTTATCAAAATTTGAGAAGAATTCACTTCATTTAAACTGAATTCTTTCCAAATTTAGTGTTTATTATACTTTTTTTTAAATGAGTTCAATTCTTGAACCATCAAAATTAATACAAGATAGAATTCATGCCAAAATAAGTGTGATTGTTAAAGAATTCATTTAGTTTTTTAATAATTAATGAGTTAATTACTTAAAAACCCTGTCTAAAAAGCTGAAACACAGCAACACGCGAGAGAGAAGTGGTGAGAGAAGAGAACGCAGCGGCGAGAGAGAACGGAACGCGGCAGCAGCGGTGAGAGAGAACGGAACGCGGCAGCAGCGGCGAGAGAGAACACGAGAGAAGAGATCCCGAGAGAGAGATCGATGTTTTGGCAGGAGGAGGTTTGGGTGTGTGTTGGATGTGATTCCGCTGGCTGATATGGTGACAAAGTTGGGCCATTTTAGAGGTATAAGGAACCGTCGAGCGGTTGAGGTGGGAGGTTCGTCGCCGAGATCCATAGGAGAAGACAAGGCGGTGGTTACAGACTTTTGACAGGGTGGAGGAGGCGCCGCTGGCATACAACACTGCCACACACTTTTGGGGTTGTTAGTATAGGTGGCGGTGGCGACAATTTTGAGCTGTGAGATTTGACCCATTTGGAGTTTTTACCCTTTTGGATTCACGAAGATGGTGATGTCGGTGGCCCAGGAAGACTGAGGGGTAGTGGTTTGTTGTGGTAGCGGCTAGAAAGATAGTAGTGTCCATAATATATTTACACTGTTGCACGACACCTGTTTGTGAAAATGCCTTAACCAACAACCAATAAATATACCATGCTAAATTTGTGTAATTTAGTCCTAATTATACTTTTTTATTTAGACGGCAATCTTCGTATATTTATTTTTAATATTTAATAAATTAAGATTGAATTTAAATTTGGTAATTGAGATAATTCATTTCTAAACAATTGAATTAATTTCAATCCTTTTATTTTATGGGTAAATTTTAATTTAGGAGCATAATAGTTAAATAAATAAAATGAAATTATTTCTTAATCATACCAAACAATATGTTCATTTCAATTCAATTCAATTTTTTCAATTTTATATTATTATATTAATCATTGGAGTTCATTCATTAATAAAATTCTAATTGAACTCTATTAATGAAATGAATTAAACTCATATATGATTTGATACCAAACACCCCTAAGAGTTTTCACGTGCATCACTTGTCAAAAGAAAACTAGAGCCTGGTAATCAATAATTGCCTGTGCTTTTTCATGTCACTCCACATTCACTATCCAATCCATAACGTATTTACGTATAGATTGTCAATAATTATATAAAGGGTGAGCATGAATTGGAAAATCTGACTCATCCTATTTTATTTGAACTAACACATCCCATCTGATCTAAATTGTATTTGATGAAATTTCGAATAAAGAGTAGAGGATTCGATAAATTTCGAAATCCAATCCGATATTATTTGAAAATTCGAGATATATAAATAAATTTCGAATTTAGGTTTTTATCTCTTAATTTTACTTCTTTTTTTTTCTTGCTATTTACTCCACTTATTAGGTTGTAATACTATTTGAATGCTTTGTTAGATTGCACGAGGAAGAGATCAACCAAACGTTAAAAAAATAGGTCTAAAATTAGTAAAATTTGTATTTTTTTACATAAAAGTATTAAAAATGTTTGAATTTATCCGAAAAAATCGACTGATCTGATTCGAAATAGTAGGATTACAATCGGATTAGGGTCATATTTGGAGAGCTCAAATTACCACCGATAAAATTCGATCTGAACTTGTCGAAATCTGATCGAATTATCCTATTGCACACCCCTTAATTATATATGATAAGGTAGATAAATTTTAGAATTTGAAAATATTATCCACCTAGGTACTTAATGGATCAACTCCGAGGGAATTCGCCTACATATAACCTCTCATTAATTACGTGATATGATTTATTGGTTGACTAATCTTTGTGGATACACTAACCTGGAAAGCCATAACCAGTGTATAATTTCTCGTAGCCATGAGCAGTACTTTCTTTAAAACCAAAAAAATTAGAGAGTAATTAAAGTTTTTTAGATAATGGTGCGATAATTAAGGGAGAACAGACGACGTGTAAGCTCATTATTGATTGAGTGACTTAACTAGCCATGCGTACTAAAACACATGGATTATGATATAATTACTTCTAGTAGTCTATACATGCGCAGTTGGATCGTCGTAAATTATGGATCTAGCGAACACTAAAAAAAATTGGCATTTACTGATAGGAAAATTTTCGATCGTAAATTTTGACAGTTTTCCATGGAATTCTGTTGAAAAAATGAAAACATTTTTTTTTCTTTTATGCGGAAAAAAGTTTTAGTGAAGAATTTCAATGTTTGGCAACGAAAAAAACCGTCGAAAATGTTAAATATTTTCGAGGGAAAGCTACGTAAAAAAACATGTGCAATACTTTATATAATTTTGACGGAGTTTATTTGCCACGCCAACTTTGTTGAAACGCTCTCGAAAACTCATTTCGTCGAATGGAGGAATTTCTACAAATAAATTCCTACTAGTTTAGGGAAAAAGTAATTATTTATTATTTAATAGTTTAAAGAAATTTAAGGTGAAATCGCCGGGATAAAAACACAAAATACGACCCAAAATTATAATATGAGATCATAAATTTCAATTTCAATTTCAATTTTTTTGCATTTTTTTTAATGTTCTCTCTTTTTAATAAAAACAAACACGTCCACATTTAATTTAGTCTCGCCCCACTGGCTAAGATGCTGAGCTGTTATAGATTTTTTGATGTGATGTATTGGTGACATAAACATACTGACGTAATCTTTGTTGGGAATGATTGATTTTTATGTAAGTCACCTTGTTAATTGTAATTAAATCTATTTAGTAATTTTTGTAGTTAAATGGTGAAATCCATACGTGTTTTTTACTCATCTATACAAATAAATTTTACATAATGTATTTACGGGTGATATTATTTTATATCCTAAATTATTATTCTAAAAATGAATTTACTACACTAGTTTATTTTAACTTTTAAAAAAATACCATAAAATATAAGAAGAACTAGCTACCTAAAATATATTTTAGTAAATTCATAGATAAAATGTATGAAACGAGAGAACAATAATATCCTATATATGCATGCATAAAATATTATAATTTCTATAATTCATCAAAATCATATATATAACTGTTTTTCAATATCTCTCGTGTGTACCAACAGTTCTTCAGCAGATATAGATCATGGATCACATTTCACTGACTAAAAGGTATCTTGATAACCTAGATAACAAAATCAAATATGAAGTCAAAGTTATTGAAATTTTCTAAAGATCGAAGCATCAACATTATTCCAGAGCTTGTGGGGATTCATAAATTACAAGGGGAGAAATAGTTAAAATCCCACCTGTAACCTTTGTAAGGGGGAGAGATGTCTGTAGGATAACGCCATATGCACATCTGCAACACTCTTATAAAAAGCAATGGGTGAATTCCGGAGATGCCTGAAGGAAAGGCCTATGATAATCTCATAACCAACAAAAAAACAAACGAAAAAGCAACAAGTCAAAATTAACGAAAACCCACCTGAGATTTAACAGGGCAAAACCCAGGAGATCAAAGAAGCCCGTCAATTTGGCAACAAACACAACACTGATCAGGAGGAAGAGGAAGAGGAAGAAGAAGAAGCATGGGTCTTTCAACGGAGAAAACAAAGGAGGTCTATAATACGGGTTGAATATTCAACAGCCATCAGAAAAGCCAAGGGCAACAAACCAAAAACAAGAAAACGCAGAGTAGTAAGTAAAAGGGAATAGAGGAGTAGAAAGTAACAACAAAGCGCGTGTTGTTATATGTATGTGTGAAAATGAGAAATCGGAGGAGGGTCGGGTTGCTGTGTTCTTTAATTGCGTCGGGTCAAACAAGGTATGCAATGTTTCTCCAAAGCATCAGCGATGACTTGTTGGAGTCTTGGACTAGGAGAGAGAGAGAGACAGAGAGCGCGATGACTTGACTTGCTTTTAAATTTGATTAATTTTTTCCCGATTGGTCTGTGTAAAATTTCCACTACTTTCTTAAAAAGTAAATAAAGCATCGGCAAATTATGAAATGCGTCGACTGCTCAGTTTTATCTTCTCTTCATTTTACGAATATAAAATTCACATTTTTTAATTTAAATTATTGTCGACAGTGACCAGTAGATTTTTTATTTCAAATTATTACTTTCTCTATCCTACAATAACTGACGTTTTACCTAAAAAATGCTGTCCTCATACGACCAGTCATTTTCTGCTTGAATAATGCGTCACACAGTGACAAAAGAAGGAAACAGAAAATTAAGTGGCCGGGATTTCAAAATTCTAGGGAACATGTAGAAGCAAGAGTCAATAGTCTTTGACACCCATCTTCTCCATTTCTCCAAAAAAAAAAACTACTTGGGCAAATGACTTGTTTGGTTTCTGGGCTTAGCCTTGACGACGAGAAGCTACTGTCGAAAGTTAGGTTTTTTTTGGGTAGTGTCTTCACTGAAAAGAAGGAGAAAGCCCATCTGCATTTTGATCTGAAAGGAACTTCCAACCATGGATGTATCCCGCACTATCATTCCGGTAGTGAAGGAAGCTAAAGGTTTCGATCATAGTTTTTTGTATTTTTTTAATGGAATCTGGGGATATATATTTGAATTTTGGGTATTGGGTTTCATCCTCTGTTTCTGGATTTTTGTTGCCAGAAGGAATTATGAAAATGATGTGGGTTTTGGGTGTAATTAACTCTATTATCTGAATATATGAATATGGTGTTGATGATATATTATTCATCTGTTTTGTTTCAATTTCTTGTATATTTCTGTTTTAAAATTTTGCTAATTTTTAAAAAATCGAGTGATTCTTTCTGTGTGGTTGTGTTTTGTTTTACATTGCTCATCCACATAATTAAAAACCGTATTTGACATAACATAAATTCATTGAAATCAAAATGCATATACTATTTGTAATTTCTTACGACTTCAATGGGAGGTTCGTATTATTCATATTTATTGATAAACGAACTTAATCATTGATGCTTTGATTTGACATTCGAGATCATCAACCTGAGATACTCTTGATTAGTGTTTACTCTTGTTATGAGATAAGGTCATAAAATCTTTTACTATGTTACTTAATAAAATAACTATTTATTTTTTAATTTTTTTGGAAAAAAAACTCCCTTGTTTAGATTTCTTTATTTATTGTTTAGATGGTGCCACCATTGAAAAGATTAAATATACCGTTTTAAATTTTGGCAAAATTCCATTCGTGGATAGATGATAGGTAGGTTCACCCATATTGAAAAGTGGCCTTTCAATTCACGTCAATATCTCCTTCAGATATTTTCACCGTTAAAGGCTGAAATTAATCATGTCCGTATTAGGCGCCTCCCTTTTTCTGGGTCCATCATTTCCAATTCCTACTTAGTTGGGTAGTTTTTTTTTTTTGAAGGGAATACTTAGGGTATAAGTTATGATTTTTGGTTTATAAATCGTATGAAATTATTGAAGAAGAAATTGGCTAATTAACCAGTAGAGATGCTGTAGACCTGATCCAGAGAATGAATGTCATGAATTAATTGCATGCTAAATTAAAGACGTAAGGCATACGGGTCCTTCTATAAGTTAAGGCTCATTTATGCAGCAATTTAGTACTAAAATTGAGGATGTAAGTGGTACGTTGACACTTAGAGTGGATTAAATTCCATATCTAATACGGATTCGCTGACCACTTTTGCTATCAAACTTATAAATTTGTAATGGGTAACAAGGATTGAGCTCTTCTAATTTTCTCTTAAATATGACCAGTCATGTTAGAAGGATCTAAACCGTTAAATGAAATTGAACGGATGAAATTAAAAATTCAAGTAATTAATGAGTTGACCACAGGTTAGTGGAGAGATGGAGCCAAAAAAAAAAAAAGTTGAATCAAGAAGTGTCAAGGAAAACACACTGATTACGCCTAAAATTAATTACAAGTTATAGTTAATTGTTAATTAACTATAAATGTGGTATATAGTTTTTTTCTTCAAGTTATAAGAAATGTGGTTGATGTAATTGTTAATGAAATTTAAAAATTAATTACAAGTTATAATCACGGGGATTGATGTGTTTTCACATTGTGCATATGAAGTTATAGAATAAATAGTTAACGATTTCTTATATATATTATTAATTATATATATTATAATAATATTAAAAATATAACTATTTTATAAATAAAAAAGAGGAAAACACATAAAAAAATATTTATATATGAATACGTAGCTCATTGGTTGTTTTTGCCGATGAGGAAGGTACTGATAGAATCTCAAGTTATAATTTGTTTTTTTTTTATCGGTAAAATGTGGTGAACTTTAATAAAGGAAACGTGGTCATATGACCCAAATTACACCAAAGAAAGGAGATCTCCTACTGGTACACCAATTTTGTCTTGCCATATTTATGTCAAGTTTTTTTTAATAGGCTAAACTTTATTCAATAGGGAAAGGTCATGAAGAACATGACGATGAACAGACCCAGGAACAACACAACAGAACGACAGCAGGAGCCATGAACAAGGCACGACACTACCCTACAACGCGCGCAACAGACCCACCAACTCGCTACAACAAAACCCAAGCAACCCAGGCTCACCCCATACGGTTAACCCCCCAAACATGCAGCCAACTCGAGGAGAGCAGCATCTGCGAAGACGAGTAAGGAAACTGGGAGTCTCAGTTACGAAGCCACTGCTGCCATGTGGCGAAAATGATATTGACAGAACGGAACTCACAGAAATTCTGATGATTGAAGACGACGCCATTCCGTTGATTCCAGATGGTCCAAATGATTGCATACGACAGGGATCTCCACATAGATCTCTTAGGCGATGACATGATGCCCAACAGCTCACCCCAACAAGGCCATAGAGCGGCTACAGAACCAGGAATCACCCACGAAATACCCGCCCATTTCGCAATAAAATTCCATATTTTCGCTGTGGCTGAACAATGAAGAAGGAGATGATCTGCATCTTCCTCTGAAGCCGAGCATAGGGGACACAAACTCTCTTCCGCAGCCAACATGACACGCTTACGAAGGAACCCACGCGTCACAATCCTGTCTTGCATCGCCAACCATAACATAAATTCCACACGGTGTGGCACAAGCTTGCTCCAGCAGGAGGACAAAACCTCATTTCTACGGTGACCATACCATTGAAGTTCCAGCCCTCTGCACATAGAGCTAACCGTGTAGTTGCCAAAAGTGTCAAGGCTCCAATCCAAATTGTCCCGCTCTTGGTCCTCTTTCGGCCAAACCAACAAGCCCATCAAATCATGCAACTCCTCCACTTCCCAAGCGAACAACCCCCGTCTCCAATCCCACTTCCAAACCCATCGGGACCCTTCCCAAGATCCAAACTCTTTTACCACACCCAGCTGGTTCGCTGACAGGGAGTACAGTCGGGGGTATCTACACGTCAAAGGGACGAGAGTGGCCCAAGGATCCCACCAAAATTTGAACACAACATTACTACCGAGTTTCAACCTAGTGCTAGCGGACCAGAATCTGAAGATATTGCTACCCCGATTACAGGCCGCCACAATATCTCCCCAACCTCTCGAATACTTCACGCTATCACCCCGCCAAATGTCCCCCATCGACTGGAATTTATACTCTTTCCGAATGATATCAGCCCATAATTTGTCTTCACCATTGAATAACTTCCACACCCATTTGAACATTAGAGCTTCATTTCTAGTCTTCAAACAACCAATGCCAAGACCCCCTAACTCAATAGGTCTTTTCACGATATCCCATTTGATTTTGGGCAGCCCCCTTTTAGCATCATCTCCGCTCCACAGGAATCTCTGCATGATGCGCTCGCATTGATTAATAATTGCTTTCGGCATTCTAAACAACGACATATTATACACAGGGAGACTAGCCAGAGCAGATTTGATGAGGGTGATCCTCCCTCGCACCGATAGCAACGTTCCTTTCCAACTCGCAAGCTTCTTCCTCATGGTTTGGATCAGGCGAGCTAGAAATCCTCCTCGGGTTCATACCCACATAGGAGCCCAAGTAAGGAAACAACAACATCTCGTATCTACACCCTGTGCGATGAGCCAAAACCTCCCCATCCGTTCTGAACACATTGATACCCACCAAGGTGCTCTTGTGATAGTTCACCTTCAGCCTTGAGAAAGCATCAAACCAACGTAAAATTCCCTTGACACATTGGATTTCCTTTTCGTCATTGCGGACGAAAACAAGCGTATCGTCCGCAAACTAGAGGTGCGTAATCCTCCAATCAAGAACCTCATTACCCACCCCTTTTAGTAACCCATAACCCTGCACTCTTCTAATCAAGTAATTCATCCCCTCTGCAACAATGTTAAACAATAATGGAGACATGGAGCAGCCCTGCCGCAAGCCCCTTCCAACCCCAAATTCCCCCAACGGAGACCCATTAATTAGAACAGACACTCTGGCAGTGCTTAAGCATTGCTGAATCCACCCCCTCCACTTCGTGCTAAAGCCCATATGGTTCATAACGTCATCCAAATAACCCAGTCTACCGAATCTTATGCCTTCTCAAAGTCCAACTTGAAGAGAAACCCCTGTTGCTTTGACGATTGCAAGTAACTGGTGTCCTCATTCGCTATTAGAACATAATCAAGGGTCTGCCTCCTTTTGATGAAACTGTACTGATCTTCACTGATGATAGACTTGCTCAATAAGCTCAGGCGATTAGCCAGTAATTTAGAAATGATCTTATAGAAGCTGCTGACAAGACTGATGGGGCGAAATTCCCTAAAGCGTTTAGCAGAAGTCACTTTAGGAATGAGAGTAAGGAAAGAATTATTAGCTCCCCTCAGAAAATTCCCTGATCTTAAAAAATCACGAACAAGTTGACACATGTCCTGTCCTATGATATCCCAAGCTTTCTAAATAAAGCGCACAGAGAAACCATCGGGCCCAGGGGCTTTGTCCCCACCACAGGACTTGACTGCCTCCCAAATTTCCTCCACCGATGAGTCTCTGTCAAGCCCTTCAACCTCAGAAACGCTGAGTTTAGGGAACCCAAGATCAGGGATCCGCGGCCTTGCCCACCTGTCAGCGCGAAAGAAGTGGGTAAAGTGACTAACAACTTCATCCTTGACCTCAGCAGGGGTCGTGGCCCTCCCCCACTCATGAATGATCTCAGAAATACTGTTCTTTCTCTTCTGCACTTTGGCCATAACATGAAAAAACTTGGTGTTGCAGTCACCTAGCAGATCCCACTTTAACCGAGACTTTTGTTTCCACAACTTACAGAGATGTCCTTATTGATCCCACAAGGCCGAGATGTCCCTCAATTTATCCGCTAGTTCTTCTTCCCCCAGCTGCCGCTCATCCTCAAACTTATCCCAGACTTCTACTTTATCTTGCAACTCCCTAAGCCGACCTTCTACATTACCGAAATGGTCATGATTCTAAGCTTTAAGTTTCCCTTTCAGCCATCTCATTTTACAAACAACCATGTTATCCCCCTAAAACACAGTCGCTGCTTCATCCCAAAGCCTTTTGACCAAGTCTCTAAAGCCATGGACATCCCACCACGACCCTAGGTCTCTGAACAGTTTCGGCCCCCAGTTCACCTGATCATTCTTGACCAAGATAGGGATGTGATCAGACCCGTTACGTCCCAAAGAAGTAGCCATAAGATCCGGATGCTGGGTGCTCCACTCGGGATGAACCAACACCCTGTCAATTCTGCTGCGACTAATGGAATTAGCCCACGTAAATCTTCTGCCAGACAGAGGAATATCCTGGAGCCTACACCTGTCTACCCACCGCTGAAAATCAGCCATACCTCTCGTCAATCCCCCCCATGGAGCCTCTCTTCTGGCTTAAGGACCTCGTTGAAGTCTCCCGCCACAAAGACATGAATCCCGCAGCCCTTGATAACGTGTATTTATGCATAATTTTCCCTCCATTATTTCATCAATTTAAGGCATGATTCTGCTAATTTACCCTTGTTTTCATTACTATTGCAGATCTAGGCCTAAAAAGAGAGTTTATGCAAAAACATGCATTTTGGAGCATTTTGTGCGAATTTGAGCTTCAAGACCAAGGTCGAGGTCCCGACTCCAGAATCGCGTTCAAGGTCCCGAATCGGATTCTCCATTCGGGCCCCTCAAGGGCAAAGAGCGTCATTTCCACGTGTCCTCTTGCCAAAGCTCCCATGTGACCTCCCTGACACTGTTCTGACAGTCTGCACTGATCACAAAATACCTACCCCTCTGACCATTCCCGGCCTTGAGCCCATTCAAGATCTGCCAAAGCTGGTCAAGACCAAAAAAACCAGCTTTATGCTTTTTCAGCTTTTTGCTTTAGGGAGCATAGATCCATTGTAATAGGCTTTCTTTAAATGCATTTTGTTCCTTAGTTGGGCAGAAGATATTTTGTGATTGTATTTTCTAGCTTAAATAGAGGATCATATGAGTAGTTTAGATCATCCAATCTTTTAGCACATAAGATAATTTGAGAATTAGTAGTTTTCTTAGACTTCTCTCTAGTTTATCTCTCTAGTTCTTGTTAGCATCCTTCTCCTTTGCCGCCGGGCTTCAAACGTTTAGTAATCAAGTCTTCTTCCCTTAATCTATTTCTTTACTTGTTATGCTCTTTTTGATTATTATTTATTTCCCTTCAAAGCATGAGTAGCTAAATCTTTAATTCTTAGCAAAGGTAATTCAAGGGTTGCAAGGGCAGATTCGAGGCCTAAACGTGCTTTATATATTCTTGCTGCCATATTTAATTGCTTATCATTTTAATTACATTTTCACTTGTGATAATTTGAGGCTTGATCAACTGATAATTTCTATGAGTAAATGCTGTCATCCATGTAATAAATACGGAAGGAAAGTTGCATGGAACAAGTAGACATCTATCTAGTAGTAGCTGCACTGAAGTGGTCTCGACTAGCTAGGGTAAGTAATTGATTAGAGCGAGGTCACGAGTCTGACAAACTGAGGGACTTTTAGCTCTAGATCTGTCTTTTCTTATCTTCATGGGCAGTCTGAATATGGCTCTCCCGCATTCATGCCTGGAGAGATGGCAGGCTGTCAAGACTACCTCATGTGGAAACGAGGGGTAGTTTCTCTTAAGAGAAAAGTCGGGGATATCCGAGGAATCTGGTCCCTATGTCATTTCTATGCATGCATGAGTAGAATATTTCTGTGCTGATGACGATCGGGCCCCCGAATGCAACCTAAGAATACCTCTTGCTAAGAACCTTCTCTATCTGATTATTTGTGTTCGATTATCTCTCTATTTTATTATTTCTGAATTTATTCACTGATTTGTTTTGTTTTATCCTTCGGGACCCCGAACTGACAACTCAAGGTCCCGAATACTGCTTTCTTAGTTAGAATTGTTAGCTCCAACTCTCCCTTGACTAACTTGCTTAGTCAAGTAAAAGCCCCCTGTTTGTTACGTTTACGTGTTTTTGTCCTGTGCTTCCATTCAAGACCTTGAATCAGTCTCTCCTAATCCCTGTGTTCGACCCTGAATACCGCTGTACACATAAAAAATTGTGTACATATTTTCAGGCATTATAAATCTGTATTTCACCGACGATCAAATTGGCGCCGTTGCTGGGGATTGTTTTAGGACTGATTTATTTCTCTTGTTTGTATGACCAGGAGATCTGCACCCAATTTACTGCCCCTTGATCACGAGTTAGGAAGGACAGAAAGAGTCCTTCGACGACTAGCACGAGGAAATTCCAATCATTGTGTTCGGGACCTCGAACGCTTTTTCGCTCTAGACGATAATCCAGACCCCGATTACATACCACCTGTCCACCCCGAGGTACCCAACATGGATGATCATGGCCCTGAAGGGGATGATATTCCATCGGTCCCACCAGTGATCCAGACTATCGATGAGTTCAATGCTGCCCTTGACGGGTGTCGAATCCGTTCATAAAATAAATAAAATATAACTCAGTGCTATGCTACAAATTAATGCAGATAGTGGTGAGAGGATCGATCCCACAAGGACAAGCTTCGCCTAATTCTTGAAGTTCCTGTAAATAACCAAATAAAAGAAACCAAGTTTTGGGGTTGAGATATAATTAAACGAAAATACAGTGGATCTAAGATCAGTTGAAAACAATAAAAACAGCTTTAAAATAGAGAGAATTACAGTGGAGAAAATATTCCGGGTAGAGATCATTGCGAGATGGCATTGGTAAGTTGTTGATCATTGACAAAGTACATTTTCGAAATGGTTTTCATAGAAGAAGTTGTGGAACCAGCTCACACTAGATTCCCAACCTGCTACAAAAGTATTTAAAAGAATCACTTCATTTTAAACACCCTAATCTTCCCAAGTTCATCCTAAGATTCTAATCCGCCACTTTGCCTTGGCTATGCAGAGCCTTCTACAAAGGAATCAGAATACTTATGGAAGTACTTGAGAGATTGATTAAAGACAGTGAGGTCCCTCTTCTAGACAAGGGAATACTTTCATCATCCACGAGTCTGGTCTAGTCTGGCACTTGACCCAGCTGTCACCTAGGTCGGCCCTTCTCAAGGCCTCGGGATGTGATGACCGCCTAATTCAATTTCTTCTATCAGCTTAGACCAAGCAAATACCCCTCATGCCCTGCTGATTTGTCTACAAACGTTCTCTAAGAGTGATGTAATCACAAGAGAACTGACTACACTTGCCCGAATTAAATTCAAGGTGATCAAGCTCAAAAATTAATAAAGACAAGTTTAAAATTAAAACAAGAAGGTTTGAAATATGAAATTCATTTCTATGAAGCTTAAACAAGTCTCACAATCAACATACCAGCCAATCTCTTGATCCCTACCAGGAACTTGGAGTTTAGTTACAATACATAATCAAAATAAACAAAAGAAGTTCAAATCCGAAATTACAAAGAGTGCTGGAATTTCTGGAAAAAGTTGGTAAATGCTGATTTTTCTCCCTGCTGTTCTTGATTGTCCGAATGCAATCCCCTCCCAATCTTGCTACCTTAAATGGTCCGTTCCCATGCCTGCAATCTCCTCTCCAAGGACAGTCCACGCTAGCTCACAAGCTCCCAAGAGCTTGTCCTCTAAGTGCTTGTACATAAATGGGAATATTCTTCATTTTATCAAGAAGAATGTTGATTCATTCTTCCAAGATGTCTTCAAGCACATGAGAATAACATATAGGGGCCCAAGAAGTCTAGTATCTGCAAATAATGTGTCCCAAGAAGACAGGAAACACACTAGAGATTAAATAAACCCGGCACGCGGATTCATGGAAAGTGCAGATCCAGCTGGCCTTCCGGAGGGACGCTTCTTGTCGAGGCCTAGAGGAGAGCTGATCTCGGCAAAATAGAGGAGTGGCCTTGAGACGAACAGACCAACTTCAAAGCAGCAAGACCGAAAATGGAACTTCAACACCATATGATTGATTACAGCTCTATTCTTCAAGTTTTTCACTCCTTTCCTTCACATTGATGCTCCAAAGGCTGAATCATAAGAAAGGAAGCAAATAGGCTCAAAGTAGCATATTTACCATCTCAATTACTAGGAAAAGAGATAGTAAAATAACCAAAATAATCCATCAATCAGCCCCCGAGGCCCTAACCAGTTGTATTGTCTGGCCAGTGGTCCCGAATGACTGGGAACTCAAATCTGCCACCATGCACCATCTACCTCTTTATCGAGGGCTGGCCAAGGAAAACCCCCACCATCATCTCCAACAACTACACTCCATTTGTGATGCTATGAAGTCCCACAACGTTAGTGTTGAGCATGCCAAACTCCGCGCCTTCATGTGGTCTCTCAAGGACGATGCTCTTGATTGGTTCTATGACTTGCGCCCTCAATCCATTAATTCATGGGCCGAAATGTCAAAGGCTTTCACGGATAAATATTACCCGGTGTCTATTGCCATGGTGACCCGCAAGCAGCTAGTGTCCATTCTCCAAAAGGACACGAAAGATCTTGAGCAATACTATGAACGTTTCAAGAAGATGCAAGCCTTATGCCCCTCGCACAACCTCTCCGAGCATGCTCTCATCCAGTATTTTTGTGAAGGACTCAAGGCCCGAGATAAAGCCCTGCTCAATGCCGCTGCAAATGGGTCCATCACTAGACTCACTCCCGCTGCTGCCAAGGACACTATCGATCTCATGGCCAAGAAAAACCTCCCTCTCAATAATTCCACCGGCAATCAAGAAGCTCGAGCAACAACCATGGAAAATCAATTAGCTGCCATCACCGGTATGCTTCAGAATATGGCTTCAGGACACCCAGTCCAGATCAAGACCTGCCAAATCTGTCAACTTTCAGACCACCCCACAGATGCTTCCCCATTCATCCCAGAAGAGATGTCTGTCAATGCCGCGAGAGGATTCAATGTCCCGTATGGTCAGAACAACAATCAAGGCTGGAGACAGCCAAATTTCGGGTGGAATAACAACCAACAGGCTGGACCTAGCCATCAGTATGGGCAAAACCCATATGGAAATCACCCTCCTCCTTTCAACATGCAGAATTTCAAGCCCCGATCAATATCAGAGACAGCCGCCGCAAGATCAGACGTTCGTCGCGCCCCCGAATGAGGATCCCTCCCTCGATAAGAAGAAAGTTGCGGAGCTTGAAAAACAAATATGTACTCTGACGGGTGTCGAATCCAATCAAAAATAAATTACAACTTATCACTTAGCAACAAAAAGGATTGTGCACAGCGGTAAGAGGATCGATCCACAGGGACTATCGGCCTAATGCTCATTCTCCTGCAAACAACCAAACCAAACTGAACAAAACGAAAGGTGAGGTGAAAACAGTGCAAGAAAATAAATGACAGGAAAATAAAATAAAGCATGAGACATGGCAGCTTCATCTCAAGGCCTTGAGATGAGTCTGCCATGCTCTAAATAAAAACAGTAAATAAAATACGAAAATAGTAAAGACAAAGAGAGTGAAATGATAATAGAAATATTATTCCCAGTACAGATCTCTTGAGGTAACAATTCCAAGTTGCTCATTGACACAAAAAGCATTTTCAAAACAATTTCCATAGGGAAGTTATAGAGAAACATCCAGGGGCGATCTCCAAGCCTCCTCCTACTCAAGCCGCATGAAGAGAAGCTAATTGTGCGACCCTAACTCCCTTAACAATTCTATGTTGTACCTGTCCGCCACTCTACTGGAATTCCCCGCTGTCACCCAAGAAACTCAGTAAAGGAACAAGCACGCTCATAAAATTCCTAGATTGTTGATATGACCAGGGAGACCCTTCCCTAGACCTTGAGATGGACGCACTTGCAGCCCATGAACCTCAAAGCTAACCCCTTTCTTCTTCTAGTTTCAAAGAGACATCATCCTATCCACTAGTTGTCCACTCGGGTTCCCTCTAACACAGAAACGCGGCATTAGAGTGATTCTACTGTAATCATTCATGCTAAACATAGGTTAGCTAAGCCCAAATTCAACAAGAACAAATTGACATTAAACCAAGCAAGAAAAGAGATATGAAAAACGTTTTTAATGAAGAACAACAAGTCTCACAACATACTGGAATTGTTAACCTCTCAATCCCTACCAGGAATTGGAGGAATTAATTACAACTCCAATCAAAACAGCAAAACTACAAGTAATTACAAAGGAAAAATGAAAATACAAAAGATGAGAGAAAAGTCTCTCTTCCGTTCCCCTCTCTTCTCTTTCTGGACTGGTCTGGTCTCCCTCCTTCTTTCTGCTGTCCAAGCTCCTTCAATTAATGGCAGCAAAGGGGAGCAACCAAAAGAATAAAATATTCCCAAGTTGGCAAATCCAAAAAAGACAAGTCTTCATGAAAACATTCTCCTCTATATTTGTTTCTTTGAGCCACGTGAGGGAGAGTATAGCATGCTGGGAACACCTTGTCTCTATTTTCCAAGTCCCAAGCAGACAAGAAAAGCACTCAAGAATAATTAATTTCAGACCGCAAAAACATGGTGAGTGCTGTCCAGCTGGAATTTGCCAGGTCGCTTCATCTCAAGGCCTTGAGATGGACTGGAAATGCGTCTGGAAAATTTGCTCAACACCAATTGATCATTTTTGCTCTAATCTTCGGCCTTTTCATTCCCTTTCCTAATTCTGGGTATTCAGGTGTACTTCTGGAAAAAGGAAGGAAAAAGGGTCAAAGTAGCATATTTACCATCTCAAAAACTAATTTAAGAGACAACAAATCAAAGTGAAATAACGATCAATCATACTCTCATGGACGAAATCAAAGAGGTGAAAAATGGAGGAAGATTTCCAGGGCAGACGGAACCCAACCCAAAGCATGAGGCATGTGCCATGAACCTCCGCAGTGGTCTCGAGATACCTTCTCGCGTCCATCTAGACCCCGACTCTGTAAAGGACAATCAAGGTCCTAAAGCTGATCATGTCAATCAAGGTCTCGAATGCAACAACAACGCACGACCACCTCCAGAACAGCCCACTGAGCCTACTTGACAGCCAAAAAAGTCTCGATTCAATGACGCAGCTCTCGACCACTTCTTCTCCAGCAAGAAGTCTCGATGTAGGAAAAAGCAACCCGTTGAAGAAGATTTCTCTCAAGAATTCATTAACAAGGTACTCGAGCCCCCGTTCCCTCAACGGTTGGTCAAGAAGAAGAAAGATGAAGAGGATCGGGACATCTTTGACATGTTCAGCAAGGTCATTATCAACATTCCTCTTCTCAAGGCTATCAAGAATATGCCGCAGTATGCAAAGTTCTTGAAACAACTTTGCAGAAACAAGAACAAATTCACCTAGGTGAATCAGATAAGTGTGGGAGCTAACTTGTCCGCGCATATCCAGCGCAAGATCCCTCCCAAATGCAAAGACCAAGGCATGTTTACTATTCCGTGTAGAATTGGCACGATCGACATTGGGAAGGCTATGTGTGATTTGGGGGCTGGAATTAATGTTATGCCATTGACCATTTACAACAGCCTTAGACTCGGGCCCTTGAAGGAAACCACACTGGTTATCCAACTTGCAGACCGCTCGGTTGTCTATCCCAAAGGCATAATCAAGGATGTTCTTGTCCAAAAAGGTGAATTCCTATTTCTAGCGGATTTCTATGTTCTTTCCATGGAGAACCCAACAACCACCAAATCTTCGGATGTACTTTTGGGGCGCCCTTTCTTGGCCATTGCCTGTGCAAAAATTGATTGCTATGAAGCCTCCATCTCCCTCGAATTTGATGGGGAAATCATCCGCTTCAACATGCTGGACTCCATGAAGTACCCCTATGAATTTTCAAGTGTCAATTTTATTGACGTGATAGACCCCTTTGTGGAGAACATTGCTGATCTGAATTCTATCGAGCCCTTGAAGCTGGTTCTCGACCGAAGCAATTTATGACGGGTGTCGAATCCGATCATAAATAAAAAGATTACAACTTATCACTAAGCAGCAAAAAAGATTTGTGCATAGGGCAAGAGGTTCGAACACAGGGACAAATCGGTCCAATCTTGGCTTCTCCTGAAAATGACAAAGTAAAATGCAAAGGGGGTGAGATGATTCTATAAACTAGAAATAAAACAGTACAAGAAAGTAATTGAGTGAGCTAATTGCAGCAAGAACAGAACGCAAAAGAAGAGAGAAAATCAGTAGCAAAACAATCCTTGGTAGGGATATCCTTGAGGTGACTATACTATGCAATTGATCATTAATAAATATATTTTCCGAATGAATTTATAGAGATGTTAAAGGAATAAGAGACCCTCTATATTCCCAAGTTTCCCCCTATACAAGCCGATTAAAGAGACCCTCTATTAATGGCCCTAACCTTCCTAACAATTTGTCAAGTTGCTGGAAAATTGTAACCACACGGGAAACCCATTCCTAGGCCTAGGGATGGCATTACTCAGCCCTGAACCCATTCTTTCCTTTCTCCTAGATCCTAAAGACAAGTCTTATGTCAAATATTCACTAGTTGTCTACTTAATCTTCATAAATGCAGGAATCACGCTGACATAAATGAAACCGACGTTACCCATTCAAATAAAATCATAGGTTAGCTAGGCCTAGATCAAACAAGAATGAATTTAGCATTTAAATGAGAAGGAAAGAAATACAAAAACATTCATATTAAGTTCAATGAAATCTCACAATAACATACATAGTCAACCTCTCAATCTCTACCAAGAATCAGAGGATTTAGTTACAAAACATAATTAAAATTAGAAAATAAAACTTATTGTTCAAGTGGGAAAATGCTTGATATGATGCCTTTTTATGCATGTTTTTCCCTCTCTTTTAGGTCTAATTTCACACTTGATACTACTAATTTGGCTTGTTTTCCAACCACTTTGTAGATTTGGGCTAAAGGGAGAAACTTGCTGAAAAGCGCGCCATTTGGATGCATTTTTGCTGATCTTTCATCGCCGAGCCCTAGATGCATTTTGTCGTCGAGACCTACCGTCGGGGCCTAGATGAGATCTTATGTCTAGGCCTAGACGAAGCACGTGCGTGTTTCTTTCCGAATGATGCTTGGCCGAAGATGCTAAAAAGATTCTAGCGGGATTCCATGACCAAATCATCCAGCTCATCAGAGAATATTCCTCTATACCATTTTGTCCCCTAGTGGGGTTGTTAGGCTATATATAGAACCTTAACTTTAGGTTAAAAAGGGGGCTACTCCTTAGTATATTTTTCATCTTTTTAGGGTTTTCAATCATTGTAGCCACCTCTCTAACATTGGGATTTGTTCTTCCCTTATTTTTCCAGAAATTGGAGCCCAAAGCTCCAATTAGTTTTTAATCCAGATTTTCGTTTTCATCTGCACCTCTTCTCTGTTTATGTTGCTTTCTCCATCTATCTTGTGCATGATTTCCAGCATGAGTGGCTAAATCTCTTAGTCTTGGCAGGGGTGTTTTAAGGATTGCAAGAGGATAGTTGGGAGGTCAAAGTGTTCTTAAAACGTGTTCATTGTTGTATCCGCTTTCTTGCCATTTTATTGTCATTTCGTGTGAGATTTGTTGGTAGTTTGATCACCTATTTGCATGTTTCTCATGAATATTGTCATTTCCATGGTAATAACTAACGTGAGGCCATGGAATAGAGTAGGCATCTGGTCCAGAGTCATCATGTCGTTTGGTCCAATCTGGCTAGGGCAAGAAACCGGTTAGGGCAGACTTCTCAGTGTCTAGCCCTAGACGTGTCTTCTCTCCACTTCACGGGCCTGTGTGTATGACCCATAAGCGTACCTTGGGCACAGTGTCACGGCCACTCCCATAAGCGTACCTTGGGAGTGACTTCTCTTAAGAAGAGAAGTAGGGAATCTCCGTGAAAACAGGGTTCCTATAGCACGTCTATGGCGTGAACGCAGTCTATCCTTGCACCGATGACCGACTAGACCTCGACGCAATCCGCCGTCTACCCCTGCTAAGATTTCTCCTTTTATCTGATCTATTATCTTTACTTACTTTGCTATCATCTTTATTACACTTGTTAGTCTTTACCATTTTTATTGATATTCTCTTGCTTTATTTTCGTTCCCTTTTTATTTAATTATTTCGTTTGCCCTTTATTACTTGTTATTTGCATTTTGATAATCTGTCCCAACATCAACTGCCATCGTTGGTTAGATTCGTCTAGACCAACCAAACCCCCCTTGTGTTACTTTTATGTCTGTTGCATTTTCATCCTCATCATACATTTAGGGCAAGATTAAATTTAGTCCTTCATTTTCCCTGTGGTTCGACCCTGACTTGCTGCTATTTACCTTAATTTGTGCATCTAGCCTATTATCAGGAATTATTTTATTACTTTTGACGCGTGTTTCGACGGCGCGTCAATGCTGAAAAATGATTGTGAAGCTTGCTGCTCCTCCCTCTCTTCCGTTCCTCTTCTTTGTCTTCAGCCCCACTTGTCCAACCTCCCTCTCTCCCTTTTGTGTCCGTTCTGTCCAGCCAACCAACCCCCTCTCTTGGACGAAATTCCTCACTATTTATAGCACAACCTCCCTCTCTTCATGCTTCTTCAATAAATGGCAGCAAAGGGGAGAGACACCAAAGAATAAAATATTCCCAAGTGAACAAACCCATAAATGCATAGTCTTCAAGTCATGGAGCCTTGTGAAAATGTTCTTTGTCACTTGTAAGCATGCTGAACATTCTCCTCCCTCAACTCCCCAAGAAGCAAGCACTCAAGGATAAAATAATGGTAAGCATGCAACTCCAAAAACAAGGAAGAGACAAGAATAAATTCTTGTCTAGCACTAATAAATTCCTTGTGGAGTCTCCAAGGAGTTCTTGAGTCAAAGGAAATGAAGGAACACGAGGTTGGGGAGTTGGGAAGCTGTCAAGCATGCTCAGGGGACAAGAAAAGCACTGAGAAATATTAAATTCGTTGGCACGCAAAATCAGGTCGGACTGCCCAGAATTTCACCAGATCGGCTGACTCATTCCTAGGCCTAGGGATGAGTACGGGAAAATTTCTGCAAACAACCTCCAAAATCAGCAATGATTGGAAATGCTCTATCTTTCACCAAATCTACTCCTTTTCTTTCCCAATGATCTTTCAAGCCTGAACATAGGAAAAGAGAAGTAAATGGCCAAAAGAAGCAAATAAATACTCTCAATCCACAAGAGAAAGAGAGCATAAAACATCGAATATAAACAACCAATCAAAGTCTCACCCCCGAATCCTTGAAGGAGATGAAATCATCCATTGCAGTCCCTACTAAACTATGCTCAGTCGTAACAACTCTCGAGGAAAATGCTATCCTCGCAGTCGAGCCCCCGAGCGAGGCTCCCGAATGCGTAGATCATGAGCAACTCATTCCTTCTCTAGTGCAAGCCCCTGACCTTTAACTCAAGGCACTGCCCTCACATTTGAAATATACTTACCTCGGGGAAAAAGAATCCCTCCCGGTCATCATTTCCAACAAGTTGGAGGAGGCTCAAGAGCTTAAATTGGTAGAACTCCTCAAGAGCTTTAAACAAGCCCTCGGCTGGACCATTGCGGACATCAAAGGTCTATCACCTTCCCTTTGCACCCACCGCATCCATCTTGAAGAAGCCAACAAAATAATCCGACAGACCCAAAGGCACTTGAACGCCCCCATGATGGAGGTGGTCCAGAAAGAGGTCTTGAAATTGCTTGATGCCGGGGTTATCTATTCCATTTTTGATTCCCCATGGGTCAGCCCCATTCAGGTGGTCCGGAAGAAAACAGGCATCACCATCATTCCGGGTCCCGAAGGTCTGCCAATTCCCTCCCGAATCCAGAACAGGTGGGGTGTATGCATCGATTACAGACGCTTGAATGAGGCTACTAGGAAAGATCATTTCCCACTGCCCTTCATTGATCAAATGCTGGAGTGCCTTGCGGGCAAGATGCATTATTGCTGTTTAGATGGGTATTCGGGCTTCCACCAAATTCCAGTCGCCCTCGAAGACCAGGAAAAGACCACTTTCACTTATCCCTTCGGGACCTTTGCATATCGACGCATGCCCTTTGGGTTATGCAATGCCCCGACTACATTCCAGAGGTGCATGGTCAGTATTTTCTCAGAATTTGTGGAGGAGTGCATCGAGGTATTTATGGATGATTTCACGGTTTACGGTAACTTTTCCGAATGCCTTTCCAATTTAAAGAAAATTTTGCAAAGATGTGTGGACACTAACCTTGTGCTTAATTTTGAGAAATGCCACTTCATGGTGGATCAAGGGCTCATCCTAGGCCACATCGTGTCTAGCAAAGGTATCGAAGTGGATAAAGCTAAAATTCAGGTTATCGAGACCTTGCCTTACCCCTCGAATATTCGAGATGCGCGCTCTTTTCTTGGTCATGCAGGATTTTATAGGAGATTCATCAAGGACTTCTCCAAGATAGCCCATCCGATGTGCCGACTGCTGCATAAAGACGTAAAGTTCATTTTTTACGAGGAGTGCAAAACTGCCTTCGAGACCCTGAAAGCCAAGCTTATTTCTGCCCCAATCATTTGGGCCCCCGACTGGACACTCCAATTCGAGATCATGTGCGATGCTAGCAACCAGGCTTTGGGAGCGATTCTGGGGCAGAAAAAGGATAAAGAGACTTACGTCATCTATTATGCTTCGAAGTTGCTGGATCCCGCTCAGCAAAACTACACAACAATGGAGAAAGAGCTTCTAGCGATTGTCTATGCCCTTGACAAGTTTCGGCAGTATCTCTTGGGTACTCAAGTGATTGTTTATTCAGACCATTCAGCTCTTCGATGTCTACTCAAGAAGGCGGATGCAAAGCCCAGACTTATTCGATGGATCCTCCTACTCTAAGAATTCAATCTAGCAATCAAAGACAAGAAGGGAACGGAGAATTGTGTCGCGGACCACTTGAGCAGGCTCCCAAATCAAGAAGATGACTCCCGAATGGCCATCCGAGAAACTTTTTTGGATGAACACTTATGTCTAGCTGAAGCAGCAAGATTCCCATGGTTCACGGATATCGCGAATTTTTGTGCCACCGGTGTTTATCCAATCGAGGCCTTGAGCGCTGAGCAGAACCGAATCCGGAAGCAAGCAAAATTCTATGTTTGGGACAACCCCTACTTGTGGAAACATTGCTCGGATCAGATTATTAGGCGCTGTGTCACAATGGATGAGGTCCCATCGATCCTCAAGTTTTGCCACTCGACCACGAAAGGAGGGCATTTTGCCGCAAAGAAGACCGCACTCAAGGTCTTGGGAGCCGGTCTATATTGGCCATCGATTTTTAAAGACAGCTATTACTTTTGTGCCACTTTCCCTCGATGCCAAACTACGGGGAACATAGGAACCAGAAATCAAATGCCCTTGACCAACATCCTTGCTTGTGAGATTTTTGATATTTGGGGCATTGACTTCATGGGACCTTTCCCAAATTCTTTCGGGAATACATATATCCTACTTGCAGTGGATTATGTCTCCAAGTGGATTGAAGCCAAGGCCACCAAGACGGACGATTCAAGAGTAGTAGCTGATTTCCTTCGGACTAACATTTTCAACCGATTCGGGACCCCTCGAGCTCTCATCAGCGATCGGGGGACACACTTCTGCAACCGAACGATCTCCTCTTTACTCAACAAGTACAGAGTGACCCATAGAGTATCCACGGTTTATCATTCCAGAACCAATGGGCAAGTCGAGGTCTCGAATCGGGAGATTAAAGCTATCTTGGAGAAAATTGTCAATCAGTCAAGAAAGGATTGGAGCCTCAAACTGGGAGATGCGTTATGGGAATACCGTACAACATTCAAGACCCTGATCGGTATGACACCGTATTAGTTGGTCTATGGCAAGCCTTGTCACCTCCTGGTTGAGATTGAGCACAAGGCATTCTGGGCCATCAAGAAGGTCAACATGGACCTGAATTTAGCTGGCAAGGATCGTTGCCTACAGATTCAAGAGCTTGAAGAGCTTCCAGGGGACGCTTACGAAAACTCTATGATTTATAAGGGCAAGACCAAAGCCCAACACGATAAGCTTTGATAACGCGCTTGTCGAGGGCACGATCAAACAAATTATTACAACTTATCACATGCAACAAAATAGATTGAAGACAGTGGCAAGAGGATCAAACCATAGAGATTGGTGAAGACTTACACTAGACAAGGCCAGATTATAAAATAAAACAATAAAAGAAACAAAATAGAATTCAAGGGCTGGATTGTGAGAGACTGATCTAAGGTCTTGAATGTATTCGGGGGACAAAGGCACAAAAAGTAACAATCATGGGGGGTTTTACTTGACCAAACGAGTTGGTCAAGAGGGATTTAGAGCTAACAAGTTTATCTAAGAAAGCAAGGTTCGGGGTCCCGAATGTCACGTTCGGGGTCCCGAATGGTAAAACAGAACCAAGCAGTAAATCAGGTCAAGAATAATAAAACAGAAGATAATAATCAGATGGAGAAGGATTCTTAGCAAAGGCATTCTTGGGTTGCATTCGGGGGCTCGATCGTCATCAGCACATAAATATTCTATTCAAGACGTCATAGAAATGACATGGGGACCAGATTCCTCGGATATCCCCTACTTTTCTCTTAAGAGAAACTACCCCCCGTTTCCACATATGAGGTAGTCTTGACAATTCGCCATCCCTCCAGGCACGAATGCGGGAGGGCCATACTCAAACTGCCCATGACGCTAAGAAAACACAGATCTAGAGCTGAAAATCCCTCAGTTTGTCAGGCTCGTGACCTCGCTCTAATCAATTACTCACCCTATCTATTCGGGACCACTTTGACACAGTCAAGACTAAATAGATGCCTACTTGTTCCATGCAACTTTCCTTTCGTATTTATCACAAAGATGGCAGCATTCACACAAAGTAATAATCAGTTGATCAAACCTCTAATTACCCCAAGTGAAATTATAATTAAAATGATAAGTAATTGAATATGGCATCAAAAATATATTAAGTATGTTTAGGCCTCGAATCTGCCCCTGCAGCCCTTGAATAACCCTTTGCTAAGAATTAAATATTTAGCTACTCATGCTTGAAGATGAACAAATAACAATTAAAGAAAGCATAACAAGTAAATAAATAGATTAAGGGAAGAAGACTTGTTACTAAAAATGTTTGAAGCCCGACGGCAAGGATGAAGGAAGCTAACAAGAACTAGAGAGATAAACTAGAGAGAAGTCTAAGAGTGTTCTTCCTAAAAACTAAATGATCATGGATGATCCAAGATGCCCTAAACTACTCTTAGATGCCCTTTATATAGTAGAGCTCTAAGCACAAAATATCTTCAGCCTAAAACTAGGGACAAAATGCATTAATTGAAAGCCTAAAAAAATGGATCCATGCTCCTTAAAGCACAAAGCTGAAAAAGCATAAAGCTGTCTGATTTTTCCAGCTTTGGGCAGGTCTGGACTGGGCTCAAGGGCTGAGATGGTCAGAGCGGTAGGTATTTGGTGGTCAGTGCAGATTGCAGGAACAGTGTCAGAGGAGGCACATGGAAGCTCTGGCGAGATGACACGTGGAAATGTCATTCTTCGCCCTTCGGGACCTTGAACGCTGCTTTGGACTCGGGACCTTGACTCTGGGTCTTGAAGCTCAAAACTGCACAAAATGCCCCAAAAATGCATCTTTTCGCATAAACTCCCATTTTAGGCCTAAATCTGCAAAAGTAATGAAAACAAGGGTAAATTAGCAGAATCATGCCTTAAATGGGTGAGAAAATGGGGAGAAAATCGTGCATAAAAACATGCTATCAAATAATCCCCACACTGCCCAATGCTCGCCCTCGAGCATTCATAAAATTTAAAACAGTCCCAAAACAGAACAGACACATCAAACCATAGCACAGAGAATAAGCATGCTTGTCAAGATTCGGGACCCCGAATGAAAACAGACTTCGCCTAGATACACCTGCATCAAATCAGAAGGATAACAACCCTTGAGAAGAGAATTTTCCACATCAGCCTATTCACCAGCAGTCCTCACATGGATCGGTGTTTGCACTCACGCTCGTGAACAAGGCTAGGTGTTTAAACACTAAAGTATGCAAAAAACGTAGCACAAAACCAAGTTTGCATATCAATCCGAGTACATTAGACACATGCATAGGCAATCTAGCAATCAAAAGACTCTGCATCGGGGACAAGAAGGGGAAGCAAAGAAAATAAATGATAAGAGGAAATGGGAGAAGCATAATGAGAAGAAAAAGTGGAGAAGAGGGAGAGTAAGGAAGTGAAATGAGAAGGTGGTGTAACCAACTCAAACCTGGAACGCTCCCTTGGCAGAAGGAATCGAGATGGTGAGGCAATGTTGGTAAGGGCGAAAGCTAGACTAGGCTTTTCTTCTTCGAGGGGGATCCTTGCCTTCTTCATTCGGGACCTAGGCTCGGGACCTTGAATGGATGCTGGCTGCTGATTTTCCTCTTCTTGGCTTTCAAGGTTTGGTCTTGCTCTTTTCTCTCTCTCTTTTATATTTCTGTTTTTCTTTTTTCTTTTTTCTTTTTTCTTTTTTCTTTTTTCTTTTTTTTTTCGAGAGAGAAAGAGAGATCTGAATTGAGGATCGAGACCTTGTTCTTCGGGGGCTTGATATTCTGATTTCACTTCCCCACACTTGTGTTTTGTTGTGGATGGGAAGTGATTTTTCGTTCCGGTCTGCCCTTGAATTCAGCTTTGAGGTCTTGAATTTGCGCCAGCATTCAGGGTCTTGAATTTTTGCGGGATCCTCACACTTTGCCTTTACTGCTTCGTTTGTCCAGTCTAGCCCTCGATAGTGCTCCTAACAACATTGCTTCACCTGCCAAGAGAAAGATCAAGGAAAATTCAAGTGGTTAGAATTGAAGGTCAAGAAGGGATTCGGGGTCAAGATGGGAGAACAAAACAGAAAAAATGAGAGAGAACAATTCGATGCGAGAACTTAATCTTTTTGCTGCTTTCCTATGTCTAAATGTGTCTATACCCATGGATATCATACAAACCCAGTCAGTACCTTAGTCATGCATTTCACTCAAGCAATAAATATAGACATGAAGGCTCAAATGCTCACAAGGTGTTAATTCGTGACCACTAGTGTCTAGGTCTTGAAGCGGATATAAGGCATAACAGGCAAAGAATGAATCATTCGGGACCTTGACTAAGACAGCGTTTTCATTCTATGTGCACAAGTCAGGTGTGTGTCCATCATTGAGGTGTTTTCAAAACTAGGCAGCAAATAAAGATAAAAATCCGAAAAAACATTCGGGACCTTGAAACATGCAGTCAAGCAAAGTAAACAAATAAGGCAGATAAAACCCTCCCCACACTTAGGCAACACATTGTCCTCAATGTGAAGAAGGAGACAAAAAGATAGCAGTTCAAACTAAAGCATAAAGGGAAATTATTCAACATAAAATAAAAGATAAGCCCATGCTGGGGCAAAGGGATAGATTGTTCGGGGTCTCAAATCGAGGATGGGGGAAGATTGCGCCAGTGTTGGCTTCGGGGTCCCGAATCGAAAACAGGTGTCGGGGTCTCGAATCAGAAACAGGTGTCGGGGTCTCGAATGACGGATTCCACGTGGCGCGCTAGGAGAGGACGGGAAGTTCCTGAAAAAGCTGATACTCGACACCTGTACAGATCAGAAAAAAAGTGAGATTTTTGTTTTTTTTTTTTTGATTTTTTGATTTTTTGAATTTTTTTTTTTTGAATTTGAATTTGAAAAAAAAGGGGGGAAAGAAGGAAAAACAAAAGGAATTAATGGGGTTTGAAAAAGGAGGGGACAAGAGAATTAAATGAGGATGGAAGGAGACAAAAGTAGTTAAAGCTACCATAGGGAACATAAAAAGCTAAATCAAATGGGGAATTAATGGGGTTTGAAAAAGGAGGGGACAAGAGAATTAAATGAGGAGGGAAGGAGACAAAGCAAATTAAAACTACATAGGGAACATAAGAAGTGTGCATAAAGAATAAAAAAGCTAAGTTTGACTTGGAATTGAAAATTTTAAAAATTAAAAGGAAAGAAGAAAAAAGGTTAGGAATCCGTGGGATTTCCCCACACTTGGCCTTGATTATAGTCGGGGCCTCGACTCTTCAAGTTTCCTTTAACCAATTCTACTAAATTCTTTCCATCCTCTTAGTTTGATGTGAATCATCGCATGGAGTGGATGGTCTTGTAGCAAAGCATCTTGTATGCGGCCATGATATGGGTTAAATGTTAATTTGGGCTCCTGAAAAATTAAGAGGAAAAAATTGTTATGAGTGGAAGGTGATTCAAGAAAAGGATCAATATAATAAAAAAGTTTCAAAATCTCCCTTTCACCCATAACGACTTTAGATCGAGGGCATGACGAAAAGATCAAGTCCTCAATTTTCTCCTCCTCAATCTCACTTAAATCCTCATTCTCAGTCTCCCTTGAATCCTCATTCACAATCTCTCCCGGCTGAAAAATAGTTTCTGCCCTCGATTCTGCTTCGAGGCCTTGAAGCTCATCACAAAAATCTGGCAGATTTTTGTTGCTCAACTTCGGGACCTCGATGTCTGTGTAGTCCATATTGGCTCTTGACTCCAAAGGAGAGCATCCTGAATCCTCCAATTTTAGCTCATCCGTAGGCATGAAAAGGTCCTCTATCCCATAAGACTCATCATCTTGGCCATGACGCTCATATGGTAACTCCCATAGGGTGGTGGTGGAGAAATTCTCCTCTTTACTTAAATAGTCGTCACTATCTAAGTGCTGCAAATGTTGTTATATAGGAGTGATAGGGTGATCCATCGTCTGATTGGGCAAGAGAGCTAAAATATTTGGTTCGGGAGCTGGGGCAGCTTCGGGGTCTTGAATCCGATTCAGGACCTCGACTTCAATGCCCTCTTGACGCCACTGCTCCTTAAGCTCCTGCATTTCTAAAGTTAGCTCTTTTAATTGATTTTCCATGTTAATCAACCTCTCATTTGATTCGGGAGCTGGGGCAGCGTCGAGGGCAAGATGATAGGGCAAGGACGTGAAGTTTTCTTCAATATACTCTTGGCGCCTCTGCTCCCGAAAGGTCTCTCTAACTTGGTTAACCATACCAATTAAAGCAGCCAGATTTTCTTGAGACAACCCTGTGTCTTGAGGAGGTTGTGGAGGCTGAAAATATTGATATCCAGGTCTAGAATGCACTCCATAGCTGAAATTTCCTTGATTCCAGCACGGGGGGTTAGGAGTAAAATGCTGAGGAAAAGAGGGTGAATGAGAATAAGGATTAAAATAAGACATTATAGAAAGAAATAAAATAAAATAAAAATCTAGACTTGTCTAGGGCAAGACTTAACACCAATCCCCAGCAACGGCGCCATTTTGATAACGTGCTTGTCGAGGGCACGATCAAACAAATTATTACAACTTATCACATGCAACAATATAGATTGAAGACAGTGGCAAGAGGATCGATCCACAGAGATTGGTGAAGACTTACACTAGACAAGGCCAGATTATAAAATAAAACAATAAAAGAAACAAAACAGAATTCAAGGGTTGGATTGTGAGAGACTGATCTAAGGTCTTGAATGTATTCGGGGGACAATGGCACAAAAAGTAACAATCAGGGGGGGTTTTACTTGACCAAACGAGTTGGTCAAGAGGGATTTGGAGCTAACAAGTTTATCTAAGAAAGCAAGGTTCGGGGTCCCGAATGTCACGTTCGGGGTCCCGAATGGTAAAACAGAACCAAACAGTAAATCAGGTCATGAATAATAAAACAGAAGATAATAATCAGATGGAGAAGGATTCTTAGCAAAGGCATTCTTGGGTTGCATTCGGGGGCTCGATCGTCATCAGCACAGAAATATTCTATTCAAGACGTCATAGAAATGACATGGGGACCAGATTCCTCGGATATCCCCTACTTTCTCTTAAGAGAAACTACCCCCCGTTTCCACCTATGAGGTAGTCTTGACAGTTCGCCATCCCTCCAGGCACGAATGCGGGAGGGCCATACTCAAACTGCCCATGACGCTAAGAAAAGACAAATCTAGAGCTGAAAATCCCTCAGTTTGTCAGGCTCGTGACCTCGCTCTAATCAATTACTCACCCTATCTATTCGGGACCACTTTGACACAGTCAAGACTAAATAGATGCCTACTTGTTCCATGCAACTTTCCTTTCGTATTTATCACAAAGATGACAGCATTCACACAAAGTAATAATCAGTTGATCAAACCTCTAATTACCCCAAGTGAAATTATAATTAAAATGATAAGCATTTGAATATGACATCAAAAATATATTAAGTATGTTTAGGCCTCGAATCTGCCCCTGCAGCCCTTGAATAACCCTTTGCTAAGAATTAAATATTTAGCTACTCATGCTTGAAGATGAACAAATAACAATTAAAGAAAGCATAACAAGTAAATAAATAGATTAAGGGAAGAAGACTTGTTACTAAAAACGTTTGAAGCCCGGCGGCAAGGATGAAGGAAGCTAACAAGAACTAGAGAGATAAACTAGAAGTCTAAGAGTGTTCTTCCTAAAAACTAAATGATCATGGATGATCCAAGATGCCCTAAACTACTCTTAGATGCCCTTTATATAGTAGAGCTCTAAGCACAAAATATCTTCAGCCTAAAACTAGGGACAAAATGCATTAATTGAAAGCCTAAAAAAATGGATCCATGCTCCTTAAAGCACAAAGCTGAAAAAACATAAAGCTGTCTGATTTTTCCAGCTTTGGGCAGGTCTGGACTGGGCTCAAGGGCTGAGATGGTCAGAGCGGTAGGTATTTGGTGGTCAGTGCAGACTGCAGGAACAGTGTCAGAGGAGGCACATGGAAGCTCTGGCGAGATGACACGTGGAAATGTCATTCTTCGCCCTTCGGGATCCCGAATGGAGAATCCGATTCGGGACATTGAATGCTGCTTTGGACTTGGGACCTTGACTCTGGGTCTTGAAGCTCAAAACTGCACAAAATGCCCCAAAAATGCATCTTTTCGCATAAACTTCCATTTTAGGCCTAAATCTGCAAAAGTAATGAAAACAAGGGTAAATTAGCAGAATCATGCCTTAAATGGGTGAGAAAATGGGAAAAAATCATGCATAAAAACATGCTTTCAAGCATCTCGTCCCCAAGACTTTCACTGTAGGGCAAAAGGTTCTATTGTACAACTCCCGTTTGTGAATTTTTTCAGGGAAACTAAAATCTAAGTGGACGGGACGATACAAGGTCACTGCCGTGTTCAACCATGGAGCCATTGAGATCCAGAATCTAGACAATGACGAACCATTCAAGGTCAATGGCCACCAACTAAAACCATTCTGTGAGGGATTCCAGCCCAGAACAGCCGAAGAGATGAGGGTGGAAGACCCAGCACTCGGGACCTAGAATCAGGAAGCAACGTCGAGGCCCCGACGATAAATCAAGGCCAAGTGTGGGGAAAGCCCACAAATTTCTAACCTTCTCTCTCCCTCTTCTTTTAATTTTTAATCCCAAGACAAACTTAGTCCTCTCTTTTCTATGCACACTTCTTATCTTCCCTATGTAGTTTTAATTAGTTTTGTCTCCTCTCATCCACATTTAATTCCTATATCCCCTTCTTTTCTTCTCTTTCCTTATTTTCAAATTGAGTCAACTTAGCTTTTTCCCTTCTTTATTAACACTTTTTACGTTACCTAGGTAGTTTTTATTAGCTTTCCTTTTCATTTAATTCTCTTGTCTCCCCTTCTTTTAATCCCCATTTAATTCCTTTTGTCTCTACCCACTTTTCCTATTTTCAAAATTCAAAAGCTAACCACCTTTTTCTCTCCTTTCCGCAGGTACAGGCACATGCTGCCTTGGGGATTTCTCGGCCTCTACCAGCGCGCCATGTGGAGGACGCAGACCGAGGAAATTAGATCTCCTCTCTCTCTCTCCACCCTTCCGTATCCCCACTCACCCCACTACCCCACGCCACCTCTTCACTCCTTCGCACATTATCCAACCAGCACACCCTTCTCTCCTGTCCACTCCCATCAATCAAACAATAATTTTTTCATTTTCACCAAATATTTCTCCATCTCTTCTTCTCTCCCATGGCAAGAACAAATCTAAACCTAAACAAACCCACTACATCTCACTCATCCACTCCTCCCTCCACCACATCTCAGCCGCCCAAACACCAACCAAACTCCGACCAACCATCATCACGTTTCCAACCCATCTTCTTCCCCTCTCCTCCGACCTCCACATCCTCAGAATCCTTCAGATCAGACCTCGCTGGATCGGAGGAAATCCAAAGCTGCACTAACTCTGACCCCGACATCGAAGTCATCAGTTCCAAGCCGCCAACGTCCACCATAGCCAGATCTGGGCGTGTCGTCCGTCTCCCGCCGACCATAGCCGACGACAGCAAGGCTAAGAAGAAATCTGGGAAGAAAATAGCGGAGAGGAAAACAACAGCGGAGAAACCCGAGGAGCAACCAGAAGTGATTCTGGTCAACCCCGAAGAAGAGGACGAGCCATTGGGCTCTCTCGGCCGCGAAGATGAACTCGAGCCGGACGTTGGAAACAATGAGGAAGCCGAGGCAGAGGAGCCTGAAACCAGTTTAAGACTTAGAGAGGCAAGGAGGGCAGAGAAGGAAAACTTGGAAGCCGGAGTAGACCAGTGGTCCGAAGAGGAGGACAGCCCGGATCTGATTGAGGCAACCAAGGAAATACTTAAGGGAGTGAAAACAGGGTTTCAAGACCCCGATCAGGACGCTCAAGGTCCCGAGGAAGCGGAGGTTGAAGAGGTAGAAGCTGAAACAGCTGAGGTTGAGGTTGCTCCACCCAAGCCGCCCAACCCTAAGAAGGAAAAAGAGAGATCGCCGGCCAGAGCGACGAAATCGGCCTCTAAAATGCCGGCTAGGGTAGCAAAGGTAGCGCCCAAGGCTCCGGCCTCTAAGACCCTCGCCTCAAAGAAAAGGAAACTCTCCGCAGCAGCCAAGGGCAAAGAAAAAGAGGAAGAGACCCCACGAAAAACCCAGAAAACTGCAGAGGAAGAATCATTCGAGACCCCGTCACCTCCTTCCGCTTCGGGACCCCGAAGCCACCAACAGGTAACAGCTGAACTCCGTACTTTCAATGATTTATTCAGATTTCCTGATAAACTATCAATAGATAGGGTCAGTCTGTTGAACAAAATGGGGGTAGCCCAATGTCCTAAGCTAGATCTAGAATTTTATGCCAAGATGGGTGTTGGGTCCCGAGTCAGGAAACTATTTCGGGGGATAGGGTGGGAAAGCTTATTTTTTATGGACCAGCCTATATACTTGGACCTCACCCTAGAATTCTTTGCTAGTTTCTAGTATAAACCTGAGTTGTTCAAGCCCAAGGGTAAGCTGGGTCCCGACCTCTCTGCCAAAGAATGTGTCAATTTTAGGTTGGCTGGTAAAAGACATCCCATGTCCTTAGATGATTTCAATGTGTATCTTCGATTTGTCTCTCGTGATGAGGTACAAGGGGATGAGTACCAGACTGCCCTTACCACCATTCCAGCCGACTTTGACAACAATGCGGCTCTTCGGGAGCTCACTGGTAACCCCAAGGCAGTGTTTAATTCTCGCAATACCAAGGCCCATGACATTCAGGACCCCGCACTCCGGATCTTGCAACGCTTCCTTTCCATCGCCTTCTCAGGAAAGTTCGAGACCTCGGGCCAGCTAGCTCAATCGGAGCTATTCTTCCTTTGGGCAATGCACCACCAGAAGCGAGTCAACCTTGGGTATTGGATCGCCACCTCAGTCCATAACGTCGCAAATGCCCCCTGGGTCACTCTCATGTCCTCGGTTCCATCGTCACCAGCTTGGCCTTGCATCTGTACACCTGGAAACCCAAGGATCTGAACCTCCACCAGCATCCATCGTCCTTCAAGATCCTAGGCCTCAAGACCTTAGACATGATGGGATTCCTTTGTGTTTCTGATGGTATTTTGAGTTTCCATGCAGATAATAAAGGCAAGATCGAGGGGAAGTTTGAGTACCCCAGTCCTTCAAGGCCCTGAGCTCAGACTCGTGCTCCCGACGCTACTTTGGCCTGCGAAACCAGTTCTGCTGCCCCTCCTCAAGGTCCCGAATGAGTGCCCACTGATGACGCCACACACCGACTCCTCAATGCCATCCTGAGTACCAACCGAGCCATTCTGGCGGAGATCCGCGCCCTCACCATCGAAGTTGCAAGACGCAACCTCCCTCCCTCTTGATCCCGAACAATTTATCCCATTGCCCCTGCGTGGGCTGATTAAACATTCTCAAAACTCTTTTATATTCTGCTATTTCTCTATTTTGAACTGATGTTTATTTTGTGCCATTCTCACATTGAGGACAATGCGAGGCCTAAGTGTGGGGAGGGGTTTGAACTGCTAGTATTTCCTATATTATGCATGTTTTATCTATTAGTTTATTTTTCCTAAGTTTATGCGTGAATCTTTTAATTTTTGGATTTTTATTTTTAATTGCTGCCCAACTTTGAAAAAATCCCCATGATGGACACACACTCGACTTGTGCACATAGAATGAAAATATTGTCTACATATTCAAGGTCCTGAATATTTCATTCTTTGCCTGCTGCACCTTATATCTGCTTTAAGACCTAGACACCAGTAGTCACTAAATAGCACCTTGTGAGCATTTGAGCCTTCATGCCTATATTTATTGTTCGAGTGATAAATACATGACTAGGTACTGGCTGGGTTTGCATGATATCCATGGGTGTAGACACGATTAGACATAGGAAAGCAGCAAAAAGATTAAGTCTTCGCATCAAATTATTCTCTCACTTTTTTCTGTTCTATTTCTTTCATCTTGACCTCGATAACCCTCTTTTTCTTCCATTCTAACCATTTGAATTTTCTTTGATCTTTCTCTTGACAGGTGAGCAGTGTTGTTGGGAGCACCATAGAGGGCTAGACTAGACAAATGAAGCAGCAGAAGCAAAGTGTGGGGATCTCCTAAATACAAGACCTCGAATGCTGACGCGAATTCAAGACCTCGAAGCTAAACAAGGGCAGAACAGAACAAAGAGAATATCCACTTCCTATCCACAGCAAAACACAAGTGTGGGGAAGTAAAATCAGAATATCCAGCCCCCGAAGAACAAGGTCTCAATCCTCAAACAATCCAGATCTCTCTCTCTCTCTCTCTTAATTCAAAAAAAAAAGAAGAAGAAGAAGAAGAGAAAAACAGAAAAATAATAAAAGAGAGAGAGAAGAGAGCAAGTCCGAATCATGAAAAAGAAGAAGAGGAAAATCAACAGCCAGCTCCCATTCAAGGTCCCGAGTGAAGAAAGCAAAGATCCCCCTCGAAGAAAAAGAATCTAGTCTAGCTTTCGCCCTCAGCAACATTGTCTCATCGTCTTGATTCTTTCCTGCCAAGGGAGCATTCCAGGTTTGAGTTGGTCTCACCACCTCCTCATTTCACTTCCTTTCTCTCCCTCTCCTCCACTTTTTCTATTTCCTCTTATCATTTCTTTTCCTTGCTTCCTCTTCTTGTCCCCGATGCGAAGTCTTTTGATTGCTAGATTGCCTATGCGTGTGTCTAATGTACTCGAATTAATATGCAAACTTGGTTTTGTGCTGCGTTTTCTGCATACTTGAGTGTTTAAACACCTAACCTTACGAGTGTGAGTGCAAACACTGATCCATGTGAGGACTACTAGTAAATAGGCTGATGTGGAAAAGTCTTTTCTTAAGGGTCGTTATCCTTCTGATCTGATGCAGGTGTTCATCTAGGTGGAGTCTGTTTTCATTCGGGGTCCCGAATTTCGGAAAGCATGCTTATTCTCTATGCTATGGTTTGGTGTGTAAGTTCTGTTTTGGGGATTGTTTTAAATTTTGTGAATGCTCGAGGGCAAGCATTGGGCAGTGTGGGAATTATTTGATAGCATATTTTTATGCATGATTTTATCCCCATTTTCTCGCCAATTTAAGGCATGATTATGCTAAATTGCCATTGTTTTTATTACTATTGCAGATCTAGGCCTAAAAAGGGAGTTTTTGAAAAAAAAAGCATTTTAGGAGCCTTTTTGTGCGAATTCGAGCTTCAAGACCAAAGTCGAGGTCCCGACTTTGAAGAAGCATTCAAGGTCCCGAATCGGACTCTCCATTCGGGCCCCCGAAGGGCGAAGAACGACATTTCCACGTGTCCTCTTGCCAAAGCTTCCACGTGACCCCTCTGACGCTTTTCTGAGAGTTCTGCATTGATCACAAAATACCTACCCTCTGACCATTCCAGACCTTGAGCCCAGTTCAGACCTGCCAAAGCTGGACAAATCAGACCAAGAAAACCAGCTTTGTGCTTTTTCAGCTTTATGCTTTAGGGAGCATGGATCCATTGTAATAGGCTTTCTTTAAATGCATTTTGTTCCTTAGTTGGGCAGAAGATATTTTATGATTGTATTTTCTAGCTTAAATAGAGGATCATAGGAGTAGTTTAGATCATCCAATCTTTTAGCACATAAGATAATTTGAGAATTAGTAGTTTTCTTAGACTTCTCTCTAGTTCTTGTTAGCATCCTTCTCCTTTGCCGCCGGGCTTCAAACGTTTAGTAATCAAGTCTTCTTCCCTTAATCTATTTCTTTACTTGTTATGCTCTCTTGGATTATTATTTATTTCCCTTCAAGCATGAGTAGCTAAATCTTTAATTCTTAGCAAAGGCAATTCAAGGGTTGCAAGGGCAGATTCGAGGCCTAAACGTGCTTTATATATTCTTGTTGCCATATTTAATTGCTTATCATTTTAATTACATTTTCACTTGTGGTAATTTGAGGCTTGATCAACTGATAATTTCTATGAGTAAATGTTGTCATCCATGTAATAAATACGGAAGGAAAGTTGCATGGAACAAGTAGACATCTATCTAGTAGTAGTTGCGCTGAAGTGGTCTCGACTAGCTAGGGTAAGTAATTGATTAGAGCGAGGTCACGAGTCTGACAAACTGAGGGACTTTTAGCTCTAGATCTGTCTTTTCTTATCTTCATGGGCAGTCTGAATATGGCTCTCCCACATTCGTGCCTGGAGAGATGGCAGGCTGTCAAGACTACCTCATATGTGGAAACGGGGGGTAGTTTCTCTTAAGAGAAAAGTCGGGGATATCCGAGGAATCTAGTCCCTATGTCATTTCTATGCATGCATGAGTAGAATATTTCTGTGTTGGTGACGATCGGGCCCTCGAATGCAACCTAAGAATACCTCTTGCTAAGAACCTTCTTTATCTGATTATTTGTGTTCGATTATCTCTCTGTTTTATTATTTCTGAATTTATTCACTGATTTGTTTTGTTTTATCCTTCGGGACCCCGAACTGACAACTCAAGGTCCCGAATACTGCTTTCTTAGTTAGAATTGTTAGCTCCAACTCTCCCTTGACTAACTTGCTTAGTCAAGTAAAACCCCCCTATTTGTTACGTTTTTGTGTTTTTGTCCTGTGCTTCCATTCAAGACCTTGAATTAGTCTCTCCCAATCCCTGTGTTCGACCCTGACTACCACTGTACACATAAACAATTGTGCACATATTTTCAGGCATTATAAATCTGTATTTGACCGATGATCAATGCTCCTATAAGTTGGTGGTCTAGCGCATATTCCATCTCTCTAGGGTTATCAATCCTATTGAAGCGAATAAAGCCATATCTTTTTCCTACCAGGTTACGACGCATAGGGATGTAGATATCTTTAAGGGCTCCAAAGCGCGGTAAATCCCATCTCCTTGTGATTAGCCGTTCCAGGGTCTTATGATCCACGTGTTGAGGTAGATTCTCGACATAGAATGTAACCACGCTGGCATTACCTTCTCCAAGTTGTTGCGAAGATCGAGGCAGATTCCTCATGCCCTCATGACCTCGCGAACCCATAAAACCAGAAACGGAGGAAGGAAGGAAGATGGTTTGGTTTCACCCCGACCACAATGGGTGTATCGGTGTTTGGTTTCGCTCCGGGAGCAGTGGTCACACCGGAGAGGCAAGGCCTAGCCGGGCGGCGACTAGGTTTCGCGGGACTCCTTGAGAGAATAAGACATATTTCCTAAAAAAATGCTTTTTTATTTATGTCAAGTTGTCAACCATTGATCGCATTTGTTGTCCTATACGCACACAAATGAACTGCGCCAAATAGACATTCCCCAGTCCCCACCGCCCAGTTATAACATCATTTTCTAACACAAAACTGCAAACAGTTTGGTCTGAATCCTCAATAGTACGTAGCAGAAAATCATTAAACTTCTACAACAATATTTTGTTAGAAAGCATTGAATTAGATAGTATAATTAAGTTTCAAACTTTTCGTTCGATTCGATACGTATACTATAGGCAGCTATTTCAAGAGTTTGATTAGTTTCTTCTTTCGAAACTAACACCCGAATTAAACTTTAGAAAATCATCATATTAGTTGTAACTCAATGGCATAAATTAGGGGTGTACACGGGTCGGGTCGGATCGGTTATAGACCCAACCCGCCACCGACCCGCCCGAAATTTAGCGAGTCGTTCGGGTCGGTTATAGGCACATATAACCGCGGGTTGGCGGGTGTAGTGGGTCGGATCGGTTATTCGTGGGTTAGCGGTTATATTTCTAGGCCTAAAATATGGGCCAAGTTTCACCAAAAAAAAACTCAACCTTACTTTTTTCCTCCAACTGGGCTGAGCCCATCAACCAAGCCTAACAAACCTAAAACAAAAACTAACATCTCATCTTCTTCTTCCTCCAACAAACCCTAAATCCTAAAATAGAAACAAAAATATCTTTTCTCCACCTAGCAGTCAATGCCGTCGGCCACCGAAATTAAAATCAAAACCAAATACAACCCATATAAAAAAAAAAAATCTTTTTATCAGATCTATAAACCTCCACCATGATTAACTTTTCTTAAATCTAGATCTAACTTTTAGAAGAAAAAATCAAATCAAATCAAAAACAGATCCAGGCCGTAGGGGGAGTACACGTGGAAGCCATCGGGAGAGTCAAAAAGAGCGGGTGGGGAGTCGATGTCACCATTTGAGGAAGGGAGGTAACGGTGGAGGAAGCGGCAGCGGCGCCGCCACATGCGGTAGTGACGGAGGACGCGGTGGAGGTAGAGGGAGATTAGGCGCGAGTAGGTGATGACTAGGAAGGTTGTGGCTACTACAACCACCATGGCTATCAAGGGGGGACTGAAGTTAACAGTGGTGAGTTTTGAGTTTGACTGAGAGGAGGAGGATGAGGAAGAAGATGATTGATTATTGGATGAGGTCATTGTAGATATGGAGATTATGAGAGCGGAGGGAACGTGGTGGTGGTGATTGAGATTTAGGGAGAGATGGGTTTGTGATTGTCAATTTGTTTGTTTGGAGAGGGAGAGCAAGGAAGAAGAAAAAAAGAAGAAAAGAAAAGAAAAAAGAGAGCGACTGAAAGAAAGGAGAAAGAGATGTTTATATACTTAGGGTTAGGGTCGGTTATTTTGCGATTTATGCAAAGTTGACCCTGAGTCGACCCGCTACTAAATTGGCGGGTCGTTTATATATATGTATATGGGCGGTTATGTAGTTTTTTTGGTTTCTGGCAGGTCGGGTCATTTCGGGTCGGCGGGTTGGGCGGGTCAAATGTTCACCCCTAGCATAAATAGCTAAGTCTCGCGTCAAAATCTCCTATTGGATTCCAATCTATGAAAGAAAAGAAAAAATCAGAACTTATGAAAGGTAATTTTTCAAATTCCCCAATTATTTCCTGATCTGCAATTATTAACTCCAATATATTCATGATGGTTATAAGTTACACCAGTTATACCTATAATAAGCTCTAGACGATGATGATGGTCTAAAGCCTACGAAAATTTCCTTTAATGTACAACTAAATGATATGCTTAATCATATACTAATCCACTACAAAAAATTAAGCCCATCTATTGACATAAAGATATACAAGGCCAGGTAGTTAATCAATCCTAACATATTTTCATCTATCAAGATTTCAGCTCTTTGAGACTGAACCAAATTTATCATTTTCATTGCCAAATTTTTCAAGGGCACCATACTAAAATCTTGAGCCCTTTCATAATATATAATGACGCCCCCGGGGCATTATGGACCTTTCTTAACGGTCTGTCAAGGGACCTCGGCTAGCACATGGTCAAAGTAGCCCAGTCAGCACATGGTCAAAGGAGCCCAGTCAGCATATGGTCAAACGGTCTAATGGACTAGTCAAACAGCCACTTGGTCAGACGGTCAATCGGTCTTTCTGGCCAGAGGTCTAACAGTAGGGAGATGCCAAACGGTATAAAGGAAAGGCATGTCGTTGCGACACGTGTCCTGCTATCGGACATCATGTCCTAGCGACACGTGTCCAACCAACTTAGAAGGGAAGAGGTCTATAAATACCCCCCACCCGGTCGGAAAGTACGTACACACACATACTCACTGTTCACTCCTAGCAACTACACTCTCACTTTCCACTTCAACTAACTTGACCGTTAGAGCCTCTACACCGGAGGCCTCCCCCGGTGCTTTTCAGGTACCACGTGGCAGAACAGAACAACCTGGAAGTCAACCCCATCAATCCCACTTCCACCTCAGCACATCCCTTGACAGATCTACCCTCACCCCCTACATAGGAATATCATTTTGGTGCTCTCGTTGAGAGTTTGGATTATTAAGTGAGTCTGCCTTGAGATCCAAGCTCACCTCCCTCGCCATAAGAAAAATATCCCACAAAATGACATCCAACCACAACACAAATCCTACCCCACGAGCACTACTGTCAGAAATCCACCAGGCTCCCCCGGAAACTCCAGAGGCTCCCCTCAATCGCCGACTCGATTTCTTCGTCTATCAAGAAGTTGATTACCCGTCAACAGCCGAACCCGGGATGGGTATGACCCACACCCCACGACCAACGATTTATCAGTGGAATAATCCTTTTGTAAACTCAGGGACCAGCGCTCCCATCGCAGACACACCCAGGCCAGATACCACTAATACAACTCCCCCCTCCCCCCCGCACCGAGATAACTTTCCTCCATCAAAGGATAGATCAGATCCTGGCTATGCTGGCGACGGGACCCCCACAACCAAAAAACTTGGCGACTGCTCCCCCGATACAACCTACTCCTCCACAAGTCTTTCCACAAAACATGCATTCATTTGTCAATTATCACCAAGTAAACTCCAGGATAACTCCTCCGACTCTAGATATAAATCAGTATCGCCCCTAGCGGCACGCTGAACATCCTGCTTTCCTTGCACCACATTACGCCTACCCCTCAGAGGAACCAGAAGAGTATGTACCATTTGCAATCCCTCCAAGCATAACGGGAGAGTACGTCGATGATCTATTCAATGACAATAATCTGAACGCCCGCCAACCTTCCAGGGAATCTAACATGAGAGGGCATGAGCGACGAAGGAGCCGGGAGAGGTCTCTTGCACTACGACAACTCACGCCAGAACACCGTCGAGATAATCCAAGGCGCGGCCCATATGAGAGAGAGCGTGAATATTCTCGATCCGTTTCATCTCACGGTAGGCGGGAGCAAGATAGGAATCTGAAGAGTCCTTTGACCCATCGGATACGGAAATATCAAGTCAGCCGACGGATCAAAGTCCCAACAGATATTTATATTGGCCAAACAAACCCCCTGATCCATGTGACAGGGGTGAAAAACCAAGTCACCTTTCAGACCACAAGAGGGGAAGCTCCCTGTTAAATTTTTGTACTCTCTCTGGCCGGAATAGCCAGCACATGGTATGAGGCGCTAACACCGAGCTCGATTGATAATTTTGCAGAACTGGAAAGAAAATTCTTAAGCAGGTTTAGCATAGCGATTCCACTAAGAAAGACATTCGCGACTCTATTCGATATCATTCGGGAGCAGGATGAATCCCTCAAGGCATATTTGGATCGGTTCAATTCAGAACTCGGTCAAACGCCCGATGCCACAATTGATTTTGCAACGGAGGCCCTAAGAAGGAAATGTGGGTACAACAAGTTGGGGGACATGTTGTCAGCCACCGACCTTAGATCTTCTACGGGCTAAAGCAAATAATTACATCAAGATGGAGGAAGAAGATTTTCAACGGGGATACAATGGAGAGATTTCTCCCCGAATGATAATGCAAGAGATGGCCGCTCCGATAAGGAATACAAGGGAATATGCACCCCCAGAATCCAAGAGCATGAAGTCCGATTTCTGACAGAGGAGGCAAACGGATTCCCGATAGAAGAGAGGGATAAATCTCTAGCACAGGAGACAGGCATACGTGGCATCCCAATCAACTCACTGTTAGGGCGGAGAACGAAGATCCTTGCAATTATTGAAAGCAAGGGTTTGCCGGTCCGATACCCCAACCCCAGACCGGGTGAGATCGTCGGAGGCAACATAAGCTTATATTGTCGTTTCCATAAGGAAAATGGCCACGATACGGAAGGATGCAAGGCACTGAAGATGGCCATCGAATGGCTGATCGAAGAAGGCTATTTTTTGGAATACACGGCCAAAGAAAAGGCACAATTCCCCAGTAACCAGCCGAAATCGATTCGCGGGCGTAACAGAAAGTAAATTGCTACTGGCCCAAAAGTCATACCAGTAATAACTACTAAAGGTAGAGGGGTGTTGTTGACATCCAAAGATCGGATGATCAGCTTTATAGCCAGAGGCACGATGAATCCCCTAGAACCCCCTATCGGCAACAAGCGGAAACGCGAGAAACCCCTAACAGAAGATATCAGATTCAACCTCCTTGACCGAGTGATGATATCCTTCTCGGAAAAAGACTGCCAAGGGGTGAGATATCCACAGAACGATGCCCTAGTAATCACGACATTCGTCAAAGATTTTGGGGTAAGAAGAACCCTCGTGGACAATGGAAGCGTTGTCAACTTACTTTCACTCGGAGTATATGAGATTATAGGGAGACCAGAGTCAGAGCTAATACCGTGTCGAAGCCCATCATTGGGGTAGACAGAATCGCAATTCCGATAGTTAGGATTACCTTTCTGATGGTATACTTTGAAGAGGACGCTTCAAGAAGATCAGAGCAACAACTATTCATAATAGTTGATCTAAACCTACCATACAACGCCATCCTAGGGCGCCCATTCCTGAACACCTTTGGAGTTGTCATCTCCCAACGGCACCTAAAGATGAAATTCCCCTCTTGGGAAGATGTCGTCACAGTCAGAGGCGACCAGAAGATTACGAAAGAGTGCTACCTCACTATGATCGGGGACAAGTGCGATGAATACTTCTCTGTTGCCAACAACCCCCTAGAATTAGAAGATGAAAGGCTCACCCAACCATTAGAAAGTATGATATTAGTGCCTGTGCAAGGAATGCCTACTGAAAGCTTTCTTGTCAGCGAAAGGCTAGATCCGGAAGAGCGCCGGCAGCTGACGCAATTATTAAACAAGTGTGGAGGAGAGTTTGCATGGGCATCCACAAACATGCTTGGCATCCCTAGGGAGGTAGCCAAACACCGATTGAACGTTGATCCGGAGGCTAAACTGATGCAGCAGAAAAGCAGAACTTTCTCGAAAGAAAAGGCGGACGCGATTGAGAAAGAGGTGTGATGGCGTGCTTGTCGAGGGCACGATCAAATAATTACAACTTATCACATGCAACAAAAAGGATTGAAGACAGTGGCAAGAGGTTCGATCCACAGAGAAAGGTGAAGACATACACTAGACAAGATCAGATATAAAATGAAACAATAAAAGAAACAATGGGGGGTTTGGTTGGTCAATCTAGTTAACCAGGATTGAGATGGTTGCTAACAAGACAGTTAATATAAACAGAAATCAAGGGCACGAAAGTAAAACACAATCAGGGGCAGGATATGCAAACAGAGTCAAGGGCACGACATGCAAACACAAATCAAATAAAGAAATAAAGTCAAAATAAAAGAAATTAAAGAAATAAAATCGGAGGAGCAGATAAGAAAGATTCCTAGCAAAGGTTTTTCTTGGGCTGCGTCGAGGGCATGAAAATCTCTTGACCTCGAGGGCTAGATAATCATCGGCGCAGAAATATTCTATTCTCATGCCATAGACCTGCTATAGGGACCCCGTTTCCACACCGCATCCCCTACTTACCTTCTTAGATAAAAGCCACCCCCCGTTTCCACATATGAGGTGACCTTGACATTCTGCCATCCTCCCAGGCACAAGTGCGGGGAGGCCAAAATCAGAACGCCCATGAAGGGGAGGTAAGACAAATCTAGGGTGTGATAGCTCAGCTTGTCAGACTCGTATCACATACCCTAATCGGTTGTTTACCCCTAGATGAAGACCTCTCGCGTTATCTCCCCTAGGTGTCTACTATTATCTCAAGGCTTCACGTCAGTTATAACCAAGAGAATGACAGTAATCATCTAGGTCTAGATATTAGTTGGCCAGACTACTAATCTGGCCCTAGACGAATTAACAAGAAACCGATAAACAATCGAATACAACAATAAGAATATATTAAACATATTTAGGCCTCTTAACTACCCATGCAACCCTCAAAATACCTCTGCTAAGAAGGAAGAATCTAGCTACTCATACCACAAAATAAGTAAACAAAATAGGAAAAGAAAAATTGCATAAAAGAAGAACAAGAATAAGAAAACTATTAAATTGTTACCGGCCAGAGCAAAGCTCGGGTTAAGTTCAATGGCTGCTGGAAATGGACGCCTCAACCACCACACAAAAAAGGGAGGAGAGAAAAGGAGGCGGCTCCCAAAAGAAGAAAGTGGAAAAATATTTACAAGATGTGATGTGTGTGTTCAAACCCTAAAACTAGAGGCTTATATAGGGCCTAGCCCACAAGAAGACAAATTCCAGCTAAGGGATTACAAAAAGACAAATTCCAGCTAAGGGGAGAGGGTGACAGCACATGGAGCGTGCTGGAATATTCCAGAATCTTCTAGAAATGCAAGGAATCCCGTGAGAATCTTTGGAGATTCGTCTATTTGGCTTTGCAGAGATATCGCGGGCGAGAGACTGCTCACTGGTCTGGTTAGCTTTCGAGGGCTCGACGACATTCTGATCTTCTAGGCCTTGAAGCTTGAAATCCTCAGAAATGCTCCAAAAATGCTTCTTTTCGATCTTTTCCTTCTATTGACGCTGATCTGCAATAAAGATTAGAATAAGGGTCAAATAGCGGAATCAAGCCCCCAAAAGGGCTAGAAAAGAAGGTAAAATCATGACCATAAAACGTGCTATCAAACATCCCCACACTGCCCAATGCTCGTCCTCGAGCATTCACAAAACTGAAAATCACCTCAAGAAATAGACAAATATAATTAAGCAACACACAAACACAAACCGGCACCGAGCTAGACTTCGCACACTCATCTTCACCTAGAAGGCACCTACATCAAACTAGAAGGGTAACGACCCTAAAGATTAAACTTTCCCACATCAAGACCCTCTACCAGCAATTCTCACAAAGTAATAAAATAGGAAAACTAGTAGTTGATCTGGCTCCTAATAAATCCTAGATGAAATGACACTCACACTCACAAGCAGGGCTAGGTGTTTACGCTCAAAACTAAATGCACATAACACAACACAAAGTCAAACTTGCACATCAATCAGAGTACTGCAGAACACATGCATGGGCAATCAACAATCGAAAAAACAACGCATCAGCAAAAAGAGAGAAAATGGATGAAATGAGCTAGAAATGTGGAAGAGAGAAGCAGGAGATGAACAGAAGAGAAATGAAGGGAGAAAAGAAGGAAAGAAAAGAAAAGACCAGATATAACCTGGATGGATTCCTTGGCTTAGGAAAAAGGCGATGTGGCAAGGCAGCTTTTATCGGGGGCTAGACAGAGGTCTTCTTTTCGAGGGCAGGAATCTCTTCTTGTTGAGGCTTCGGATGCGGATACTCATTTTTTTTGTTCGCTTAATGCCCCTCTCCTTTTATTTTGAATTTTAAATGCTTTTTCTTTTCTTTTCTTTTCTTTTTTTTTAAATTTTTTTTTGAAGAGAGGGGCACGAACCAGTTACAAAACCTTGATTCTTCTGAGGCATGAAACTTTTGATTTTTCGTTCAGCGCTTGCCTTTGATCTGCTTCCAGCATCGATGGTGACTTCTTTTTCGCTTCCCCACACTTGAACGTTTCGGGGGCTCCAATCGCTTGAATGATCTAGGGCTCGAAACTCTTTCGATCTTTTGCTTTTTCTTGCCCTAGATCTCTGCTTGCAGCTTTCTGCTCTGAAGACTTTTGCTTTCGTTTGCTTCCCCACACTTGAACTTGTCTGCGCGTTCTTTGGGTGTCTAGCCCTCGACGTTACCATCAATAATTGCTACCTTACCTGCCAAGGAAAAAGATCAAGAAAATACAAATGGTCAGGAAAGAATATGAAAATAAGGGGAATGTCGGAGGCACGAAAAGAGAAGAGAGATGAAGGGGAGAAAAGAAAGAAAAAGACATTGATGCGAAGCTTTTCGTCACATTTAAGCTTTCCCATGTCTAACAGTGACTATACCCAGGGATATCATGCAAGATCAACCAGTGCCTAGTTAAAGCATCCTAATTACACAAGAAAGAAACAGGCATGAAAGCTCAAATGCTCACAGGGTGCTTTTGTGACTACTGATGTCGAGGCCTAGATATGGATATAAGGTTCAACAGACAAAAATGAGAACAGCTAGGTCTAGACAAGTGCTGGTGGTTCATACTTGTGCACGGATGATCAAAAGTGTGTCCACTCATAGAGGTTTTAAAAACTGGGCAGTGCTGAAATAGCTAGCAAAATCCTAAAAATGAAAATCCGAAAAAGTTTTAAAAAATCCAAAAAATCATGCAATCATGCAACAAGCGGAAAATTAACCATGCAAACAAACACACAAATAAATCCCTCCCCACACTTAGGCAGCGCATTGTCCTCAATGCGAGAAGGGCACACACAAGAAAGTTCTGAAAAATAAAAAGTGAAGCAGAAATAAAAAGGGAAAGAACGTGGGTTGCCTCCCACGAAGCGCCTCTGTTATTGTCGAGGGCACGACATTGGTTGTTCGAACTTCAACCAATCCTACTAAATGATTTCCATCCTCTTAGTTTGATGTGAATTATCGCATGAAGTGGATGGTCCAGTAACAAAGCAACCTGCAGGCAACCATAAAATGATTCAAATGTTAATTCGGGTTCCCGCAAAATAAAGAGGAAAAAATTGTTATGAGTGAAAGGTGATTCAAGAAAAGGATCAATATAATCAAAAAGTTTAGAAATCCCCATCACACATAACGACTTTAGAGCTCAAGACTTCGATAGTCTCTTCCTCAATCTCTCAAATCCTCCTTCTTAACCTCCCCTGGCTTGAATTCTATGTCTAGGGCTTGACATTCCGACTTGTCGAGGGCATGAAACTCCTCACAAGATTTGATCTGCTGAAAAGCCTCAAAAACCTCAATCTCTTGACCCACCAAAGTGTCAGAACAGTTCTGAAGTTGACTTGGTAACTTTGGTTGAACAACAGTTTCTGCCTCTTATTCTGCGTCTAGGGCACGACATTCCGACTTGTCGAGGGCATGACACTCGTCTTGAAAATCTGGCAGATTTGCATCGTTCAATATTGTGACTGCACTGGCCTTGAACTCCACATTGGCTCCTGACTCTGCAAGAAGACATTCTGGGCCCTCCAAGTTTAGCTCTTTCATGGGCATGAAAAGGTCCTCTAACCCATAAGACTCATCATCCTGGTCATGACGCTCAGATGACAACTCCCATAGAATGACGGTTGATAGATTCTCTTCACTTAAATAGTCGTCACTATCTAAGTGTTGCAAATGTTGTTCTATGGGGGGTGATAAGATGATTTGTGGTGTGACTGGGCAGAAGTGTTGGAGCTAAATTTTTTGATCTAGGTGCAGGGGCAATGTCTAGGGCAGGATGGGTAGGTTCAGGTGCAAGGGCAACGTCTAGGGCAAGATGGGTAGGCTCAGGTGGTCCAGCATCGGGGGCAAGATCCATAGGCAGCCATACAAAGTTTCCTTCAATAACCTCTTGGCGTTTCTGCTCTATAAGCTCCTCCATAGCCTCTTGACCTTGATTCACCATATCAGCTAATTCATCTATTTGTCTCTGTATCTCAAGCTCATGCAAGGCTAATTGCATCTCCTCAAGTTGTCTCCTCAGGGTAGCTAGTTCTGCCCATTGTTCCTGATTTTCGTAGTTGCTATGTGGAGGTTGTGGAGGCTGATAATATTGATAGCTAGGTTCGTCTTGCCCTACATAGTTGAAATTTTCTTGGTCCCACCACGGGGGGTTAGGAGTAAAATACTGAGGAAAAGAGGGTGAGTAAGAGTAAAGATCAAAATAAGACATTGAAGAAAGAAATAATTTAAAAAAAGTAAAAAATATATATATATAAAAAAAATCTGGAATTTTCTAGGGCACGAATTAACATCAGTCCCCGGCAACGGCGTCAATTTGATGGCGTGCTTGTCGAGGGCACGATCAAATAATTACAACTTATCACATGCAACAAAAAGGATTGAAGACAGTGGCAAGAGGTTCGATCCATAGAGAAAGGTGAAGACATACACTAGACAAGACCAGATATAAAATGAAACAATAAAAGAAACAATGAGGGGGTTTGGTTGGTCAATCTAGTTAACCAGGATTGAGATGGTTGCTAACAAGACAGTTAATATAAACAGAAATCAAGGGCACGAAAGTAAAACACAATCAGGGGCAGGATATGCAAACAGAGTCAAGGGCACGACATGCAAACACAAATCAAATAAAGAAATAAAGTCAAAACAAAAGAAATTAAAGAAATAAAATCGGAGGAGCAGATAAGAAAGATTCCTAGCAAAGGTTTTTCTTGGGCTGCGTCGAGGGCATGAAAATCTCTTGACCTTGAGGGCTAGATAATCATCGGCGCAGAAATATTCTATTCTCATGTCATAGACCTGCTATAGGGACAGCGTTTCCACACCGCATCCCCTACTTACCTTCTTAGATAAAAGCCACCCACGTTTCCACATATGAGGTGACCTTGACATTCTGCCATCCTCCCAGGCACGAGTGCGGGGAGGCCAAACTCAGAACGCCTATGAAGGGGAGGTAAGAAAGATCTAGGGCGTGATAGCTCAGCTTGTCAGACTCGTATCACATACCCTAATCGGTTGTTTACCCCTAGATGAAGACCTCTCGCGCTGTCTCCCCTAGGTGTCTACTATTATCTCAAGGCTTCACGTCAGTTATAACCAAGAGAATGACAGTAATCATCTAGGTCTAGATATTAGTTGGCCAGACTACTAATCTGGCCCTAGACGAATTACAAGAAACCGATAAACAATCGAATACAACAATAAGAATATATTAAACACATTTAGGCCTCTTAACTACCCATGCAACCCTCAAAATACCTCTGCTAAGAAGGAAGAATCTAGCTACTCATACCACAAAATAAGTAAACAAAATAGGAAAAGAAAGATTGCATAAAAGAAGAACAAGAATAAGAAAACTATTAAATTTTTACCGGCCGGAGCAAAGCTCGGGTTAAGTTCAATGGCTGCTAGAAATGGACGCCTCAGCCACCACCCAAAAGAGGGAGGAGAGAAAAGGAGGCGACTCCCAAAAGAAGAAAGTGGAAAATATTTACAAGATGTGATGTGTGTGTTCAAACCCTAAAACTAGAGGCTTATATAGGGCCTAGCCCACAAGAAGACAAATTCCAGCTAAGGGATTACAAAAAGACAAATTCCAGCTAAGGGGAGAGGGTGACAGCACATGGAGCGTGCTGGAATATTCCAGAATCTTCTAGAAATGCAAGGAATCCCGTGAGAATCTTTGGAGATTCGTCTATTTGGCTTTGCAGAGATATCGTGGGCGAGAGACTGCTCACTGGTCTGGTTAGCTTTCGAGGGCTCGACGACATTCTGATCTTCTAGGCCTTGAAGCTTGAAATCCTCAGAAATGCTCCAAAAATGCTTCTTTTCGATCTTTTCCTTCTATTGACGTTGAACTGCAATAAAGATTGGAATAAGGGTCAAATAGCGAAATCAAGACCCCGATAGGGCTAGAAAAGAATGTAAAATTATGACCATGAAACGTGCTATCAAGGTGACTAAACTTCTGCAAGCAAACTTCATTCGGGAAGTTCAGTATCCCCCGTGGTTGGCCAGTCCAGTGGTTGTACCAAAGCCTAACGGAGAGTGGAGAATGTGCATCGACTTCATTTCTTTGAATGAGGCATGCCCAAAAGACTGCTTCCCACTCCCTCAGATCAAGCAGTTAGTAGATCAAACGGCAGGCTATGAATTCTTGAGCTCCCTGGATGTGAATTCAGGCTATCACAAAATACCCATGGCAGTAGAGGATGAAGAAAAAACAGCATTCGTCACTCCAAGCTCCGTGGCCCCCGTGGCCCAGCTGGGTAAAAACCTTGAAGTATATGTCGATGACATGCTAGTAAAGAGCAGGAGCTTTGAGAGCCATGTGGCCTACTTAGCTAAGACCTTCTAGATCATGCGCACATTCGGCAACCCTAGGAAGTGTATGTTCGCATTCCAAACGGAAAAGTTCCTGGGATACGTTGTTAGCCGCAAGGGCATCCTGCCCAACCCTGTCAAACTGAAAGCTATTCATGACATGATATCCTCGCGGAACATCAATGAAGTCCAACAACTCACGGGCAGGACGATAGCTCTGAGTTGCTTCATCGCCAAACAAGGTGAGCGATGCCTCCCATTCTTCAAACTCGTTTGGAATAAGGCACTGTTCGGATGGACGGAGGAGTGTGAGAGAGCCTTCTCAGATCTAAAGGAATACCTCACATCCAACTTACTGCTCAAACGGCCCGAACACGGAGATACCCTCTTCCTATACGTAGGAGTGGCCGAAGAAGTAGTGAGTGTCGTCTTGGTACGAGACGAAGATGGCATTCATAAGGCCATCTACTTCGTCAGCAGGATCCTGAAAGATGCAGAACTACGGTACAGTCGTATCGAAAAGATAGCCTTCGCCCTATTACAGGCAACCTAAAATATGGCATGTTATTTCCAAGCACATCGGGTAATCGTCCTGACAAACCAGTCGTTGCGAAAAAAATTCAAGAGGCCAAAGACATTAGGACAAATGGTTATCTAGGTGACTCATCGTCGAAACGGGTCAAAAATAATATTAAATCCTGAGGCCTAGATACACAAATTAATTTGCATATAGCGGTAATAGGGTCGATCTACAGAGAGAAAATGAAGTACCAAATCTTACTTTAGACGTAAGACAAAGATAAATGCAACCAAAGGGTAACACAAAAAGGGGGGTTTTGTCGGTTAAACTAGTCAACCGAGAGAGATCGAGGGCACGACAGATAACAATGACAGAAATAATAAAAACAATAGAAATAACAATCATAAACAAGGCAGACAAAAGGGAAATGAATTAAAACTAGATAAAGAGAAATCTTAGCAAAGGTATTTTCTCGGGTTGCGTCGAGGTCTCGTCAGTCATCGATACAAAGATAGTCCACTCTCACGCTACAGACGTGCTATAAAGGCCAGTTAAGTTTAGGCCTCATGCTTTCCTCTTAAGAGAAACTACCCCCCGTTTTCACTATTAATAAGGTAGTCGTGACGTTGCATCATCCTCCCAGGCCAGGGGTGGGGAGGCAATACTCACAACGCCCTTGAAGAGAAGGAAAGACACGTCTAAGGCTCGATGTCTCTCAGTTTGTCAGGCTCGCGACACCGCCCTAAAACATGACCAAAATACGCTATATCACTAGGCCATCGAGCTAGAGCAACATAGCCTCCAGTACCAATCCAGGCCATCTATTAAGGCACAATCGTTAGCTAATTTCATCACTGAATGTATATTCTCTAGCAAGTCATCCCTTGGATTGAAAAAGGCTGACTTAGAGGACACAGACCCACCCTATCTGGAAATATACGGGGATAAATGGGTCATCTTTATCGATGGTGCCAAGAATCAAGAGTCTGCTGGAGCTAGCATCATTGCTTATGGGCCGGAAGGAATAAAGTTACGCTATGCACTGAAAATCGCAAAACCTTTATCCAACAACGCGACAGAATATGAGGCACTTCTGGCCACCCTACGTATCGGAAGAGATCTAACAGCCAAAAAGATCCGGGAACAAGGAGAATCAGAAGATTCAAAGCTGATCATAGACCAAGTCAACGGTCACGCACAAGCAAGAGACCCCGCGATGATTCGATACCTTGCAAAGGCACAATAGGAGCTGACGGCAATTGAAAAAAAAGGGATTCGAGTGACTATCATCACATTCCGAGAGAGGGAAATGTCGAAGCTGATGAAATTGCTAAACTGGCCGCTGACCCCGGCACTGTCATGCCAAAAGATGTTATGATTGAAGAGATCCTGATGCCATCTTTCATGGAAGAACAACTCACTTTATGCGTTGACGAAGATGAAAGTGATTGGCGCACACCGATAACCAAGTATCTGAAACACATCATCTTGTCGTCAGATCCTACGGCAAAGATGAAAATTCTCAAACAAGCTGAAAGGTGCTCGATGTTTGACGGAGAGCTCATTCGTCGCTGCTTCTCGCATCTAGCAGTAAAATGTCTATCGGAGGGCGAAGGGCATTATACTTTGCGAGAGATCCACGAGGGTATCTGCGGCATCCATGCCTCCGAAGGAACAATGGCTGCACAAGTTATTCACAATAGATTTTACTGGCCCACCATCTGAAAGGATTGTGATGTCTTCGTGAGAATTTGCAAGAAATTCCTAGACAACCGGCCACGGAGATATCCGCGATGGTTAGTCCTTGCCCGTTTGCCCAGTGGGGAATCGATATTATGGGACCCTTCCCGGTAGCCAATCCCCAGCTCAAGTTCGTCATTCTCACGGTAGACTATTTTACTAAGTGGACAGAAGTAGAGGCCATTTCAGAATCACGACGGAGAAAATATGGCAATTCTTCAAAAACCAAGTAATCCTATGATTCGGCATTCCACGGATCCTCGTTAGTGATAACGGTGCGCAGTTCACTAGCGCCTTTTTCCGGAGGCAATGCTAGGAATTCGGGATAGAATAGAGATTCTCCTCCGTTGCTCACCCATAAACAAACAGCCAAATGGAAGTCACTAATCGGACCATCTTGAGTGGAACCAAAAGAAATTTGGAAGGGGTTCGCATGAAGTGGGCAGAAAAGCTACCATACGTCATGTGGGCATACCGAATGACAACCAAGGCAAGTACAGGAGAAACTCCCTTCGCACTAACATATGGTACTGAAGCCGTAACCCCGGTAGAGATTGGGGCTCTCAGCTTACGCATCGAATATTTCAACGAGGAGCAGAATGAAGATAGGCTACGAGAACGACTCGACCTACTACCAGAATTACAAGAGCAAGCTTTGCTGAAAACACTACTCTATAAGCGCAAGATGGCCAAATATCACAACTGACATGTTAAAGAGAGACTGTTGAAAGCAAATGACCTAGTACTAAGCAAGAGAGAAGTTTTCGGGTCGTCCGCGTTATCAGCAAAGGTGCCTATCATCTGGAAAAGCTTAACGGTACTCCATTACCTAACTCTTGGTATATTGCCAATTTAAAACTATACCACCCGAGAGCGGATGTACTACTTATAACTTCTGTATCAATAAACAACATCGTAGACGTAGGCTTTGAAGGGCCAAACCACGTTAAAAAATACAGGCATCAACATTTCATAATCTAAGAAAACACGCCACAATCTCCGTTTCTTCAAACGGACGACTGGGAGAAAACCCATCTCCGTTTCCTCAAACAGATGTATGGAGAGAGCTGCCCTGTCAGCTGATGGTATGCCTTTGTTGCCCAGATCCGGTCGTGCATTAACATACGATCATGCACGGACAAACGGTAGTAGGGCTTAAGGATACGCATTGAAAAAGGTCCCAAATCCATCTCCGTTTCTTCAAACGAACGACAGGAGAAAACTCATCTTTGTTTCCTCAAACGGACGACTGGAGAGAGCTGCCTTGTCAGCTGACGGTATACCTTTGTTGCCCAGATTCGGTCGTACATTAACATATAATCATGCACGAACAAACAATGGTATGGCTTAAGGATACACGTTAAGAAAGGTCCCAAAGCCATCTTCGTTTCTTCAAATGGACGACTAGAGAAAACCCATCTCTGTTTCCTCAAACGGACGACTAGAGAGAGCTGCCCTGTCAGCTAACAATATGCCTTTGTTACCTAGATTCGGTCGTGCATTGACATACGATCATGCACGAAAAAATGGTGGTATGGCTTAAGGATACGCGTTAAGAAAGGTCACAAACCCATCTCCGTTTCCTCAAACGGGGTACTGGAGAGAGCTGTTCTGTCAGCTGACAGTATACCTTTGTTGCCCAGATCCGGTTGTGCATTGACATACGATCATACACGGACAAATGATGGTATGGCTTAAGAAAGGTCACAAAGCCATCTTCATTTCTTCAAACGGACGATTGGAGAAAAGCCATCTTCGTTTCTTCAAAAGGACAACTGGAGAAAAGCCTTCTCTGTTCTTCAAACAGATGTATAGGAAAAGCCATCTCTATTTCCTCAAATAGCTATACAAGGAAGGCCATCCTCATTTTTTTCACGGACCGACAGCATGACAACTAAAGATATGTCATCAGACCAACGACATGGCTAACGACAATGATACAAACAGACGAAAGACATAATCGGAGAAAAAATAGTGAAAGTTCACAACACAGCATCAAAGGGTATCAGAACATACACACAACATATTACAGCACTACTCCAAAATATTAAAAGAACACCTTTCATTATTATAAAGTAGTACGACATCTACAAATGAAGAAACAAAACACACAAAAAGTAGTACTTATGGGAGGGAGCCATCATCATCATCATCCTTATCGACAGATGAGAAAGGAATCTCCCTAATAGCATCGACGATAGAAGTCAATTCAGAAGAAGAGGCCCTCATCCCTCCCAAGCAGCACTCCAGCATAGACTTCTGATTCTTCAACATGTTAATGACAACATGGATATGAGAAATAGAAATAGTGGCCTGGGAAACCACCTCAAGAGCATCATCATCCTCTTCAATTGTCCGATCTACCCTCACCCCCTACATAGGAATATCACCCTTAACAGTAACTCTTCCGCTCGATTCAAGAAATGTATTTCAGCATTTTCAAGATTTGATGATGATGGTGATGATTTCTTGCATTTGAGTAAGTTGATCATGTAGCTATCCAAGTCATGAACATATGAAGGGTTTTGAATGTTGAAGAAGTCAAGAACTAGTTCAGCCCCAACATGAGCATAACATGAGCAGCTTATCCATGGAAACTCATACCTACCACCAAAAACCCCTAAGTTCTCATTGAGAAAAAACCCAGGAAATTTTGTAATAGGGTCGTTAACATTGAGAATTCTCAAAACTTTTACTCCCAACTCCTCACACCTCTCCTTAAACCCTAAATTCCCCACCCTTGGCCCACCGAATGAAAAAACCGTCACCAGGATTTCCCGGTTTGGGTTGTTCGTTGACTGGTTCAACCCAAGCTCAGCTATATCATAAGCAAAAAGTTGAGCCAATGAGCTCCCCATGCTATGCCCTGCCAAAGATATGCTGAGTTCTTCCCCTTTATACTTATTTACCAATCTTGCAACTTCAAAAAGAAGTTGTTCACGACAACTTCCTAGCCCAAACTTGTTTACTGAACCATCTTCTGAAGTATAAAGGCTTAAAAAACCTGACTCCACCTTAACTCCAGGGCGCGAATTGTGAGGGTCCAATTGCGCTGGAGTGAGGGAGCTCATGAAATTTGCCATCCACTCATGGTTAGTCACCGTTCCTCGAAATGTGATCAATATATCTCTCCTTCCAATCTTTTTTGCCATGTCATCACCGGACACCGCCACATACCCTATCCACCGGCTACTAGATGGGGTGTTTTGGATGGGAATGGTGATATCTGTGGTGGCGTAAATGTACCTGGTTACTTCATATCCTGAACTCTCCATCTCAATCTGTTTGAACATGTTTTTTTTGCCATACTTGCAACACAAGTAACGTCTCGAGTTGGGGTCGAGATCGAATGCTTTGTAGCAAGTAGCGACAAGCTCTCCATAGCGAACAATCTCTTGCCGAAGGAGAGGGTGCAAAGGGTCCACAATGTTATCCCAGTTGTTGCACCCCTGAACTTCTCTCCACATCTCAGCCAGATTAACAGATGATAGGTCGTTTGTTTTCTTGGGTTTGGTGATTGATGAAGTTGGTTCTTGCATTGTACAAGTGGGGGAGAATAATTTCTTGTTGGTGGTCAATAAATTTTCTTTCCTCTTAGGGAAGCAAACTTGGGTGAGGGAATGGGGTATCATGGATGACATGTCGTTTGGATGTGGAACATGGGTTGGGGTCGGGGTCGGTGTTAAGATTTTGGAGGCCATGAGAGAAATGGAGAATGATAGGTTTAGCTGAAGAAGTTTTCATGGAGGAAGTGGCCGTATTTAACTATTTATATTATAAAGATTGGTCGGTTGGATTTATGGTCAATTGTTTCCTTTTAATTTCTTTCAACACGGCGGGGTATTATTAGAATCATAAAAATAAAAATGAGCGAATTTTAGTCCCAAACACACCTATCCTTAGCTGGCCTTGCCCGAGGTTGACTTGCCATCTTTCGGATCTGTCAATACTATGTCACAGACTCACAACAAAAACCACCCCTATTTTTTTAAAACTCTATTGAACCTCCGGTCTCTGTTAGTCAAACTAACAGATCGTTAGTGTTGACCTTTAATAACCGTTGACTTTAAGTAAAAATCCAGAAAAAAAAAAAAATTTTTAAAAAACGTAAAAAATACAAATTTCCAAAAATTGTTAAAATTAAAAAAAACAGTTAAAACTAAAAAAAAAACATATAAAAATTGTAAAAATTCCAAATTTTAACATTTTTTCTAGATTTTTAGATTAATTGACCTTTTTTTTTTGGAATTTGTACATTTTTTGGAATTTTACTATTTTTTTGGAATTTTAACATTTTTTGAATTTTTAGATTAATTAACATTTTTACATTATTTTCTGAATTTTTAAACTAATTAATTATTTTTTCAAATTTTACAGTTTTTATAGAATTTTAATTTTTTTAGGAATTTGTACAATTTTTTTGGAATTTGAACATTTTATTCGGTTTTTAACAATTTTCTGGATTTTTAGATTAATTAACATGTTTTTTTACATTTATTCTGGATTTTTAGATTAATTAATTTTTTTTTGAAAGTTTACAATTTTATTAGAATTGTTACAATTTTTTTTGGAGTTTTATCATATATTTTTTTGGATTTTTAGCACTTTTCTATATTTTTAGATTAATTAACATTTGTTTGGAATTTTTAACTTTTTTTTTAGGAATTTGTACATTTTGTTCTAAATTTTTAAATTAATTATATTTTTTTGGAATTTTTAGATTAATTAATTTTTTTGGAATTTTTATTTTTTTCATATCTTTTAAATTAATTAGATTCTATTTTTGGATTTTTTAATTTTTTTTGGAATTTGTACATTTTTGGGAATTTTCACATTTTGTTCTGGATTTTTCTGATTAATTAATTTTTTTTTGGAATTTTGACAATTTTTTATGAATTTTTAGATTAATTAAATATTTTTTGAAATTTTTATATTTTTTCTGATCTTTAAAATTAATTAGATTATATTTTTTGATTTTTTAAATTAATTATATTATTGGTTGAATAGAGTTTTAAAAAATAGAGGAGGTTTCTGGTTAAAAAATAGTACATGGGCCATTTTGCTATTACCCCTTTATTTAAATAGTAAAAATTGATCACATTAAATTATTTCATTGGTTTGGATAAATTAATAATTAAAATGAATATTTTTAAATTAAGACTCTTTTTTGGAAAAGAAAGAATAAGACAATATATTGCATACGTAATAACTTTATTTATTGATTAAATGTGAAAAACTCAAATATGTATTTCCTAGGCTACTTCCACGAACTCAAACCATACAATCCCCAAAATATAACTTGCACACTCTCTCCATACACATTTCCACTGATTAGCTGGCGCAACATAAGAGGTCACATACAAACAAATAAACAAACAAACAAAACTAAAATTGGTTAATTACGATAGAACTCAACACGGAGAGCAAATCCCTACATGCCAGCTCGTTGGTCCCCCTTTCAACTTTTGAAGTTTCTACTACAAGAGAGAGAAGAGAAATTTGGGTTTGTTTATAAAAAGAACGTTTTATTCATTTTCGAATTAATTGAGATCTGTATATTTGCTCACCAGTTACATCAGTTTTTTATAATATCACATGATACGTCAACTTGTTGTGTTTATTTACAAAAATATAAATCAAAGTTGTCAATCCCGTATCAGTAAACGTTTCAGTTTTGTCATAAATTCTACTCCCTCCATGTTTTAAAGAATGACGTTTACTGTTCCGGCGCGCATTTTTTTTAAATTTTTTTTAAAGAAAAAATATAGCAACAATGCATAATAATTTCATATTTTTCTAATTATCCAAAAACATAAACCTAGACAAAAGGAATAAAGGTGTATAAGGCCAATAGGTTGTAGCATAACTACTAAGTGCATATGCTCTCTTGAACTAACTATCACTAAGCCTATCACTAAGCATTAACAAACTCTACCTTGAATCATGTACTGTAGAACCTAGCAGCTACCTTAAAAATGTATCGAGTGAAGATGAACATAATGTTCAACCTGGAGCAGTACTATTATATACTTTTTTTTGTTTGGATATGATGTGAGAATATGACATGTGTTATATCATTTAAAGATAATATGACATGTACCACGTCATCGCATGTGTTGATATTCATGGGTAGATGTATTCATTAAGTTTGGGTTCAATTGAACCCACTTAGAACTTTTTTTTTATAATTACATGTATATATATTTATCATATATTTCTAACAATAATCCACTCGATTTATTTATTGACACTAGGGCTGCTCATCGATTTCCCACAACCGAAAAACTGAAATGTTCAGTTTCGAAATTTTGGTTTTTATTTTTTCGGTTTCGGATAGTCAAAAACTGAAATTTAATACGGTTCGATTTCGGATGTTAGTCAGCACAAGTTCAGTTAACCGAACTAACCGAACTGAACTAATCGAACTTTGCTGGTTGAATTATACCAGCTTCGGATATGGGCTGGGCCTTTCTTAAAACAGCATCAACCCATTTATTTACTAAAATTCCGTTAGCCTAACCCCGACCCTCATCCTCTCGTCCGCCTTATCCAGTCCCACGACCTCCACTCCAAACTCGAAGCCGCCAAGGATATCCGCCGCCTCACCAAGACTTCTCATCGCTGTCGCCGCCAGCTTTCTGAAGCCGTTTATCCCCTCGTTTCAATGCTTCGACTCGCCCACTCGCCTGAGTCAATCGAGTCCGCCCTTCTCGCGCTCCTCAACCTTGTCGTCAAAGATGAAAAGTATGCATCTCCCTTTCTTATCCTCTTCTAACCTCTAATTATTAGTTTCTTTTTCTCCTTGTATAGTTAATTTGTTTTGCCCTCTTACAATTTACAATTTTTTTTTAATGATTTGGTAAATAATTGGATTTACGAGTGCTATATTTTGGTAGAATTTCCTGAAATTATTGTACTCCAACTGATAGTTGTTTAATAGGATTTGTTGGTTCTTCTTGATGTGGAAGACTGTGACTCTGTTTCATTTTTCTCTAACTTTTTTTATTACCGTATCCTTGGATGCCTCAATTTGGAGTTGAGAAAGAAAAATATGGTGAGAGAACATATTCTTTTTAGCCTCCTTTCTCTGTTCTTTCTTTTTTTTCATGAAATTAAAAGAAAAAAAGTTTGAAATTTCGGTTTCGGTTTGTAAATATAAGGATTTCGGTTAACAGAAATTCGAAACTTCGGATTTCAGTTTCGGTTTCGGTTAACCGATGAACAATCCTAATTGACACCACTAAAAAAATCATAGCAATGACTATTACTGTTGCTACCCAATTTTTGACATTTCGTCGTAGAATATCCGCATTTTTCCATTTTTCGTCCTACTACTAACCCTTTTAATATCGATCATGTTTTTGTTTATTATTGTCGTTTATTTACTATTTACCATTTTTATTTCGTGTCACTTTCATTTTTGTTCGTATTTTAGCTTTCTTCGTTCAAACTTCTATTGGTCCCAAATAAAATTTCTCGGACCATAGATCGAACCGAATAATATATGCTCATCCACTTCACCTTCTCCATTTTTCTTTTCCACGACCTCTGCAAAGCTCAACCTCTTCCATCACCATCTTTTCCAAGCACCCATACCAACATTTAATGCCATCTCAACCTTCTCTCTCGGCCATCGTCATCACCTTTCCTACTACCATCGTCATCACCTTTCCTACCACCATCGTCATCACTCCTACGTCATGCCACCCTCATCCTCGCCTCAACCGACTCAATCTCTGCCTATAAATAGCAAGCGATCAATGAGCATTCCTCACCAATTCACGAACGAAACACTCTCTCTAAAGCTCTCTCTCACTTGTAACTTGCTCAATGAAAGGTTGAAGCTCATCTCTCAAGCTTTTAAATTTCATTTTTTAAACATTTTCTGCCAATATTTTCCAAGAATTAAATCGTTTGTGTTTTGATGAATTTAATTGTTGTTTTGTTTTCAAATAATTTCTATTTCATCTTTAGATTTATTTCGTTGCTTTAATTCTCCAAATCGCTGGCCATTTCGATCCAATTTCAAGTTTTTCCTTAAAATTTAATTCGTTTTTATTTTAATTGATCACTGTTTGCATGAATTAAATTGCTGTGTTTATATGGATGAATTTCTGCTGTTGTAAGGATAATTTAGGTAATAAAATTTTCCATTTCTGTCGTCGTTGGCCGGACCTTGGCCTCGGCACTGGCGCCGGCGAGCCAAGGTTGAGGACGGCACTATGTGGGAAAGGGAGCTGTGTTTAAATGTTTAGTCTTGGTTTTGTGGGCCAGGTGAGGAGAAGAAATGCTGGCCTTGTGCCAAGCGAAGGAGAAGAGATGGGCCAAGCAAGAAAAGGAGGAGCTGGGCTGGTAGCCCACACGGAGAAGAGAGGGAGGCTCGGTCTGCTTGGTCTTGGTCCAGACCAATTGCTCCAGCCCAAACGCGGAAGAGAGCAGCCAGCCTAGTGGGCTGGTTTATCTTGGGCCCAGCTTCCTGGCCCATTTTCGGCCCATCGCATATTTCGCGTCGTTTAATTTGTTCGTTCGTAATAATGCGTGAAATCATTTTACCCGAATTGTTGTAATAATTAGTCGTACCAATTAGTCAATAATTTGTCGAATTGTTGTAATAATTAGTTTATTCATTTGTTTGTTTTAATTACTAATCATTTTATCTGTTTGTTCATCATTTTCCTATACTAATAACTTCAACCAAAGGGTAAATCAACCCGTACTCTGATCGTCACTCAAATATACTATTTTCCTGATGCTTAATTTGCACAAATAAATGTGTAAAGGGCAAGATAGGGTCGAACCACAGAGATTGAAGGACTAACAAATTAGTTCAATGTATGACAGAAAGCAAGTGCACCCAAACATGAAAGTAACACTAGGGGGGTATAGACCTGCTATAGGGACCGCGTTTCCACACCGCATCCCCTGCTTGCCTTCTTAGATAAAAGTCACCCCCCGTTTCCACATATGAGGTGGCCTTGACGTTCCGCTGTCCTCCTAGGCACGAATGCGGGGAGGCACTACTCAGAACGCCCATGAAGTAGAGGTAAGACAGATCTAGGGCGTGATATCTCAGCTTGTCAGACTCGTATCACATACCCTAGATGACCGTTTACCCCTAGACAGAGGCCTCTCGCGCTGCCTCCACTAGGTGTCTACTCTAACTCAAGGATTCACGTCAGTTATAACCAAGAGAATGACAGTAATCATCTAGGTCTAGATATTAGCTGGCCAGACTACTATCCTGCCCTAGACAAATTAACAAGAAACCGATAAATAATCGAATATGACAAGAGAATATATTAAGCATGCATTATGCCTCTTAACTGATCCTTACAACCCGTGAAACACCCTTTACTAAGATAAGGAAATTTAGCTACTCATAAATGGAGATGAACAATAGGTAATAAATAACATGCAATGAAATAAAAGGAAAAGGCCTAGAAGGAACCGTAGGATGAATTAATAATTCAAAGGAGAAAAGCTTGCTCCTTTACAAAATGGTGGCTGCTCTAGTTACCAAGAGGAATAAGATCCGTAGAAATTAGGGTAAGAGAGAAGGAGTGATGTATTAAAATCCTAGGACAGCCCCCTTACAAAAACCCTAAAACTTAGCTTATATAGCCTAAAAACTAGCTAGGGGACAAAATACAGCTCATAGGAGAGAGGGACAGCCCATAGGAGGATGACAACACATGGGAGGACGTGTCCTAAGGGAGGAATATTCTGGAATCTTCTGACACCTTTTAGAAACGCATGGAATCCCGTGCGGATCTTTGGAGATTCGTCTCTTTGGCTTTGCAGAGATATCGCGGGCGAGAGACTGCTCACTGGTCTGGTTAGCTTTCGAGGGCTCGACAACATTCTGATCTTCTAGGCCTTGAAGCTTGAAATCCTCAGAATTCCTCCGAAAATGCATCTTTTCGCTCTTTTTCTTCTTTTGGGGCTGATCTGCAATAAAGATGGAAATAAGGGTAAAATAGAAGAATCTAGTCCCCGAAAAGGCTAGAAAAGAGGATAAAATCATGCCCATGAAACATGCTATCAAACATCCCCACACTGCACCAATGCTCGTCCTCGAGCATTAACAAAATTGAAAACCACCTCATGCAGTGACATACATCCTCAAACTCTTAACACACAGAATGGACATGTCATTCGACAAACTACACCCAACCAAAACACATCCAGCCCTAGAAAGGCACCTGTATCAGGCTAATAGGATAATGACCCTATCAACCAGACTTTTTCAGACCAAGCCTATTCATCAGCAGTCCTCACCTAGATATGTGTTTGCACTCTCACTCTCAACAAGATATGTGTTTAGGCTAATCACTCAAGAATGCGAATAACACAACACAAGCCGAGTTTGCACTTCAATCCGAGTACTGTAGAGCACATGCATGGGCAATCAACAATCGGAAAAATAACGCATCAGCAAAAAGAAAGAAAAGGGATAGAACGAGCTAGAAATATGGAAGAGAGAAGCGGGAGGAGAACAGAGAAGAGAGATGGAGGGAGAAAAGAAAGAAAGAGAAGAAAGAACCAGATAGAACTTGGATGGATTCCTTGGCTTAGGAAAAAGGCAATGTGGCAAGGTAGCTTTCATTGAGGGCACGGTTGGATTCGGGGGCTAGACTGAGGTCTTCTTTCCGAGGGCAGGAAACTCTTCTTGTTGAAGCTTCGGATGCGGATATTCTTTTTGAAAGTTCGATGCCCCTCTTCTTTTATTTTGGAATTTAATTTTTTTTTTTTTTTTAAAGGGGGGGCACAAACCATTTGAAATTCTAAATCTTCTGGGGCATGAAACTTTTGATTTTACATTCTGCGCTAGCCCTATAGCTGCTTCCAGCATCGATATTGACTTCTTCGATTTCCCCACACTTGAACTTTTCTGGGGCTCGATTTCTTTGGATGATCTAGGGCTGGACAAAATTCGATTTTCTTTTGCTTTTTCTTGCTCTAGATCTCTGCTTTATATTTCTGCTCTGAAGTCTTTTTCTTTTCTCTGTTTCCCCACACTTGAACTTGTCTGCACGTCCTTTGGATGTCTAGCCCTCGACGTTATCCTTAATGATCGCTACCTCACCTGCCAAGGAAAGATCAAGAAAAGACAAATGATTAGGAAAGAATATGAAAAGAAGGGGAATGCTGGGGGTATGAAAAGAGGAGAAATGAGGGGGAGAAGAGAAGGAAAAAGACAGTGATGCGAAGCTTTTCTGTCAAATCGAAGCTTTCCCATGTCTAATGGTTCCTATACCCAGGGATATCATGCAAACCTAGCTAGTGCCTAGCCAAGCATTTCACACAAGAATAAAAGGCATGAAGCTCAAATGCTCACGGGCTCAAATTGTGACTACTGGTGTCTAGGGCAAGATTGGATATAAAGGCTAGCAGGTCTAGAAATGCATGTTCAGGCATATATGCGATGAATGACGTGCTTCTCCTATGCATCAGAAATTAAAATGCATGCCAATTATGAGGGTTTTAAAACGGGGCAGTGGGAAAATTCCTAGCAAAATCTAAAAATCCGAATTTTTTTTTGAAAAAAAAGGAAGAACATGCAATCATGCAACAAGCGGAAATTTAAACATGCAGGCAAGCATACGAACGAAAACACAAATAAATCCCTCCCCACACTTAGGCAGCGCATTGTCCTCAATGCGGGAAAGGCATACAAAAGAGTTCAAAAGAAATTAAAAGAGTACAGTACATAAAATTAAAGGAAAGCAGTAAAAATTATTTTGAGCCCTCCTCGAGGGCAAGAAAAAGATAAGGGAAGGAGAAAGGGGTGGAATGGCATATGAGATGCCTCTAGTGCGGCCTGTTTAATCATCGGGACCTCGACGTGTGCTGACTGTCTAGGCCTGGTCAAGTGGGTCTGCCTTCAGGGGGTGGAAACCTTCATGGAACAACTCCAATTTGTGGTCATGCACTTTGGAAATGAGGCCTGTGTTCATACTTTGAATCGTGACTATTCCATGATCATACACCTTCTTGAAGAGGTAAGGGCCAGTCCACCGAGGCTTCAACTTTCTACAAAAGAGCCTTAGCCGAGATTTATAGAGTATAACTTTCTGTCCAGTAGCAAAGGTTTTAGGAGAGAGCAACTTATCGCGATAAGGCGTCTTGTCCTTTTCGTGGGCTGGATGCGGAGCTGGATTGGAATTGGGCGTCGTGCCCTCGCTGGTCAATGCAGTGGCAGTAGTTGGGGTGAGGGTTTTCGTGGCCTCAAGAGTGGTCACGATACAGCTGAAGTCGCTACCAAGGTTTTGGGGGCAGGAGGAGTGCAAAGGGCAACTCCAATTTGTGGTCATGCACTTTGGAAATGAGGCCTATGTTCATACTTTGAATCGTGACTACGCCATGATCATACACCTTCTTGAAGAGGTAAGGGCCAGTCCACCGAGGCTTCAACTTTCTACAAAAGAGCCTTAGCCAAGATTTATAGAGTATAACTTTCTGTCCAGTAGCAAAGGTTTTAGGAGAGAGCAACTTATCGCGATAAGGCGTCTTGTCCTTTTTGTGGGCTGGACGCGGAGCTGGATTGGAATTGGGCGTCGTGCCCTCGCTGGTCAATGCAGTGGCAGTAGTTGGGGCGAGGGTTTTCGTGGCCTCAAGAGTGGTCACGATAACAGCTGAAGTCGCTACCAAGGTTTTGGGGGCAGGAGGAGTGCAAAGGGTAGGGGCTAGTGTCAAGGGCATGATGTCTAGAATGATGGGCATAGTGCAATCATCGGGAAGAGGAGAAATAACATGAGGAGAAGTGATAACAGAATTCTCCTCCCAAGTAGCAACGACTTCATGCAACTTAGTTGGAATCTCAAACGTCAAGGCCATGACATCCAGTGTTGTGGGTGGGATACTCCTGTCTAGGGTAAGTTGTAGACAATCATCAGGAGCAAGGTTAAAAACATCAGTAATAGCAGGTTCAACAATATCAACAAAGTTCACGCTAGAAAAATTAGTGGGGTGTCTCATATCGTCAAGCATATTGAACTTGATGGTCTCGCCGTCAAACTCCAAAGTAATGGAGGAGTCATGCACGTCAATCTTGGCTTTTGCTGTCCTAAGGAATGATCTACCCAGGAGCATATCTGAGGCCTTGACAGATTGGGCATCCTTCATGTCAATAACGTAGAAGTCGGCTGGGTAGATGAACTCGCCAACTTGGACCAAGACGTCCGCAACAATCCCCTCGGGGTGGATGACGGATTTGTCAGCTAGTTGGATCGCGGTCTCGATGGGCTTGTGGTGTTCAAGGCCTAGACTGTTGTATATCGTCAAGGGCATGACGTTTATACCTACTCCAGAATCACACATAGCTCTACCAACATCAGTAGTACCGATTTTGCAGGGGAGGGTGAACATACCTTTGTCCTTGCACTTAGGTGGTAACTTTCGTTGGATCATGGCCGAGACAATCGTACCTACACAAATCTTTTTCACACCTATCATGTTACACTTGTTAGCACACCAATGTTTCAAAAACTTGGCATACCTAGGCACATTCTTGACCACATGCAATAGTGGGATGTTGACGACCACTTTACTGAACATATCGAAGATTTCATGGTCTTCTGTATCTTTCTTAGTCTTGACCAATCTGTGAGGGAAAGGGGGCTCGAGAATCTTGTGAATGTACTCCTGAGTGAACTCGAGTGGATTGGGGTCATTCCTCGGTGAACCTCTTGGGGAGCGAATTCTATCTTCCATGACCTCGACGAATCTGGGCACTTTCGGTAGTTTTATCTTGGGCTTGACCTCAGACTCTGGAGAGTTCTCAATGTCGAGGGCAGGATGTGTGGGAGGAGTCAAGGTCTTGCCACTGAGAAGAGTTATGGCACACACGTGGTGCTTTGGATTGGTTTCTATCTGGGGTGGAAATCTGCCATGATTTGTTAACTCTTGCATTTTGGCATTCATGGCACTCATTTGCCTCTTAAGCTCATCTATTTCTTTCTGCTGCTCTGGATTCTTAGGATTTTCAGTAGTCAGGGCCTGGATAAAAGTCTGATCCTGAGGAGGTTGATGTTGATACTGATTCTGATGGTATGTGGGTCGAGGTATGAAATTCGGCATGCTGGGAGGGGGATTTCCATAGGGGTTCTGGTGTTGTTGATTGCTAGGTCCCGAAAGCTGAGTGTTTGGGACCCATCCTGGATTTTGCTGTTTCCAGCCCTGGTGGTAGTTCTGAGCGTAAGGGACTGGAATAAATTGGCCAGCAGCATTCACTTGTATTTCATCCAGAATATGGGGGCATGCGTCAGTGGGGTGATCCACAAAACTGCATATTTGGCAGGCCTTGACAGGTGCGGGTTGTCCGGTCATGAAATTTTGAAACATCCCCGTGAGAGATGATATCTGATTCTGTAAGGCAGCCACCTGGACATCCTGACCTGGATTGTTGGCAGGGTCGTCAGAGGCATTCTTGGCCATGAGTTCTATAGTTGCTTTTGCAGCGGCTGGAGTGAGAGCATTGAGAGAGCCATTGGCAGCGGCATTAAGTAGAGCTTTATCATGGGGCTTGAGACCTTCACAAAAATACTGAATCAGGGCATGCTCCGTGAGGTTATGGCAAGGGCAACTAGATTGTATCTTCTGGAATCTCTCGTAATACTAGGCTAGATTCTCCTCCTTCTTTTGGATGATGGAGACAAGTTGTTTGCCCGTGGTGTTGGCAATAGAAGTCGAATAATACTTCTCGGTGAAGATCTTAGACATTTCCGCCCAAGAATGGATGGATCTTGGAGGAAGGTCGTAATACCAGTCGAGGGCATCATCTTTAAGGGACCACTAGAAGGCGCGCAACTTGGCTTGCCCGATGCTGACGTTTGGAGGTTTCATGGCCTCGCAAATAGAGTGGAGCTGTTGAAGGTGGTGGAGTGCATTTTCTTTGGCGACCCCCCGAAAGGTTGGGAGGTGATGCATAACGGCCGACTTCAAGGTCCATTCATGTGGGACAACGGGCTAGTCGATACAACTACTAGACATATCGGTGGTTGCATGAAAGTTATCAATGATTTGTTGTTCTGGGGGTGGTGGTGGTGGTGGATCTTCGCGTTGATGGTCGTCACGGTTTTCCATGTCTGGAAAGTTGAAATGAGGGGCTGCTGGGTTTTCAAGGTCTCGATGAAGGTAGGCTAGGTCTTGAAAGAACTGATGCTGATCGGCTAGATTGGAAGGTTGGCAATCGAGGGCAGGATGAGGAATCCTACGCTGGGTAGAAGGTCCTTTAGCTTGCCTCGAAGTCCTCTTTCGGTTTTGGTTGATTCGAGGTCTAGAGGGAGTAGGTCTGGAGCAGATCTCCTAGTCATATAAGGAAAAGAGAAAAATTAGTACCATTCAATCCCCGGCAACGGCGCCAAAATTTGATCGTCACTCAAATATACTATTTTCCTGATGCTTAATTTGCACAAATAAATGTGTAAAGGGCAAGACAGGGTCGAACCACAGAGATTGAAGGACTAACAAATCAGTTCAATGTATGACAGAAAGCAAGTGCACCCACACATGAAAGTAACACTGGGGGGTTTATACCGACTAATACAATTAATCGGTGCAGAATTGGGAGCTAATAAGACAAATGATTAAAATAAGTATCCAGGGCACGAAAGTAAAACACGATCCGGGGCAAGATATCCAAGACCAATTCGAGGGCAAGAAAAGCAGTAAAAGAGATATAAATCAGATTGGAAGAGATCTTAGCAAAAGGTGTTCTCGGGTTGCTTTCTAGGTCAGTTAATCATTGGCACAAAAATATTCCAAACTCATGTATAGACCTGCTATAGGGACCGCGTTTCCACACCGCATCCCCTGCTTGCCTTCTTAGATAAAAGTCACCCCCCGTTTCCACATATGAGGTGGCCTTGACGTTCCGCCGTCCTCCCAGGCATGAATGCGGGGAGGCACTACTCAGAACGCCCATGAAGTGGAGGTAAGACAGATCTAGGGCGTGATATCTCAGCTTGTCAGACTCGTATCACATACCCTAGACGACCGTTTACCCCTAGACAGAGGCCTCTCGCGCTGCCTACACTAGGTGTCTACTCTAACTCAAGGATTCACGTTAGTTATAACCAAGAGAATGACAGTAATCATCTAGGTCTAGATATTAGCTGGCCAGACTACTATCCTGCCCTAGACAAATTAACAAGAAACCGATAAACAATCGAATATGACAAGAGAATATATTAAGCATGCATTAGGCCTCTTAACTGATCCTTACAACCCTTGAAACACCCTTTACTAAGATAAGGAAATTTAGCTACTCATAAATGGAGATGAACAATAGGTAATAAATAACATGCAATGAAATAAAAGGAAAAGGCTTAGAAGGAACCATAGGATGAATTAATAATTCAAAGGAGAAAAGCTTGCTCATTTACAAAATGGCGGCTGCTCCAGTTACCAAGAGGAATAAGATCCGTAGAAATTAGGGTAAGAGAGAAGGAGTGATGTATTAAAATCCTAGGACAGCCCCCTTACAAAAACCCTAAAACTTAGCTTATATAGCCTAAAAACTAGCTAGGGGACAAAATACAGCTCATAGGAGAGAGGGACAGCCCGTGGGAGGATGACAGCACATGGGAGGATGTGTCTTAAGGGAGGAATATTCTGGAATCTTTTGACACCTTTTAGAAACGCATGGAATCCCGTGCGGATCTTTGGAGATTCGTCTCATTGGCTTTGCAGAGATATCGCGGGCGAGAGACTGCTCACTGGTCTGGTTAGCTTTCGAGGGCTCGACGACATTCTGATCTTCTAGGCCTTGAAGCTTGAAATCCTCAGAATTCCTCCGAAAATGCATCTTTTCCCTCTTTTTCTCCTTTTGGGACTGATCTGCAATAAAGATAGAAATAAGGGTAAAATAGAAGAATCTAGCCCCCGAAAAGGCTAGAAAAGAGGATAAAATCATATCCATGAAACATGCTATCATACTCCTTCAACAAGTACACATTTTTCACCCTTTTATTTATTTCAACGTTTTTCGTATATACGCTTGTATGCATGATTATATAGAAATGTTAAAATGTACTCCCTCTTAGTTTTTTTAATTGTCTTTTACTATTTAGGCACGCAAATTAAGAAGGTCGGATGACTCACTATTTGAGACAATTTTTGCCTCGAACTTTTTCTCGGACGTACATTAAGGATTAACATACGTTGGAAAAAAGTATGGAATTTTTTTGGGTCAAATAGTGAGTCATCCTGCCTCCTTAATATACGTGCTCAAACAATAAACGACGTTTAAAAATGATAGGAGGGAGTAATTCGCTTAATGGGCATGATCACTAAATTAGAATTCTTTTATATATCTTGTTCAAGCATGATTTAAACACCTCTTTTATCCGGTAACTTTTTTGGATGAGATTCAGGTGCCTAACACCTTCCCGAGTCCATAATACGACCCTGAACTACTATTCTCGGGTTTAGACCCTTTTTGTGCCTTAGCTTTACATTTTTTTTTATGTCATGATAATAGGTTCCCTAAACCTTAGAAACAAAAATAGGGTAGCGACATTATTGTATTATGTGAGATGAGTCCGATTTTATCTCACATCCGTCCCGAACCGCGTCGCGTAAGAAATTTCGAACAGGGGGTGTGACATTATTTATTGACACCACTAAAAAAACTATAACAATGACTATTACCTAACTTAAGTTCCTAAAATATTTATTAAAAAAAACTCGTTTAAAAGAAAATGTATTTATCCAAACTTTAATTAACCTCTCTTTTTCTTTTTTAAAATCTAATTAACTTTTAGGATTACAACGTTTGCAAATTTAAGCCTCATATATGTTGAAAAATTAGTCCAGACAAGAAAACATGTTTTATCTCTAGAATATTTTTTTAAAATAATCCTTTTAAGGTCCAATGAACTTCTATACGATTACAATTGTTGCAAATTTAAGACTCATGTTGAAAAATTTGTCTAAGGCAAGAAAACATAATGTTTATCCTTAAATATACACTGTAATGAATATTGTAAAAACTCAATTGCAAAATCGAACGAAAAATCACTTGTTAAATGATTATTTAATTACAAAGTTATTATAAAGTACTTTCAAAATATGAAAAAAAGTCGCGGACAATTATGGACAATTGTGATCGTAATTATGACTTATAACAAATTCATATATTTGTTGACTTTATATATGAACTTAATTCAATCCCTTTCAAATTTTATTACATTTTATTTATTATTATTATATATAATGTTTAATTTTGTATCACTGAAAATAATATTTTGCTCCGTCACTGTTGATATTATATATGTGACAACAACTAATGACATGTCATATCATGTGAGTTTCCTATCAAAAGTAATTGGAAAAAAAAACATAATTAGAGGGGTAATTATACAAATAATTAATTAATATATATAGGTGGTGATTGTAAAATATTACAAACATTGCAGACAATTGTCAACTTCATGCCGCAGGCCCGCAGCGACGGTCCGCACATGGATTTTACGCATGAAGCTTAATGGCCCAGGAGAAATCTAAATCTAAATTGTAATCTAAATCTAATGGACGATATTTCTCAGTGGAGGGAGAATATACTATAGTATTAGTAGTCATACATGGGAAAATGTTGCATGGGAAAAAAGAAGGTGAAAAGCAGAAGTTGATAGTATGCAAATCATCCATAGAAAAGACTTCAAGCAAACCAAGAAGAATCAAAATCAAAGATTAAATAAATAGCCAACTTGGGTAAGGACAGAAAACGGAAAGAAAAAGAACAAATTTGGAGGGATATGCATAAATCTTGAGCAGATTTGCAACTAAATTTAGTCGCACCCCAAGTCCATTTGGTCATTAAAATACCAAGTCTCATCAAATTTGAACTCAACATTGATGGAATTCTTGCATTAAATCAAAGATTGGTCAATTCCTTCATTGAATCCAAGAAGTAACCATTATTGTTTCATGTCAAAAAAGAAAAGAACTAACCACAGTTGTTACTCCATCGATTGAACTTTGAGTAATCCCAATTATTGGTGGGCTTTGGTGGTTTAGCAGGCCCTTGACTGGCCGGCCATACACTGCCTCTGTACCGTTTGGCAGTTGGATCTCAATTACTCGTATGTTAATGTTATGCACTTGCAGCACTTCTTTCACTTTCTTCCATTTAGTATACACCTAACAGGAATCCAGTCATGCAATTCCATTCAGTAATGATTGAGAGCAAATAAATATAGCTCAATGCTTGAAGAAAAATGCAGCTTACTGTTTGGTAACTTTGGTTCGAAGAATGTAACTTTAGACGACTTAGGAAGCATCAAGTAGGCCTTAGACACTATGAGCTTCTAACACCTTTCGCATGGCATCATGACATCTGACAATAATCGATTGTTTCAAATGTAAGGATATAAAATCTACAATTCATGGAGGGATTATAAAAGCCAAGAAAGATAAAAAGTGGTTTTACCCCCAAGGAAGATGAGCCAGGAACATGTATGGTGACACAACAAGATCTTTAAAGAATTCTCTGTTTGTTAAATAAGGTTTATAAGTTTCCCTACTCTCAAGGACTCTCCAGCCTTTCCACAAAGGCATAACAGTATTTCTCGCTTGTGGAACCATATGAATCACAAGTCCTGGCAGTAGCATCTCTGGCAGCTCCCCAGCCAGCCTATCCTCAGAACTGGGGACAGTCTCTAAAAATTGAGACACAGGATCATCTAGTGGATTTACACTAGGCATATTGCAGGAAGAACTTTCAAAAATGTCATCATTGTCGAAATCACTTGTAATATTTCCCATGTCAGATTCAGTCCTCCAAGGATACCATTGGTCCAGTTCATTGCCACCTGTAGTGAGACAGCATTTCAGTATAACAGTTGCTTCATCTTTGAGAAAACATAAGCATGGTGAGTGCTCCTCGATACAGAAAAACTACATAAACTTGGATTTCTATGTTGCTGGGAATAAAAAGAATAAAGTGTAGCTTCATTCTTTCAATACTGACCCCCAAAGGTGTGCTGATCTGGTTTTTCCACTTTAGTGACTCCAGAATGCAATTCTGATGTATCTGTTACCTAAATTCTACCTTGCTGGTACTTGCTAACATGGAGAAATCGACGAGCAAGCCTTAAAATCAAGGCTGTATCGGTTTTTGAATCTAGTGCGAGCACCATAATTGCAGCTGCAAGAAGCCGTAGGACTGCCCCAACTGTAAGGCGTGAAGAAAATTCATTGTCGTGGATGATGCTGCGGAAAGCCCAAACATTTACTGTGACAACTAATTACAGAGGCAACGGAGAGAAACCTTGCCCTTAAACTTCATTTGGCGTGATTGGAAATGAAAATTACCTGGTAAAGAATCCTGAACATGCTTCAGCTATGACCATATCCACACATGGAAGGGGCCCAAATGCAAATACATGTAAAATTGGGTACTGATGTTTCAGCTGTAGACAAAAGAAAAATGAATGAAAAAACTAAAAGATGCTTTCCGTGTAATTATAACACCTTTGACCGAATCCACACAGAAATTTGCAGTTGGTCCTAATAGGATTCAGTTCAACAAAACAAAATCCGATTATTATAGCCCATACAGGACAGTCTATCCAAGCAGGCACGGATCTAGGGGGGGGGGCAGGGTAGGCTGATGCCCACCCTGGGCTAATGAAACAAATTTTTTTAGTATGCCCAAATCCCTCTCTTCATGAATCATGGCCATGATCTTTAAACTCGTAGAGATTATGCAATCTTTATTCATTGCATTTAATGGTGGACATATTTGGTAATAATTAGTTTATAGAGATTATTTTGGATCATTTTAGTTTTTTTTTGGAATGAATTTGTGAAGTAGATGCAAAACAGTAGCAAGAGGGAAGCAGAGATTTATAGGAAACTAAATTCATTAAATTAATATGCTAACTGTATTAATTTTTTTTTTATATGGGCAAATATTTGATTAAACTATCTACTCAAACACCATCGATATCATCAAATGTTGGTTCAAATGAAAGTGAAGAACGACTTACGAAAAAGTCGAAAAAGTCGAAGTGAAGCACCATCGATATCATCAAATGTTATTTAGTGACGGATACAAATACTTTTAAGCATTTTTCTAATTTTTCGTTCAGCTCGTTTGCCCCCGAACCCCGCCCCCCTGGAAATAATTCCTGGATCCGTCCCTGTATCCAAGTACCATGTAATGGCCAGTTACAACAGAGTCACAAAACAAATAAATTATAGTTCTCGAGAGCAATAATAACACAGCTGCAAGAAAGGAAGCATACTCTTAGCCCTAGCATAGCAGCAATAGCACCTCCCAGGGAATGCCCAACTATACGCAAGTTGTATCCATAACACTCGCATCCAGCTCCCAACAATGAAGCAAGGAAGCCACTTGATCCAGCTTCTGTATTTTCCGTATATGAAAAAAAAACCGTAGAAGATTCAGGATAAAGGAACAATAGATTCCATGAAATAAAATAAGGAAAAAAGATGCTAGAATCGAAACCATGTTATTCCTTATCGGAGCATCAAAGATCATTTCCTTAATCTCCTGAACGGTTCACTAACAAATTCTCCGCAACCTTCCAACTCATTAAATACAAAACACTTTATACAGCCACCACTCCGATTCCCTAATGGGATAACATTATATACCTCCTTTAGTTTGAAAAGAAATGCTTCTTACCACAGAAAGGAGGAATGAGGCAAAAAGAAAAGGGAGAAAAAAAGGAAGCGATTAGAATGCCCATTACCAATGTCCTTATGATTTCCTTCAATTTGGGTGTAGAGATCTCGTGCAGTCTTGATGGGTGCCGAAACCAACAAAAATAAATCATACAATTCACCATGCACAATTAATTAAAACTGTAGCAAGTGGTAAAAGGATCGAACCACAGGGATTTCTGGACAATAATAATTTCTGTTAAAAGACCAAAATTGTAACAGTGGTAAAAACCAATGAGTGAGATTTTTGTGTTGCAATTAAATTAATAAACAGAGAGAATAAAAACAGTAAATAAATGATGATAAGATGAACTCAAATGGTGGTAAATTCCCGATAAAGACTCTTTTCGGGTCACGATTCATAAATGTCGATCATTGATGCAAGTGTTTTCAAAACCAAATTTAATAGAAAAGCTATAGAGACCTCTGAGTCTCCTGCTCTCCTCCTACTCAAGATTCGTAAGGCGGTACTCCTACTAGGATCCCTAACCGTTCAATAACTTTAAGGCGGTACTCCTAATAAAGTTTAATTGAAGGGTTGATTAAACACGGGGAGAGACCTTTCCCGATCTAGAAGAGAATTTCTTCTACTCCTATAAACCGGATTTTACCTTTTTCTAATTAGATCTTACACTAATTAGTTACCTACAGATTCCTATCAACGATGTAGAATCCAACGTTTCTAAAAAAAGATGTAATCATTCATATTTAAAATCAAGTTAGCTACTCTTAATCAAAACATGAACAAATTGACATTTAAATAAAAAGAATAGAAATACAAACTTGGATTTTATGAAGCCTAATTTGATCTCACAACAAACGAATCATGACCCTAGAGCCTTTACCAAGAATAGATAAATTAGCTAGAACAAGACATTAATTCAAACAAGTATTGTGCATGAATTAATTAAATCAAGGAATAAAGAAGAAAAGAATAATATAGATAGAAATCCTAGAACCAGTAGCCGTCCAAAATCCCCCAAGGAAGAAGAGATCCCCTTTTTGTTATGTGCTAGGTCCTTTTAAATCAAATCCTAGTCTAACTAAAAATCCTAGAAGATAGGATTTTTAACTAATTAATAAAACAATTATTTAAAATTTTGGTTTCAACTAATTACAAAGCTTCTTTTGCAATCCCAGTACGTGTCTCTCTCTTCTCACCATGGGCCCAAGCCCATTGGCTGCTTGTTAAATATTTGCTTGGTTGCCAAAATTCTTTTCAGCACGAACATATTCAAGAGGGAGCTACTGCCTCTTTTCTTGTCTTTTCATTTTACTTCAAGCTTATACCAATTTCAGCTCTTTTTCAATATTTAGGCTTTGTAACCTACTCTCTGCAAAAAGAAGTGAAAAGTACACACAATCAGTGGAATCACCATCCAAAATAACAAGAAAAGATGGCGATAAATTCAGCATATTAGCACTCAATCAAATCCCCCACACTAACCTATGCTCGCCCTCGAGCATTTCACTTAAAACAGCCCTCTAATCAGAACAGATGGTTTCCACATGGCATACAGGAAAAAGCACACTCAGCACACAAGCATAACATTCGACACAACCTCCTACCTAGATAACATCCGCATCAAACCCAAGGAATAACGAAACCAAGGGAGAAACTTTCCCATACCTAGCATAGTCGCAAGCAATCCTCACACAGAAAATAGTATTTGAACTCAAACTCAGCAAGGATTATGGCAAAGTGTTTACACTCAACAATGCAAATGATAATGCACAAAACCAGAATTGCAATAGCGATCCGAGTACGGAGAACACATGCGCAGGCAATCATACAATCATAAAAACTTTGCAAAGGTAAAGCAAAAGTATCGTGTAAGAGAAGAGGTTCAAAAGAGAGAGAAGGAAGGATAGAAGGCTTCTTAGCTGGAAAAAGCGAGGTGGCGAGAGTATCTCCTGTTTGGCAGCAGCGAAGCAAGGCAAAGAGCGTCGGATTTGACAATGGGGGTATTCTTCTTTGTAGTTCTCTCATTCTTCTGAATTTCTTCACTCTCTGCTCCGTTCTGAATTTTACTCCTCCTCTGCTCGAAGATTTATTCATTCTTTTTGCTCTTTTTTCTGTTTTTCTTTTTTTTTTCTTTTTTTTTTTCTTTTTTTTTTTCTTTTTCTTTGAGCAAAAGAGGAGCAGCAAAATCTCTGCCGAATGATGAGGCTCAACCGTGTGGTTGCCTTAAGTGCTTCGGTCTTATCCATTCATTTCTATTTTTGCTCGTTGATTGCCTTGAACATCTTCTTTTAGTTGTTCATTATTCTGAAATTCAGCTTCTTTTTGTGGCGCTGTGGCTTCCATACTGTTACTCTGGGCGTCTGCCTTGTTTTCAGCTCAATGATCTCGCATCTTAATACCCCCTCTCTAATGTTATTGCTTCTCTTTACCCCACCTTGCTTACTGTTAGAGAACTCTCGCCTGCTAAGAATAGAAAGAAAAGTCTCGAACAGTTAGAAGGGTGATGAAAAGAAGGGATAAATCAGCGGCAGGGGCGAGATAAAAGCAAGAAAAAAGATAAGAAAGAAGATTGCAAAGTTTTTAATCACGTTGTCGCTTTCCTACGTCTAATTGTGCCTATACCCAGGGGTCTCATGCAAATTCAGCCAGTACAAAGTCATGCATCCACTCAGAAATAAAAATCACGGCATGAAAGTTCAAAGAGCTCACACGGGTAAACAAATGACTGCAAGCGACTAAAGCAAGACATGGATATAGGAGCTAACAAGTAGTGTGACTGTGCGCGTGAATATGTGAAGTGGGATAAGTGCTTCCTGTTCAAAGTGCCTAAACCATCATTCAAATAGAGGGGTTCTAAAAAACAAGGGTAGTGTGGCTTTAAACATTCCAATCAATCCACATACCAATCAATCCACATAGCAATCAATCCAGCGAAAATATACACAATCAAAAAAGCTCATGACAGCCAACGCAAACCTTTCATAACAGTCATGTCAAAACAGCCAACGCAAACAGATTCAAAACAGTCATGATCAGTAATAAAATACCTCCCCTACCCTAGACACTCCACATACCGATCAATCCAGCAAAAATATTTCAAACATTCCAATCAGTCGCAGAAAATACCTCCCCCACACTAGACGACACTTTGTCCTCAAAGTGTGAGAAAGGGAAAATAAATGAAACTAAGGAAAGATGAAATACAAGAAATAAAAGGGAAAGAAGGAACCCGGAGGAAATCATGGGTCTGGTGGGGCTGGTGCTGGTTGGTGTCAGTGGCGCCGAGGCTGTCGCCGGAGGTGGTCGCTGGGTTGGCCGCGACGGCGGTGATGAAGGAGCGGCGCTGGGTTGCGACGCTCGCGCTGGGGGGCTGGAAATCTCGGCTCTCGCGCTGAGATTCGCGGCGATGAGGACGGTGAAGTCTGGTGAGTGGGCCGGTCTCGGTTGAGGCTGCTGGAGTCGAAATAAAACTCCCCCTCTTCATCCTCGACTTGAATCGGCGGCGAGGGTGGCTGTTTGTAGGTTCTGGTCTAGGGTTTTGCGCTGGTTTGCTGCTGCCGGAGCCGGCGCCACCTCTTGTCATGACCATTGCCGTGACCGGACGGATTTCTTGATTTGGATTTGAGGGGCGGCTAGGGTTTTGTGAGGTAGAAGAAGATGTTTTGAATTTGTTAATTTTGGTAAAGGAGAGAAATTGGGTGAACGGCCATGTGATTAAAGGAAAATGGGCTTGTGTGACTTAAGCCCATGAAGTTCCTTTGGGCTAAACTTCGTTCAAACCGCCATGGTTATTGTAATTCCCTTTCCAGTCTTCAAATTAATTCATTCAGCCCTCGTTCTCCTGCAAAAACAAAATCAAAACAACATCAGACTTCTAGAATTTTTTTAACAGGGAAGAAGAAGAAAAATAAAAAAAATAAAGTGAAAATAAAAATAAAATGAAAATAAGAAATAGATGGGGCTGATTTTTGATTTTTGGAATGAGGAGAGATGAACGGCAATGTGCTTGGGAAATTGGGCTTAATGACTTAAGCCCATAAGATAAAATCCTTGGGCTAAATAAATTTCAAACCGCCATGCATTTAATTCAAATGTGTTCCTTTCCTCCATTCTCTGCCTCTGCTCGTATTCTCCTGCCAATAAACATATAAAATCAAAACATCAAACTCCAAGAGAATGTCATTGATAGAGAAGAAGAAGAAAATAATAAAAATAAAAATAAAAATAAATAAATATGTAAATATTAAAAACACATGGGTTGCCTCCCATGAAGCGTCCCTCTTTATAGTCTCGGACTAGACATTGTTCTCGATCAGTCTCCAGCAGGTAGGTTGTGGATTGCATCAATGGTGTTAGTTATCCTCCATTCAATGTCCTCCTTGTACTCATTCCTTATTCTCACACACTCTTCTTCCTCCATTTTTGTCAACTTGCTGAAATTTGTCACTGGCAGACTCTTTCCCAGGCCTGGGAAAGAGTACTTCGGGTAATCTGATAAATTTTTCAGCTCCATGTTAGGGGCCTGCAAAATTGAAGAGAGGAGCTTATTGTGAGTCACTGGTGGTTCTAAAATCTTAGGAGCATCAGTTCAAGGTTTAGAAACACCAGTCTCAGTCACAGCATCATTATTTTCTTCGTTCATATCCAAACCTTTCTCCATCTCAAGCATTTTTGGCTTGTCAATATTTCTGCTAACAACACACTCCAAGGGGTCAGTAGCAATTAATTCATGAGTATTATAAGCATCGGGATCAATAATATCTATGCAATTAACACTGTGCATGTCATCAGGAAATCTCATGGCATCATACATATTAAATTTAATAATTTCACCACAAAATTCCAATGTCAAACTCCCTCCAGCCACATCAATCATTGCCCTTGCTGTCCTCAAGAATGGTCTACCCAGCAGTATCTCTGTAGATTTTGTTGAATGCTCATTATCCATATCTACAACATAGAAGTCAGCTGGAAAAACAAAATCATTCACTTGAACTAGCACATCCTCAATGACTCCTACAGGGTATATAATTGATCTATCAGCTAATTGAATTACAACCATTGTCTCTTTCAATTCACCGATATTCAGAGTCTTAAAAACAGTTAATGACAACATTAATCCCAGCGCCAAGATCGCATAGCGCCTTCTCAATGGACTACTCTCCAATTTTGCAAGGAATCACAAAGGTTCCTCCATTCTTGCATTTGTTAGGCAATTTCTTTTGAAAAACAGCAGACACATTCTCATTCAAGTTGACCCTTTCTATACCTGAAAGCTTCTTTTTATTAGTGCATAAATCTTTAAGGAACTTGGCATATTTGGGCACTTGCGCTATCATATCAAGTAAAGGAATATTAATGGCTACTTTTCGAAATATATCTAAAATAGCCTGCTCTTCCTTTGCCTTCTTGGACTTTTCAGCCCTTTTGGGAAAAGGAAGAGGGATTACCTGATTTTCCTTTCTTGACAACGTCTCTGGAACTGGTTTTTCAGAAATTACCTTCATTTCTGGTTCAAATTCTGGTGGAGGTGGAACTGCCTCTGGTTGACTCTTCCCCAAGCCTGTGGACGAGTCCGCTATGTCTGGAATTTTTGTTCCACTTCTTAATGTCATGGAACTGACATTATGTATAGGGTTGTCCACAGTAGTTGATGGTAACCGTCCTCCCTGCCCTTGTTTACTGAGTTTCATCTCCCCTAACTCCCTTTGTAAGGTAGCAATACTGGCTTGGGTAGCTTGCATAAACTGCTTAAGCATATCCTCCATTGGGACTCCAGTGAGCTGTAGGGGTTGTTGTGGGGCTGGAAGTTGTGGTACATTGGGTCTAGGCACGAAGTTTTGTAGGTTCATAGGTGGTGGTTGTTGCTGGGCATGGTATTGAACCGTGGTGTTGGAGCTTGTGTTTCCTCTCCAACCAGGATTGTTATTATACTGAGTTTGGTTTTATTCAGGCTTGTGGGGTGGATACCTACCATACTGCTGTTGATACTGCAATACCGAATTAACCTCTTCGGGTGTTCCTTTGTTCAAGATGCATTCATCTGTATGGTGTCCTTGTTGCCCGCACATACCACATATCATGGTCGACTGTACCTACTGTACCTGTGATTGTCCTACACAAAACTTATCCAAACGATCAGAAAGTTCATCCATTTTAGTTTCAAGTGCAGAAACATTACCTGTAGGATTTTCTCTTTCGCTTGACTCATTAAGCTCGCTATTTTCAGCCAAGATCTTAAGCAATTGATTCGCCTTCGTGAGGGTGCAATCTTGTAACGCTCCTCCAGCAGCTCCATCTACAACTAGCTTGTCTCTAACACATAAACCATCGTAGAAGTATTGCACCTGGTTCCAATCAGAAACTCCATGGTTTGGGCAGATTTCTAATAGGTTCCTGAAGCGTTGATAATACTCCCCAAAACTCTCACTGCTTGATGGACACTATATTCTTCCTGGCATTTCCAGCCTTACTAGAGGACCAAAATTTGTTGAGAAAGGTGCTCAACATTTGTTGCCATGTGTTAATCGAGTTATGCGGTAAGCTTAGGAACCAATTCCTAGTTTTATCCTCTAGGGTCCATGGAAAAGCTCGGAGTTTGGCTCGGTTGATGTCAACTCGAGGGGGTTTGTGAGTGTCACATTCCCAATGGAGATATTGCAGATGCTTGAATGGGTTCTCACTAGACAAACCGTAGAACTTCTTAAGGTTATGGATCATGTTTGGTTTTAGGTTCCAGTCATGCTCTACGGGCGGATATTGGACACAAAAGTGTGTGTCCGGTGGTGGTCCCTCACTGTTTCGCTGCCTAAAGATCTGCTCTAGAGGAGGAGGTGGTGGTGGTGGAGGTGGCTGGTCCATTTCTCATTCGAAAAGAGGGTTTTCTCTTACTGCTGCTGATGAACTTTCCCCCAGGCCTGTGGAAAAGTCTGTTGACTGCGAAAAACTGTTTTAAGAACCAATTTCTTCAGATTCTGTCCTCTGCCTTTCTGCTCGCTGCTTCTATTTTTGTCAACTCTGGGTTGTATGGAAGTAATGGCAGTCGGGAGGACCTGGTCATAAAACAAGAAAATTAAAATTAGTACCGAAGAAATCCCCGGCAACGGCGCCAAAATTTGATGGGTGCCGAAACCAACAAAAATAAATCATACAATTCACCATGCACAATTAATTAAAACTATAGCAAGTGGTAAAAGGATCGAACCACAGGAATTTCTGGACAATAATAATTTCTGTTAAAAGACCAAAATTGTAACAGTGGTAAAAACCAATGAGTGAGATTTTTGTGTTGCAATTAAATTAATAAACAGAGAGAATAAAAACAGTAAATAAATGATGATAAGATGAACTCAAATGGTGGTAAATTCCCGATAAAGACTCTTTTCGGGTCACGATTCATAAATGTCGATCATTGATGCAAGTGTTTTCAAAACCAAATTTAATAGAAAAGCTATAGAGACCTCTGAGTCTCCTGCTCTCCTCCTACTCAAGATTCGTAAGGCGGTACTCCTACTAGGATCCCTAACCGTTCAATAACTTTAAGGCGGTACTCCTAATAAAGTTTAATTGAAGGGTTGATTAAACACGGGGAGAAACCTTTCCCGATCTAGAAGAGAATTTCTTCTACTCCTATAAACCGGATTTTACCTTTTTCTAATTAGATCTTACACTAATTAGTTACCTACAGATTCCTATCAACGATGTAGAATCCAACGTTTCTAAGAAAAGATGTAATCATTCATATTTAAAATCAAGTTAGCTACTCTTAATCAAAACATGAACAAATTGACATTTAAATAAAAAGAATAGAAATACAAACTTGGATTTTATGAAGCCTAATTTGATCTCACAACAAACGAATCATGACCCTAGAGCCTCTACCAAGAATAGATAAATTAGCTAGAACAAGACATAATTAATTCAAACAAGTATTGTGCATGAATTAATTAAATCTAGGAATAAAGAAGAAAAGAATAATATAGATAGAAATCCTAGAACCAGTAGCCGTCCAAAATCCCCCAAGGAAGAAGAGATCTCCTTTTTGTTATGTGCTAGGTCCTTTTAAATCAAATCCTAGTCTAACTAAAAATCCTAGAAGATAGGATTTTTAACTAATTAATAAAACAATTATTTAAAGTTTTGGTTTCAACTAATTACAAAGCTTCTTTTGCAATCCCAGTACGTGTCTCTCTCTTCTCACCATGGGCCCAAGCCCATTGGCTGCTTGTTAAATATTTGCTTGGCTGCCAAAATTCTTTTCAGCACGAACATATTCAAGAGGGAGCTACTGCCTCTTTTCTTGTCTTTTCATTTTATTTCAAGCTTATACCAATTTCAGCTCCTTTTCAATATTTAGGCTTTGTAACCTACTCTCTGCAAAAAGAAGTGAAAAGTACACACAATCAGTGGAATCACCATCTAAAATAACAAGAAAAGATGGCGATAAATTCAGCATATTAGCACTCAATCAAGCCTCAACTATGCCCGAGTGCCCATAGTGTGGGAAAGATGATTCGATGCTTTGCTTCACATCAGGGGAGATGTGGTTACCACTGCAGACAGACATAAAATAAGTTCTAGCTATGACTGAAAAATCCTGACAATCGGCAATCTATAAAAGATGAGGTATCCCTGGTGGTGGACAAAGCAAGGAATTTAGCAAAGACTGCCGAAGTTGTGATGCCAGTATGGTAATTATTATTTCATAACTCAAGTGGTTCACATACAAATGTAGAAGTGGTATGCATTCTTCTCCCAATTTCTCTTCTTTTTTTCTTTCTTTTGCTCCATAAAGTTCAAGAAGTCGAAGCAGAAGACCAAATTTTTGCTGCAGTAGTATGCCAGTTTACAAACTAAATCATACTAAAAATATTCTACAATCCAACCATGGACCTGTAGCAGTTCATAGCAGGCAAATGAGAAAAAAGTAAAAAGAAGCTCCATAGCCTATAACAAACCAATACTAATGACTTGTTTTCAGTCGTACAATAAAAATTGGAAAACAAACACTGCAATTTTCTCTTCTTTTCTTTTCTTTCACTCTTTCTTTTTACTTTGATCGGCAGTGATGTGATAGAGATCGGAATGGCAGCGGGTGGTGGAGCGGACGGTTGGGATGTGGCTGTGATTTAATGGTTTTGATGGAGGTCTATCGTGGCAGTGGCGGTTTGGTTGATTGGGCAATCGGGAGGAAAATCAGAGATGGGGATTTGGGTCTGTTTCGGTGATGATGTTGATGGAATTTTGGTGGGCTGCCGGGTCGGGTTCGAGGCGCGGTGATGGGTCGTTTGGTGGATGCCGACAGTGGGTGATGGCGGTGATGTGGGTTGGTGCCGGCGGTGGAGGATGGCAGTTTGGTGTTGGTTGGGGCTGCTGTCGGTGGCAATTGAGGTAGAGGAGATGGGTGGATCGTGGTGGTGATGGGTTTGGTTCGGGTATGTGACAGGTTTTACGTAGCCCAAAAAAACGTGTCATCATTCTAGGTACATCATGATATACCCAAGTTTTACTCGCAAGCCTGTGTTTTTTCATGTCAGTCCACATTCATTATCCAATCCATAACGTATTTACGTATAGCTTGTCAATAATTATATACAAGTTGAGCATGAATTGGAAAATCTGACTGATTCGATTTCATTTAAACTAACACATCCGATCTGATCTAAATTGTATTTGATGAAATTACGAATAAAGAGTAGAAGATTTGATAAATTTTGAATCCAATCCGATATTATTCGAAAATTTGAGATATCTAAATAAATTTCGAATTTAAATTTTTATCTCTTAATTTTACTTTTTTTTCCTTGCTATTTACTCCACTTATTAGGTTGTAGGGATGGCAATTGGGCAGGTATAGAGCGGGTAAGTACTATCCATACCTGCACCCGCAAATTTGCGGGTAATCCATACCTGCACCCGCATCCATATGGAGCGGGTAAGAGAAGAACAATTATACCCGCGGATACCCGCAAATTTGGTTGAATTTCAAATTTTAATTAAATTAATATAAAAAATTATAATTAGATAATGATAAAAAAAAATTGATTCATATGTATGTAATAATAATTTGATTTTATAAGGTAGATAAATAGATATGGATCAATTTTTGCCACCACATCCATTTTACATTACATGTACGTTAGAATTTAAATGAAATGACAAGCCTTATTGTCCTCTCTAACTCTTAGGCTCGCTAAGATCCATCTCAACCTCTCATCTAAATTGAGATATTTGTTATTTGGACATTTTTTTTTTCGTATCGGAACTAGTTCATTATTATTTCACTTTCACTAGTGGTTTAAAATAAATTTTGTAATGATAAGTAAATATTTTTACGTAAAAATTACGAGGAGTGTTAGGAACCACCACTCTAACCGTTGTTTATTTAACATTCATCATTTAGTGCTTTTCTTTTTAATAACGTGTTTTTCCTAAATATGCAACTTAAACCACGTCTAAAATATAAGAAAATTGTCCAACTATATAGTTCTTTCCTATTTACATGAATTTAATTCCAATTGGAAAATTGCACCAACATATAGTTTTTCATAATTACATGAATTTAATTCCAATCGGAAAACAATGCACCAATCTTATAGGGTGCAATTAGTGGGTATTTTTAATTTTTAATTTAAATTAAATTAGTCAAATTGTGACAAATTGATTTAATTGGACATATGGTGCTGAGACTAAACTGCATATTCTAAACAAGCATACGTACCAAACTATGAGTTTTGCAAAACTTCTATTTTCTTATTGAATTAATTACATATTAAAATTATATATATATATATATATAGTGTGTGTGGGTATTGGAACAGGTAAGCACTATCCATACCCACATCCATACTCGCATTTTGCAGGTGCGGGTATATCCATACCCGCAAAATACCCACAATATGCGGGTAATACCCACCCACAATTGCTGGTATTGGACGGATATCCATATCCGCGGGTAGAATTTCCATCCCTATTAGGTTGTAATACTGTTTGAATGCCTTGTTAAATTGCACAAGGGAGAGATCAACCAAACGTTTAAAAAATAGGTCTAAAATTAGTAAAATTTGCCTTTTTTACATAAAATTATTATAAAAGTTTAAATTTATCCAAAAAATTCGACTGATCTGATCCGAAATAGTCGGATTACAATCGGATTAGGGTCATGTTCAGAGAGCTCAGATTACTGCCGATAAAATTTAATCCGAACTTGTTGAAATCTGACCGAATTATCCTATTGCACACCCCTAATTATATATTGATAAGGTAGATAAATTTTAGAATTTGAAAATATTATCCACTTAGTTACCTAATGGATCAACTCCGAGGCAATTCGCCTACATGTAACCTCTCATTAATTACGTAATATGATTTATTGGTTGATTGATGTTTATGGATACAGTAACCTGGAAAGCCATAACCAGTGTATAATTTTTCGTAGCCATGAGCAGTACTTTCTTTAAAACGAAAAAAATTAGAGAGTAATTAAAGTTTTTAGATTGTGGTGCGATAATTAAGGGAGAACAGACGACGTGTAAGCTCATTATTGATTGAGTGACTTAACAAGGCATGCGTACTAAACTAAAACACATGGATTATGATATAATTATTTCTAGTAGTCCTAAATTATGGATCTAGTGAACACTAAAAAAAATAGGCATTTACTGATAGGAAAATTTTCGATCTTAAATTTTGACAATTTTTCATGGAATTCTGTTGAAAAAATGAAAACAATTTTTTCCTTTTATGCGGAAAAAAGTTTTAGTGACGAATTTTAATGTTTGGCGATGAAAAAAGCCGTCGAAAATGCTAAATATTTTCGAGGGAAAGCTACGTCAAAAAATATGTGCAACACCTTATATAATTTTGTCGGAGTTTATTTGCCACGCCAACTCTGTTGAAACGCACTCGAAAACTCATTTCGTCAATATTTTTGGTCAGAATGGAGGGGTTTCTACGAACTTTTTATGATGACATATTTCCGTCAAAAATCCGTTGAAAATGGCCATTTTTTTTACGAAAATGACTTTGTTTTCGAATAAAATTACCGTTGGAATGAGGCAGATTTTGTGGTAGAAAGTTACCCAAATTCAAATTCAGGATATACTTGAAAAAGCTCAAATTAGTGGAAGTAAAAGAAGCAAAAGCTTTCTCTCTTACTCGCATACATTCTTTTTTTCCATCTCATCGCATTTATAAAAATTGTCCAATTAATAAAATCATATCACGTCATTAATAAATAGTTATTTATATGTAAATGGGTTTTTTAAAAGTTCATCCACCATTATATAAAGATCGAATCAGGTAAACGACCTCTAATGTAAAGGATGAAAATCCAATTAAAAAAAAACATATATGTGAATGTATATTAATTGAGCACATGTTTATACATGCACGAAGGCAAATTAAGATACTATTTACTATTAAGACAAGGAGCAGTGGTCTTATAAATTAATTAATAAGGTTATCCCTTCAAATTATATATATTGTTGTTATAATCTCACTTATCAACCACTACTCACTCTTTCTTTGTTTCTTCCATAATTCCTTGTTTTCTTGTTCCCTCTTTCTGCGAAACATGAAAAAGAAAGAAATGAAACCTGTAAGTGTTCAATCCTTTCTTCCATTATTATTTTGGATTGTAACCAAGAGTAGTATTATCAGGATGGATCCAGGAATTATTTCTAGGGGGTGGGGGTTCGGGGGCAGCGCCCCTGAATTATTATTTTTTGAATATTTTAAAGGGAAAGCAAGCGAGCTGAACGAAAAATTGAACAAATGCTTAAGAGTATTAGTATTCGTCACTAAATAACAAATATTTAGATAAACTTAACAAAAAGATAAATAAGAAGACAATATAGAAAAAAATTAATTATACATTAGAATTCATACAATATACGTACTTCTTATAATTATTCTCTACGAGTTTTCATTTTTTGAAATCCTTGTATGATTCTCTCATTTTCTACACTATCAAAAATATCTTTTTCAACAAAAGTAATCAAACAATCATTAATAATTATAAACATATATAAAAATGTATAAAAATATACCTAAAAAAAATCTATACAGGAGCATACATACATATAATAAATAAAAAATTGGATTGAGCCAGGTGGGCTTGTCCCTTAGTAGATCCGGCACTGAGTATTATAATGTATTGTATGTACATAAATGTACACAATAAAATACAAATAAAAATATATTAAGAATGCCCAAATTGGTGCCTTCTGACGTGTCGTTCAAAGGAAGCATGCAATTAATTAATATGTTACATCATTATTATTATAGAGTATATAGCCACAAGCTTCATGAAAAAATATGGCAATTACTAACAATTCATTCAAACATATATATAGTACCGTATCCTAAATTTGACCCTCTCATCTTCAACCTTAACACGATTTTGGTTTGCAAACAGAAATGAGTGTAATGCGGACTAAAATAAAATGATCAAAAACAAGACCTACAAATTAGTAAATGTAAAACCCTATAGTAGTATATATTAATAGAGATGAGCGTTTAATTTGGTCATGATTACATCGGTACGTACCTTGATTACAATCTAAGTACGTAGTTTCCTTTATCTCATCTTATGGAAGCACACGAACACCTTCATTTTATGTTGCTTCTTGCGAAGATAAATTAGGAAGTGCCAAATAAAGCATTACTATTTTTAGATAGTAGTGGCCAAGCCGAGTGTTAAAATGTAAAAATTTATTTAGCTCAATTATAAATATAATAGCTTATCGTGACATATGCTACAAATGTAATATTGAGGTGTGCGAACCAAAGTCCCACATCGGAAAGAAAAGAGAAATAAAAACTAAATATAAGAGGAGTATATCTTTTTAATGGGATAAGGCCTTTTGTGAAAATCATGCGGGCTCAGACCCAAAGCGGACAATATCATTCCATTAAGAGAGACTCAGCTGGTTTTTATTTCTCAACAACAGGTAGCGGAGCTGATGGTTCGATGAACTTGTGCAGTAGATCCGATGGATTGGTGGAACGAGTATATTGATGATGGCCCAGACCCAATGCACGGGGTCTGGTTTAGTGGCGGCACACAACGAATCTCCAAATTGATGGGCCAATAGATTGAGACCGAAGTATGATGGGTGATTTCCATACTTCGTGCAAATTGGTGGGCTTACTCAGTTTGAGGTTGAACTTTAAGTACAGTGAATCTCCGAGAGAAACTTGAAGTCGGTGGGTCCTGTTGAGGACTATGTAGGGCTTCGTTTGAGGGGAGATTGTCGGGCTCAGATGGTGGGCTTGGTGGTACTTAGTTCGAGGGGGAGATTGTTGAGGTGTGCGAACTAAAGTCCCACATCGAAAAGAAAAGAGAAAGAAAGACTAAATATAAGAGGAGTTGATCTTCTTAATAGAATGAGACCTTTTTTGTGAAAATCGTGCGGGCTCAGGCCCAAAGCGGACAATATCATTCCATTAACAGAGACTCGGATGAGTCTTTATTACTCCAACAAATGGTAGCGAAGCCGAAGGTTTGGCTGGGCCTGCATAATGGGTTTTGATATGGGTGGCAAGCTGTGAATTTCCAGGCCGAGCTGGAAAAGTATGGTGGATCTCTGGTCCGAACAAGAATGTTCGAGGGGAGATTGGTGAACCTAGGTTGTGGGCTCTGTGGTACTTAGTTCGATGGGGAGATTGTTGAGATGGAATGAGGCCTTTTGTGAAAACCGTGCAGGCTCAGGTCCAAAGCGGACAGTATCATTCCATTAAGAGAGACTCGACTAGTTTTCATTTCTCCAACATGCAAGAGTGAACAATTTACTATTTTTCCTTTTTTATATAATAATGGGATTTATTCAAGAGAACTAATCATGAATTCGTTTCCTTTTTTCTTTTTTGGTTTATAAATCGAATGAAATTATTGAAGCAGAAATTGACTAATTAACCGGTAGAGATGCTGTAGACCTGATCCAGAGAATGAATGTCATGAATTAATTGCATGCTAAATTAAAGACGTAAGGCATACGGGTCCTTCTATAAGTCAAGGCTCATTTATGCCGCAATTTAGTACTAAAATTGAGGATGTAAGTGGTACGTTCACACTTAGAGTGGATTAATTTCCATATCCAATACGGATTCGCTGACCACTTTTGCTATCAAACTTGTAAATTTGTAATGGCTAACAGCGAGAGGTTGGTGGAGAGACGGAGCCAAAAAAAAAAAAAAAGTTGAATCAAGAAGTGTCAAGGAAACACACTGATTAGGCCTAAAATTAATTACAAGTTATAATTAATTGTTAATTAACTATAAATGATGTAATTGTTAATGAACTTTATAAATTAATTACAAGTTATGATCACACAGATTGATGTGTTTTCTCATTTTGCATATGAAGTTATAAAATAACTTTTAACGATTCCTTATCTATATTATAATGATATTAATAATATAACCATTTTCTAATCCTAAAAACACCAATGGTATCCAACAACCAAACTTTAAATGGACCCATCATCTTCAGCGGTGACAATTATCATATCTGGCCAGCGAAGATGCAATCTTTTTTTGAAGCATATGATCTTTGGGAATTCGTTTCTGAAGACAAACAAATCTCACTACTACCTGAAAATCCAACTTTAAATCAGATCAAGTACAACAACGAAGAAAAGTCCAAAAAAGCAAAGGCCAAGTCTCTTCTTCAAAATGTTGTAGTAGAACATGTATTTTATAGGATCAGCACAACAAAGAAGGCTTGGGACAAACTAAAAGAAGAGTATCAAGGCACTGATCGAACACGTCAAATGAAGGTGCTGAATCTGAAAAGGGAGTTCCAGTCTCTGCATATGCTGGAAAATGAAACGATAGGTAAGTATGCTGATCGAATTTCTGCAATTGTCAACAATATTAGACTGCTTGGTGAAGATTTTGCAGATAAAAGGATTGTGGAGAAGGTTCTCGTGACTCTTCTTGAGAGGTTTGAGTCCAAGATCTCATGTCTTGAAGAATCTAAGGATTTAAACACAATCTCTTTAGGAGAGCTGATGAGTGCTCTCCAAGCACAAGAGCAAAGAAGGACCATGAGGCAGGAGAAGGTCACTGAAGGAGCCTTCTATGTGCAAAGGCAAAATTCTGGACAACAATCTAATCAGAAGAATAAGGCTGTGAATGGTAGTGATAAGAAGGCATTCCCTCCCTACAAACATTGCAAAAAGACAACACATCTTGAGAAGTATTGCTGGTGAAGAATTGATGTTGTATGTGGCAACTGTAAGCAGTCAGAGCATATATCCAAGGTCTGTAAGTCCAAAGATAAAGCTTCCAAGCATGCACAGTTGGTTGAAGTCATTGATGTACAAAAGGAGCAACTCTTTGTAGCTTCGTGTTTTTCAGCAAATAATTCCGATGATAATTGGTTGGTTGATAGCGGTTGCACACATCATTTGTATAAAGAGGTTGACATGTTCAGGGATCTTGATAATACGTTCAAATCAAGAGTAAAGGTGAGGAATGAAGAGTTCTTTAATGTCGAAGTAAGAGGTTCAGTTGCTGTATTGATACGGTTCAAGGGTTGCACCAAACTCTAGGGTGTGTTAATGAAGAGACGCGAGAAAAGCCTAAGACTACGTCAGAGTCCAGAGACGATTTGGTGGTCAAGATGAACTCCGAATTGACTAATTCCAAAAATACAAGATACCTGAAGATGTTAGGAAGATCCTGTCCAAAAATCAGGTCAATCGGACGAGGGAATCATAATGAAAGTCGAGTCAAGAAATCAGTGCGCAGTCTGGAAATGCAAGGAATGAAGTTCTACTCTACGAAGGAGTTCTAGAGTGATAATAATTGTAATTATAATTAGTATTTATCTTAGATTAGAAGTTCTAGTTAAGATAGTATTAGTAGTTCTATTTCTAGTAAGACTTGTATTGTAATTTGCCTATTTAGTTATTTTCCTATTTTAATTAGAAGTTGTAATTTGCCTATTTAAAGGCTTGCTTATTATTAATAAAATGCAGATCAAAGTTTTCAGCAAATACACCTTACCAAATCCCCGTTTCCCCATTCTACCTTCTTATTCTTTTGATCTCCGGAGCAAGCCGTTCTTGTGTAACTTAGTTGCTTAACTGGGTACTCGACTAGGGCGTGACCTTCGTGGTGCTTGAGGGATTCGAGTGCAGGTGCGTTGGGAGCGTTTGCGTGACTTGTGTGGCACTTGAGGGATTCTTGCGTAGTTCTGCAAGGAGCGTGGCGTAGGCAAAGTGTGGCAGCTGAGGGATTCGGTTGTGGAAGGTGCGTGAGCTACGCGTACGTGTTCATTGAGTGGCAACCGTATGACTCGGTTGTGGGAGGTGCTCAAGGGGCATACTAGCGATTCGAGGGATTCGTTTCGTTGAAGCTTGTGTGACTCAAGCTTCGAAATCGTGTGATTCAATTTCTTGGAGATTGCCAAAGACCTCATTCATTGTTATACATTCGTAGGAGTGATTCCTTCGCATTAAACTCAATTAGTAGTATGGGATGCTAATTGATTAGAGAGAGTATTCGAGGAGGGAGGATTTGTTTTAATTCCGCGCACCAAATCGACAAGGAACAAGATCATTCACTTATGCGCGTCTTGGCCTAGCTAGGATCGTATCATGTATCAACAACCTCAGGTATCAAAATCATTCCAGATGTTCTTTATACTCCTAGCATTAGCCAAAATCTGTTGAATGTTGGACAAATGCTTGAGAAGAATTACTCGTTGTATTTTAAGGATCGAAAATGCACAATTTTTTATCCTTCTGGTAAAGAACTTTTCAGCATGAAGATGAAAAACAAATCTTTTACAGCTGATTGGGAAAAAGTGACTGAGCATGCTTATACTAGTGCCTCACAGATAGTTACAAACTTGTGGCACAAAAGGCTTGGCCATGTCAATCATATGATACTCAAAATCTCCGATGATACTCAAGTTTGTGAGATCTATCAATAGGGTAAGCAAACAAAGCTGCCATTTCAAACAAATCAAGCATAGAGGGCCAATAAAAAACTTCAGCTTATTCACACTGATGTGTGTGGCCCAATAAAAATAGAATCGTTGAATGGTATTGAACATCAACTGACTCTACCTTACACACCACACAAAAATGGCGTGTCTGAAAGGAAGAACAAGACTGTTATAGAGATGGATCGGTGTCTTCTGATTGAGAAGGAGATGTCAAACCAGTTATGCCCAGAACTTTGGAATGAAGATCAATGATAGAGTGTATTTATGCATGATTTTCTCTCCATTATTTCATCAATTTAAGGCATGATTCTGTTAATTTACCCTTGTTTTCATTACTATTGCAGATCTAGGCCTAAAAAGGGAGTTTATGCAAAAACATGCTTTTTTGGAGCATTTTGGGCATTTTCGAGCTTCAAGACCACAGTCGAGGTCCCGAGTCCTGAATCGCGTTCAAGGTCCCGAATGGATTCGGGACCCCGAAGGGCGAAGAATGGCATTTCCACGTGTCCTCTTCCCAGACCTTCCATATGCCTCCTCTGACACTGTTCCAACAGTCTGCACTGATCACAAAATACCTACCCCTCTGACCATTGCAGGCCTTGAGCCCATTCCAGACCTGCCCAAAGCTGGAAAAATCAGACAGCTTTATGCTTTTTCAGCTTTGTGCTTTAAGGAACATGGATCCACTTTTTTAGGCTTTCAATTAATGCTTTTTGTCCCTAGTTTTAGGCTGAAGATATTTTGTGCTTAGAGCTCTACTATATAAAGGGCATCTAAGAGTAGTTTAGGATATCTTGGCTTATCCATGATCATGTAGTTTTAGTTTTCTTAGACTTCTCTCTAGTTTATCTCTCTAGTTCTTGTTAGCTCATCTTCAACCTTGCCGCCGGGCTTCAAACGGATTTTTAGTAACAAAGTCTTCTTCCCTTCATATATTTATTTACTTGTTATGCTTTCTTTAATTGTTATTTATTTATCTTTAAGCATGAGTAGCTAAATTCCTAGTTCTTGGCAAGGCTCATTCAAGGGTTGCAGGGGCAGATTCGAGGCCTTAATGTGCTTAAAATATTCTTGATGCTATATTCAACTATTCATCAATTTAATTACATCTTTGCATGATTTAATTTGAGGCCTGATCAACTGAGAATTATCTTGTGTAAATGCTGCCATTTATGTGATGAATACGGAAGGAAAGTTACATGAGCAAGTAGGCATCTGTTTAGTCTTGACTGTGTCAAAGTGGTCTCGAATAGATAGGTTGGGTAGTTGATTAGAGCTGGGTCACGAGTCTGACAAACTGAGGGACTTTAGCTCTAGATCTGTCTTTTCTTAACTTCATGGGCAGTTTGAGTATGGCCCTCCCGCATTCGGGCCTGGAGGGATGGCAAACCGTCAAGACTACCTCATATGTGGAAACGGGGGGTAGTTTCTCTTAAGAGAAAAGTAGAGGATATCCAAGGAATCTGGTCCCCATGTCATTTCTATGACGTCTTGAATGGAATACCCTTGAGCTGATGACGATCTGGTCCCGAATGCAACCCAGAGTGCCTTTGCCAAGAACCCTTTCTCCATCTGATTATTTGTGTTTATTTCACCCTTGTTCTATTTCACGCCTGCGCTGATATTTCTGCATCTGTTTCTGATTTATTTTATTTCTGGAATTATTCACTGATTTGCTTATTTTACCATTCGGGACCTCGAACGTGACATTCGGGACCCCGAATACTGCTTTCCTAGATAACGATTGTTAGCTCCCAAACTCTCTTGGCTGACTTGTTTTAGTCAAGTAAAACCCCCCGAGTGTTACTTTTCGTGTTTTTGTTTTGTGCTTTTCTCCCCCGAATACATTCAAGACCCAGTTTCTCTCCATCCAGCCTTTGAATTCTGTTTTGTTTATTTTATTGTTTTATTTTATAATCTGGCCTTGTCTAGTGTAAGTCTTCACCAATCTCTGTGGATCGATCCTCTTGCCACTGTCTTCAATCTATTTTGTTGCATGTGATAAGTTGTAATAATTTGTTTGATCGTGCCCTCGACAAGCGCGTTATCAAAATGGCGCCGTTGCCGGGGATTGGTTTTAAGTCTTGCCCTAGACAAGTCCAGATTTTTGTTTTATTTTATTTCTTTCTTTAAATGTCTTATTTTAATTCTTATTCTCATTCACCCTCTTTTCCTCAGCATTTTACTCCCAAACCCCCGTGCTGGAATCAAGGAAATTTCAACTATGGAGTGCAGTCGAGACCTCGATATCAATATTTTCAGCCTCCACAACCTCCTCAAGACACGGGGTTCTCTCAAGGAAATCTGGCTGCATTAATTGGCATGGTTAATCAATTTAAAGAGACCCTTCGGGAGCAGAGGCGCCAAGAGTATCTTGAAGAAAACTTCACATCCCTGCCCGCTCATCATGACCTCGATGCTGCCCCAGCTCCCGAATCAAATAATGTGAGGTTGATTAACATGGAAAATCAATTAAAAGAGCTAACTTTGGAAATGCAGGAGCTTAAGGAGCAGTGGCGTCAAGAGGACATTGAAGAAGACTCCGCGTGCCTCTCCCAGATTCAAGACCCCGACGCTGCCACTTCTGCAGCTCCCGAACAGATCCCAGATCCTCGGGACCCCGAAGAAGTTCCAGCCCCCGAACTAAATTTTTTAGCTCTCTTGCCCAATCAGACGATGGATCGCCCTATCACTCATATAGAACAACATTCCCAGCACTTAGATAGTGACGACTATTCAAGTGAAGAGGAGAGTTTCTCCACCACCACCCTATGGGAGTTACCATATGAGCGTCATGACCAAGATGATGAGTCTTATGGGATAGAGGACCTTTTCATGCCTATGGATGAGCTAAAATTGGAGGATTCAGGATGCTCTCCTTTGGAGTCAAGAGCCAATATGGACTACACAGACATCGAGGTCCCGAAGTCGAGCAACAGTGACGAGCTTTAAGGCCTCGAAGCAGAATCGAGGGCAGAAACCATTTTTCAGCCGGGAGAGATTGTGAATGAGGATTCAAGGAAGACTGAGAATGAGGATTTAAGAGAGATTGAGGAGGAGAAAATTGAGGACTTGAGCTTTTCGTCATGCCCTCGATCTAAAGTCGTTATGGGTGAAAGGGAGATTTTGAAACTTTTTGATTATATTGATCCTTTTCTTGAATCACCTTCCACTCATAACAATTTTTTCCTCTTAATTTTTCAGGAGCCTAAATTAACATTTGACCCATGTCATGGCCGCATACAAGATGCTTTGCTACAAGACCATCCACTCCATGCTATAATTCACATCAAACTAAGAGGATGGAAAGCCTTTAGTAGAATTGGTTGAAGGAAACTTGAAGAGTCGAGGCCCCGACTATAATCAAGGCCAAGTGTGGGGAAATCCCACGGATTCCTAACCTTCTTTCTTCTTTCCTTTTAATTTTTAAAATTTTCAATTCCAAGTCAAACTTAGCTTTTTTATTCTTTATGCACACTTCTTATGTTCCCTATGTAGTTTTAATTAGCTTTGTCTCCTTCCCTCCTCATTTAATTCTCTTGTCCCCTCCTTTTTCAAACCCCATTAATTCCCCATTTAATTTAGCTTTTTATGTTCCCTATGGTAGCTTTAATTACTTCTGTCTCCTTCTCTCCTCATTTAATTCTCTTGTCCCCTCCTTTTTCAAACCCCATTAATTCCTTTTGTTTTGCATTCTTTCCCCCTTTTTTTCAAATTCAAATTAAAAAAAAAAAATTTAAAAATTAAAAAAATCAAAAAAATCTCACTTTTTTTTTTCTCTGATTTGTACAGGTGTCGTGTGTCAACTTTTTCAGGAACTTCCCGTCCTCTCCTAGCGCGCCACGTGGAATTCGTCATTCGAGACCCCGACACCTGTTTCCGATTCGAGACCCCGACACCTGTTTCTGATTCGGTACCCCGAAGCCAACACTGGCGCAATCTTCCCCCATCCTCAATTCGAGACCCCGAACAATCTATCCCTTTGCCCCAGCATGGGCTTATCTTTTATTTTACGTTAAATAATTTCCCTTTATGCTTTAGTTTGAACTGCTATCTTTTTGTCTCCTTCTTCACATTGAGGACAATGTGTTACCTAAGTATGGGGAGGGTTTTATCTGCCTTATTTGTTTACTTTGCTTGACTGCATGTTTCAAGGTCCCGAATGTTTTTTCGGATTTTTATCTTTATTTGCTGCCTAGTTTTTGAAAACACCCCAATGATGGACACACACCTGACTTGCGCACATAGAATAAAAATGTTGTCTATAGTCAAGGTCCCGAATGTGATATTCTTTGCCTATTATGCCTTATATCTGCTTCAAGACCTAGACACCAGTAGTCACGAATCAGCACCTTGTGAGCATTTGAGCCTTCATGCCTATATTTATTGTTCGAGTGATAAATGCATGGCTAGGTACTGGCTGGGCTTGCATGATATCCATGGGTATAGACACATTTAGACATAGGAGAGCAGCAAAAAGATTAAGTCCTCGCATCGAATTGTTCTCTCTCATTTTTTTCTGTTCTCCCTTCTTGACCCCGAATCCCTTCTTGACCTTCCATTCTGACCACTTGAATTTTCTTTGATCTTTCTCTTGGCAGGTGAGCAATGTTGTTGGGAGCACTATCGAGGGCTAGACTAGACAAATGAAGCAGCAAAGGAAAAGTGTGGGGATCCCGCAAAAATTCAAGACCCCGGATACTGGCTCATATTCAAGACCTCGAAGACAAAATGAAGAATTCAAGGGCAAACCAGAACGAAAAATCACTTCCCATCCACAGCAAAACACAAGTGTGGGGAAGTGAAATCAGAACATCTTGCCCCCGAAGAAAAGGTCTCATTCCTCAAGCATACCAGCTCTCTCTCCCTCTCTCTCTCAAAAAATCAAAAAAAATCAAAAAAAAAATCAAAAAAATAGAAAAACTGAAATATAAATAAAAGAGAGAGAGAAGAGAGCAAGACCAAACCTTGAAAGCCAAGAAGAGGAAAATCAGCAGCCAGCATCCATTCAAGGTCCCGAGCCTAGGTCCCGAATGAAGAAAGCAAGGACCCCCCTCGAAGAAGAAAAACCTAGTCTAGCTTTCGCTCCGGCAACATTGTCTCACCATCTCGATTCTTTCCTGCCAAGAGAGCATTCCAGGTTTGAGTGGGTTTAACCACCTTCTCATTTCACTTCTTTACCCTCCCTCTTCTCCATTTTTTCTTCTCATTATGCTTCTTCCATTTCCTCTTATCATTTATTTTCTTTGCTTCCCCTTCTTGCCCTCGATGCTAAGCCTTTTGATTGCTAGATTGCCTATGCGTATGTCTAATGTACTCGGATTGATATGCAAACTTAGTTTTTGTGCTGCGTTTTATGCATGATTGAGCGTTTAAACACCTAACCTTGTTCACGAGCGTGAGTGCAAACACCAATCCATGTGAGGACTGCTGGTTCATAGGCTGAAGCGGAAAAGTTCTTTCTCAAGGGTCGTTACCCTTCTGATTTGAGGCAGGTGTATCTAGGTGGAGCTTGTCCCCATTCGGGGTCCCGAATCTTGTCAAGCATGCTTATTCTCTGTGCTATGGTTTGGTGTGTCTGTTCTGTTTTGGGACTGTTTTAAATTTTGTGAATGCTCGAGGGCGAGCATTGGGCAGTGTGGGGATATTTGATAGAGTGTATTTATGCATGATTTTCTCTCCATTATTTCATCAATTTAAGGCATGATTCTGTTAATTTACCCTTGTTTTCATTACTATTGCAGATCTAGGCCTAAAAAGGGAGTTTATGCAAAAACATGCGTTTTTTGAGCATTTTGGGCATTTTCGAGCTTCAAGACCACAGTCGAGGTCCCGAGTCCAGAATCGCGTTCAAGGTCCCGAATGGATTCGGGACCCCGAAGGGCGAAGAATGACATTTCCACGTGTCCTCTTCCCAGACCTTCCATGTGCCTCCTCTGACACTGTTCCGACAGTCTGCACTGATCACAAAATACCTACCCCTCTGACCATTGCAGGCCTTGAGCCCATTCCAGACCTGCCCAAAGCTGGAAAAATCAGACAGCTTTATGCTTTTTCAGCTTTGTGCTTTAAGGAACATGGATCCACTTTTTTAGGCTTTCAATTAATGCTTTTTGTCCCTAGTTTTAGGCTGAAGATATTTTGTGCTTAGAGCTCTACTATATAAAGGGCATCTAAGAGTAGTTTAGGATATCTTGGCTTATCCATGATCATGTAGTTTTAGTTTTCTTAGACTTCTCTCTAGTTTATCTCTCTAGTTCTTGTTAGCTCATCTTCAACCTTGCCGCCGGGCTTCAAACGGATTTTTAGTAACAAAGTCTTCTTCCCTTCATATATTTATTTACTTGTTATGCTTTCTTTAATTGTTATTTATTTATCTTTAAGCATGAGTAGCTAAATTCCTAGTTCTTGGCAAGGCTCATTCAAGGGTTGCAGGGGCAGATTCGAGGCCTTAATGTGCTTAAAATATTCTTGATGCTATATTCAACTATTCATCGATTTAATTACATCTTTGCATGATTTAATTTGAGGCCTGATCAACTGAGAATTATCTTGTGTAAATGCTGCCATTTTATGTGATGAATACGGAAGGAAAGTTGCATGAGCAAGTAGGCATCTGTTTAGTCTTGACTGTGTCAAAGTGGTCTCGAATAGATAGGTTGGGTAGTTGATTAGAGCTGGGTCACGAGTCTGACAAACTGAGGGACTTTAGCTCTAGATCTGTCTTTTCTTAACTTCATGGGCAGTTTGAGTATGGCCCTCCCGCATTCGGGCCTGGAGGGATGGCAAACCGTCAAGACTACCTCATATGTGGAAACGGGGGGTAGTTTCTCTTAAGAGAAAAGTAGGGGATATCCGAGGAATCTGGTCCCCATGTCATTTCTATGACGTCTTGAATGGAATACCCTTGAGCTGATGACGATCTGGTCCCGAATGCAACCCAGAGTGCCTTTGCCAAGAACCCTTTCTCCATCTGATTATTTGTGTTTATTTCACCCTTGTTCTATTTCACGCCTGCGCTGATATTTCTGCATCTGTTTCTGATTTATTTTATTTCTGGAATTATTCACTGATTTGCTTATTTTACCATTCGGGACCTCGAACGTGACATTCGGGACCCCGAATACTGCTTTCCTAGATAACGATTGTTAGCTCCCAAACTCTCTTGGCTGACTTGTTTTAGTCAAGTAAAACCCCCCGAGTGTTACTTTTCGTGTTTTTGTTTTGTGCTTTTCTCCCCCGAATACATTCAAGACCCAGTTTCTCTCCATCCAGCCCTTGAATTCTGTTTTGTTTATTTTATTGTTTTATTTTATAATCTGGCCTTGTCTAGTGTAAGTCTTCACCAATCTCTGTGGATCGATCCTCTTGCCACTGTCTTCAATCTATTTTGTTGCATGTGATAAGTTGTAATAATTTGTTTGATCGTGCCCTCGACAAGCGCGTTATCAATCAACTAGAAGACATTTTCACCAAGTCATTACCAAAGGAAAGGTTTGAAGACTTGAGACAAAGAATTGGTTTTTGTCACCGAAATGCCTGTTAGACAAGTGTCATTTCAGTTACAACCTTATTTCTATTTTAGTTTATTTCTTAGTACAAGACTCTGTCAAAGTTTGTTTTCCATGTCTTTAATATAGCTGAAAATTTTAACATTTTTAATCTATTTCAAACATCTTTGATCTAACACTTAACAAAAACTCTTTCGCTCGATTCAAGAAATGTATTTCAACATTTTCAAGATTTGATGATGATGGTGATGATTTTTTGCATTTGAGTAAGTTGATCATGTAGTTATCCAAGTCATGAACACATGAAGGGTTTTGCATGTTGAAGAAGTCAAGAACTAGTTCAACACCAACATGAGCATAACATGAGCAGCTTATCCATGGAAACTCATACCTTCCACCAAACACCCCTAAGTTCTCATTGAGAAAAAACCCCGGAAATTTTGTAATAGGGTCGTTAACATTGACAATTCTCAAAACTTTTACTCCCAACTCCTCACACCTATCCTTAAACCCTAAATTCCCCACCCTTGGCCCACCGAATGAAAAAACCGTCACCGGGATTTCCCGGTTTGGGTTGTTCGTTGACTGGTTCAACCCAAGCTCAGTTATATCATAAGCAAGAAGTTGAGCCAATGAGCTCCCCATGCTATGCCCTGCCAAAGATATGCTAAGTTCTTCTCCATTATACTTATTTACCAATCTTGCAACTTCAGAAAGAAGTTGCTCTCGACAACTTCCTTGCCTGAACTTGTTTACTGAACCATCTTCTGAAGTATAAAGGCTCAAAAAACCTGACTCCACCTTAACTCCAGGGCGCGAATTGTGAGGGTCTAATTGTGCTGGAGTGAGGGAGCTCATGAAATTTGCCATCCACTCATGGTTGGTCACCGTTCCTCGAAATGTGATCAATATATCTCTCCTCCCAATCTTTTTTGCCATGTCATCACCGGACACCGCCACATACCCTATCCACCGGCTACTGGATGGGGTGTTTTGGATGGGAATGGTGATGTCTGTGGTGGCGTAAATGTACTTGGTTACTTCATATCCTGAACTCTCCATCCCAATCTGTTTGAACATGTTTTTTTTGCCATACTTGCAACACAAGTAACGTCTCGAGTTGGGGTCAAGATCGAATGCTTTGTAGCAAGCAGCGACAAGCTCTCCATAGCGAACAATCTCTTGCCGAAGAATAGGGTGCAAAGGGTCCACAAGGTTATCCCAGTTGTTGCACCCCTGAACTTCTCTCCACATCTCGGCCAGATTAACAGATGACATGTCGTTTGTTTTCTTAGGTTTGTTGATTGATGAAGCTGGCTCTTGCATTGTACAAGTGGGGGAGAATAATTTCTTGTTGGTGGTCAATAAATTTTCTTTCCTTTTAGGGAAGCAAACTTGGGTGAGGGAATGGGGTGTCATGGATGACATGTCGTTTGGATGTGGAACACGGGTTGGGGTTGGGGTCGGTATTAAGATTTTGGAGGCCATGAGAGAAATGGAGAATGATGGGTTTAGCTGAAGAAGTTTTGATGGAGGAAGTGGCCGTATTTAACTATTTATATTATAAAGATTGGTCGGTTGGATTTATGGTCAATTGTTTCCTTTTAATTTCTTTCAACACGGCGAGGTATTATTAGAATCATAAAAATAAAAATGATGCCATCAGCGAATTTTAGTCCCAATCACACCTATCCTTAGCTGGCCTTGCCCGAGGTTGACTTGCCATCTTTCGGATCTGTCAATACTATATGTCACAGCATAGAGTATATATAATGACAAGTCATATGCAGAGACGCGACGAGATATTAACATATAGCATTACACATGCTCATCTGGCATGCTGCCACGTGTTTAAAGTTAATGATGTGGTATGTGTCACATAAACATTCCTCATAATAAAAAGGTTATTATTTAAAACAGAAAAATAAAAAAGTATAAGGGTCATTAGATAAATAATTAGTATGGTGTATGATTATATATAACAAAATTAATACAAGGTTTTATAACATTAAACCCACAATTAATTTTTTAATAAAAAAATCCACTATTAATTAAAAGAAAATGTTTCACATACTAATAAATACTATAAATTTTTCATACTAACTGATGTGTCGAAATATGAATGATATTCTTTAAGTGATAGCCCTTTAGTGAATTAATTTATACCACTCAAATTAGTTCGATTACTACTAATTTATTTATTTATTTATTTTAATGTAATTTAATTTAATTTAATTCATTTATGTTTAAATAAATTTAAGTTAAACTTATCTAATATTGGCATGTGATGAATAATAACTTCAACATATTAGAGGATGAATTATTCTTTAGTAAGAAAATATCTTTTATTTTTTTTACTGAACAAATTTTAACTACAAATTTAATAATTAAACACAATAGAAGTTACTCTTTTAAATGATTTCAAAAAAAAAATACTCTCTTAAATAATTAATAATCAAACATATTACATTATTTAAAGGGGTAATAGCAAAAACCTCCCCTATCTTTTAAAAACTCTATTGAACCTCCATTGTACTAAGGGTGAACGACAAAAGTCCGATCTCTCTTAGTCAAACTAACTGATTGTTAGTGTTGACCTTTAGTAACCGTTGACTTTAATTAAAAAATGTAAAAATTCAAAAAACAAAATCCACAAAATTGTAAAAAATCCAAAAAAAATTAATCAATACCGAAAAAATGGTAAAATTTCCAAAAAAAAATGTAAAAATCCCAAAAAAGTTACAAATTTTAAAAAATGTAAAAAAATACAAAAAAATTATAAATTACAAAAAAGTTGTAAAAAAAATTTTAAAAAAATAATTAACCTAAAATCCAAAACAATGTTAAAATAAATAAAAAACATGTAAAAATTTCAAAAATTGTAAAAATTCCAAATTTTAATATTTTTCCAGAATTTTTAGATTAATTGAATTTTTTATTGTTATTTTTATATTTTTTTGAAATTTTAACATTTTTTTTGAATTTTTTACATTTTTCTGAATTTTTAGATTAATTAACATTTTTTTGTTATTTTTACATTTCTTTCTAGATTTTTAGATTAAGTTTTTTTTGTTAGAATTTTTAATTTTTTTGGGTACAATTTTGGTGGAATTTGAACGTTTTCTTGGATTTTTAACCTTTTTTTAGGATTTTTAACATTTCTTTATTTTCTGAATTTTTAGATTAATTTGTTTTTGAAATTTTACAATGTTTTTAGAATTGTTACATTTTTATTTTGGAATTTTATCATTATTTTTTGGATTTTTAGATTAATTAACATTTTTTTGGAATTTTTTACTTTTTTTTGAATTTGTACATTTTTAGGAATTTTTACATTTTGCTGTGGACTTTTAGATTAATTACATTTTTTTGGAATTTTTATATTTTTTCTGATCTTTTAAATTAATTAGATTATATTTTTGAATTTTTTAACTTTTATTTTTGGAATTTGTACAATTTTTTAAGAATTACAAGATATTAACATATATCATTACACATGCTCATCTGACATGCTGCCACGTGTTTAAAGTTAATGACATGGTATGTGTCACATAAACATTCCATCATAATAATAAGGTTATTATTTAAAACAGAAAAATAAAAAAGTATAAGGGTCATTAGATAAATATTTAGATTAATTACATTTTTTTTGGAATTTTTACAATTTTTTATGATTTTTTTCATTTTTTTTGAATTTTTAGATTAATTAATTTTTTTTGGAATATTTATATTTTTCCTGATCTTTTAAATTAATTAGATTATATTTTCGGATTTTTTTACTTTTTTTAGGAGTTTGTACATTTTTAGGAATTTTTAATTTTTTTTAAAAATTTTACATTTTGTTCTGGATTTTTAGATTAATTAATTTTTTTTGATCTTTTTGAAATTTTACATTTTTTTCTAAATTTTTAGATTAATTAAATATTTTTTGAAATTTTTATATTTTTTCTGATCTTTTAAATTAATTAGATTATATATATATATATTTTTTAAATTAATTATATTATTGGTTGAAAACGGGAGGTTTCTATTTTAAAAAATAGTATATGAGCCTTTTTACTATTACCCTTTTATTTAAATAGTAAAAATTGATCACATTAAATTATTTCATTAGTTTTGATAAATTAATAATTTAAATGAATATTTTTAAATTAAGACTTTTAAAAAAAAAAAAAAGAATAAGACAATATGTTGCATAAGTAATAACTGAAAAACTGACTACTTCCACGAACTCAAACCATACAATCCCCAAAATATAACTTGCACACGCTCGATACACATTTCCACTGATTAGCTGGCGCAACATAAGAGGGCACATACAAACAAATAAACAAACAAACAAAACTAAAATTAGTTAATTACGATAGAACTCAACACGGAGAGCAAATCCCTACATGCCAGCTGGTTGGTGCCACTTTCAACTTATGAAGTTTCTACTACAAGAGAAAGAAGAGAAATTTGGGTTTATTTATAAAAAGAACGGTTTATTAATTTTCGAATTAATTGAGATCTGTATATTTGCTCAAATTAGATAATTTAACCCTCGGATATAAACTAAACGCCAATTTTTGATAACATGACATGATACGTCAATTTGTTGTGTTTATTTACAAAAGTATAAATCAAAGTTGTCAATCCCTGAATGTTTCGGTTTGGTTATTGGTATGAGATGTACCGGTGTCAGTTGACATTTCAGTATCTTATTTTTCTTATATGTATTACATATAAATTTATAAGATTCAACAAATTTATGATAATTTTTTTTAGTATTGGGATGAGAGTCCATACCGGTCAATAATTACTCAATATAGTATATATGATCAGTATAGATCAAAATAGAAACTGAGATTGTATAACATATTTGGTATCTCGTTTTTAGTATTGAAATGTGACGTACCGATTACATCCGCGGATATGGTACTGACCAGTGTTTTAAAAACCGACCCGAAGTGACCCGTTGAACTGATTTGAACCGGGTTCAACCGGGGTTCGACCGGATTGACCCGTTGGATCATTCCGGGTCGTTCACACATCGAACCGTTCAATCTTAGATAATTGAACCGGATTGAACCAGTGTCTATAATGGGCCGGCCCATCAAATTTTTCATATTGAAAAAAATATATAAAAAAAACACAAAACAACGTCGTTTTGGTTTGACATCAACCCGATTTTTGTGAAAATCGATCGGATCGACTGTTTTTTCCGGTTCGATTGCAGGTCTTATTAGATAGCTGAACCAAACTGAACCGAATTTTTTTTCGGGTCACGATTTTTTCGATCCGACCATCAGGTTGGTTTAGTTTTTAAAACACTGGTACTGACATCCATAAAGTTGGTATGAGTATATACCGAGAAAGTCACCCATTGTTAATGAATGTATGAAAAAGAGCCTTTCTCCCATCTTTTTTCTCAACTCTACTTATGTTTGTTTGAAATTATTCTATTTACTTATATGAAAGGTAACATGACTCTAATTCTTTGGTCATATTTGTCCTAAATTGTTTGTCTCCTCAAACTCGAAGAATAATGTTTTATTATTATTTATCTATACAATATTTCATTAAAAAAAAAGCTAAGTTACGTTAAACAATATAAAAAATGAATTTATTTTATTTTATTTTATTTTAAGAAAAAATATAGCAACAATGTATAATAATTTCATATTTTTCTAATTATCCAAAAACATAAACCTAGACAAAAGGAATAGGGGTGTATATGGCACATAAAGTTGTAGCATAACTACTAAGTGCATATGCTCTCTTGAACTAAGTATCACTAAACCTATCATTAGGCATTAACAATCTCTACTTCGAATTATGTACCGTAGAACTTAGCAGCTAGCTAGCCCATCGAGTGAAGATGAACATAATGTTCTACCTGAAGAAACAATACTATATATACTTCTTTTTGTTTGGATAATATGGTGTGAGAATATGACATGTGTTATGTCACCATTTAAAGATTACATAACATGTGAGAATATGACATGTGTTATGTCACCATTTAAAGATTACATAACATGTATCGCGTCATCTCGTCATCGCATGTTTTGATATTCATGGGTAGATACAAACAAACAAACAAACAAAACTAAATTTGGTTAATTACGACAGAACTCAACACGGAGAGCAAATCCCTTTCAACTTTTGAAGTTTCTACTACAAGAGAAAGAAGAGAAATTTGGGTTTATTTATAGAAAGAACGTTTTATTCATTTTCGAATTAATTGAGATCTGTATATTTGCTCACCAGTTACGTCAATTTTTTATGATATCGCATGATACGACAACTTATTGTGTTTATTTACAAAAGTATAAATTAAAGTTGTCAATCCCGTATCAGTAAACGTTTCGGTTTGTTCATAAATTCTAATATATTTAATTAAATTAGTTTGTGTAATTTTCTACCCAATAGGCTTTTAGTGGAGGGTTGTGTTGAAATAAAATAATAATAATAAAATACTAAGTCAATCAGCAATGTATACAGCTCCAGCCATCTTTGAATCAAACCTTCTACGAGTTGGCCTTATTAATGATAGCAACGGTCTTCTGTAACTTTTGACGTTTTTTATGGGTTCATAAGTATTAAATAGTGGTGTTTGTTTTCTCTGATGAAAGGAACGTCAACTGTCAGTCAACTTCAAAATATGACAAAATTGAGAAATATAGCCCGACAAGTTCAGCAGCAGACTTGACGGATAAATAAAACTATCTCATTACGCAAGTAAGTAAAAGGAAAGATCACTTTAAATTTAAAAAATGATTTACATAGCCTCTCCTAGGGTTCACTTTGTTGGTATTTGGACAACGGGACTAATGCGTTAGTATCATTCGTACACGTTGGAAAATATGGACGCATATATTATGTGTGTACCGTCATATAATATATTGTTAGCATTAGGTTAATTGGACCAAATTGATGATCTATTAAAGTTAAGAGGTTCAATCGTCTAATTAATACAGTATGGGAGCACATTCAGTATTTGTGCAGAATTCCGGATTAATTACTAATTGTTGATGGGTCAATTAGTAATTAATATAAATTAAATAATTGGGATATGGTCCCTTGTGGAAGTTGCCTATTTAAGTTAAAGTTCTTCCCTTACAACAAAAAGGGTTTTTCTTAGAAAACAAACATACGTTGAAAACAAAGAACGACGACTCCCCATTCAACCCTAAGGCAACAATCCACCAGAAGACTTTTGTTCCCGGATTTCTTCAAGATCATAGCATCATCATCAGGTACGCTTCCGCATTCCGTTATGATTCATGTATTAATCGATTTGATTTGTTCCTACACTGTTGTTCATAAGGTTAAGAACAGCAGTGAACATCCTTTGGTTCTAACAATTGGTAGCGGAGCCAATCAATTTAGATGGATTGCAAATTTATGATGCATGATTAATTGATTTCATCAAGCAATTTTGAAATCAATTGAAAATTTTGGGAATTTGATTACTAGGGTTTATGAAATTGAAATTGCTGCAATCGGAATTGCGATTGGAATTGCAATTTTATTGAGAATCCCCTTTGTGAGGGATTGCAATTGGAATTGCAATGGGAATTGCAATCGGAATTGCCCATTGCAATTCCAATTGCAATTAATTAAGAATCCCGTTTGGTTTGATTCAATTCCATGGAATTGCAATTAGCGCAGTCATGATAATTGTTGATTAATCATGGATTAATTATTGGCAATTCCTTGTTGTGGCTTGATTGCCGGAATTAATAGTTTATGGAACTGATTCAGTTGCAATTGGAATTGAAATTGGTTTGGAATTGCAATTGTGATACCGGAATTCCGGATTTGGTAATCCCGGATTTAGTGCTTATGCTTTATGCTGTGTTTTCTGTATGCAATAAATTCAATTCCGGATTTGTGTTTCAGTGTTGATTTGGGAATTGAATTTGGTGGGTTTGACTTTGTGATTCCGGAATTCCGGAATTGTAATTCCGGGTTTGGGTTCCGGGTTTTTCCCACTGAGTGCATAAGTGATTCCGGATTGCAATTGAATTTGGCAATGAATTATGATCAGGACTTGCCAAATTAATTTAATTGCAGTGCAAGAGTTTAATTATTTTGCAATTCTCAGTACTGGTTCGGGTTGCCAGACTTAAAGTTGTTTCGATTATTTGAACATGAACATCATAAGGTTTAAGGTGTTTGTCGGGTTCAAATAATTGATTTATAAAGGAAAGCAGAATAACACTAAGGAAGCTTTTAAGCTTAGCTTGTTTGTCTTACTCGATTAATGGAAGTAGTAAAGTCACAAATGTGACCTCTGTTACGGACATTACTGGGTTGGATATTTCAAGTGTGGTATTCATAATTTCATACGGATAGTTGTCGGCCCAAAGGAAGATGACTGTTTGGCAGAAATTATAAATACGATAGTGATGAATTTCAAGTTTTATAACTATCAAGAGATTTATTGCGAGTATTTGATCGGTCAAAAGGAAGGTTAAATATTTGGCAAAATCAAGCTATAAAATTCACACTATGACAGATTAATTAACTGTGACTTGTGCTTTTAGTCCAAAGACTAAACACAATGTCATACAATTAATCTTTTGATTTATTCAATGTGTTATTCATTAAGTTTATTGCTTTCATAAAGTTTTATTAAAGTGAGTTGATTAAGTGTTGTGTTCTTTCGGATATGAACTCAGCAAGCTCGGTATCTGCCAATTTGAACAGTATACCAATGTTGTCTTCCAGTAACTTCAAGTTATGGAAGAGAAAGGTAGAGACAACACTGTGTTGTATGAATAAGAATCTGGCACTCTATAAGGATTGCCCTGAGGAACCAGACCTCGAAAGTTCTAATAAGGAACTCCAGGCTTTCGAGGACTGGCAGCAATCGAACAGAGCTTGCCATTTGGTCATACTCAGTGTTGTCCCTATGTCTATGCGGAGCACACTGGATAAGGAAGCTAGTGCCAGCGAGATCCTAGAGATCTTGGCTCGTCGCTATACCCATACAGAGAAGGCCGAAATTAGCGATACTGTTCACAAATTTTCAACCATAAAGTACAGAGGGGAGAGCGACATACGGGAGTATGTCCAGGAGATCATCAACCTAGCTGAGAAGCTGAAGGCACTTAAAGTTGAGTTACCAGATGACTATCTGGTACATCATGTGCTGGCTTCACTTCCACCTCAATACAGTAATTTCAAGGTGAGTTACTGATAGAGTGTATTTTTGCATGATTTTTCCTCCATTATTCCATTGATCTAGGGCATGATTCTGCTAATTTACCTTTGTTTTCATTACTATTGCAGATTTAGGCCTAAAAAGGGAGTTTATGCAGAGCATTTTGTGCAGATTTAAGCTTCAAGGTCCCGAACCGAGGTCCCGAGCACAAACGGCTCTTGACCGATTTGGACAAACGGCTCTTGACCGATTTGGACAAACGGCTCCTGTCCGATTTGGCACAATCAGCTCCTGTCCGATTTAGTACAAACGGCCCAAGACCGATTGACAATCCAAAACGGCTACAAACCTTTCAACCAGACCAACGGGAAGAAGTAGCACAAAGGGCCTGTCACTTGCCCATAAAATGGCTCTTGTCCGATTCAGCCAAAACAGCCCTTTGCCGATCCGTCAGCAAGGCCCCAGAGATCCGAAACAGCACCATGCCGATTGGGCACAAAACGGCCGAGGTCCCGAATCGGATTCGGGCCCCCGAAGACATGCTGAGCAATTCCTGGGCAGTCCGCCATGAATCCGCGCGCCAAATATTATTTAATTCTCGGTGCTCTTATTTAATTCTCAGTGCTCTTATTGTCCCCTAGGCGTGCAAGACAGCTTTCCCTTCTTTCCACCATGTTCCCTCCGTTGGTTGACTCAAGGAATATCTTGAAGACTCCATAAAGTAATGAATTAGATTAGTTTAATCCTTAGTGCTCCACTTGTAATCCTTAGTGCAGATTAGTTTAATCCTTAGTGCTCAACTTGTAATCCTTAGTGCTCAACTTTCCGTCTTCCCAACTTCGTGTCCCCTCTTCTCCTTGGCTGAAGATATTCTCTTTTGTCGTTCGAGGAAAGGAGGAGGAAGCTGGTCGGAATCCTTGCTTTAAAAGGAAGGAAGAGAATAATTTTAGGTCAAGTTTTTGATAGGAAATTTTCGATAGAAAGGATATTTTCTTAGATAGTTTTTCTTAGACTTCTCTCTAGCTTTCCCTCTCTTTAGTTCTTGTTAGCTCCTCACTCCTTGCCGCTGATCTTGAACAGATCCGGTTTTGTAAACAAGTGTTCTTCCTTTAAATCTTGTAATTTAATTATTATGCTTATTATGAATATTGTTTATTTTCGTTCAAGCATGAGTAGCTAAATCTTTAACTCTTAGCAAAGGGTGATTCAAGGGTTGCGAGGGCAGATTTGAGGTCTAAGTGTGTTTAATATATTCTTGATGATATATTTAATTACTTATCATTTTAATTATAATTTCACATGGAATGTTTAAAGGCTTGATCAACTGATTTATGTTTTGTGTGAATTATGCCATCTTTGTGATGAATACGGAAGGAAAATTACATGAACTAGTAGGCACCTATTTAGTCTTGATTGCGTTGAAGTGGTCTTGAATTGATAGGGTGAGTAGTTGATTGGTTCGAGGTCACGAGCCTGACAAACTGAGGGACCTTTAGGACCAGCTGTGTCTTTTCTTATCTTTATAGACAATTTGAGTATTGCCCTCCCGCATTCGTGCCTGGAGGGATGGCAAAGTGTCAAGACTACCTCATATGTGGAAACGGGGGGTAGTTTCTCTTAAGAGAAAAGTAGGAGATATCCGAGAAATCTGGTCTCCATGTCACTTCTATAACGTCTTGAATAGAATAATTTTGTGCTGATGATAATCGGGCCCCCGAATGCAACCCAAGGACACCTATTGCTAAGATCATCTCTCTCTCTGATTTTCCGTACCTATTACACTCTCTGCTTTATTAATCTTGACTTGTTCATTGATCTGCTTTCTTTCACTACTTGGGACCCCGAATTGACAACTCAAGGTCTCGCATTACTGTTTTCTTAGCTAAAACTGTTAGCTCCCGAATCTCTCTTGACTGACTTGTTTCAGCCAAGCAAACCCCCCCTGATTGTTACTTTTCATGCTTATATCCTGTGATTTCATTCAAGACCATAAATCAATCTCTCACAATCCCCGTGTTCGACCCTGACTACCACTGTACACATTATCTATTGCGCACACCCATTTTCAGGCACTATAAATCATCATTTGATTCGACGATCAGTTACAATTGTTAGGAAAACAAGTGGACAATTGATCAGCTGACTGTTCATCTGGTTCAGGAACAGGAAAGGTTGAGACACTCTCAACTGGATAGTGCTCATCTAGCTACAATCTCTCCATCCGATTTTAAGGAGGAAAGGTAAAGAGACTGCAGGGTCTGGTTCTTAGAAGAAGCATAAGGGCTCAGATGCTGAGCATAAGGGACCACAATGTTTCTTCTGCAAAAAGGCAGGCTACTTAAAGAAGGACTGCGCTAAGTATATGGCTTGGCGTGAATAGAAATGTATGTCCTTGTCTCTTGTTAGTACAAAATCCCTTCTAGTTTCTGTGGCTAAGAACACTTGGTGGTTAGATACAGGAACCACTAAACACATAAGTGTTTCTTTGCAGGGTTGCAAAGCATAACTTATATTTGTTGCATACAGTTGATAGCAATAATGAATGTTATGTTAGCAATTCTCGTGGGATAAAGTGTAAATTGCCAACTGAGGATTCATTCAGGTTATGGCACAGACGGTTAGGTCATATCTCCGCAAGGAGAATAGACCGACTTATGTCAGATGGAGTTCTTGGTGAACTCAATCGTACAGACTAGTAGGTTTGCATCGAGTACATAAAGGGCAAAACCACTAACAAAAGACGATTTGAGGCAGAGAGAAGTTCGGAAACTCTAAAACTGGTACATACAAACATTTGTGGTTCATTCCCTACGGCATCCTGGAATGGTCAACGATACTTTATCAGTTTTATAGATGATTTCTCTCTATACGGATATCTATACCTTTTGTTGCTACCCGATTTTTGACTTTTCGTCACAACTTTACGCATTTTTACGCTTATCACATTTAATAGCTCTTCTAGGTCAAAATTCTGTCAATTCTTGGTCCTAGGCTAGTTTGTTTAATATTTCGTGTCATTTCATGCACTTTCAATTTTTTCATACTTTTAACTGTCTTTACGCGAACTTCTATCGGTCCCGAGTAAGTTTCCCGGGACCGTGGGTCGGACGCGTAATTTCTTTAATTGATAATTACGTACTATTTTTCTCTTTCACGCCGCCTCGTTCAGTTTCGTTCAATTTTTGTCGTAAGGACATTTATTTTGCGTTCGAACGTTTTGATATTTCCGAAAGAGAAAATAAATACGTTAAATGAAGTTTTGCGTTTCTTCACTGTATACTAATCTTCTTGTCTTATTTTTCTACACGTCGTGGTTTTCTCGACTAGGATTTATTTTCACTTTCGTACGATTTCGCTCGTACCAAAATATCCCGTTCGTATCCAAATTCATACATTAATGGCAATTAATGCATGAAATATCCAAAATTACCTCACATTTCTTCCTAGCTAGGTTTGCCGACTGCAATTCATCATAACAAACATCCCCTCGGCAATCCTAGACCACACAAGCCCAAACTTGGCCTCCACTCCGGCCACTATTCACCTTCCACCTCCCCCGACGATTCTCGGCCACAAGCTCCCTCCAAACCGCCTCAACCTTCCCCTATAAATAGCTTGCTCTATGCAACGAAATGAGGGGGACCAATCCGGCTCTAGTCCCCTCCCTTTCATCCAGCTCAAACCATTCCAGTAGCAAAGGAAGCAAAGTAAGTTTTCTACCTAGTTTTTCCATAAATTCGTTTATGCCCTTAATCAACTCATAAATTACTCAAACTTGTTTCAAATGTCTTGTTTTCATGTCAATTTCATTTCCCCTCCTTCAATTTGATTATATGATGTCTTGAGTAATTAATAGCCTAATATGCATGTTAATTAGCTTGTTAATTCATGGCTACTGTTTTCATTCAAAAACTTGCTGTTTTTGTGGGGTTGGGTTGTTGCCATGTTAAGTGATTTATTGGCTGTGTTTTTGGACCATTTGGTTGAGTTTGGGTCCTGTTGGTCGCCGGCCATGGTGGCCGGCTACATGAAGAAGAAGAAGAAGAGCTACTGGTGCGGGAAAGGAAAATAGAAAGGTGACGGGCTTGGCCTTTGCCAAGCCCACTTGTTTTAAATTAAAATTTTTAATGCCCAAAATTCTAATGTGGGGCCGACGTATTTATTTTTTCGCCAAAATTATGTAAAATGTTCATGTGCTTTTATAACATGTTCAAATTAATTAAAATGTTCGTATGCTTTTATAACATGTTAAATTGCATAAAACATTCGTATGTTTTTATTTTTGTGTTTAAATGAGATTAAAATGTTCGTATGTCTAGATTATATATTTAAATCATATGAATTGTTCGTATGCCTTTTTATGACATGCTTAAATCGTATGAAATGCTCGTATGCTTCTTGACATGTCTAAATTGTATGAATTTATTCGTATGCCTCACACGATGATTTGCTTTGTTTATGCCATGTTTAATTATCGTAAAAAAATACTCGTATGCTTGAATGTTATGAATCATTTGTTTAATGTTTGTCATGCTTTATTTAATTAAATGATTGCATGTTATAAATGATTTATTTATTTATTATGCCATGTTTTATTTAATTAATCAATTGCTTGTTATAAACTAAATGAATGTTTGCATGCGTTTTTATTATTTATTATTTTTCGGACTATCGCCAACACTGTCACTTTGTAGGTTAAAAATTCAAGTCTTCGCTCACAATGAATTATCTCAATTTATTTCACTTGTTGTAATAATTAATTAATTTCTTATTTCACTTGTTGTAATAATTAGTTAATGCTTTAATTAATTATTTCACTTGTAATAATTTAGTTATTCCAACCTCCCATTTGTAATAATTAGATAAGTAGCTTTTATTATGAATTGTGGTTTGTAATAATTAGTTAAGTAGTTAAAATCGTGTATGCTTGTTTATATCTACATATTTATGTCAATTGTCGTTAATCGTGGTTTTGAAGAGATGGATCGGTCGGGGTTCATCCAAAAGGTAAGCTTACCTTAAAATATTTCCTTGTATGTTTATTTAAATACTAAAACCGAATCGAATGCATGACACCCTAGTAAGCGTTAGAACCACCCTACTCGTATGCATGACATATAGAATTGCTAAAACAATTAAAATCAAATCTCACATGAACAACATATTTATGTCACTTGTCTTTTATACCATGAGATTAATTATTTTCTTGTTAAGTGCTATGCATGATGGCTTCAAAGATCATACCAACTATATGTTGCATACATTAATCGGTACGATGCTAGTTTTGCTATGATAGAAATCACGTAGTAAATAATTAAGTCATGCATGGCCCAATGATAAAAGGGGAACGTTCGCTCTAGCATAGAGACAAAACGGTAACCCCGTTCCTCTGACCCAAACGGAAATAACAAGTCCCAAATGCTAAGATGTAACGTCACCTTCGAGGGCCCAAATTACATGTTTAAAACATATTTTTCTCAAAACACCTCGCATACCGGTAACCTTTTTTAAGGATGTGACTTGGGTGCCTAACACCTTCCCAAGTCCATAAATACGACCTCGAACCGTTGTTCTTTGGTTTAGACCATTGTACCTTAGTTTATTTATTTTTATGCCATGACGATTAGGTTACCTAAACCTTAGAAAAATAGGAGAGCGACTTCATTTTGCATGATGTTAAGACAAGCCCAACGCTTGTCTCGCATTGTGGCCCGTCCCGATCCTAAACTTATTTTCAACAAAAAAAAGGGTGCGACACCTTTTAAAGAAAAAGTCTGAGGCATTGGACGCTTTCAAGTCTTTTAAGACTGAAGTTGAGAATCAACTCGGCAAGACTATTAAGGCTGTTAGATCGGATCGTGGTGGTGAATACTACGGTCGATATGATGGATCAGGTGAACAGCGCCCTGGGCCATTTGCTCAATTTCTCGATGAGTGTGGGATAGTTCCACAGTACACCATGTCGGGGTCTCCAACCATGAATGGTGTATCTGAAAGGAGGAACCTTACCCTTAAGGATATGGTAAGGAGTATGATTGCCAATACCACCTTACCTACATCACTCTGGGAGATGCCTTAAAAACTGCGGTCTACATTCTCAACAAGATACCAACTAAAGCGACTGACAAAACCCCATATGAATTATGGACAGGCAGAAAGCCTGTCCTAAAATATTTAAAGGTTTGGGGATGTCCAGCAGAGGCAAGGCCTTATAGGTCTGATGAAAGGAAACTGGACTTAAAGATAGTTAGTTGTTATTTTGTTGGTTATCCAGAGAGATCGAAGGGGTATAAGTTTTACAACCCTACTACCCGAACCTTTTCAAGACGAGAAATGCTAGGTTCTTTGAGGATGTTGATTTGGGGGGGGAGATAAAAGGTCTGATGTCATTTTTTAGGAGGATTCAGATATACCTCATCCTCATGAAGTTTTTGAGGGACAGGATGAACTTATTGTTCCGATTCCTGCTCTTATCCCTCAGAGAGCAAGAAACGATGTCATTAATCTTCCTGCAGGACCAGGACAAGATCCACAGGTTATACCTGAGTATCATCAGGATGTCCATGAGGGTCCACAACCGGATCAAATTTAACAACCTCAAATCGTTGAGAACCAAGTAGAGGCAGATATGCCGTTAAGGAGATCCACTAGAGTGAGGAGAAATGCGATTCCGGATGATTATATCGTATTTTTGCAAGAACATGAGGATATTATTGACCTTTTAGAGGATGACCCGCTCACCTTTAAAGAGGCTAATAGTCGTTCTGATGCTCGAGAGTGGATAAGGGTCATAGGGGATGAACTCAAATCCATGAAGGACAACGACGTTTGGGAACTTGTACCATTGCTTGAGAAAAAGAAACCGATAGGTTGCAAATGGGTTTTCAAAACCAAAAGGGATTCTCAGGGCAATATTGAGAGGTACACGACACATCTTGTTGCGAAAGGGTTCACTCAAAATGAAGGAATAGACTATAAAGAGACCTTCTCTCTAGTTTCATCGAATGACTCTTTTAGGACTATTATGGCCTTGGTGGCATATTTGGATCTTGAGCTACATTAGATGGATGTAAAGACTGCTTTCCTCAATGGGGATCTTGAGGAAGAAATCTTCATGAGGTGACCAGAAGGACTATCCTCCAACGAGGGTAGTGAATTGGTTTGTAGATTAAAGAAGTCTATCTATGGGCTCAAACAAGCTTCCCGTCAATGGTACTTGAAGTTCTATAGTGTTATTACTTCATACGGTTTCGAAGTAAACGCTGTTGAGGACTGTCTGTATCATAAGTTCAGTAGGAGTAGATTTATTTTTCTACTGTTATATGTGGATGACATTTTGCTTGCTGCTAACGATGTAAAGCTTCTTCAGGATACTAAGGTTTTTCTCTCAGATAACTTTGAGATGAAAGACCTTGGGGAAGCATCTTATGTATTAGGGATTCAGATACATTGTGATCGTTCACGGAGTACCCTTGGATTATCACAAAAGGGTTACATCGATAAAGTACTAAAGAGATTTAGCATGCAAAATTGTAAGCCACATGATACTCCTATCTCCAAAGGTGAGAAATTTAGCCTTAATCAGTGTCCTAAGACGGACTTGGACAGCAAGTTCATGGAGGATGTACCATATGCTTCGGCTATGGGAAGCATCATGTATGCACAGGTTTGCACCCGTCCGGATCTTGCATTTATTGTCGGTATGCTGGGCAGATACCAGAGCAATCCCGGAAGGGATCATTGGGTTGCAGCCAAAAGGGTCTTTCGATACCTGCAGAAAATGAAAGACTATATGCTCATATACAGGAGATCAGATCAGCTTGAGATCATTGGGTATACTGATTCTGATTTCTCTAGATGCCAGGATAGCCAGAGATCGACTTCAAGTTATGTCTTTCTTCTGGCTGAAGGAGACATTTCATGGAAGAGTGCGAAACAATCACTTGTTGCATCTTCCACTATGGAGGCTGAGTTCGTAGCTTGCTACGGGGCATCCAGTCATGCTATATAGCTGCGGAACATGGTTAAGGAACTGCGAGTTGTCATTGGTATTGAGAGACCTTTGAGGGTCTTTTGTGACAACCGGGCTGCTGTGCTGTACTCCAACTGTAATCGGAGTTCTTCCAGGTCAAAGCACATTGATATAAAGTTCCTTGCCGTTAAAGAAAGGGTTCAGAGCAATCAAGTTAGCATAGAGTTATTGGGTACAAACGATATGGTTGCGGATCCGCTCACTAAGGCATTGACACCTGTAGCATTTCATGGCCATGTATCGAGTATGGGTGTCATTAAGTTAGATGCCTGAGATTAGTGGGAGTTCGGTTTGTACTATTGTAACTTGTATATGCTTTAACTGTGTACTATGTTATTTCACAGTCTATGAATATTGATTTTATTCAATATATGCTCTGGATTTTGATCTCATAAAGTAAAGAGGATCAGTTGGAAATTTGACAAGTATAGATCACTTGTAATTTCCATGCTGCACATGCACACTGTATCCATTTCGTTAGTTAGTTAGTACTCGTAATCATTATGAGTTTAATTGCTTGGACTGCGATGACTACTCTTTTGGTTCTTGTATTAATGAAGCTAATGGACCGGATTGAATTAGACGGATATATGCTAGCATTCGGGGGTTAACATATGATTGTATGACAAAATGGTGGTACTATAAAGAACGCATATTGTGTAGTTGTCTAAGTGGGAGATTGTTGAGATTTGGACAACGGGACTAATGCGTCAGTACCGTTCGTACACGTTGGAACATATGGACGCATATGTTATGTGTGTACCGTCATATAATATATTGTTAACATTAGGTTAATTGGACCAAATTGATGATCTATTAAAGTTAAGGGGTCCAATCGTCTAATTAATACAGTGTAGGGGCACATTCAGTATTTGTGCAGAATCCCGGATTAATTACTAATTGCTGATGGGTCAATTAGTAATTAATATAAATTAAATAATTGGGATATGGTCCCTGGTGGAAGTTGCCTATTTAAGTTAAAGTTCTTCTGTTACAACAAAAGGGGTTTTTCTTAGAAAACAAACGTACGTTGAAAACAGAGAACGACGACTCCCCATTCAGCCCTAAGGCAACAATCCACCAGAAGACCTTTGTTCCCGGATTTCTTCAAGATCATGGCATCATCATCAGGTACGCTTCCGCATTATGTTATGATTCATGTATTAATCGATTTGATTTGTTAATACACTATTGTTCATAAGGTTAAGAACAGCAGTGAACATCCTTTGGTTCTAACACACTTCACTTCCTAAACTAGCTTCTTACTTTCTTGTTTTGTACGAGCTTGAGCCTGGCTGTGAGCCTTCGGCGACTAAGAATATGTTATGTTTGGGGGCGTATCTGAAGTGAGCCTTCGGCGATTGAGAATATGAGCTAAAGATTTACAAATTAAATTATATACACCCAACCGTATTCAACGCCTAACTTTTGTAACGAGTGTGATCTGTTACTGGACTCTTAAGAAATATTTGTTGTTGATCTAGCTTCATCCATAGCTCTCTCCATAATTATATCAGTGAACGTTTCGGTTCAGTTCCCGGTTTTTTTTTTTATAAAAAAAATGACGTCGTTTCGTGGTTAAACACAACGTTTTGGCTCTTTCACAAAACGACGTCTTTTTCTTGTTAAACACAATTTTGATTTTTTTTTAAATAATGCTTTGATTTACCAATTTATAAATAACAGCCTAATATTATAAAGATATTTTAGTATAATAAATATTTAAATTTTATGATACAAAACATATAAAAATTTAAAGTGATTAAATATTAATAAATAATAAGTATTAATATATTGAAATGTAATGAATATGTTTAACAATTATCTAGTCAAGAAGTATCGTGCTTCATATTGAGCCTAACATATACACATGAAGAATTTTCAAGTATAATCATGCTTCATACAAAAATAAAATTAGATCACTTATATTTAGAGCTTAAAAAATATCCTTAAACAATAAAATAGTTAATTAGTTATACTCATGTACTACGTAACACATTAATACAATTTAAATTTAAATTCTAAACCTCTAAACAATTAACTCAAATAAATAATAATATTGAAATATAGATACCATAAATGTAAATCATAAATGTCCATTAACCATTATGCACATTCATTATTTTTGTTGTCATCTAATTGGTAATTACATTTTTTATGACAATTGACACCGTTCTTTCGTACAACAATATAATTCTTTTTTTATTAAGTAAAATACTGAAAAATAAACATATTTCCATGATATACCTTAATAATTATGTATTAGAGTAAGGATTAATGGAAATATTACTAGTATATGTCGTATCATTAATAATTAATGGTCTTAGTTTATACATATAGTTGACTAATGACATGACTATTATTTTTTCTTTAATACTCCCTCCAGAACTTTTTAAGTGTCTTTCTAGCTTTGGGCACACATATTAAGGAGAGCTTGATGACTCACTTTTGAGACGATTTTACCCTTTATTTTTTTTCGAATTTACCGGCATACATAGTGTGCTTTTTCAAAAAAACTAGAAAGACTTAAAAAGTTCCGGAGGGAGTATAATTTTAAAACTCAGCCCAGCCCAGCCCCAACCCAGTCAAGGAAAAAAAGAAAGAAATTTGAGGGTAAGGGGATTCAAACCCCTTCCTTTTAGAAACGGAGTGAAATATTTAACCACTGAAGTAAAGCTGAAATTTGGTAGTTATTACACATAAATATAAAAATTTCCGGTTCAAACGGTTCTATGATTTGGTTTATGGGTTTTATAATTGAGAGACCTGGACCGAACTGGAAATTTTCTGTTCTGATGGGATAAAACCGGACCGAACCGGAAAGTTACGGTTCGGGCCAATGTTTTCCGGTTCGGTCCAGTTTTCTTACACCCCTAATTGGTATGAGATGTACCGATATCGGTTAACATTTTGGTATCTTATTTTTCTTATATGTATTACATATAAATTTATAAGATTCAACAAATTTATGATAATTTTTTTTAGCATTGGGATGAGACGTACCGTCCATACCGGTCGATATTTACTCGATATAGTATATATGATCAGTATAGATCAAAATAGAAACTGAGATCGTATAACATATTTTGTATCTCGTTTTTAGTGTTGAAATGTAACGTACCGATTATATCCGCGGATATGATACTCACATCCATAAAGTTGGTATGAGAAAGTCACCCATTGTTAATGAATGTATGAAAAAGAGCCTTTCTCCCATCTTTTTTCTCAACTCATATCTACTTATGTTTGTTTGAAATTACTCTGTTTACTTATATGAAAGGTAACATGACTCTAATGGGGTGTTTGGTATCAAATCATGTTAGAGTTCAATTCATTTCATTAATAGAGTTCAATTAGATTTCAATTGAACTCTATTAATGAATGAACTCTAATGAATGAACTCTAGTGATTGGTATAGAAATATAAAATTGAAAGAATTCAATTGAATTGAAATGAACACATTGTTTGGTATCGCTAAGAAATAATTTCATTTTACTTATTTGACCATTATACCCCTAAATTAAAATTTACCCATAAAATAGAAGAATTTTTTTATAGATTAGTACAAGACTTATAAAAATAAACTCATTTTGATTATTTTACCATATTACTCTTAAACTAAAACTCTAAAAATAACCATAACTTTTATTTTCTTCTATATATACAAATTTGTAAATGATATCTATTACTTTATTTTTCATTTAAGTAAGAAAATATTTTTTTCCTCTATATAAAATGATGAACGAGCATGTTGCACAATCCATATAATAATTTTAAATAAATTATGAAAATTAAAATAAATTAATAATTATATATCTGTCTCATTTATTTATTTACTAAAAAGAAAAAATATGTTAGTATTTTTTTTCCATACTTCCATGTAATGCTAGTGGTGAATCTGGTGGTAACCCATTAATATTTTTATTGGGCCTATTTTGTTTTAATTTCATGGTCCAAATCTCTCATTTCATTTTTAAAAAAAAAGGAACCCTAAAAAGTAAAAACTACCCACAACCACAATTGCTTTATCCGTACAGCCGCAACACCCCCTCTGTTTTATTTCTATCCATCGTTTTCCAGCCCCCATCATCTTTGTTGTTGAAACAACACCGGATTGGACCACCATGATCGCCAAGAGAGGGAGGAGAAGCGTGAAAGCGAAAAAATAGCTTTGTCTTCCGTGGATCTCGTACACCGCGTCACCGAAGTTGGAGAGCCAGTCGTGGAGCGCGGAGGAGACGCGGTGGTCGGAGCAGTAGTTGGCGTCGTGGAAGAGGTTGGAGAGTAAGGCGGACATTCGGTGGGAAACTAAGGAGGGTAATTTTGTAATAGTATAATTAATAATTTAAAAGCTGACTGAATTCCTCAACAATCTCACCCATTTGTGCAAGAATTCTCACCTTCTTTAATTTTTCAGATTCAGTTCAGTGTGAATTGAATTCTTTTTTAAAACATTATAACAATCACAAAATTTGTCATGATTTCAGTTACAATGAACTGAATTCATGTGTGATTTCTATACCAAACACCCCCTAATTCTTTGGTCATATTTGTCCTAAATTGTTTGTCTTCTCAAACTCGAAGAATAATATTTTTTTAATTATTTATCTATACAATATTTCATTTTAAAAAAAAGCTAAGTTACGTTAAACAATATAAAAAATGCATTTATTTTATTTTATTTTATTTTAAGAAAAAATATAGCAACAATGCATAATAATTTCATATTTTTCTAATTATCCAAAAACATAAACCTAGACAAAAGGAATAAGGGTGTATAAGGCCAATAGGTTGTAGCATAACTACTAAGTGCATATGCTTTCTTGAACTAAGTATCCCTAAGCCTATCACTAAGCATTAACAATCTCTACCTTGAATCATGTACCGTAGAACCTAGCAGCTAGCTAGCCTATCGAGTGAAGATGAACATAATGTTCAACCTGGAGCAGTACTGTATATACTTCTTTTTGTTTGGATATGATGTGAGAATATGACATATGTTATATCATTTTAAGATAATATGACATGTACCACGTCATCGCATGTGTTGATATTCATGGGTAAATGTATTCATTAAGTTTGGGTTCAATTGAACCCACTTAGAACTTTTTTTTAATAATTACATGTATATATATTTATCATATATTTCTAAAAATAATCCACTCGGTTTATTTATTGACACTAGGGTTTCTCATCGGTTTTGGAATTTCAGTTTCGGATAGTCAAAAACTAAAATTTAATACGGTTCGGTTTCGGATGTTGGTCAGCACAAGTTCGGTTAACCGAACTAATCGAACTTTGCTGGTTGAATTATACCAGCTTCGGATATGGGTTGGGCCCTTTCTTAAAACGGCATCAACCCATTTATTTACTAAAATTCCATTAGTCTAACCCCGACCCTCATCCTCTCGTCCGCCTTATCCAGTCCCACGACCTTCACTCCAAACTCGAAGCCACCAAGGATATCCGCCACCTCACCAAGACTTCTCACCGCTGTCGCCGCCAGCTTTCTGAAGCCGTTTATCCCCTCGTTTCAATGCTTCGACTCGCCCACTCGCCTGAGTCAATCGAGTCCGCCCTTCTCGCGCTCCTCAACCTTGCCGTCAAAGATGAAAAGTATGCATCTCCCTTTCTCATCCTCTTCTAACTTCTAATTATTAGTTTCTTTTTGATCGCGCGTCAAACACGTCAAATATAATAGTGAAATAGGTATGGAATTGGGGGTAAAAATACAACTTATCACTGTCTACAAGAGTTTTGTAGATGATGGTAAGAGGATCGTCCACAGAGACCTCTAGGAAATGTAATTCTTGGGATGACTTCCTTGTCACTGAGTTTTGGTTGGGTGGAATCTGAAACTGAAGACAAAACGGAAAGAAGTGAAAACAGTTTAAAATAGTATTGGCCAAAGTCTTGGTCAAGACTGGGGTCAAGATTGTTGTAAATCCGATAAAAGGAAATTCTAGGTAAGGGCGATGTGAGAGCTTTGTTCTTATGCTTCGATCATGGATTCAAATATATTCATCTCTTTGCTTATAGTACTGCTATAGAGTGGAGGTGCTCCTGTTCACTCCTATCTTCCCTCCTCTTCAAATTACCTGGCGGGTGCTCCCTTTCCTGATAATCCTAGCCAAGGGACACCTTGCTGGTTAAAGGGTTTATTCGTTTGACTGCTATCTTGAATGGATGTTCGCTTCCTCAATGGTATAGGGGAAGACAGTACCTAGGCCAAGGTATCTCCCTATAGAGATCCTAGGTTTTCAATCTGGTCTTGACCTAGATTGCTTATTTCTTCTAGTCTAGCTCGAGACTAGTTGCCTACTTTGTCTAGCCGACGGGTGCTCCCTTTCCGTCTAGACCGGCTACAACTCTTCTCTACTAGAGTGCAAGGATGATCAAACCTTGTCTCTAGTGAGTAAGCGATGAATTAAGCTTAAGAAATAAATAAATACAAGTAAAGAGATTATAAAGCACAGTTTAATCTCACGAATGCATAAGAACTTCAGCTCATCAACCCTTACCAAGAATAGGTGTTTAGTTAATCATACTCATAATTAAAGAGACAATATATATTTTTGCATAAATAATAAATCCGAGATTTTAAATAAAATCCGGAGCAAAGGTTAACAATGTCAAAGAAGAAGAAAAGAGAAGAAGAAGGTCGGAATCCGATCCGGACAGAGGGGGAACAATGTTTGGCTAAATAGCCCTAAAATTCCTCTGTCCTTCTTCAACTAAACTTCCTAGAAAATCTCTAAAAAGATTGTAACAATAAATTGTTTGAAATTGGAAATAAGATCGCAAATACAAAAGAGGGAGATCCCTTAGGATTCTTCATAAGATAGGCTTCAGATCCCTCTGGATTTGCGAATAGAAGCGGCCTGCCAGCAGCCAAGGCCCACGCGAAGCGGAGCCCAAAAGGGGTGCCAACGCTACTTCTCAACTGTCTTGTATCGCGAAAAGAGTCTTGGCTGAAGTCTAGGCCAAGATAGGGAAATCAGCTCCAGCTATCCAACTCGGAAACTTCAATATTCTGCCAACAGACCAGAACTGCAGAGAAAAGGGGAAATCAAGGATAATTCAGTAGGTTTACTGTCCAAATAAACTAGTAAATGGACAATAAAACATGATGAAATGCAATGCAATCAAATTCCCCACACTTAAACTATGCTTGCCCCCAAGCATACAGACTCAAAAGAAAAGAAAATTAGAAACACATCAAAGACACCAGGCTTTCCAGCTTTCCTCCTTCGGCTGCTCACTGTACAACTGAAATCACCAAGACACTTGTCTAGCTGACCTAATGCTAGACTAACAAGGACAGATCAATACCCTAAACATACCCCATCCACATGGTATCAAGACACCTCGCAAGATATTATGATAAAGTATAGGGCAACTAGGCCTACCCCTGATTTGAGTCCCACCATGTGACATCTATCCAAAAGTGCCTAAAGACTGGTGCCATTTGAACCACTTTGACAGATTTTTCTCAAAATTTTTCTATGTCCTTGTGATAACTTTTTTTTTTTTTTGTTTTGTTTTGGCATACTAAGTGTCCTTTGTATTTTTACAGACACAGCACATAGACAAAGCTTGTTCTTTTCTGCTGGAACTTCCACCTTTGCTATGTCTGTCCTATGACGTTCCAACACCTTTTTGACTGTCTCACACTTACTTCGGATAGAACAGCACACTCAAATCATTTGGCAGCTAACCTAGTTACCCTAATGAGAGTTGAAGTTTTAGCTAAATGTCCTTACGACCATGTGGATAGTCAATGTTTGGGAACCATTAGAGTATATGACCCTTAGGCATTGATCTAGTTGCGCTCATTCGCTTCCCTGTTACTATAACATTATTTCGCCTAAACAAGTGTCTAAATGTGGTTTCGGTTGTACACTAAACAGCCTAGGCAAAAATCTGGATTTCCTGGTGAGCACTCAACAAAACAGACTCAAACATGCAAGGAAAATACAAAAATAAAAATCATGCAAACAGCAAACTCAAAACTGGACAAACTAATGTAAAAAGAAAACTTAAAATGAAAAAATTGACTCAAAATGACACACATCAGATAGTATTCACAACAGTCACAAAACATAAATTAAATCTAGAAATTAAAACAACCTCCCCACACTTAAAAGACACAATGTCCTCATTGTGTGGAGAGAAAGAAAATAAAAGGCAGAAAATAAAAAGAGAAGAAAGAAACGACCTGGGGGTTAAAGTAGCTTAAGCCGCTGGAGGCTGGGTGTCTTGGCCAGAAGCTTGGCCTAGACTTCGGTCTGGAAGGTCTTTTGGCTTGGGATCCCTTGGAGCGGGCGGGGGCACAGATGAATGTGGTGTCCGTGCTGGCGGTGCTGAGGGTTTGGGATCATCCTCGTCATCAGAGGACTCGCTATCAGTGCTCAAGTTGTCGTATAGAGCTTTGAGGATCGTCATGTGGCCCTGGAGATGTTGATAAACATGGAGGACATTTGTCCTGGTGAGCTTCATCTGTTCAAGGAGGACGTCCTGCCGGTCATTAAGTACTTGGGCCCATTGAGGCACCGCTGCACTGGTGGATGCTGGGGAAGGGTCTTGCGCTTTGTCTTGGGGCTTGTCTTGGCCTAGACGATCCAGGATAATCTTCTGCTGCTCAAGGATGAGTAGCTGGCGAGCTTGAAATTCCCTGGCCCATGGTGGAGGCTCATTGGTGTTACTGGCAGGAGGTTCTTGGCCAGCGTCTTGGCCTAGATCAGCTGCAGCATCAGGAATGATAGTGTCTTGGCCTAGATCCTGGGCAACATTATCCTCTGCTGGCTCCCCTGGAATTTGTACTGGACGCAACTTGTATTTCCCTGCATTTTTCTTCGAGAAAATGTGCTCCGAAACTGGCGTAAAACCTGTATTACAAGCAACAAACTCTCCGTCCAAATGGAAGTGTCCCATTTGGTCGAAGGATCTAAAATCCAGAATTTTGGGGGAGCAACATTTATGTAAATCAGCAGCAGACAAATCAAGACCAGCAGTTTGAATAGCAAGCCAAGTAATCAAGGACCCAAAAATCAGTTTAGTTTTAGACTCACGGGCATGCAACACTTGAACCAAATATAAGCCTAAGTTGACTTTTTTCTGGTGCAAAATGCACCAAAGCAAAAATAGTTCAGACTTGGCTAAATTCCCAGAAACCTTTGTCTTCCCCGAAAGGTTTATAGACAAGGCTCTATGGAGCATCCTAAGCGCAGGGTTCAGAATAGCATGTGCCTTAGAATTCCTATCAAACTTTGCTTCCGGATCACCAGTGATCTCTCTAAATGCAACATTATTATCCCAATCAGTGGGATAGTCAAAAATGGCTTCATCACTATATGCAAATCCTAACAGAGAATTGAAAGCATTAACAGACAAGTGACTCCATTTATCACACAACCGAAAGTTAATCACATCCTCAGCAGCTAAATCAGGTTTGTCTCTACCCCTAACATACAAGGTTTCCTAGTCAAACCAGAAGGATGTGTGAAACTCTAAGCACAATTCAGTGTAGGCATCGCAATCAATGAACATAAAAGGGACTCAACCAATAGCAAACAAAAACTCCCTAATTCTATTTCCTAGTCCCATAGCATCAATAAAATCAAACTCTAATCTAGCATATGCAGGAATGTCACAGGAATGGAAATCACGCAATTTGGCCTTGAGGTCTGGTGTGTCAAATTTCAACCAGCCTCTGAGTGTGTGCAAGGGAGGAAGAGAGGTTACCTTAGCAGTCTTGGCCGGAGGCTTGGCCAAGACTGAAACGTCTTCATCATCCTCAGTAGCAGCTTCCTCAATCACCTGTTGTTTGCCTTTGCTTTTGGCTGAGGATGGGCTGGCACTGGTTTTGCCCTTCTTGGGGTTTGGAGGCGGTGGTGATGAATCAAGAACCCTCACTGGCTTCTTAGTCGGGGTGTTCTTATGGGCCACCTACTTGATACGCCCGGATTTCTTTGGCGGTGCAGTGGTGGCCGACTTCTTCGCCGGAGGTGGTGGTGGTGGTGTGGGTACAGCAGCGGCGACGGCGGGTTTAGGTTTTGGGGCCGCAGTGGTAGTCAGAGATGGGTTTGATGCTCCGGCGGCTGCCATCTTCTTCAACAGCCTGCTCTCTCGCCGACTGTCCCTCTCTCCAGTTAACGCGGGGGCAGAGGGACGCATCCTTTTCGCAAGGGGGACTTCATCGGAGTCCTCATCGCTCACGACCATGGCACGGTCGACTCCCTTGACACTCATTCGATTCCTCAGGCAAATCGTCCTCTGAGGACATTGAATCGTCGTTCTCGAGTGTTTCCAGCAGTCGTCTCGCGGCTGAGATGTCGTCGATCGGGAAAACTGGAGGCGGAGCCCCACGGAGGTCGTCGCTAGCTTCTCGGTTGTCGGATGGTGACGCCGGATTGGGTGCAGTCATGGTTGCGAGAGAAGAAAGAAGAGATAATGGTGGGTTTTTGGAATTTGGAGTTTGGGTTTTGCTAGAAAGCTCGTGCGATTTGGGAAAGAAGAAGGAGAAGGGACTGTTGCGTTTTAGCTCAGGTGAGGGGGCGAATTTTTGTTGGTTCGTGGGGAGATCGTGTCAGAGTGGGAGAAGGAATATGCAGAGGTGGTAGTTTTATTTTCCCACGCTGCAATTAATTCCTTTAAATTGCTTTTGAATTTGTCCGTTCAAAAAGCAAATAAAGGCTTTAAAAGACGGCGCTGACACGTGTCCCACTAACTCTCAAGAGAGCGGCTCCGCTCAAAAGAGTCTAGCCCCAAGGCTTGGCCTAGATCTTGGCCAACCTACTTCAATTTCCCCACACTTAATTTCCTGCACAAAATCAAAAACAACCCAGCGAAATCAAATGTGACAAAAATAAAATAAAAATAGATATGTTCTAAAAATAAAAGAAACAAGGGTTGCCTCCCTTGTAACGCCCTTATTTTAAGTCCTAGGCTTGACTCTGAATTTTCTTCATTTGTTTTCTGGTGGCATGTCCACCTTTTCAGAAATTTTCCCTTCCTGGAAACTTTCAAAGAATGGCTTCAATCTTTGCCCATTCACTTTGAGTTCGGCACCTGTTTTCTCATTTCTAATATCTACTGCACCATGTGGGTAAATATTAGTAATAACAAAAGGGCCTTCCCATTTTGTTTTTAGTTTTCCAGGAAATAATTTAAAACGGGAATTATAAAGGAGGACCTTCTCCCCTGTGTGGAGAGGTTTCCTAGCAATTCTCTTGTCATGGTAAGCTTTCATTCTGATCTTGACAATCAGTTGATTGTCATAGGCTTTGTCTCGCGACTCCTCTAGCTCGTGGAGTTGTAACTTTCTCTCTTGTCCAGCTTGGTCATAACTCAAATTGCACTTTCGTATGGCCCAATACGTCTTGTGTTGCAACCCCACTGGCAAGTGGCACACCTTGCCATAGACTAACTTGTAAGGGGTCATCCCAATTGGACCTCTGTAGGCCGTTCTGCAGGCCCACAACGCGTCATCTAACCGCTGGCTCCAATCGCGTCTGTCTAGGCCTACTGTCTTGGCCAAGATAGATTTCACCTCTCTATTCGAAACTTCAGCTTGGCCATTCGATTGAGGATGATAGGTTGTTGATACCCTATGTGTGATGCCATATTTCCTGAAAAGGGAAGATAAAATCTTGTTGCAGAAGTGTGTTCCTCGATCACTAATGATCCCACGAGGAATTCCAAATCTGTTCAAGATGTTAGATTTAATGAAGGAAATAACAGTTCTAGCATCATCATTCTTGGTGGCTTTCGCCTCTATCCATTTAGATACATAATCTACAGCCAAGAGAATATATCTATTTCCAAAAGAAGTAGGGAAGGGTCCCATAAAATCTATGCCCCATAAATCAAAAATTTCACAAGAAAGAATAAAGTTCATAGGCATTTCATTTCGGGAACTAATATTCCCTACTTTTTGACAAGCAGGACATGTTTTACAAAACAAGTAACTGTCCTGAAAAATATTAGGCCAATAAAAATCGGCCTCTAAGACCTTTAGAGTTGTTCTTCTAGCTCCAAAATGGCCTCCACACGCTTGAGAATGACAAAAAGTCAAAATAGATGAAGTCTCATTTTGAGGGACACACCTCCTTAATAATTGATCAGTACCTATTTTCCATAAATAAGGGTCATCCCAGACATAATACTTACTGTCATGTTTGACCTTTACCCTCTCATAAGTAGTCATATCTCCATAGTGTTTACCTGTTGCAAGGTAGTTCGCAATTTCAGCATACCATGGTCGAGGGCTTGGCGGAGGTCTTGGCCTAGACTCCGGGCTAGACAGTGAGACTGAAAAGAGTTTTTCATCAGGAAATTCTGCTCTTACTGGCTCCAGATCTCCTTCTGCTAGGCAGCGGCTCAGGTGGTCTGCCACAAGGTTTTCCCTGCCGCTCTTGTCCTTAATTTCCAGATTGTGTTCCTGCAAGAGAAGAATCCATCGGATTAGTCTAGGCTTGGCCTCATGCTTGACCAAGAGGTATTTTAATGCCGCATGGTCTGAAAATACAATAATTTTAGTCCCCAATAAGTAAGATCTAAATTTCTCCAAGGCAAAAACTATTGCAAAAAGTTCTTTTTCAGTAGTGGTATAATTTCGTTGGGCATCATCTAGCATTTTTGATGCATAATAGATCACATGCGGATCTTTCCCTTTCTTTTTCCCAAGAACGGCTCCCACAGCAGCGTCACTTGCGTCACACATCAGCTCGAATGGCAAGCTCCAGTCCGGTGCTTGGATGATCGGAGTTGAGGTCAGTCGCTCCTTCAACTCATCGAATGACTTTTGACATGTCTCATTGAAGTCGAACTCTACCTCCTTTTGAAGCAACTTACACATCGGTTCAGCTACCTTCGAGAAGTCTTTTATGAACCTGCGATAGAAACCTGCATGTCCAAGAAAGCTCCTAACCTCACGCAAGCATGAGGGGTAAGGCAAGTTCTTGATAATGTCAATTTTCACTTGATCCACTTCAATGCCCTTCTTTGAAATTACATGGCCAAGGACAATTCCTTGGTCTACCATAAAATGGCATTTTTCAAAGTTTAGGACTAGACAAGTATCAACACATCTCTTTAAAATATTTTCTAAATTATGTAGACATTGTTCGAAATTGTTACCGTAAACGGTAAAATCATCCATGAACACCTCGATGCTCTTCTCTACATATTCAGAAAATATACTTACCATGCACCTTTGAAAGGTGGCATGCGCATTACATAGCCCAAATGGCATGCGTTTGTAGGCGAACGTTCCAAATGGACAAGTGAACGTCGTCTTTTCTTGGTCTTCGGGTGCAACGGGGATTTGGTGAAACCCCGAGTATCCATCCAAGAAATAGTAGTGAGACTTCCCAGTGAGTCTCTCTACCATTTGGTCGATAAACGGTAATGGGAAATAATCCTTCCGAGTGACTTGATTCAGTCCTCGGTAGTCGATGCATACCCTCCATCCGTTTTGGATCCTTGTTGTCCTTTGGGCTCCATCTTCTCCTTCGATGACTGTAATCCCTATTTTCTTTGGGACTACCTGCACAGGGGACACCCAATTACTATCTGAAATAGGATAGATTACACCTGAATCAAGCAACTTAATTATTTCTTTTTTAACTACTTCCATCATCGGAGGGTTTAATCTCCTCTGGGGTTGCCGAATAGGTTTCTTATCCTCTTCCACATGTATTTTGTGGGTACATATGTTGGCCGATATCCCTTTGATGTCTGCCATGGTCCAGCCAATGGCTTCTTTGTACATCTTCAAGACTGCCACCAATTTTTCTTCTTCATCTTCCGTTAATTTGGCTGAAATTATAACGGGTAGGGTGTTGTCTAGGCCTAGATAGGGGTACTTCAAATGGTCTGGCAGAGCTTTCAGTTCCAACAGTGGTGCCTGCACAATAGAAGGCAGAAATTTAGGAACCAATGGTTGTACATATTGACAACTAACTATTTTCCTTCTTTTGTTGGCAGTCTTGGCCAACGTCTTGACCAAGCTCGAGGCTAAGATCAAATCCGTATCTTCCTGATCGGCCAAACTGTCCACAATTTCTTGGAGTTCCTTCTGATCTCCAGTCCTTTCCTCTAATTCTTCCAGTGTTTGAGTGAAAATTCCCCTGCTTAAAACATACTCAAGGGGGTCGTTAATATAAATGTCAGCGATTTCTTCAGTAATCGGATCTAAAACATCAAGAAAATTAACACAATGTAAATCATTAGGATGTTTTAAAGCCTCAGTAACGCTGAATTTAATTGTCCTTCCACAAAATTCTAGAATTATGCTTCCCTCATAGCAATCAATTTTTGCTTTAGACGTCCTTAGGAATGGTCTTCCCAATAAAATATCAGTGGTACGAGAGGGAAGTTGAACATTCATTTCAACTATATAAAAGTCCACTGGATAAATAAAATCATTTACCATTACCAAGACGTCAGTCACCACTCCTTTTGGTCTGATGATAGTTTGATCGGCCAGCTGAATTACCAAGTTGGTCTCCTTCATTGTCCCTATCTTCAAGGTCTCAAACTCACTTAGGGACATCACATTGATGCCAGCCCCTAAGTCACAAAGGGCTTTCTCAATGATTTTGTTCCCTATTTGGCACGGGATTGTGAAGGTCCCTTGGTCCTTACACTTCTCTGGAAGCTGTTGTACTGCCGAGACATTGTGTGCTAAATTCACCCTCTCTACACCTGCAATCTTCTTTTTATTGGTGCACAGTTCCTTAAGAAATTTAGCATAAGAGGGGACTTTTGCAATTAAGTCCAACATAGGAATATTCACAGCTATTTTTTCCAAAAACTGCCATAAAGTCTCTCTTTTCATCTTCCCTCTTCTCCTTCGAAGATCTAGGAGGGAATAGTGGAGGAATTTCTATAATTTCTTCCTTCTGGTCAGTCTTGGCCTGAGGCTTGGCCAAAACAGGTTCTGCTTTTTCTGGTCCTGCGATAACTTCAGTATTGACCTGTGTCTTGGTCAAGACTACTTCTGCTTCAGCTTCCTCTTCCTCATCTTCATCCAGGCCTTCCGACTGGATTTTTCGCAACTCCTCGTCTGTTTTTGCTCCTTCCCTCTCTGGTAGCACAACTCCACTCCTCAAACTAATGGCACTAACATTGTGTTTCGGATTATCTACGGTTGTGGAAGGCAATTTCCCTTAATTTACCATCTGATTAATCTGCTTTTGCATTTCAGCCAAGGTAGATTGAGTTGATTGCATCAGGTTCTTCTGCATTTCCATCAAGTTTTTTATGGTATCCTCCATAGATGGCCCATTAAGTTGCAAAGGCTGAGGTGCTGGCGGCAGTTGAGGTACAGCGGCTTGACCAAGAGGTTGGCCAGGATTAAGGTGTGAAGGACGGGGGATGAAGTTTTGGAAGTTAGGTTGTTGTTGCTGCTGAGGTGCATTCTAGTTTGGGTTCTGGTTTGGAGGGATTGGATCTCTCCACCTAAAGTTTGGGTGTGCTCTCCATGAGTACTGATTACTCCCTTGTGGGAAGTTTTGCATACTTCCTTGGTTTTGACCATAGACTGCATTTACTTGTGTTACTTCATCAGGAGGGTGTTGCACCATGTAGCAATTGTTTGTTTGATGATCCTGCTGCTGGCAGATTCCACAAACAGAGGCTACCTGCTCTTGGCTAGGATTCTCTGTGGTCATTGCACCTGAAATATTGACAGAAATATTCTTTACCATGTCAGTTAGTTCAGCCAATTTTTGTTCAACATCTATAGAACAAAGACTAGAAGGGGTAGAATTTCTTTCAGAAGAAGTATTATTTTAGCAGTTGTCTGCCATGGTCTGAAGTAGAAGCTTGGCTTTCGTCACAGTCAAGTCTTGCAATGCTCCACCCACTGCCGAATCAACCTTTTCTTTTGTAGGTAGGAGCATTCCATCATAGAAATATTGGATCATGGTCTGATCCGCAACTCCATATGTAGGGCAAACTTCTTGCAATTCCTTGAACCTTTGGTGATATTCGCTCAGTCCCTCATTGTTCCTTTGCTGGATGGCAGCCATATTTTTTCTAGCCGACCCTGCTTTTGTTGCATTCCAGTATTTATTGAGGAATAGGGTGGACATCTCGGCCCATGTGTTGACCGTGTTGTGAGGTAGGCTGTAGAACCAATTCTGCGCGGCCCCCTCAAGAGAACAAGGGAAGGCTTTTAGCTTCGCTCTCTCCATGCTCACACCTGCTGGCTTCATCATATCACACTGGACGTGTAAATTCCTCAAGTGTTTGAATGGGTTTTCGTTTGTATGACCGTAAAACCTAGGAAGGTTGGCCACCATGTTGGTCTTGATCGACCAATCATTTGCCACTGGCAAAGCGATGCAGGAAAAGGTTTCCTGCTCTGCTGATTTGTTCAGCCTCATTGTGGGTTCTTGCTGATTTTCTGCCATGTCTAGACCAAAGAGTTCGTCTTGGTCTGAATCTAGGCCAAGATCGTGGTCAAGACTGCGATCTGTTTCGAAACTAGAGGCTTTTGATCCTCTTTCCTCTTGGGCTACTCTTAGTCGAGCTTGCCTCCTAAGTTGTGCTTCGGTCCGGGTGAGATTGGGATTGCAAGGTAACAAATCTTGTTCTCTACTTGAGGACCTGGTCATCAACTGTCATAAAATAAAAATAAAACAAAAACTACAAATACCGTTAGAGATCCCCGGCAACGGCGCCAAAATTTGATCGCGCGTCGAACACGTCAAATATAATAGTGAAATAGGTATGGAATTGGGGGTAAAAATACAACTTATCACTGTCTACAAGAGTTTGTAGATGATGGTAAGAGGATCGTCCACAGAGACCTCTAGGAAATGTAATTCTTGGGATGACTTCCTTGTCACTGAGTTTTGGTTGGGTGGAATCTGAAACTGAAGACAAAACGGAAAGAAGTGAAAACAGTTTAAAATAGTATTGGCCAAAGTCTTGGTCAAGACTGGGGTCAAGATTGTTGTAAATCCGATAAAAGGAAATTCCAGGTAAGGGCGATGTGAGAGCTTTGTTCTTATGCTTCGATCATGGATTCAAATATATTCATCTCTTTGCTTATAGTACTGCTATAGAGTGGAGGTGCTCCTGTTCACTCCTGTCTTCCCTCCTCTTCAAATTACCTGGCGGGTGCTCCCTTTCCTGATAATCCTAGCCAAGGGACACCTTGCTGGTTAAAGGGTTTATCCGTTTGACTGTTGTCTTGAATGGTTGTTCGCTTCCTCAATGGTATAGGGGAAGACAGTACCTAGGCCAAGGTATCTCCCTATGGAGATCCTAGGTTGTCAATCTGGTCTTGACCTAGATTGCTTATTTCTTCTAGTCTAGCTCGAGACTAGTTGCCTACTTTGTCTAGCCGACGGGTGCTCCCTTTCTGTCTAGACCGGCTACAACTCTTCTCTACTAGAGTGCAAGGATGATCAAACCTTGTCTCTAGTGAGTAAGCGATGAATTAAGCTTAAGAAATAAATAAATACAAGTAAAGAGATTATAAAGCACAGTTTAATCTCACGAATGCATAAGAACTTCAGCTCATCAACCCTTACCAAGAATAGGTGTTTAGTTAATCATACTCATAATTAAAGAGAATATATATTTTTGCATAAATAATAAATCCGAGATTTTAAATAAAATCTGGAGCAAAGGTTAACAATGTCAAAGAAGAAGAAAAGAGAAGAAGAAGGTCGGAATCCGATCTGGACAGAGGAGGAACAATGTTTGGCTAAATAGCCCTAAAACTCCTCTGTCCTACTTCAACTAAACTTCCTAGAAAATCTCTAAAAAGATTGTAACAATAAATTGTTTGAAATTGGAAATAAGATCGCAAATACAAAAGAGGGAGATCCCTTAGGATTCTTCATAAGATAGGCTTCAGATCCCTCTGGATTTGCGAATAGAAGCGGCCTGCCAGCAGCCAAGGCCCACGCGAAGCGAAGCCCAAAAGGGGTGCCAACGCTACTTCTCAACTGTCTTGTATCGCGAAAAGAGTCTTGGCCGAAGTCTAGGCCAAGACAGGGAAATCAGCTCCAGCTATCCAACTCGGAAACTTCAATATTCTGCCAACATACCAGAACTGCAGAGAAAAGGGGAAATCAAGGATAATTCAGTAGGTTTACTGTCCAAATAAACTAGTAAATGGACAATAAAATATGATGAAATGCAATGCAATCACTTTTTCTCCTTGTATAGTTAATTTGTTTTGCCCTCTTACAATTTACAATTTTTTCTTTTATGATTTGGCAAATAATTGGATTTACGAGTGCTATATTTTGGTAGAATTTCCTGGAATTATTGTACTCCAACTGATAGTTGTTTAATAAGATTTGTTGGTTCTTCTTGATGTGGAAGACTGTGACTCTGTTTCATTTTTCTCTAACTTTTTTTATTACTGTATCCTTGGATGCGTCAATTTGTTGTAAATATAAGGATTTCAGTTAACCGAAATTCGAAACTTAAATCCGAAGTTTCGAATTTCGGTTAACCGATGAACAGTCCTAATTGACACCACTAAAAAAACCATAGCAATGACTATTACTGTTGCTACCCAATTTTTGACATTTCGCCGTAGCATATCGGCATTTTTCTATTTTTCGTCCTACTACTAACCCTTTTAATATCGATCATGTTTTTGTTTATTATTGTCGTTTATTTACTATTTATCATTTTTATTTCGTGTTACTTTCATTTTTGTTAGTATTTTAGCTTTCTTCGTTCGAACTTCTATCAGTCCCAAACAAGATTTCTCGGACCATAAATCGAACCGGATAATATATGCCCGTCCACTTCACCTTCTCCATTTTTCTTGTCCACGACCTCTGCAAATCTCAACCTCTTCCATCACTATCTTTTCCAAGCACCCATACCAACATTTAATGTCATCTCAACCTTCTCCCTCGGTCATCGTCATCACATTTCCTACTACCATCGTCATCACCTTTCCTACCACCATCGTCATCGCTCCGACGTCATGCCACCCTCATCCTCGCCTCAACCGACTCAATCTCCGCCTATAAATAGCAAGCGATCAACAAGTATTCCTCACCAATTCACGAACGAAACACTCTCTTTAAGGATTAACGTACTTCCACAAAAAAAGTATGATTTTTTTGGGATCAAATAGTGAATCATCAGGTCAATATTGGTATGCGTGCGCGATAATTATTCAGTAACGGAGGGAGTATCACTGAAAATAATATTTTGCTCCGTCACTATTGATATTGTATATGTGACAACAACTAATGACATGTAGAAAAGTAATTGAACAACAACTAATAACATGACATAACATGACATATCATGTGAGTTTTCTATCAAAGTAGGAGTAATTGAAAAAGGTAATTATACAAATAATTAATTAATATATATAGGTGGTGATTGTAAAAAATTACAAACATTGCAGACAATTGTCAACATCATGCCGCATGCCCGCAGCGACGGTCCGCACATGGATTTTACGCTTGAAGCTTAATGGCCCAGGAGAAATCTAAATCTAAATTGTAATCTAAATCTAATGGACGATATTTCTCAGTGGAGGGAGAATATACTATAGTATTAGTAGTCATACATGGGAAAATGTTGCATGCCAAAAAAGAAGGTGAAAAGCAGAAGTTGATAGTATGCAAAATCATCCATAGAAAAGACTTCAAGCAAACCAAGAAGAATCAAAATCAAAGATTAAATAAATAGCCAACTTGGGTAAGGACAGAAAACGGAAAGAAAAAGAACAAATTTGGAGGGATATGCATAAATCTTGAGCAGATTTGCAACTAAATTTAGTCGCACCCCAAGTCCATTTGGTCATTAAAATACCAAGTCTCATCAAATTTGAACTCAACATTGATGGAATTCTTGCATTAAATCAAAGATTGGTCAATTCCTTCATTGAATCCAAGAAGTAACCATTATTGTTTTATGTCAAAAAAGAAAAGAACTAACCATGGTTGTTACTCCATCGTTTGAACTTTGAGGGTCATCCATGTAATCCCAATTATTGGTGGGCTTTGGTGGTTTAGCAGGCCCTTGACTGGCCGGCCATACACTGCCTCTGTACTGTCTGGCAGTTGGATCTCAATTACTCGTATGTTAATGTTATGCACTTGCAGCACTTCTTTTACTTTCTTCATTTTAGTATACACCTAACAGGAATCCAGTCATGCAATTCCATTCAGTAATGATTGAGAGCAAATAAATATAGCTCAATGCTTGAAGAAAAATGCAGCTTACTGTTTGGTTCGAAGAACGTAACTTTAGACGACTTGGGAAGCATCAAGTAGGCCTTAGACACTATGAGCTTCCAACACCTTTCGCATGGCATCATGACATCTGACAATAATCGATTGTTTCAAATGTAAGGATATAAAATCTACAATTCATGGAGGGATTATAAAAGCCAAGAAAGATAAAAAGTGGTGTTACCTCCAAGGAAGATGATCCAGGAACATGTATGGTGACACAACAAGATCTTTAAAGAATTCTCTGTTTGTTAAATAAGCTTTATAAGTTTCCCTACTCTCAAGGACTCTCCAGCCTTTCCACAAAGGCATAACAGTATTTCTCGCTTGTGGAACCATATGAATCACAAGTCCTGGCAGTAACATCTCTGGCAGCTCCCCAGCCAGCCTATCCTCAGAACTGGGGACAGTCTCTAAAAATTGAGACACAGGATCATCAAGTGGATTTACACTAGGCATATTGCAGGAAGAACTTTCAAAAATGTCATCATTGTCGAAATCACTTGTACTATTTCCCATGTCAGATTCAGTCCTCCAAGGATACCGTTGGTCCAGTTCATTGCCACCTGTAGTGAGACAGCATTTCAGTATAACAGTTGCTTCATCTTTGAGAAAACATAAGCATGGTGAGTGCTCCTCGATATAGAAAAACTACATAAACTTGGATTTCTATGTTGCTGGGAATAAAAAGAATAAAGTGTAGCTTCATTCTTTCAATACTGACCCCCAAAGGTGTGCTGATCTGGTTTTTCCACTTTAGTGACTCCAGAATGCAATTCTGATGTATCTGCTACCTGAATTCTACCTTGCTGGTACTTGCTCGCATGGAGAAATCGATGAGCAAGCCTTAAAATCAAGGCTTTATCGGTTTTTGAATCTTGTGTGAGCGCCATAATTGCAGCTGCACGAAGCCGAAGGACTGCCCCAACTGAAAGGCGTGAAGAAAATTCATTGTCGTGGATGATGCTGCGGAAAGCCCAAACATTTACTGTGACAGAACTATTTACAGAGGCAACGGAGAGAAACCTTGCCCTTAAACTTCATGTGGCGTGAATGGAAATGAAAATTACCTGGTAATGAATCCTGAACATGCTTCAGCTATGGCCAAATCCACACATGGAAGGGGCCCAAATGCAAATACATGTAAACTTGGGTACTGATGTTTCAGCTGTAGACAAAAGAAAAATGAATGAAAAAACTAAAAGATGCTGTCCGTGTAATTATAACATCTTTGACCGAATCCACACAGAAACTTGCAGTTGGTCCTGATGGGATTCAGTTCAACAAAACAAAATCCGATTATTATAGCCCATACAGGACAGTCTATCCAAGTACCATGTAATGGCCAGTTACAACAGAGTCACAAAACAAATAAATTATAGTTCTCGAGAGCAATAATAACACAGCTGCAAGAAAGGAAACATACTCTTAGCCCTAGCATAGCAGCAATAGCACCTCCCAGGGAATGCCCAACTATACGCAAGTTGTATCCATAACACTCGCATCCAGCTCCCAACAATGAAGCAAGGAAGCCACTTGATCCATCTTCTGCATTTTCCGTATATGAAAAATAAACCGTAGAAGATTCAGGATAAAGGAACAATAGATTCCATGAAATAAAATAAGGAAAAAAGATGCTAGAATCGAAACCATGTTATTCCTTATCGGAGCATCAAAGATCATTTCCTTAATCGCTACAAGAAAGTAATGAGTTTCTAGAGTCTGCAATAGAAATAGAGGGGCTCCTGAACGGTTCAGTAACAAATTCTCCGCAACCTTCCAAGTCATTAACTACAAGACACTTTATACAGCCACCACTCCGATTCCCTAATGGGATAATATGATGGCAAGACCACATTATATACCTCCTTTAGTTTGAAAAGAAATGCTTCTTACCACAGAAAGGAGGAATGAGGCAAAAAGAAAAGGGAAAAAAAAAGGAAGCGATTAGAATGCTCATTACCAATGTCCTTATGATTTCCTTCAATTTGGGTGTAGAGATCTCGTGCAGCCTCAACTATGCCTGAGTGCCCATAGTGTGGGAAAGATGATTCAATGCTTTGCTTCACATCATGGGAGATGTGGTTACCACTGCAGACAGACATAAAATAAGTTCTAGCTATGACTGAAAAATCCTGACAATCGGCAATCTATAAAAGATGAGGTATCCCTGGTGGTGGACAAAGCAAGGAATTTAGCAAAGACTGCTGAAGTTGTGATGCCAATATGGTAATTATTATTTCATAACTCAAGTGGTTCACATACTAATGTAGAAGTGGTATGCATTCTTCTCCCAATTTCTCTTCTTTTTTTCTTTCTTTTGCTCCATAAAGTTCAAGAAGTCGAAGCAGAAGACCAATTTTTTGCTGCAGTAGTATGCCAGCCTTTGGTTTACTAAGTATAAAGGACTTGACAGTTTTTTACAAACTAGATCATACTAAAAATATTCTACAATCCAACCATGGACCTGTAGCAGTTCATAGCAGGCAAATGAGAAAAAAGTAAAAAGAAGCTCCATAGCCTATAAAAAATCAATACTAATGACTTGTTTTCAGTGGTACAATAAAAATTGGAAAACAAACACTGCAATTTTCTTTCATTCTTTCTATGAAAACAAAGATGCAATAATATTTAGCATGTATTAAAATGAACTGTAGATGTGTAGGTCTACTAAATTCATGCATGATTTTTTGGTTGAATGTCCGGGTCTGAATTAATTAGGTGAGGAGATGGCCCTGTGTGTATTCTGGTTTTTTGGCAGAGATGGATTTTGAGAGGAAATGGTGGGTGGATTAATTGAGAGGGGATGATTTTGGTGGTTTGACAGAGGTGGATTTGGAAATGAGAAGTGTACGAGGAAAGAGTGTATGTCGGGTATAGGAAAGAGTGTATGTCGGGTATGTCGGGTATAGGAAAGAGTGTATGACAGAGTGTATGTCGGGTATAGGAAAGAGTGTATGTCGGGTATAGGAAAGAGTGATGTCGGGTATGGGAGAGTGATGTATTTATTTTATTTAGTTGGAATCAACGGCTCGACAAATCTTGTTTGAAATTAATGGAAATTCGAACGAAAAATAAAATACCAATAAAACAAAATAAAATAAAATGATATGAAATAAAATAAAATAAGATAATAAATAAATAGACAGAAATAAAAATAATAAAAAATAAGATTAAAATTGAGAAAAAATAAATAAATAATTTAATTTAATCGTATTAAAATTTGGATATCAACAACACTAAAAAATTAAATTTCTCCAAAAAATAAAAAAATGCTCATCCAAATCATGATTTAAAATCGAAGACTGTCGAGGAAAGTAATGACAGGGATGGTCGAAGAACAGGGTGCACGTGCTTCACCTGTCAAAAGAAAGCAGACTTAGGAGTTTGCACGTGCTTCACCTGTCAAAAGAAACTAGAGCCCTGTGCTTTTTCATGTCAGTCCACATTCATTATCCAATCCATAACGTATTTACGAATAGATTGTCAATAATTATATAATGGGTGAGCATGAATTTGAAAATCTGACTCATCCTATTTTATTTGAACTAACACAACCAATTAAAAAAACAACATATATGTAAATGTATATTAATTGAGCACATGTTTATGCATACACAAAAGGCATATTAAGATACTCCCTTTGGTTTTGAAAGGCGGACGTTTACTATTTCGGCGTGCTTTTCTAGACGCGCAGGAATAGTATTTATGTGACCCCAAAAAATTCTATATTTTTTTTACATTCTTTTGGAAATTTTTATATTTTTTTCTGAATTTTTAGATTAAATTTTTTTAAATTTTTACATTTTTTTTAGAATTTTTACATTTTTTCTGAATTTTGTAATTAATGTTAACGGTTATTAAGGGTCAACACTAACAATCTGTTAGTTTGATTAACAGAGACCATTTTTTTGTTATTGACCCTTAGTACAGGGAGACATATTGAATATTTTATAGGATAAGGGATGTTTCTGTTTTTCGACGATAGTACATGAGTGTTTTAAACTATTTTCCCTTATTATTTTGGATCATAAGCAAGAGTAGTATTATAATGTATTGTATGTACATAAATGTACACAATAAAATACAAATAAAAATATATTAAGAATGCCCAAATTGGTGCCTTCTGACGTGTCGTTCAAAGGAAGCATGCAATTAATAAATTAATTAATATGTTACATCATTATTATTATAGAGTATATAGCCACAAGCTTCATGAAAAAATGGCAATTACTAACAATTCATTCAAACATACTCCCTCTGTCTTTGAAAGTGAGACGCCCGGCCGTTAATCACTTGGTTTAAGGCATTGTGGGCCTTAAGCCCAGTCTGTGTCAGAAGCTTCTTCTTCTCTTCTTCCCACTCTCATCCTCACCATTGGATTATCTTACCTTTTTGCAAGATTGATCCAACGGCCATATTTTTTCCCCTCATTTAGCCATCTTCATCTCTCTTCTCTTTCCTGCAGAACCATTTCCAAATCCAAAAATCCTCAGCCAAGCAAATCCTCACTGAAGCTTCCATTAATCCTCAATTAATCCTCAGCCAAATAATTCCCTCACCTTCTCCCGCTCCATTTTTCAACATCTCAACCCCTCCATCTTCTCCAAATCCAAAATACAATCAATCAAATCTGTCCGGCCACCCTCATCTCCGACACAAATCTCTGTTTGGTGATGATGCTGGTCGGGTTTTGTTGTCGATTTGGCCGCTGCTAGTCTCGCCGGAGTTGGTTGCAGCAGTGGTTGAGAGAACGATGAAGAGAGAGGGAGTACTTGCCGACCAATTTCCTTGTAAGCATTTGCCAAGACGACGTCGTTCAAGGGGCAAATGGGTAAAAAAAAACAGCGTCAATTAATTGTGGATTTGGTTTTGGGGTTAAAACGTCTCACTTTCAAAGACAGAGGGAGTATACTGGAACACTTTAATTAACTTTCTAAAACAGTAACATTCAGTAAAACAAACACTAAAAAGTCAAGTAAAGTGTATAGTAATATTATGTAGAAAAATGACAATTAAAGTGATCCGGAGGGAGTATATAGTACCCTTAACAAGATTTTGGTTTGCAAACAGAAAAGAGTGCAATGCGGACTAAAATAAAATGATCAAAAACAAGACCTACTAATTGTAAATGTAAAACTCGAATTTGACTCCTCTAATTTTTCTTATAACATAATCAGTCATGTTAGAAGAATCTGAACCATTCAATAAAATTGGAAGGATGAGATTAAAAATTTAAGTAATTAATGAGTTGACACTTGTTGAATTTTATTAACTGGTCAACTCATTAACGACTTTAATTTTTAATCTCATCCGTCCAATTTTATTGAATGATTCAAATTCCTATAACATAACTGATCATGTTTCAGGAAAAATTAGAGGAGCCGGATTCGTAAAATCCTATAGTAGTATATATTAATAGAGATGAGCGTTTAATTTGGTCATGATTACATTTGTACGTACCTTGATTACAATCTAGGTACGTAGTTTCCTTTATCTCATCTTATGGAAGCACACGAATACCTTCATTTTATGTTGCTTCTTGCGAAGATAAATTAGAAGTGTCAAATAAAGCATTACTATTTTTTAGATGGTAGTGGCCAAACCGAGTGTTAAAATATAAAAAATTATTTAGCTCAATTATAAATATAATAATTTATTGTGACATATTCTACAAATGCAAGAGTGAACAATTTACTATTTTTCCTTTTTTATATAATAATGGGATTTATTCAAGAGAACTCATCATGAATTCGTTTCCTTTTTTCTTTTTTGGTTTATAAATCGAATGAAATTATTGAAGCAGAAATTGGCTAATTAACCAGTAGAGATGCTGTAGACCTGATCCAGATAATGAATGTCATGAATTAATTGCATGCTAAATTAAAGACGTAAGGCATACGGGTCCTTCTATAAGTCAATTGAGGATGCAAGTGGTACGTTTACACTTAGAGTGGATTAATTTCCATATCTAATACGGATTCGCCGACCACTTTTGCTATCAAACTTGTAAATTTGTAATGGCTAACAGCGACAGGTTGGTGGAGAGACGGAGCCAAACAAACAAAAAAGTTGAATCAATAAGTGTCAAGGAAAACACACTGATTACGCCTAAAATTAATTACAAATTATAATTAATTGTTAATTAACTATAAATGTGGTATATAGTTTTTTTCTTCAAGTTCTAATAAATGTGGTTGATGTAATCGTTAATGAATTTTAAAAATTAATTACAAGTTATAATCACGGGATCGATGTGTTTTCACATTTTACATATGAAGTTATAAAAGAACTGGTTAACGATTCCTTATATATATTATAATGATATTAATAATATAATCATTTTAAAAATAAAAAAAGAGGAAAACACATAAAAAAAATATTTTTATATATGAATATACCGATAGAATCTCAATTTATAGTTTGTTTTTTTGTGATCAGTAAAATGTGGTGAACTTTAATAAAGAAAACCATGACCTCACAAGAAAGGCCCAAATTACACCAAAGAAAGGATCTCTCCGAGAGGTACACCAATTTTGTCTTGCCATATTTACGTCAACCATCGATCGCATTTGCTGCCCTATACGCACACAAATGAACTGCGCCAAATAGACATATTACATTCTTCCCCAGTCCCCACCGCCCAGTTATAGCATCATTTTCTAACACAAAACTCCAAACAGTTTGGTCTCAATCCTCAATAGAACGTAGCAGAGAATCATTAAACTTCTACAACAATATTTTGTTAGAAAGCATTGAATTAGATAGTATAATTAAGTTTCGAACATTTGGTTCGATTCGATACGTATACTATAGGCAGCTATTTAAAGAGTTTGATTAGTTTCTTCTTTCGAAACTAACACCCGAATGAAACTTTAGAAAATCATCATATTAGTCGTAACTCAATAGTATAAATAGCTAAGTCTCGCGTCAAAATCTCCTATTGCATTCCAATCTATGAAAGAAAAGAAAAAATCAGAACTTATGAAAGGTAATTTTCAAATTCCTCAATTATTTCCTCATCTGCAATTATTAACTCCAATATATTCATGATGGTTATAAGTTACACCAGTTATAACTATAATAAGCTCTAGACGATGGTGATGGTCTAAGCCTACGAAAATATCCTTTAATGTACAACTAAATGATATGCTTAATCATACATATACTAATCCACTACAAAAAATTAAGCCCATCTACTGACATAAAGATATACAAGGCCAGGTAGTTAATCAATACTAACATATTTTCATCTATCAAGAATTCAGCTCTTAACAGCAACTCTTTCGCTCGATTCAAGAAATCTATTTCAGCATTTTCAAGATTTGATGATGATGGTGATGATTTCTTGCATTTGAGTAAGTTGATCATGTAGCTATCCAAGTCATGAACACATGAAGGGTTTTGCATGTTGAAGAAGTCAAGAACTAGTTCAACCCCAACATGAGCATAACATGAGCAGCTTATCCATGGAAACTCATACGTTCCACCAAAAACCCCTAAGTTCTCATTGAGAAAAAACCCAGGAAATTTTGTAATAGGGTCGTTAACATTGACAATTCTCAAAACTTTTACTCCCAACTCCTCACACCTATCCTTAAACCCTAAATTCCCCACCCTTGGCCCACCGAATGAAAAAACCGTCACCGGGATTTCCCGGTTTGGGTTGTTCGTTGACTGGTTCAACCCAAGCTCAGCTATATCATAAGCAAGAAGTTGAGCCAATGAGCTCCCCATGCTATGCCCTGCCAAAGATATGCTAAGTTCTTCTCCTTTATACTTATTTACCAATCTTGCAACTTCAGAAAGAAGCTGCTCTCGACAACTTCCTAGCCCGAACTTGTTTACGGAACCATCTTCTGAAGTATAAAGGCTTAAAAAACCTGACTCCACCTTAGCTCCAGGGCGCGAATTGTGAGGGTCTAATTGCGCTGGAGTGAGGGAGCTCATGAAATTTGCCATCCACTCATGGTTGGTCACCGTTCCTCGAAATGTGATCAATATATCTCTCCTCCCAATCTTTTTTGCCATGTCATCACCGGACACTGCCGCATACCCTATCCACCGGCTACTGGATGGGGTGTTTTGGATGGGAATGGTGATGTCTGTGGTGGCGTAAATGTACTTGGTTACTTCATATCCTGAACTCTCCATCCCAATCTGTTTGAACATGTTTTTTTTGCCATACTTGCAACACAAGTAACGTCTCGAGTTGGGGTCAAGATCGAATGCTTTGTAGCAAGCAGCGACAAGCTCTCCATAGCGAACAATCTCTTGCCGAAGAATAGGGTGCAAAGGGTCCACAAGGTTATCCCAGTTGCTGCACCCCTGAACTTCTCTCCACATCTCGGCCAGATTAACAGATGACATGTCGTTTGTTTTCTTGGGTTTGTTGATTGATGAAGCTGGTTCTTGCATTGTACAAGTGGGGGAGAATAATTTCTTGTTGGTGGTCAATAAATTATCTTTCCTTTTAGGGAAGCAAACTTGGGTGAGGGAATGGGGTGTCATGGATGACATGTCGTTTGGAGGTGGAACATGGGTTGCGGTTGGGGTCGGTGTTAAGATTTTGGAGGCCATGAGAGAAATGGAGAATGATGGGTTTAGCTGAAGAAGTTTTGATGGAGGAAGTGGCCGTATTTAACTATTTATATTATAAAGATTGGTCGGTTGGATTTATGGTCAATTGTTTCCTTTTAATTTCTTTCAACACGGCGGGGTATTATTAGAATCATAAAAATAAAAATGAGCGAATTTTAGTCCCAAACACACCTATCCTTAGCTGGCCTTGCCCGAGGTTGACTTGCCATCTTTCGGATCTGTCAATACTATATGTCACAGCATAGCAGTGTTATCAGAATCGGACCGGACAGCGAACCGAAAATGAAAATTTGGTGTTTCAACCGGGTTGAACCGAGTTCGACCGAATTATAGTTGCTGGTCCGTCCGGAACCGTTCACACATTAAATCGGTAAATCTTAAACTATTAAACCGGATTAAACCGGATTGAACCGGCTGGTTTTTTTACTGTAGCATTTTATAATATATCAAAATAAAGTATATCAAGTAGATCAAAAGTTGAAAATAAAGAAATTATCTAACATTCAAATAAAATGATATTCAAAATTCAAACACACTTAAATATTCAAATTACTTTTATTTATAAACTTCCCGAAACAATAACCTAGTACAACACTGTAAATTTACTAATATAATTTTGAATTTCAGAGTATTTAGTATTGGACGAACAAGTAAGTCGTTGTTTTTTTTTTAATTTTATTTGCCGATTTTATTGTTTCGGTCTCGTAGGTGCACATCTCTGCTGTGCTCTTTTTCATCTTTTTAATAAATCTAATTAGCTTATACAAAACAAAATATAAAAATTATAATAAAATAAATTGATGAAGAAATAAATTAATAATAATGAAAACTAGTGGCTGCACTGAATTTGGTGAGGTGCAGTGAGGAGAGAGATGGGAGGAAGGTGAGGGAAATGGTAGGGAAGGAGAGAAAAATGGTAGGGAAGGAGAGAGATGGGAGGAAGGTGAGAGAAATAGGTAGGGAAGGAGACGTTGAAAATTTGAAAAGGATTAAATATAGGGGTAATAGTATTTTACACCCCTGCACTATCGCCGAAAAACAAATACCTCCCCTGTACTTTAAAACGTCCATGACACCCCCCTGAACTATTGTTCCCATGCAAAAAGGTTTTTAATGCACATTTTTACAATTCTAAAAAATTCTAAAAATTCTAAAAAAAATGTAAAAATTCACCAAAAAATGTAATTAACCTAATGTTTAAGAAACATTGTAAAAAAATCCAAAAATTTACAAAAAAATGTAATTAATTATGGACAGAAGGGCCTTTTTGTCCGAAAATAATAGTTCAGGGGGGTGTCATGGACGTTTTAAAGTACAGGGGATGTATCTATTTTTCGGCGATAGTACAGGGGTGTAAAATACTATTACCCCTTAAATATATACAAACATGTTTTAAAAAGAAAAGTAAAGTGGTACAAGAAAATACCACATCGGAGAAAAATAAAAATTTGGTGCAAATGTGTTCATATAAAAGCATCACCACTTAGGTGTAAGTTGACAACTTGAGTGAAAATCAAGTTGGGCCTCTTAGAAATTGTCCCCAATAAAATGAAAATTTTAAATACTAGTGAAAAAAAAATTATTGGGTCCTTGGTTTTGGGCTCGTGGGCCGTGTCAAAACGGCGTCGTTTTGGGCCCATGGGTCGTGTCAAAATGGCGTCGTTTTGACAAGGCATCAAACCGGACATTTTGGTTGAAAACCGGTTGGTTCGCTAGTTGACTAAAAACCGGCCGGTTCGTCCAGTCCGACCCGAGTCAGAGGGCAATCAGGTCCGAAAGCTGAATCGGACCGGAAAGATGAAAATGACTGGTTAAACCGGACGGACCGGCCGGTCCGATTCTGATAACATGGGGCATAGAGTATATATAATGATAAGTCATATGCGCCACATCATCATCTCGAGAGAGACGCGACGAGATATTAACATATAGCATTACACATGCTCATCTGGCATGCTCCCACGTGTTTAAAGTTAATGACATGGTATGTGTCACATAAACATTCCATCATAATAAGAAGTTATTATTTAAAACGGAAAAATAAAAAAGTATAAGGGTCATTAGATAAATAATTAGTATGGTGTATGATTATATATAACAAAATTAATACAAGGTTTTATAACATTAAACCCACAATTAATTTTTTAATAAAAAAATCCACTATTAATTAAAAAAAATGCTTCACCTACTAATAAATACTATAAACTTTTCATACTAACTGAAGTGTCGAAATATGAATGATATTCTTTAAGTGATAGCCCTTTAATGAATTAATTTATACCACTCAAATTAGTTCGGTTACTACTAATTTATTTATTTATTTTAATGTAATTTAATTTATTTTAATTCATTTATATTTAAATAAATTTAAGTTAAACTTATCTAATATAGGCATGTGATGGATAATAACTTCAACATATTAGATGATGAATTATTTTTTAGTAAGAAAATATCTTTTATATTTTTTACTTAACAAATTTTAACTACAAATTTAATAATTAAACACAATAGAAGTTACTCTTTTAAATGATTTCAAAAAATATATATACTCTCTTAAATAATTAATAATAAAACATATTATATTATTTAAAGGAGTAATAGCAAAAAGCCCCCGTACTATTTTTTAAAACAGAAATCTTTTCTGTCTTTTAAAAACTCTATTCAACCTCCTTTATACTAAGGATTAACGAAAAAGTCCGGTCTCTGTAGTCAAACTAACAGACCGTTAGTATTGAACTTTACTAACCGTTGACTTTAATTAAAAAATCCAAAAAAAACTGTAAAAATTTTAAAAAAATGTATAAATTCAAAAAAAAAATTAAAAATCTAAAAATATGTTAAAACTCCAACAAAAATGTAAAAAACTCTAACAAAATGTAAAAAATTTTAAAAAATGTAAAAATTCTCAAAAAAAATTAATTAATACAGAAAATGTTGAAATTTCAAAAAACAATTGTTAAAATTCAAAAAAAATGTAAAAATCTCAAAAAATGTACAATTTTTAAAACAGAAATTTTTTTATAAAAAATCCAAAAAAAATTTTGTACAAATTTCAAAAAAAATTAATTAATCTAAAATCCAAAACACTGTTAAAATTCAAAAAAACATGTAAATTTTTACATTTTTCTGGATTTTTAGATTAATTGTCAATTTTTTTGTTATTTTTACTTTTTTTGAAATTTTTACTTCTTTTTGAAATTTGTACATTTTTTGAAATTTTAACATTTTTTTGAATTTTTAATATTTTTTTCTGAATTTTTATATTTAACTTGCACACGCTCCATACACATTTCCACCTGTTTGCTGGCGCAACATAAGAGTTCACATACAAACAAACAAACAAACAAACAAACAAACTAATATTGGTTAATTACGATAGAACTCAACACGGAGAGCAAATGACTACATGCCAGCTGGTTGGTCCCACTTTCAACTTTTGAAGTTTCTACTACAAGAGAAAGAACAGAAATTTGGGTTTATTTATAAAAAGAACGTTTTATTCATTTTCGAATTAATTGAGATCCGTATATTTGCTCAAATTAGATAATTTAACCCTCGGATATAAACTAAGTTGTTTAACCCACTGTTATCAGAACTGGATTGGATCGGCCGGTCTGATAGGTTCAACCGGGTTTTTTTTAAATTTCTAATTCGATTAAGCTATCTGACCAGATATGTATTTAAACCGGGTTTGACTAATCGAACCGGTTATTTTTTACAGAACCGACGAATCGGAATGAACTGACTGGTTCGATGCTTCTTCTCCAAAACTACGTCGTTTTGGTTTTTTTTTTTTTTTTTGAAATTTTGATGAGCTGGCCCATTACAGACATTGACCTAGCCGGTTCAATCCCGTTCAATTATCTAAAATTGAACGGTTCAATGTGTGAAGTGTGAATGATTCAACATTTACAATCCGGTTGAACCAGAAAATTTTCATTTTCGGTTTGTTGTCCGGTCCGATTCTGATAACTTTAACCTACCATATCGGGATGTTACGTCAATTTTTGATGACATGACATTATACGTCAACTTGTTGTGTTTATTTGCAAAAGTATAAATCAAAGTTGTCAATCTCGTATCACTGAACGTTTCGGTTTGATCATTAGTATGAGATGTACCGGTATCGGTTGACATTTCGGTATCTTATTTTTCTTATATGTATTACATATAAATTTACAAGATTCAACAAACTTATGATAATTTTTTTTAATATTGGGATGAGACGTATCGTCCATACCGGTCGATATTTACTCGATATAGTATATATGATTAATATAGATCAAAATAGAAACTGAGATCGTATAACATATTTTGTATCTCGTTTTTAGTATTGAAATGTGACGCACTGATTATATCCGCGGATATGGTAGGGACATCCAATAAGTTGGTATGAATATTGATGGTTGCCGAGACCGTCAAAATAAATCAAGTTACAATTTACCATGCACGTATATAATTTAATTGCAGCAAGTGGTAAAAGGATCGTTCCTCAGAGATTCGGTGGATTAAAATCAATTCTTTGTATTAATTTAAAAGGGTGGTAAATACCAATATGAGTTGTTGGTTGGTTGCAAACAATTTAGATTGACATAAATAAACAAAACAGAAGACGCAGTGGATGATTTTAACCAGTTGATAATGGCTCCCAGTAAGGACTTCTTATAGCTCATGATTCGAATAGATTGATCATAGATGCAAGAGTATTAAACACTAAACTTATAGGAAGGCTATAGAGACCAGGTATTGGTCACCTAGATCTCCTACTTTTCTCCTACACAAGACTTACAAAGAGACACTCTATTGGAAGTCCCTAATTATCCTAACAATCCTAAGAGACACTCTATAGGATTTAATCAGGGCAATTGATAGACGCAGGGAAAGACCTAATCCCAGGCCTGGGATAGAGAATCGTGTCTATCCTATAAACCAGATCTGATCCTTCTTCTAGCTGTCACCAGCTAGTTGCCTTCGTATTTCTCTTGGCAATGTAGACTCCAAAGCCGCCAGAAAAGACTGTAATCGTTCAAACCTTAAGTGAAGTTGATCAGACTTTACTAAGAACAAGGATAAGTTGTCATGCAAACAAGAAGAATAAGAATACAAGTATAGAGTGTGTGAAGTGCGATTTGATCTCACAACCTAGGAATCATAGCTTCGAATCCTTACTAAGAAGAAGGCGTTTAGCCTATAATAGACATAACAATAATAATAATAAAGGGACGAACATAAACTGAATCCGAATTATATTGAAAATAAGAGAATAGTTTAAGCTGCAACAATGGTAGAAAAAATTCAAGCGAGCAGAGATACCTTTCTTCTACTCAGCGGCAGCTTTAAATAACAAAACCTATCTCTAGTTCAAAATTCAAAAGATGAAGAGAAGAGATAGAAATCTAATCTATGGGATTGTTTATTTAAATACAAAAAGAGGGAATCGATTATGCTAATCGATAAAGGAGTTCTAAGCATAGTTGCTCTTCTTTCCTTCTGGAAGACGGCAGCTCAATTCCAGGGCTTAAGCTCGCGGCCCATGGATAGTTCTCGCGACCCAGGCAACTCATTAAGTCGGTTGACTCTGGTCAATGCTCCAACTTCCAGTCTTATCCCAGGTCTGGGATCATATCGTTCTTCGATCAGCAAAACAGCTCTGATAGAGGCTCTTTTGGCTCCTTTTGATTAATTCTGCTTCTTAGCAGTCTCTGTAGAAAAGGAGGGAAGAACCAACAATTAGTAGTATCATCATCCCAAAACGGAAGTAAAAGGATGATGAAAAGATGACATTTTAGCGCTCTTTCAAATCCCCCACACTATCTTATGCTTGCCCCCAAGCATTTCTAACCTAACACAAGACTCAACAAAACAAAACACATACAAACAAAGATCAATCAATGTCGACTTCAGAGCACCCAGTTCATCACATAAGATCCACAGATACTTAAGCTCATAGATCCATCCAATATTACCAAGGCTTAACCAAGACCCGAAACTCACCTGATCTGATATAGTCCCATAATCGAGTGCTTAGCGATCAAACCCTACGATTGAAAACACACAGAACAATTCCCATTTCCTTCTACCACCCCCTTCACATTGACTAGAAAGATTTTCAGCCTACCCCCTAGGCATCTCCTATTTTCTTTTCTTAACTTTGATCAGCTGAAGTTTCTTGGTTACCCTCGCTTAAATTAGGCCTGGGTACCAAGACATTCGAATTTTCCTTTTTTTTAGGGCTGATTGTAGTTCCTTGGATATTCTTGCTTAATTGAGGCATGAATACCAAGGCAGCAACATAACCTTTTTATTCATAAATTTTTTTTTTTTTTCATAGTTGCTAAACTTCTAAAAATGATTTCGGGGGTAGGCCTATAGAGATAGTTAATGTGTCAAAGGTAGCAGGGTAAAGAATGCCATTTCTGTATGTTTCCTCTCTTAAGATTCAATCATAAAGCCCAAGTATCATGACCCTATGTAGATTAAGTGAGTTTCACAAGTATTGAAAAAATTATACCTTGGTAATAAAACATGGATTTATGAACTCAAACATCTTTTGCTTCCTATGTGATGAAGTGCATGCTCTGAAACTGATTGTCATGATCTTTGTTCGGACACACTAAATTAATCTACAAACATGCAATAAAATCAAAATAAAGCATGCTCAAGACAAACTGACACGACTCGAAGGTAATTGGTTTGAAAAATAGACTCTATAAACAGACTCAAACAAGCATTCAAAACACATCAAATAACAAAAATACTCCCCCACACTTGATGACACTTTGTCCTCGAAGTGCGAGAAAGAAAAAGACTCAACGTTAAAAAGAAGAAATGACTAGGAAAGGAAATACCCGGAGCAATCATGGGTTGGGTGGGAAGGTGTTTTGTATGAGCTTTTCTAGGAGCTGCTGTTGTATAGCATCTGAGTGCTTCTGGTCCTCAATCAGCTTCTGGATCTGAGATCCTTGCTGCTCAACAGCTTTCTGCAAAAGCTCCTAGTTAGCCAAAATCTGGGTCATCATAGATGTGATATTTTGCATCTCATCCCCAGCCCTGGGATTCTGGTTTTTTGGTGGCTGCGATCCTTGGTCTGATGTAGAGGCATGCTTCTGTGCTGGGATGCTTTCTCCTGCCACAAAATCTTTTTCAAAAATGAAGTTCCCTCTGTTCTTTGCAGAGAAGATGTGGTCTTCAGTAGGAGTGAAACCTGTATTACTGCGCAGCACACGGTTCTCATCCAGGTGAAAGTAACCCATCGAATCCAAAGATTTTAAATCTAGAATGCGCAAATCAGATGATTTATACAAATCGCATGCAGACACATCTAGACCCCTATGCTGGACAGCAAATGCAATAATCAAGGATCCCAATGGCAGTTTATTCTTAACAGTCCTGAATTGCTTACAAAGCCAAAAGCCTAAATTAAGCTTATGCTCATTTACCATACACCAAAGAAAGTACAGCTCTTGTTTAGAAATCACACCAGTAATACCAGATTTTTCAGAAAAATTGATGGCTAAAAATCTATGAATGATCCTAAGTGATAGATCTAGAATAGCATGTGCCTTGGCATGACTGTCATCAAAAGTTGCTGCAGGATCTTTAGTAATTTGTTTCTATGCCTCATGTTTATCAAACAGTGGAAATTCAGGGTAATCAGTTAAGCAATTTACATACCAGTCAGATGTCAATTCATTCTCAGGCACATAACCAATAAACACATTAAATTCATCCATAGAATAATGGGCATATTTATTCATCAATCTGAATAAAATTAACCTCTTTAACACCTACTTTCTTTTTAGTATTCATCCAAAAGGAAGCATAAAATTCTAGTGTGAGCTCTAAGAAAGTAGGATGTTCAAGGAAAAACAAAGGCTCCCACCCTACATTTTGGATATACTTAGTGAGAGGATCAATAAGGTCAAGATCAGACAGCAACTGATAATCACAACGGGCACATGCCATCACATCATATTCATATTTAATGGCTAAGCGTTCAATAGACTCAAGTTCATCAAAATTAAGCCAACCCTTGAGATTTTCAAGGGCTGGTACCTGTTTTGAAGCTCTACCTCCTTTAGCTCTGGACTTGATTCTTACATGGCCCTTCTGCTCCATCTGGGCTGCTTGTTGAGAAGGCATCCCAGGCTTTTGTACCTTGTTGAGGGGTATGTGGGGGCTCTTCTGCTCAGGCCTGGTATTGAATGCATTGGCCTTTATTTTGATCCTCTTAGCTTTGGTCTGACTGCCACTGGCTTCATCATCAGGCCTGATGGAAGCAACCTGTTCTGGGGCCTCTGGGATTTTGCATTCTGGCTCTTTCCTCTTCTCCCTCATACTGATCTTCTTCGGAGATGACTTCTCAAGAACCTGGTGTTGTTTCCCTTTTCTCAGGCGAGATAAGGGAACATCATCAGATTCTTCCTCGGAATCGTCAACAACCTCTGCCGGCTTGATTTTATAGGTGGGATCAGAAGTGGTTTCTTCACCGGAGCTAGTGGAATTATGCTCTGGTGACTCAGCCGTTTGATCAACGGCCGGCTCATCCTGGGTTGCTCCCTCATGAATCGATTCTTCTACCCGACCTGATGGGTCTGGTTGAAGAATCTCAGAAACATGCTCAGCGACCTGCTCAGCAACATGCAAATCGTCGGCCACTAGAGACGACGATGGTGGCGACTGTTGTAGTGGACCCGGTGAGGCAATAGGAGTGGGGTTTTCAGGTTGTGGCAGTGGGGTAGCATTTCTGGCTTTTGGAGGAGAAGGTGGCGGTGTGGGATGTTGATTGGCATCTTCGTTGACAATATTATCGATCGGCGATGATGGAGGAGTGTTGATAATCACGGCCTTAGGCTTTGCTTTTGGTTTGGATTTGGCTGCTCTTTTTGGGGCTTTGTTCGAAGAGGGTTTTGTGGATCTGCCAGCTCTGGTGAGAACCATGGTGGAATTCTAGGAATTGAGGGTCTGGGATAGATGGGGAAAGAGAGAAGAAGAAGAAAGATGATGACGATTGCTTTTGATTTAGGGTAAATTTAGGAAAAAGAAGGAAGAGTTTTAGTTTAGTTGGGATTTTTTGATCGAATATAGAATAGAGGAAGAGTTTTGGTTTGGGCGAACAACGGTCATATTAATTAAATAATATTACCGTTGGAAAAATAATGATGAGTTTATCTGGAATCTGCTTTTTACTTTTTGCGCGATTACCTAGACTTATCTTTCAAAGGCCTTCTCCCAGCCCTGGGATTAGAGCAGATTCCACCAATTCCATAACTCTGAAAAATCTCTTATCCCCGACCTGGGATAAGATCAACTTTAACTGTAACAGCCTCCTGATTTTCCTGGAAAAAAAAACAATCAACGAATTTCCATCAGATTCTCTTCAAGATTTATTCAAATAAAATACGATAATTAAACTGAAACCAAGGCATGGGTTGCCTCTCATGTAGCATCCTTCTTTTATGTCTTGGACTAGACATGAAATTCTTCATCTATTTTGACTTGGGTGGACTTGAATTTGCTCCACCGTGCAGCTCTGAAATCCTTCGTGGTAAGGTTTCAGCCTCTGTCCATTAACCTTGAACGTCATTCCCTTCTTCGTATCCTGTATATCAATAGCACCATAAGGGTAAATGTTAACAACAATATATGGACCCATCCATTTAGATTTTAACTTTCCAGCGAAAAGTCTAAATCTAGAATTAAATAATAACACTTTCTGGCCCACATGAAATTTTTTTATCCTTAATGATACTGTCATGATATTTCTTAGTTTTAGCTTTAATGAGTTGGGAGTTCTCATATGCATCTCTGCGCATCTCTTCTAATTCTTGGAGTTGTAGTTTCCTTGCTGTTGCGTCCCTTTTTAGTTCCAAGTTGCATTGCTTAATCGCCCAAAAGGACTTGTGTTCTATTTCGACAAGAAGGTGGCAAGATTTTCCATACACTAGATTGTAAGGATTTGTTCCAATGGGAGTCTTAAATGTTGTCCTATACGCCCAAAGAGCGTCATCTAATCTCTGACTCCAGTCTTTTCTGTCCGGATTGACTGTCTTTGCTAGAATAGCCTTGACGTCTCGGTTTGAGACTTCTGCCTGCCCATTGGTCTGGGGATGGTATGCTGTGGACACCCTATGATTGACCTGATATTTTGCAAGTAAGGCAGTAACTACCTTGTTGCAAAAGTGGGTCCCTCTGTCGCTGATTAACACCTTGGGTACTCCAAACCTGTTAAGAATGTGAGACTTTAGAAAAGAGACCACAGTTTTGGCATCATCGGCTGCAGTAGCTTTGGCCTCAACCCACTTAGATAAGTATTCAACAGCAAGAATGATGTACTGGTTTCCTCCAGACCTGGGAAAAGGACCCATAAAATCGATTCCCCAGACATCAAATACTTCACAAGAAAAGATGGGGTTTAAGGGCATTTCATTCCTAGCAGATATATTGCCAACCTTTTGACAATGAGGGCAATTCTGGCAATATAGATGGCAATCTTTAAAGAGTGTTGGCCAATAAAAACCACATTCAAGGATTTTTAATACTGTTCTTTTAGGTCCGTAATGACCTCCACATGCCTCTGTATGGCAGAATCTTAAAATAGATTCAAATTCATTTTGGAGAACACATCTCCTCAATATTTGCTCTTTACCAATATTCCACATGTAGGGTTCATCCCATACATAAAACTTGGAATTTCTTCTTACCTTTTCCCTTTCTCTGTATGTCATGTTCTGGTCGAACTTACCTGAATGCAGGAAATTGGCTATATCCGCATACCATGGTCTTTCCACCAGGGCAACGATAAGGCTTTCATTTGGCCCTTCTCCCAGGGCAAAGAAAAGGGCTTCGTCTGGAAAATCCTCCTTTACTGGTTCATGGTCTGGTTTCACGAGTAATCTGCTCAAGTGATCTGCTACTAGATTCTCTTTGCCGCTTTTATCTTTAATCTCTAGGTGGAACTCCTGGAGCAGTAATATCCATCTGATCAATCTCAGTTTGGCTTCCTTTTTGACTAGCAAATAGCGTAACGCTGCATGATCAGAGTAAACAACTACTTTAGTTCCCAATAAGTATGCACGGAATTTATCTAAAGCAAAAATTATGGCAAATAATTCTTTTTACTGTTGTTGTATAATTTTTTTGTGCATCGTCAAGCATGCGGGACGCATAATAGATAACGTGTGGATCACGTCCTTCCTTCTGTCCTAAAACAGCACCAACAGAATTATTAGAAGCATCGCACATAATTTCGAATGGTAAATTCCAGTTTGGAGCTTTAAAGATGGGGGTTGTTGTTAATTTTTCTTTCAATGTGTCAAAAGCAGCCTCACAATCAGAGTCGAATTTAAACTCTGTTTCCTTCTGGAGCAACCTGCAAAGTGGGGCAGCAACCTTCAAAAAATCTTTAATAAATCTTCTATAAAAGCCTGCATGCCCTAAGAAGGAACGAACTTCACGCACGTTAGTAGGATATGGCAAAGAGTCAATAACATATATTTTAGCCTTATCTACTTCTATTCCTTTTTGAGAAACTATGTGTCCTAAAATCAGACCCTGATTAACCATGAAATGACACTTCTCATAGTTTAAAACAAGGTTTGTTTCTAAGCAGCGTTTTAGAATTTTCTCAAGGTTTTCTAGACATTCATCGAAAGAATCGCCATAAACAGTAAAATCATCCATAAAAACTTCTATTCCTTTTTCTATGAATTCAGAGAAAATACTCATCATACACATTTGGAAAGTTGCAGGTGCATTGCACAATCCAAAGGGCATGCGTTTATATGCAAAAGTTCCAAATGGACAGGTAAAAGTAGTTTTGTCTTGGTCCTTAGAAGCGACGGGTATTTGGTGAAAACCGGAATACCCGTCAAGACAACAATAGTGAGACTTACCTGACAGTTGTTCAAGCATTTGATCGATGAAAGGGATAGGAAAATGATCTTTCCTAGTCGCTGAATTGAGTCTCCTGTAATCGATGCATACTCGCCATCCATTTTGTACTCGAGTTGGCACCAATTGCCCTTCAGCATTTTCCACTACTGTTATCCCCGTCTTCTTTGGGACTACCTGCACTGGACTAACCCAAGTGCTATCAGATATGGGATATATCACTCCAGCATTCAAAAATTTTAATACTTCCTGTTTGACGACGTCCATCATAGGAGGATTAAGTCTCATTTGCGGTTGTCTCACTGTTTTGCAGTCTTCTTCTAGGTGGATCTTGTGTGTGCATATGGCAGGTGAAATCCCTTTTATGTCAGCTATAGTCCATCCTATAGCTTCTCTGTTGTCCTTCAAGACTCTCAAGAGTTTGTCCTCCTTTAACCGAGATAGTTTGTTTGAGACTATCACTGGCAGGCCTTCTCCCTGGCCTAAGAAACAGTACTTCAAGTGACTGGGCAGTGGCTTCAATATCAGGTCTGGGGCCTGTAGAACAGAAGGGACTAAAGAATTATTAGTCACAGGTAAATCTATAACTTTCAGGTTACCTTCTATTAACTTGGCCGCATCTAGCTCATATACAGCTTCCTCAATTTCTTCCCTGACTTCCACTTTACTCTCTAGCTCCTCAAGTTTAAAGTAATCAATGCTTCTTGTGAGAACGTACTCAAGGGGATCTGTATTGTCAATTTCATATATATCTTCATCATCCAAATCAATAACATTAATAAAATTTAGACAATGCAAATCCTCCGGATATCGCATAGCATCGTACATGTTAAAAGAAATTATTTCTCCCATGAATTCTAAAGTTAAACAGCCCCCAAAGACATCAATTTTAGCTCGAGCAGTCCTTAAGAAAGGTCTGCCCAATAATATCTCAGTAGATTTGGAGGTATGTTCGTTACCCATGTCAACTATATAGAAATCAGCAGGAAAAACAAAGTCATTGACTTGTACTAACACATCTTCTATAACACCAACAGGATAAATTATAGATCGATCCGCTAACTGAATCACAAGCCTAGTTTCCTTTAATTCTCCAATGTTCAAGCTGTTAAAAATTGTTAAAGATAACACATTTATGCCAGCTCCCAGATCACATAAAGCCTTCTCGATCTTCTGTTCTCCAATTTGGCAAGGTATCACGAATGTCCCTCCGTCTTTACATTTGTTCGGTAGCTTCTTTTGGAAGACTGCTGAAACATTCTCATTCATGTTTATTCTTTCTACCCCTGCAAGCCTCTTCTTATTAGTGCATAGCTCCTTTAAGAATTTTGCATATTTTGGAACCTGTGCTATCATATCTAATAAAGGAACATTAACAGCAACCTTTCGAAATAGATCCAAAATTGCTTTTTCTTCCTTAACCTTCTTGATCTTTTCAGACCTGTCAGGGAAAGGAAGGCGAATTACCTGGTCCTTCTTTATGGTAGCTGCTTCAGGAGTAGGGTTTTCATGTACTGGAGTTTCTGGGATTACCTCAACCTCTGCTTCAATTTGGTCTGGTATGATAGGATCAGATTGCTTCTTTCCCAGCCCTGAGGTTTCTGTGCCACTTCTCAACGTCATAGCTGAGACGTTGTGCTTTGGGTTATCCACTGTTGATGCTGGTAACTTGGCTCCCTGCTCATTGCTGTTTATATTCAGTTGTGTAATTTGCTTCTCAACGTTCGATAGAGATGTTTGGGTTGATTTCATAAACTGGCTAAGAGTTTCCTTTAGCCCATCCACGGTTGTTGCAAGTGGCTGCTGTGGAATTGGGTTTTGGGGAGCATTGGGTCTGGGCACAAAATTTTGTAAATTCATGGGAGGTGTCTGATTTGGGTAGGATTGGTTCTGGCTATAGTTAGGTTGTACTATGTTGTTGGAATTTGTATTTTCTTTCCAACCTGGGTTGTTGTTATATTGATTAGGATGGAACCTTGGCTGGTGAGGTGGGTACCTCTCATACTGTTGATTGTACTGATTTGCTGCACTGACTTCTTCGGGAGTTCCAGCAATTAGTACGCATTGATCCGTAGAATGTCCTTGCTGGCAGCATAAACCACATGCGACAGATTGGATTTGTTGTACCTGAACCTGTTGACCTGCTTGGAGATTATCTAAACGGTTAGAAATCTCAGTAAATTTTTGCTCAAAGAAAGATACATTACTTGTGCCTCTGTCTGATGGTCCATTCTGGTAACAATTTTCTGCCAGCGTCTGGATTAGATTGTTGAATTTCGTCAACGTGCAATCCTGAAGGGCACCTCCTGCTGCTCCATCTAACATCACCTTATCTCTGTGGATCATACCATCGTAGAAATACTAGATAAGATTTTGGTCTGAGACTCCATGATTCGGACAAATCTCCTTTAGGTCCTTATACCGTTGGTAATATTCTCCAAAATCTTCACTCGGATCCTGATGGATTGATACGTTGTTCTTTCTGGCATTCCCAGCCTTGGTGGAAGACCAATATTTATTGAGGAATACGGTCAACATTTGAGGCCATGTTGTGATAGAGTTGTGCTGCAAGCTTAGGAACCAATTCCTAGCCTTGTCCTCAAGAGTCCAAGGAAAAGCTCGAAGTTTGGCTCTGTTGATATCCACCCTAGGTGGTTTGAGTGTTTCACACTCCCAATGGAGGCTTTGAAGGTGTTTAAATGGATTCTCACTTGGCAGGCCATAGAATTTCTTAAGGTTGTGGATAGTATTGGGTTTTAAATTCCAATCATTTTCAGCTGGTGGGTACTGGATACAGAAATAGGTATCCGGTGGTGGTCCATCGTTATGATACTGCCTAAGAGTCTGTTCAGGTGGTGGTGGTGATGGTGGAACATTGTTCTCTTGATCTGGATTGGGGTTTTCCATTTCTGGTTGGTCTGGGACAAAGTCATTTCTACGTGCAAATGACGAACCTTCTCCCGGGCCTGGGATAGGGTTAAACGATTGCGACTACTCAGAATTGACTTCTGGCTCAGATCTCTGTCTCTTGGTGCGCTTCCGATATTGCGTTTCCTCACGTGTAATTTCTGGGTTGTATTGGATTAATGGCTCACCTGAAGACCTGGTCATAAACAAACAAAGAAAATTATTTAATACCGTTGAATCCCCGGCAACGGCGCCAAAATTTGATGGTTGCCGAGACCGTCAAAATAAATCAAGTTACAATTTACCATGCACGTATATAATTTAATTGCAGCAAGTGGTAAAAGGATCGTTCCTCAGAGATTCGGTGGATTAAAATCAATTCTTTGTATTAATTTAAAAGGGTGGTAAATACCAATATGAGTTGTTGGTTGGTTGCAAACAATTTAGATTGACAGAAATAAACAAAACAGAAGACGCAGTGGATGATTTTAACCAGTTGATAATGGCTTCCTTGTAAGGACTTCTTATAGCTCATGATTCAAATAGATTGATCATAGATGCAAGAGTATTAAACACTAAACTTATAGGAAGGCTATAGAGACCAGGTATTGGTCACCTAGATCTCCTACTTTCCTCCTACACAAGACTTCGAAAGAGACACTCTATTAGAAGTCCTTAATTATCCTAACAATCCTAAGAGACACTCTATAGGATTTAATCAGGACAATTGATAGACGCAGGGAAAGACCTAATCCCAGGCCTGGGATAGAGAATCGTGTCTATCCTATAAACTAGATCTGATCCTTCTTCTAGCTGTCACCAGCTAGTTGCCTTCGTATTTCTCTTGGCAATGTAGACTCCAAAGCCGCCAGAAAAGACTGTAATCGTCCAAACCTTAAGTGAAGTTGATCAGACTTTACTAAGAACAAGGATAAGTTGTCATGCAAACAAGAAGAATAAGAATACAAGTATAGAGTGTGTGAAGTGCGATTTGATCTCACAACCTAGGAATCATAGCTTCGAATCCTTACTAAGAAGAAGGCGTTTAGCCTATAATAGACATAACAATAATAATAATAATAAAGGGACGAACATAAACTGAATCCGAATTATATTGAAAATAAGAGAATAGTTTAAGCTGCAACAATGGTAGAAAAAATCCAAGCGAGCAGAGATACCTTTCTTCTACTCAGCGGCAGCTTTAAATAACAAAACCTATCTCTGGTTCAAAATTCAAAAGATGAAGAGAAGAGATAGAAATCTAATCTACGGGATTGTTTATTTAAATACAAAAGGAGGGAATCGATTATGCTAATCGATAAAGGAGTTCTAAGCATAGTTGCTCTTCTTTCCTTCTGGAAGACGGCAGCTCAATTCCAGGGCTTAAGCTCGCGGCCCAGGCAACTCATTAAGTCGGTTGACTCTGGTCAATGCTCCAACTTCCAGTCTTATCCTAGGTCTGGGATCATATCGTTCTTCGATCAGCAAAACAGCTCTGATAGAGGCTCTTTTGGCTCCTTATGATTAATTCTGCTTCTCAGCAGTGTCTCTGTAGAAAAGGAGGGAAGAACCAACAATTAGCAGTATCATCATCCCAAAACGGAAGTAAAAGGATGATGAAAAGATGACATTTTAGCGCTCTATCAAATATATACCGGGAAAGTCACCCATTGTTAATGAATGTATGAAAAAGAGCCTTTCTCCTATCTTTATTTCTCAACTCATGTCTACTTATGTTTGTTTGAAATTACTCTGTTTACTTATATGAAAGGGTAACATGACTCTAATTCTTTGGTCATATTTGTCCTAAATTGTTTGTCTTCTCAAACTCGAAGAATAATATTTTTTAATTATTTATCTATACAATATTTCATTTAAAAAAAAGCTAATTTACGTTAAACAATATAAAAAATGCATTTTTTTATTTTATTTTATTTTATTTTAAGAAAAAATATAGCAACAATGCATAATAATTTCATATTTTTCTAATTATCCAAAAACATAAACCTAGGCAAAAAGAATAAGGGTGTATATGGCACGTAAAGTTATAGCATAACTACTAAGTGCATATGCTCTCTTAAACTAAGTATCACTAAGCATATCATTAGACATTAACAATCTCTACCTTGAATTATGTACCATATAACCTAGCAGCTAGCTAGCCCATCGAGTGAAGATGAACATAGTGTTCAACCTGAAGTAGTACTATATATACTTCTTTTTATTTTGATGATATGGTGTGAGAATATGACATGTGTTATGTCACCATTTAATGATAATATGACATGTACCGCATCATCACATGTTTTAATATTCATGGGTAGATGTATTTATTAAGTTTGGGTTCAATTGAACCCACTTAGAACTCTTTTTTATAATTACATGTATATATATTTATCATATATTTCTAAAAATAATCCACTCAGTTTATTTATTGACACCACTAAAAAAACTATAGCAATGACTATTACTGTTGCTATTCGATTTTTGATATTTCGTCATAGCATATTCGCATTTTTCCATTTTTCGTCCTACTACTAACCCTTTTAATATCGATCATGTTTTTGTTTATTATTGTTGTTTATTTACTGTTTACCATTTTTATTTCGTGTTACTTTCATTTTTGTTCGTATTTTAGCTTTCTTCGTTCGAACTTCTATCAGTCTCAAACAAGATTTCTTGGACCATAAATCGAACCGGATAATATATGCTCGTCCACTTCACCTTCTCTATTTTTCTTGTCCACGACCTCTTCCATCACTATCTTTTCCAAGCACCCATACCAACATTTAATGTCATCTCAACCTTCTCCCTCGGCCATCGTCATCACCTTTCCTACCACCATCGTCATCGCTCCGACGTCATGCCACCCTCATCCTCGCCTCAACCGACTCAATCTCCGCCTATAAATAGCAAGCGATCAACAAGCATTCCTCACCAATTCACGAACAAAACACTCTCTCTAACTAGCAACTTGCTCAACGAAAGGTTGAAGTTCATCTCCCAAGCTTTTAAATTCATTTTTTAAACGTTTTCTGCCAATATTTTCCAAGAATTAAACCGTTCGTGTTTTGATGAAATTAATTGTTGTTTTGTTTTCAAATAATTTATATTTCATCTTTAGATTAATTTCGTTGCTTTAATTCTCCAAATCGCTGGCCATTTCGGTCCAATATCAAGTTTTCGTTAATTAAAATTTAATTCATTTTTATTTTAATTGATCACTTTTTTCAATGAATTAAATTACAGTGTTTATATGGATGAACTGATGTTGTTGTAAGGATAATTTTGGTAATAAAATTTTCCATTTCTGTTGTCGTTGGCCGGACTTTGGTCGCCGGCAGTGGTGCCGGTTAAATGAATATTGTAAAGACTCAATTACAAAATCGAACGAGAGATCACTTGTTAAATGATTGTTTAATTATAGACATTGGAAAAATGTATTTGATTGTGTTTATATTGAAGTTATTATAAAGTAATTTCAAAATATGAAAAAAAGCGTCGCCGATAATTATGGACAATTGTGATCGTAATCGTAATTATGACTTATAACAAATTCATATATTTGTTGACTTTATATATATGAACTTAATTCAATCCCTTTCAAATTTTATTACATTTTATTTATTATTATTATATATAATATTTAATTTTGTATCACTGAAAATAATATTTTGCTCCGTCACGGTTGATATTGTATATTATTACGTGACAACAACTAATGGCATGACATATCATGTGAGTTTTCTATCAAAGTAGGAGTAATTGAAAAAAAAACATAATTAGAGGGGTAATTATACAAATAATTAATTAATATATATAGGTGGTGATTGTAAAAAATTACAAGCATTGCAGACAATTGTCAACTTCATGCCGCAGGCCCGCAGCGAGACTGGAACAGCGCGAGAAGGTGAAAATGTTGCATGGGAAAAAAGAAGGTGAAAAGCAGAAGTTGATAGTATGCAAATCATCCATAGAAAAGACTTCAAGCAAACCAAGAAGAATCAAAATCAAAGATTAAATAAATAGCCAACTTGGGAAAGGACAGAAAACGGAAAGAAAAAGAACAAATTTGGAGGGATATGCATAAATCTTGAGCAGATTTGCAACTAAATTTAGTCGCACCCCAAGTCCATTTGGTCATTAAAATACCAAGTCTCATCAAATTTGAACTCAACATTGATGGAATTCTTGCATTAAATCAAAGATTGGTCAATTCCTTCATTGAATCCAAGAAGTAACCATTATTGTTTTATGTCAAAAAAGAAAAGAACTAACCATGGTTGTTACTCCATCGTTTGAACTTCGAGGGTCATCCATGTAATCCCAATTATTGGTGGGCTTTGGTGGTTTAGCAGGCCCTTGAGTAGAATGAACAATGGCTTCTGCTATGCCACTTTGATAAATGGCAGAGGACAGACCAGAATCCCTAATCAAAACCATCACCACAATCAACTACAAAACCTGCACTACCCACATTCTGAAACACAACCACAAACAAGGAACAGATGATGAAGCATCCGTTACCGAATTGTGAATCTATCCCCGAAAGCGTAAAAACTTTCAACTGTTGGCCACCATAGTTGAGAAGCCATTAGCTAGAGGGTTGAGTTGACTGGTAGGCAAGATGATAGCAATCTTAATACTAAAAATATTCTGCAGAGTGGCTGTGAATGAGGACAGATTGAACTACAAATAAATACATCAGTAGATCTTTTTCCTTTTAGATTTAGCAGAGAAGCCAGCCAATACTGGGACACAAGACCTAGCCTTCCAGCTTTACAAATAGTGAGCATTCCTATCGTGCAAATAGGATTGCTACTGTAGTAAAGATTAGTTTGACGAATCCTTACATGTATAGTTTTCGATGACGTGGCTATATAACGCAAGAGATTGAACCACGAAACCAGAATATTAGAACATCTTCTGTACAAAAGAATTGCACTAGTGCCTCCGTACCGTTTGGCAGTTGGATCTCAATTACTCATGTTAATGTTATGCACTTGCAGCACTTCTTTTACTTTCTTCCACTTAGTATACACCTAAAAGGAATCCAGTCATGCATTTCCATTCAGTAATGATTGAGAGCAAATAAATATAGCTCAATGCTTGAAGAAAAATGCAGCTTACTGTTTGGTTCGAAGAACGTAACTTTAGACGACTTGGGAAGCATCAAGTAGGGCTTAGACACTATGAGCTTCCAACACCTTTCGCATGGCATCATGACATCTGACAATAATCGATTGTTTCAAATGTAAGGATATAAAATCTACAATTTATGGAGGGATTATAAAAGCCAAGAAAGATAAAAAGTGGTGTTACCTCCAAGGAAGATGATCCAGGAACATGTATGGTGACACAACAAGGTCTTTAAAGAATTCTCTGTTTGTTAAATAAGCTTTATAAGTTTCCCTACTCTCAAGGACTCTCCAGCCTTTCCACAAAGGCATAACAGTATTTCTCGCTTGTGGAACCATATGAATCACAAGTCCTGGCAGTAACATCTCTGGCAGCTCCCCAGCCAACCTATCCTCAGAACTGGGGACAGTCTCTAAAAATTGAGACACAGGATCATCTATTGGATTTACACTAGGCATATTGCAGGAAGAACTTTCAAAAATGTCATCATTGTCGAAATCACTTGTACTATTTCCCATGTCAGATTCAGTCCTCCAAGGATACCGTTGGTCCAGTTCATTGCCACCTGTAGTGAGACAGCATTTCAGTATAACAGTTGCTTCATCTTTGAGAAAACATAAGCATGGTGAGTGCTCCTCGATACAGAAAAACTACATAAACTTGGATTTCTATGTTGCTGGGAATAAAAAGAATAAAGTGTAGCTTCATTCTTTCAATACTGACCCCCAAAGGTGTGCTGATCTGGTTTTTCCACTTTAGTGACTCCAGAATGCAATTCTGATGTATCTGTTACCTGAATTCTACCTTGCTGGTACTTGCTCGCATGGAGAAATCGACGAGCAAGCCTTAAAATCAAGACTGTATCGGTTTTTGAATCTTGTGCGAGCGCCATAATTGCAGCTGCACGAAGCCGAAGGACTGCCCCAACTGAAAGGCGTGAAGAAAATTCATTGTCGTGGATGATGCTGCGGAAAGCCCAAACATTTACTGTGACAGAACTATTTACAGAGGCAACGGAGAGAAACCTTGCCCTTAAACTTCATGTGCCGTGAATGGAAATGAAAATTACCTGGTAACGAATCCTGAACATGCTTCAGCTATGACCAAATCCACACATGGAAGGGGCCCAAATGCAAATACATGTAAACTTGGGTACTGATGTTTCAGCTGTAGACAAAAGAAAAATGAATGAAAAAACTAAAAGATGCTTTCTGTGTAATTATAACATCTTTGACCGAATCCACACAGAAACTAGGAGTTGGTCCTAATAGGATTCAGTTCAACAAAACAAAATCTGATTATTATAGCCCATACAGGACAGTCTATCCAAGTACCATGTAATGGCCAGTTACAACAGAGTCACAAAACAAATAAATTATAGTTCTCGAGAGCAATAATAACACAGCTGCAAGAAAGGAAACATACTCTTAGCCCTAGCATAGCAGCAATAGCACCTCCCAGGGAATGCCCAACTATACGCAAGTTGTATCCATAACACTCGCATCCAGCTCCCAACAATGAAGCAAGGAAGCCACTTGATCCAGCTTCTGTATTTTCCGTATATGAAAAATAAACCGTAGAAGATTCAGGATAAAGGAACAATAGATTCCATGAAATAAAATAAGGAAAAAAGATGCTAGAATCGAAACCATGTTATTCCTTATCGGAGCATCAAAGATCATTTCCTTAATCACTACAAGCAAATAATGAGTTTCTAGAATCTGCAATAGAAATAAAGGGGCTCCTGAACGGTTCACTAACAAATTCTCCGCAACCTTCCAACTCATTAACTACAAGACACTTTATACAGCCACCACTCCGATTCCCTAATGGGATAATATGATGGAGACCACATTATATACCTCCTTTAGTTTGAAAAGAAATGCTTCTTACCACAGAAAGGAGGAATGAGGCAAAAAGAAAAGGGAGAAAAAAAGAAGCGATTAGAATGCTCATTACCAATGTCCCTATGATTTCCTTCAATTTGGGTGTAGAGATCTCGTGCAGCCTCAACTATGCCCGAGTGCCCATAGTGTGGGAAAGATGATTCGATGCTTTGCTTCACATCAGGGGAGATGTGGTTACCACTGCAGACAGACATAAAATAAGTTCTAGCTATGACTGAAAAAT